>CAWUFW010011672.1:0-596747 GCA_963921515.1 Calotriton arnoldi
ATCCCCTCGTGCCACCGGTCCCACTTGTTTTGGCCGCTCAGCCTGTGCCCACATTGTTGTCGTTGTGTGCCATACTCATCCAGCCTCGGAAGCAGTTCCATGCTCAGCAGACATTCATGTTGCCGTGGCGTTGCCGCTTGACGAATATGCAGTCAGTCCCCATCAGCACGCCCCGCAAGTCATTGGGGCCTAGATCCCCATGTGCACGCACATGGCAGTGGTTTGTATCACTAGCCATTGCCATTGTTGGGAGACCTGTGTAAGTGTATTGTGGCCGTGCCGTCCCAGCTTGACAGCTGGGCTGTGGCTCATGTGCTTGCTCAGTCATGTCAGTGATGTGTATGCGAAATTGCTATGTGTTGTGTTGCTTTGACATGTGTCCTCTGCCATTTTCCCTAGGCGGAGACCGAACATTGACCGCCCATACCAATTGCTGGCGGACATGGACGATACAGAGGTTATTAGGAAGTTTCGGCTGGACAGGCCAACCCTGCATCGACTGTGTGCCATGTTAGAACCCCATCTCCGTCCCCGCAGGGTGTATCCGACTGCTGTCACCCCCACGGCTAAGGTGATGGCCGCCATGCATTTCTTCGCCACTGGGTCATTCCAGCACACAGTGGGCAGTGGAGGAGGGATGTCCCAGCCCATGTTCAGCAAGGTGCTGAGGGATGTACTGGCAGCCATGATGCTGTACCGAAACAGGTACATCCGCTTCCCCAGGGCTCGTGAATTGGCGGCAGTGAAGGGTGCATTCTATGCCCTTGGCAGAATCCCACACGTCGTTGGAGCCATTGACTGCACACATGTTGGCCTTGTTCCACCACAGGCCACTGAGCACCTGTACCGCAACAGGAAGCACACGCACTCCCTGAATGTGCAAGTGGTGTGCCTTGCGGACATGGTGATCACCCACGTGTGTGCAAAGTTCCCAGGCTCGGCCCATGACGCACACATAATGCGCAACAGCATCTTGCCACGACTGATGTCCAATCTGCAACAGGATCGTGGCTGTATTGTCGGTGAGTATGTGGAGTTGTGTAGCGTGCTGGTTGTGCGATGCTGTCCCCTGTCCAGTTGGAATAGCAACGGTTCTCTGTGTCCCTCACACCCAGGTGACTCTGCGTACCCGAATGGGGCATGGCTGCTCAGTCCATTGAGGAATCCTCGCACCCCAGCAGACGATCGCTACAATGAGGCACATGGGAGGACCAGACGTGTGGTCGAGCGTACCTTTGGCCTCCTCAAGTCCAGGTTCAGGTGCCTGGACCGCACCGGGGTGCGCTGGCGTACTCCCCACAGAAGGTGTGCCAGATAGTGGTGGCGTGCTGCATGCTGCACAATCTGGCCATTCGGAAGCAGATCCCCCTCATCGTGGATGACGGAGATCAACCAGGGCCCCAGCCCGCAGACCAGGACAGCTCGAGTGAGGTGGACAGCGGAGAGGAGGAAGCTGGGAATGTGCGGCAGCAGCTCATCGCCCGCTACTTCACTTGACGGTGAGTGTCCATGTACGACGGCTGATGTGGCTGTATCTGTGCAGGTGTGTGTGTGCTGTGTCAGGGTGGCCGTTTGTTCACTGCGTGCTGTGTGTCAACGCTCCATGGCCAGGGTAGTATGCCACTGTTGGTGGCTGTGGCATTGTGCCCTATTGCTCTGTGCGATGTGTGTACATTGCTTGTAGTTGTTGACATGTGCTGTGTGATGGGTGTGTGACACACTCATTGAATGTGCTCCTGTTCTGTCTCCCACCCCTAGGTCCCTACAGGCCCTCCGGATTCCATTGCCATGCCACGCATCAGGTGCCTTTCCGCCCAAGGTGGCCGTTGTATTCCGTACAAATAAAACACAGGGCACAAACAGCAGTTTGTGTAAGAGGTGCATTTATTTCAAACTGTGACATGTGATTGTGTGTAAGGTGATGACAAAAGTGGTGCGTGCAGTGACAATGAGCTGTCGGTCATGGCTGCGTGATGCTCAGGGTGTACCCACTGGTTCTATGTCCATAGTCCACACACACATGCCATCCAGATGGCTGTGTGGAGTGGGATCGTAGTCCAAGTCAATGCAGTGGGTGGTCAAGGAAGGCTGGCTGGCTGCCTCACTTGCGTCTGGAGCGTGCGAAGTCC
Source organism: Calotriton arnoldi (assembly GCA_963921515.1). Classification (NCBI taxonomy): domain Eukaryota; kingdom Metazoa; phylum Chordata; class Amphibia; order Caudata; family Salamandridae; genus Calotriton; species Calotriton arnoldi. The sequence continues at coordinate 2,130 of CAWUFW010011672.1, forward strand.
TCCCGGGAGATCTGTTTCCACTTCGGACGGCCCCTTCCACGTTTGCGAGGGGGGTGCCTGCTTGCGACATGCTGGTGGTTGAGGTGTGCTCACTGGCTGTGGACGCAGGGGAACTGGACACTGCTGCTCGACCCTGCGCCCCGGCAGGTGGTGGCGGAGGGGGAGCTGCTGTCCCTGGCTGTGACCTCACCGCCACCACCAGCTGGCCCATGAGGTCCACGAGTTGGCCCATACGGGCGTCCATGGACCTCAGCACCCCCAGCACCTCACTCGTGTCTGTAGCTGACCTGGCCCATTGTCCTTGGGCCTCTTCATAGGCCCCAAGGACTCTGGCCATTTGAGGCAGGGCATGGCTCCCAGGGGAGGCTGGCGTTTCCCTGACCCTGCTCCTCCTACCAGTCCTGCTGCCACCGGCCTGCCCACTAGCCACATTGCTCACCACGGTCCTCGCTGTGGCTCACAGGGTGGATCCAGTCGGCCGGGCCACCACCTGCGCTGGGGCTGGTGCCAGCGAAGACGTGGTGGTGGTGGCCGCGGTGGTGGTCGGTGCGGCGATGGTGGCGGTTGCGGCAGTGGTAGTGGCCGCAATGACCGTGGGTGTGGCCGCAATGACCGTGGGTGTGGCCGCAACGACAGTGGCAGCAGGGGGCTGGGAATGTTCAGCAGCCCTGGATGATGGGTTGGTGGGTAGGAGGGGTCCTGGGGAGCGGCTGGGCCCTGCCACACCAGATGGGCCTGCTTGGTGGTCCGTGTCCGAAGAGGAGGACAGATCCTCCACATCTGTGTGTCCTCATTGGGGGCTTGTAGGCTGGCTGTGCTGGCTGCTGTCTCCATCCCCAGCATCCAGCAGTTCGTCACCTGTGGAGAGAATGAGATTTGTTATTGTGTTGCACCTGGCGAAGTATGTATTTGTCGTCTGACATTAACAGTTCGTACATGGGTTTCCCGGAGGCGTGTGTGTGGCTGTAGCATTTGTAGTTGTGTGTGCTTGGCAATGGGACTGTGTGCTGTGCACATGTGGCATGGGACGGATTGGCCATGCCGATGGGTGTGTTGCTGTGCCCCTACTTATTGTGACTCTGGTGTATGCGGGCTCCTGGCCCATCCTGGGTCTGGTTTGTACTTTGCTTTTGGTGTTCAGATGGGACGCTTAGGAACGCATATGGCAACATGGGGGCCATGCCCCAGATTCGCATTTGGGAGGGAATATGCTTTTGGGGTTCAAATGGAACGCTTAGGAACGCATATGGCAACATGGGGGCCATGCCCCAGATTCGCATTTGGGAGGGAATATGCTTTTGGGGTACATGCTGTTAGCCATGGGTGCCGAACGTGACATGTGTTGTGGCAGCATGACAGTGCATGGTTTGAGGTGTGTGCATGCTTGACATGGCCTGCATATTTGCTGTCTGTTGTGATTACTGGACATGGCATTGGACGCATCGTTATGAGTGAGTGATGGTTGTGTGCCAGCCAACGTATTGCAGTTGTCCCATCTCCTTGGTGTGCGTGCTGCCCTGTGCCATGTGCATCACTGCAGTGCTCGGGGGTGTGGCCCATGTTGTGTGTTGTTGCTCACAGTGTGTCGTGCGCTTCATTGACTTCTGGCACATGGTTGGTCATGGGCATGTATCTTAGCGTGACTGCTGTATGTGTGGCAGCTGTGCGGATGACATGCCTTTCATGAGACTGGGGCTGACGGATGGGATGGATGGTATGTTGTATGTGCATGGTGTGTCTGTGTGTTTGATGGGTTCAGTGGTGTTCGTGTGCATTTATGTTGTTCCGCTCTGTTGCGTCTAGTGTTGTTTGTCTTACATAGGCGTAGTTGTGGGGTGTGTGGTTGACAGGCAGTAGGGGCTACATGGACAGGACTTCAATGGTGTTTCGGTTGTGTGTGATGAGTTGCGCAGTGGCTGCCGTGTGGTACTATATTCAGTGTGGCTTGTGCATGCAGACGTGGCTCCTTGGGTGTTGCTATGTCTGTGATGGGTCATGTGGGGTGTGAGTCTGTTGTTCATGTCTGTGTGCACATTGTTCACTTGTTCGTGACGGTGGGCGGTGCTGCGTGTTCGTCTGCTACGTGACATGTCCCATGTGTTGGTCGTGTTCCGGTCCTCATGCCTCCAGTAATCCAGCCCTGTCCAGTTTCCCACCTGCAGGTTGTTCGGGCGTGCACTGTACTGGATGCCACATGGTTCTAAGCGGGGGTGCTCCATGTTGCAGGTCTGTGGGGGTGGGGGGGTGTTGTGGGTCGTGGGGGTGGCTGGACACCCACTGACACCGATTGCTGTGGACCGTGATGTCGGCTGTCGTTGTGCACTGCGGTGGCTGACACGTGGCTGTGGGGTGTGGGGGATGCTCCTCCTTGCTGTGCTGTGGGACTAGGGGCCTGGTGTGTGTTGTACTTGGGCTGTCCACCCTCCCACCCACTGCACTTTGTGTTCCTGCCACTTACCTGTTACTTGTCGGTTAGTGCAGCTGTGGCGGACACATGGGTGTGGTGGGTGCTCGTTGTGGCGCTTCTGGCATATTTGGGGACCTGTTGGTGGTTACGTGGCTGGCTGAGTGTACACATGTCCCCACGCATCTTACAGTTGTTCTGTTTGGGCTGTGTGTGGTGGTGTCTGTTGCATGTGTGTGTGATGTGTTGTGTATTGTGTGCTGGACATGGGGGTGTTTGTCCCTGGGAGCTGTGGCATGGTGGTGGTGCATGTGAGTACATAGCGGTGTGCTGGTATACATTAGTTTGTACTTACCAGCCTCCACTCCCCCTGCTAATCCGGCGAGGATCTCGGGATGTATGATGACTCGCACCTTCTCCTCCCACGCTTTGAAGGTCTTGAAGAGCGCGGGATTCCCTCCGCCAGTGACGGCAGCCAGCTCTCTGTTTTTGCCCTCCTTCTTCTTGACCAGGCTCTTGACGTCATTCCACCGTTTGTTTATTTCGACTCTGTTCCTGGGCAGGGTCCCGACTGCATTGACCTGGTCTACGATCCGGTTCCACATTCTGTTTCTGGTGGCTAGTGGTGTGTGCTGGACCATGTTCCCATAGATTTGTGGGTGCACCTTGATGATCTCGTCGACCATGACCGTCAGCTCAATGGGCGTGAACTTGGGCATTCTTTGTGGTGCCATGGTGTTTGTGGTGCTGGTGCGGTGTGTGTTGTGTAATGTGCAGGGGGTTTGTGGTGCCGGTGTTTGGTGGTGGTGGTGGTGGTGGTGGTGGTTGTGATGTGTGCGTTTCTGTGGTGTGCTGCTGTCCTTGCTGTGTCACTGTGTCCTCTCCTCTCCTCTCTGGTTTGCAATGTTGCAAGGGGTTGTGGTCTGTGGGAGTGCTGCTTTTGTACTTACCTATTTGGGTGTGTCCTCATGGTCTGTTGTTTTCAGGTGTGTTGTGTCTGGGGTTCTGGCCTTTGTAGTTTTTGTTTGTCCAGGGGGTGTTTTCGGGATGTGTACTGTGCTTGTGTATTTGTGCGTGCCTTGCTGTGTGGACTTGTTGGCCATGTTGTGTGCGATTGGTTTTGTGAGCGGATGGTTTCTGTGCAGGGACGTGGGCGCCATGGCTTCTGCCGTGTCGATTCTCATCGGCGTTGTTTGCGCTGGCGGGCGGTATATTTGTAGTTTTCCCGCGCTCATGGCGGTGCGATCGTAATCTCACGTGCGGTGTGTCGGCCGTGAGGGCGGGCGGTTTTGTGTTGTCGGGCGTGTTTCCGTCCGTGGCGGGCGGTTTGACTCCGACTCGGACGATGGCGGGCGGTATTTTGTGTGATTTTTCCGCCGATGGCGGTTTTCGGTTTGTGTAATCGTAATGGCGTGGTCGGTGTTCAGACGGTGTGTGCGGGCGGATTTTTGCCGCTTCCATGCCTGGCGGATTTTTTTACGCCGGGTATCGTAATGGGCCCCTTATATTGTTAATTGAGTTAATTACTTAAATATTAATTAATTATAAATGTATTAATAATAATTAATAATGTATTGGTAAATATGTTAATTGTGTAATGTCTAGTTATTAATTTGATATTAATTATTAATAATTAATTTTTTAATATGTTAATTGTGTACTTTTTTTAGGAGCGGGTTCATTGTTGATAGGGGAGCAGGGTGGGAAGTAATTTAATTTTTGTAAAAAATTTGAATATTTTTTATATAATATTTTTTTTAAGTTATTTTCTAGTGTTAATTGTGTGAAATAATTTATATTTGATGGAAATTAATTTTATCGTTAATTGTTATTAGTTAATTAATTAAGTGATAATTAATTATGTTAATTTATTGATTTTTTACAATATTGGTGGTGATGTTTATAGGGGAATATGGTGGGAGGTAAATTATTTTTTAAAATTAATTAATTATTAATTAATGTTAATTATACTGCAGGAGTGGGAAAACTAAATTAATCCCCTATGCTATCCAACACTTTCCCTACTGTTGCACTCGCTGGAGTGGGAATAGTAATTTTTACCCACCTGCTATCCAACACTTTCCCTACTGTTACACTCGTTGGAGTGGGAATAGTAATTTTTACCCTCACACTATCCAACACTTTCCCTACTGTTGCACTCACTGGAGTGGGAATAGTAATTTTTTCCCTCCCGCTATCCAACACTTTCCCTACTGTTGCACTCACTGGAGTGAGAATAGTAAATTATTCCCACACGCTATCCAACACTTTCCCTATTGTTGCACTTGCTCGAGTGGGAATAGTAATTTTTACCCACCCGCTATCCAACAATTTCCCTACTGTTGCACTCACTGGAGTGGGAATAGTAATTTTTACACTCCCGCTATCCAACGCTTTCCCGACTGTTACACTTGGTGGTGTGGAAATAGTACATTATTCCCATTCGCTATCCAACACTTTCCCTACTGTTGCACTCTCTGGAGTGGGAATAGTAATTTTTACACACCCGCTATCCAACACTTTCTCTACTGTTGCACTCGCTGGAGTGGGAATAGTAATTTTTACCCACTTGCTATCCAACACTTTCCCTACTGTTACACTCGTTGGAGTGGGAATAGTAATTTTTACCCTCCCGCTATCCAACTTTTTCCCTACTGTTGCACTCACTGGAGTGGGAATAGTAATTTTTACCTTCCCGCTATCCAACGCTTTCCCTACTGTTGCACTCACTGGAGTGGGAATAGTAAATTATTCCCACCCGCTATCCAACACTTTCCCTACTGTTACACTCATTGGAGTGGGAATAGTAATTTTTACCTACCCGCTATCGAACCCTTTCCCTACTGTTATACTCGTTGGAGTGGGAATAGTAATTTTTACCCCCCGCTATCCAACACTTCCCCTACTGTTGCACTCACTGGAGTGTGAATAGTAATTTTTACCTTCCCGCTATCCAACGCTTTCACTACTGTTTCACTTGTTGGAGTGGGAATAGTAATTTTATCCCCTACGCTAAGCAATGTTTCCCCTACTGTTATAATTAATGTTGTGTGAAATATTATTTTAAAAAAAATATATATTAATAATTTAATTTATTATATAGAAAATTAATTTTTATATTTATATTACATCTTTATTTAGATATATATGTAATTATAATTTAAATTATGTTTTTAACATTGTATAATTAAATTTAATCATTATTTATTAATATTATGAAGTTAATATATATATAAAAAAAAAATTATGCATGTCTAATATTTTTTTACATTACATTTATTATTTATTAATGTTAAAAAAATTTCAATAATTCTAACTGTGTTTTATTTAAATATATTTATAATTTAATTAATTTTATATTATTTTTAAGACATTAAAAAAAATCGATATTTTTGTTTAACTATGGGGCCTATTACGATGGCGGTCGGAAAACCTCCCCGACCACCATCGTAATGGGAAAAGACCGCCCGCAAGGTCCGCGACATAACCGCCGGTCGCATTAGGATGTACCTTGCTCGAAATCCGACCGCGGCGGTCAGATCGCGGGCCTTAACATTGCGGCGGTTGCTGCTGCCCGCAGCACCGTAGCGATTTCCGAATGAGCATGTCCTGCATCTCCCTGCACTGCGTGGCAGGCACTGCACAGTGCCTGCCACCTGGTACAGGGACATGTAGGGGGGGCATGGGTACCCCCCAGTGCACCCACACCCCCCCACAAGACATTGGGGGCCCGCAACGGGCCCCCAGAATTCAATCACCGCATGCCTTTCCATGGCGGTCTGACCGCTGAGGAAAGGCTGGCTACCGCCGGCATCATAATCGTGCCGGCGAAGCCTGCCCTGCACCGCCACCATTATCCCGGTCCTTCTCCGTCCACAGGGCAGGAGTGCGGATGCCTACTGGCGGAAAAGCGGCGGTCGGAATTTCCCAGCGCCGCGGTCACCACCGCTATCCTAATCTGACCGGCGGTTTTCTGGCTTGCGATCGTGGCAGTTGCCCGCCGCCGGCCGGGCGGCGGTCATCCGACCGCCATCGTAATAGGCCCCTATATTTTTAACAACGATATTTTGGTACTTACCTTTAGGGAGATAGGAAGTCGATATTTTGACCTTCGATATTTTGGCGACGATATTCTGGTAGCTCGATATTTTGACTGACGATATTATGTCAGTGATCCTTTGAATTGACTCACAGTGATTGGTGTACATCACTAGTTTAGTGCAGACCACTACGCATCTTTAGGAGCTCAGCTGAGCCCCACCCAATACTACCAATCAGCCCTTAAGGAACACGTCGGATGTCAAATTAGGTAACTCTCTTACCCCACTTTATACGCATTCATTATTCCTGTGACCCTAAGTTTACCCTAACGCCAGTTATCTATTAACTTTTAGGTGCTCCCTACCCCACTAGTCCTGATGAAGACCCCAACCTAAGGCTGAACTTACCTAGCATACCCTCAAGGGGTCGAAACGTCGACTTCAATCTGATCGCAAGCGAGGACAACTGTAATCAATGTGACAGTGTTCATATAGTGCTCTGCGTTTTCTGTGGAACAATTGACCTTTCAATAAGGCCGGATCAGCACCACCATATGATGATGATGTATATATGTCACACCACCCTGTCCTTGTCCACTACCCCCACATTTTCACTTTAATCACTACCACATTCCATTCCCTATTCCCCTCAACCTGAGCACCAAATTTTGCTAATGTTTTTGGTTTCAATTGAGATGATAGAGCAACTACGTTGCCACGTTTACGAATCATTACTTTAATACTAATAAACTGCATAAATTTGCAAATGTGATATCTAAAATTAGGTATCGTGAATGCGTTGATTTGTTTGATTTTTGTTCTACGCAGTCAGTGCTACTTGACCATTTCTTTACTGTACCGCACTACGCAACCACATACTGTTTTTTTTTTTTTGGTTCTATTTTTGAGTAACCATTAAAGTATCCACGCATCATGTCTCAGAAGGGTAAACCAGCAAGTGAGATGGCAGAATTGGAGTTTGATATTGAAAAGTTGCATTTCTACAAAGTAGATCAGCCCAAGCAATTTTGCAAAGATTTTGGATGTCCCATGAAGAGCAGCTCCAGGAAGGAGGAGCTACAGAAGGCCTTAAGGGCCTGGTGGGAGGCCAAAGAGGCTGAGGAGACAGATGATGCAGAGGTGGATGAGGATGCACAAGGGGATGATTTCAGGTCATGGGATCTGCCTGTGGGAAGATCAGCCTCCAGGGCTGGCAGCAACCATTCCGCTAGAAGTTTTTCCCCAGAGGCGTTGGAGGAAAACCAAAGGGTTAGAGATCATGAGTTAGAAGTCATGAGGCTCGAGATGAAAATATTGGAAATGGAGAACCAAAAAGCTGCCATAGAGAGAGAAAAGATAGCAAAGGAGAGCAGGAAGATTTATGCCTTGGAAGAAATGAAATTGATCTTGGTATATGAGCTGAGAATGAGAGAGCTCGATGAGGAGTTCGTGAGGCTTGAGGCCCTGAGTGTCTCAACCAAGGAAAAAGAGATGTGTATAGCTCAGGAAGTGAGCTTGGCTGGGTTGGAGGTGGAGTCCAGCTCAGATGGTGGCAGCAAAAGTGTGTTATCTAGTGCTGAGGGAGAAGTACACACACCCAGAGATGTGACGCCTGACTTGAAGGAGGGGGTTGACATACACCAAGGGGTCCAGGGTTATGAGGTAGCTCGAGTGCTGTGCAGTGTCCCTGAGGTGGATTGGGGAACCTACACAGGGGATCATATTCCTGATGGTGGGAGGGACACTCTACTGACTCTAGATGAGAGGTGCAGGGAGAGAGATTCCCCCATGGTCGAAGCTTTGGTGTGTGAGTGTGGTACCGCCCAGAAGATTGTGGGTTGAGTGACAGAGACAGTCAAATACTGTCTTGCCAATCTCAGGAGAGTGGTGTGGGGTACTTGTGTGAAGCACTGGATAGTGGGGCAAAGGGTAGCTTAGTTAACAACTGTGGGGGGCAGTGTGATTCAATTGTTGGAGAGCATATTCTAAGTCCCTGTTTTCCAGAGCTATGCCAACACCCGGTGCAGTGTGAGTTCTCCGATTCCAGGGAGGTTGCGCTGGAGGCAGACCCTTTGGCGGATTCCAGAGGGTCTGAAGAAGCTTTTGGGAGTGATCCTGAAGGGGGTGGCTCAGGTTTTCCCCAACCAAGTGAGGTAGGGGAGGTTTGTGGTAGCCCAGATAGGTCCCAGTGTAGTGGGAGGGGTATAGGGTCCCATGTCCTGTCTCAGAGGAGGAGTGGGAGTGGGCTGTGTCCCAAGGTGCCTGAAACCCAGTCCCAGGGCCTGGTTGGTTCCATAAGTGAACACCAGGAGGGGGGCCTAGTCTGTACCGGAAGGCCATTTCCTAAGGTGGATCCCCAAGTGTCAGGTGGACTAGGGAGGGCTGCTGTAACAATCATCCCACCAGTTCTGGTGTCTGGCAGCACCGCTCCAGTGGGGAGGGTGCATGAGTCCAGAGAAAAGGGTGAGGGTGGACACAGTCCCCAGTGGAAGGACCAGTGGGTCAGGGGTTGCCAGCTCTGAGGTCAGAGCACCCCAGGACTGACCCTGGTGATGCCACTTCTGGCCTGGGGAGTCTTCATGCTCTGTCAAGTGGACAGGAGGCTGGAGACCTGCGCCAGGCAGACTCTCGTACCACTCATGAAGAGTGTGTTTCCCGGAATTCCTGGGTTGTCAGGCACAGGTCCAGCCTAAGGGTACAGACCGTGGGTTGGAGGACAAGGTTCAGGGGGTCCCCCCTGACCTGTAGGAAGGGGTGACTGATAGCAGTGCCCCTACCAGTTTGTTTTCTGGGGGTACTGCTCCAGGAGGGAGGGTACAGAGCCCCAGGGAGGAGGACAGAGTGTGGGAGAGCCCACCCCAGTCTCCTGCCCAGCTACAGGGTACAGACCCCGAGCTGGTGGTTCAGTGTCAGGATGCCATCCCTGACCTAGGAGGCGGGAGAGTGGACAAAGGGTGCCAGTCACCTGGGGCTACCACCCCCCACTCTCTGATGACACAGAGGTTAGAGAGCCTTGATAGGCATGAGGCCAGGCTCTCATCACTGACATGCATCAGTGGCCACTATGGTTTGCTGTTCTGGTGGACAGAGTTGTCCCAGGGAGTGGGACAGGAGTCGCACCCTGTGGGTGGACTGGGCCACACTACTGTGTTGGCCTTGTGTGTGCTGTCTGGTTGCTGGGACACATCTGTGAGCAAGGTAAGCTTATGCGCTGCACTGATGGTGTCTCCATGTGCGGAGAAGGGTCCCCCATGGTTTTGCTTAGTGGGCCCTGAGAGTATGGATAGAGGGATCCAACTGGGTTCAGGAAGGCGTAGAATAGGAATAGACCCTTGCTGTTTGGGCCAGGTTCCAGGTTCTATCGCCCCAAGCAGGGAAGCCCATTGAGGTATTGATTGGTCTACCCTGGCTTAAGGCTGGAAGGGGGTTGTGTTGGAAATGGCCCTTTTTTGCAGGGTTATCCCCAGACTTTTTGCTTCTTCCTCCTATTTATTCCTGACATGTGTTTGTTGGCTATAGGACTCTGGGCACTTTACCACTGCTGATCAGTGCTAAAGTGCATATGCTCTCTGTGTAAATTGTTATTGTGATTGGTTATCCATGATTGGCATATTTGATTTACCAGTAGGTCCCTAGTAAAGTGCACTGAGTGTGCCAGGGCTGGTAAATCAAATGCTACTAGTGGGCCTGCAGCACTGATTGTGCCACCCACATGAGTAGCCCTAAAAAGGTGTCTCAGGCCTGCCACCGCGGTGCCTGTGTGCAGTTTGTTAACTACCATGTCGACTTGGCACGTGCACCCACTTGCCAGGCCCTACCCTTCCCTTCTCTTACACATTGGACACCCCTATGGTAGGCCCAAGGTACCCCCCTGGGCAGGGTGCAGTGTATGTGAAAGGTAGGACATGCACTGGTGTGTATAACATGTCCTCATAGTGAAATACTGCCAATTTCGTTTTTCACTATTGAAAGGCTATCTTGCCCCATAGGACAGAATGGGGAATGCTTTGTAACATTTTACAAGCATATCTTCCCATAGGGATAAGATAGAAAAATGGAGTTGGGTATCCCTGAACTCAGGATTTAATAACACATCTTTTAGTAAAGATGTTTTTTAAATTGTGTGTTTGAAAATACCACTTTTAGCAAGTGGCTTTTTTCTTGTTCAAGCATCTTGTGTGCCTCTGCCTGTTTGTGGATTCACTGTCTGGCTTTGGAGTGAAAGGGGCTGGGAAGGTGCAGTGGCTCCAGGAGTCTGGATGAGTCAGCACTAGGCTGAATAGGCCTGATCGGCATTTGGAGTGGTGGGAGGAGTAGCACCTGTACCTGAATAGGGATGTGCCTGCCTTCCACAATGCTGGCTCCGCCCCCCTGTGGTGCAAGTTTGTCTGACGCATCACCTGCGGACCGAAACCGTCACGAAGAATCAAAGCATCACTCCCCATATAGACCGATTTGACCCAACCCTTCCTCTGCGTGCAGCGGGACTGTCGCATCGCCACCCCAAGGTCTTAGGAGTGTCGCATCTCTTTGTTTTCCGACTCTGCGGCTGTTTGGCTTTTGTAACTTTGACGCATCTACAGGTACTTTGGTGAAAAGTTACGCAACCATAGTTTTCTATGGTACAAGTTCTTGAAACCTTTTGAAAGTCATATTTTTAACTGTGTATGTTATGATTTTTGTTGTTTTGGTCTTGCTTAGTTTAGATAAAGATACTTTATTTTTCTAAACTGGTGTGGTGTCCTTTTGTGGTGTTTTCACTGTGTTACTGTGAGTGTTGGTACAAATACTTTACACATTGCCTTTGGGATAAGCCTGTCTGCTCGTGCCAAGCTACCAAGGGGGTGAGCAGGGGTTATATAAAGTGTTTATCCCCCTTACCCTGACTAGAAGCAAGGGTCCCTATTTGGACAAAGGTACCTACCTCTGCCAACTAGAGACCCCCATTTCTAACACTATGTTTGACAGAACTCACACACCCTTCCATAACAATGCAAGGGTATGTGTTGGTGCAAGGCAGCCAAAAGAGAGGGGACACATTGTGCCTTATCTTAGTAGATATGGCATTGTTATTCTATCTCCTTTTAACTTAGTGCAGCACAGAAGCCAAAGTTGCACAACCAAAGTTGCTGTACTGTGTTGAGCCAAAATTAGTACATTTGGTCCCAAAAATCTCCAAGAAGGATGGTTAGAGTTGTGGGTGTAATTACTCTAAGTAGAGTCAACTTAGTAAAAAACAAATATGCCCAAATGTACAATGGAGGGTGCAGATGGTCAGAATGTTATCTTTGAAAGATGCTATGAAACATGTTCAATGATATTCAAACGAGCACTGGATTTTGAGTAGCGGTATAGGAGTATAGGATTAGAGATGTATTTTACTTAGGACAGTGTCAATGCCCTCTCCTTTTTGATTGTTATTGGTGGATGCCAGTTTTCTTTGTCCATCACAGTCAGCCAAAACCTGACAGTGAGGGGCAGTGGAAATTGGAAAATGATCACCAGACCATGGAACACAACTCCCATGGTATTGGGGGAACATTAGTTTTTGTATTTTCAAAACTTTTGCATGTGAAATGCCAGTTTAGGCTACCTGTCTCTTGGTCACAGGTATCACTCTGGGCTGTACAGAGCAATATCAAAAAGATAAATAATTAACATTTGCGCATTGTTAAGTATTTATCATTGAGTGACCGACATCCCTCACCCTGATTGGCTGAACTGGTTGGGGGATTGCGCTGCACTTGGCGTTTTAGCCTTTTTTCCCCGAAGCATGGTAATTCAATCCACCTTCCATCACACAAGAACCTATCCATGCCAACTCTTTACCCTAAGCTTTATTCCTCTCAGTTTTCTGAGTGTGTTGATGCCAATTATCGATGCATCTTCTGTGGGTATTAGGCACCCACAGGCAACTAACTGGGTGGAGATCACTTTGGGAATTTGGAAGCAACTGAAAGCAAAAAACAGTATAGGCTACTGTCCTTTTGCTATTTATGTATCACCCCTGAGCTGGATGGAAACATGCTACAACCAAATCTGTCTATGATCTATACACTGGATACTAAGCCTTGCTCCAAACAATGTTCAACTCCTTGCGCTGTGGCACAGACATGTCTGTTTGTGCCCCTGCAAGAAGCTAGACACTGTTTAGATTTTGTCTTAGGATAGAAGCTGTTCTTATCCAAACAGCATCTGGCTCCTTTGTCATCTGTCCCTCATTTCATGCTCCCCTTTACCACCATTGACCATGAGGGCATGGACACTGTGATTGCAAATTGATTTCTGAAGCCATGAACTACACAGATCTGAACATCACAGGATTTACTCCTGTCTATATAGCAACATAGAACTGTAACCAAACACTGAAAGCATACAGCCTACATTTCTAAAGCTTTCTGTTTGCTCCAGCCCCAGTTCCGAATGAGTGTGCCTGTAGTGTCTCAAACATTCTTATCATTCTATCAATGTAGGCTCAGGATCTAACATGGGTGAATATTAAAGCCAGATTGATATTTCCCATGTCAGATAAAGAGAGAACATAAATAGCCTTAATCTGTGACAAAACAAAAATGAAGCTGTGCATGAGACGGCTGGGAGGGCATTAGCCCTACAAGCGGGATCAGATTGTTAACATGATTAAGACTCATTTGGTCTATCTATTGCATAAAATATTGCTTATACCAGACTTGGCATTAATTATAGAATGTTCTCTCTTCATATATAAGAGTCGATATGCCAAAAGTGTAGCTTAGTAACTGAAATACTCATTGCTGAGTAAAGTGGTGCTCTCCAGGTCACAAGTTTGAATCCCTGCAAAGTCAAGTCAGTCTTTCATACTTCTGATGTAAGCTAAATGTAGAAGATATGATTATTGGCATTGATATTATTATCCTTGTTTCCGGTCCAGGGAAGACATGGCTTGGCAGTTCGGGCTGGACTGTTCCCATGAGGCACAGGGTCAAGACTGATTTGCATATACCTGTGCCTGAACTCGGGTGGCGAAGTGAGCTAAAGAATGATGATGGATTCAACCCAGATCTGTGACTGGGGGTGAGTGTCTGAAACGTTTCAGCGCTCCGTCCATCATCTCCGTGTGTTTGCATTGATATTATTATCATCATCACTATAATCTTCATAACACACTATTACCATGGAACAGAGAATAAAAGTAAACCATATGCTTATGGAAGATTCCTTTCTCTAGCTGTTATAGTGTCAGTTATACTGTAGGTACACAAGGAATACAGGGCTTCATCTGGTGCAAAGTGCTCTGAAGGTAGCCCAGTGGGCAGTCGTGCACATGGGGAGTGCAGCCTTCCAACTTTTCCCCTCTGCTGTCAGATTGTTGGTGTTCACTGCTGTGTCAATCAGGGCATTTATTGCATATGAAGATCGCTTGCCTGCTTGCGCTCCGACATCATCATTGCCACACATGATGTGCACTTAAAGAAACTTTAAGCAACAACTGCCTCAATTTCCAATTTGTTAAGAAAGCTTCCCATTGGACTGCATGTTTTACTTGAAGTGAATTCCAGCTTCATGACGTTTGCCTTGATTCTCAATATGCACTTTATTTTAAAAGCTTATTTGGATTACAATATGCCTCTGACCCATGTGAAGGAAAACACAAACCAAACGAGAGATGAGGTCTTTACAGTGGAGACAGAGGGAGTCAAAGTTCCTAGAGCTGGTTAGGTGCTGTTTGTTCTATGTACTTCACGTTCATCTTCACTTACAGAGCAACCGTTCCCTGTTTTCTCAAGGACCAGCTGCAACAGGGTATCTTCACTATCCAAAGTCTTAATTAGTATCCCATGTACAGTTTAAAATGCCAAAAAGTCTTTCGTGAACTCTTCTTACCTGTGCCTCCTTTGGCATTCAGTTGCCACGTCTGAGTAACTGCTCTTATCATCTGAAAGGGAACTTGAACATGTGGGACTTGCTCTTGGAGAAGATGGTGAAGATGAGTGAGTGTCCCTTTTCTTATTACCACATCTACCCAATAAAAAAGCAAGCTCCTCCTCTGCCTCCAAAGAAGGAATTTCTACTTATTTAGGTTTCGCCTGCACAGCGCTTGTGTGAAATATATTGTATTCAATATAAATCTTGAAAGGGGCTTGCATCCTGCTCTCGCTTTTCATTGGATCGCATGCTTGCTACCTATTTTTTCTCCGTTTCCATTGGCTGTAGCCTGTTATTCCTCATGTGCTTCTCTTATCAATCTCCGAGGCCCAAGTGCAGTTATCATCAGCTTGTGGAACTTTTTTATGTTTTATTTACCTGCTGTGCTTGTTAAACAAAGACACTACTCTGGCCACGATAATCAGTGTACTTTTTAGGTCTCGCCTACGCAGCGCGCATGCGCTGCATAGGAAAAAGACCTCTTGTAATCGATTCAGTTTTGGCCCCAAAACGTGCACGCGTTGCATTGCTTTCAATGGCAACGCGTGCACGTTCGTGATTCCTTGCGGGAACGAGCTTTGAAACCATATGGTTCCTGCTCGCCCCGCAAGGGAAACAGGGCCAGGCCCCTCCTCTCTCCCTCCCCTGCTGCCTCCTCCTCTCCTCGTAAGCGCGAGCCCCGCGCGCTTGTTTAAATTCGCGAGCATGGTGCTTTTCCGTGTTGTTGCAAGGGTGTAAACAAAGCGTGGTTGCCCGCTTTACCAGAAAGTCCTAAAGTGCAGGGGAGTTTACCTTGTCGCTGACCGGCCTGGCCCTCCGCGCTCCTCCTCAGTGGCGAGCTTTCTCTTTTCCGCCGTGCCTCACACCGAGCCAGGAGTCGCACTTCCTTCGTGCCTGCTCGGATCCCGGAGGCGTGTTTTGGGGAGACAGCCACAATAAGCCAGAGTGCACATTGACTCACGAAAGCAGCAGCATCGCAGAGCTGCCCGAACGAGCTTAAAGAGACACTCGCTTCGCTGCGCGCTCTGTGTTGCAAAGCCCGTCGCGTGCTATGATTTTGCTGATGCCCAATGGTTGAAAGAAAGGGGCAGCACCGCAGCAGGGGAGTTCCTTTGTAATAGACAGTACTGGATTACGGTGAGTCGTTACGTGCATCAGTCGTGCTAGTTAAACTACGACAATATTGTTAGGATCAGCCACTGACAAGCAGTGAGGACATTAGTCGGGTCAGCCAGGGACTGCGCCTTTAGGGATTTACTTACCGTATAATCAGGGTCACCCAATGTCAATAGAGATGGCCACTGACTGTCAGTGGTTTTCTTTTCAGTTACACGCTTTATCAAAAGGGTCATCACATCCGAGTGTATTCAGTTAATGCTGCATTAGGACTCGTCTTTTGGTACATCAATATCCTTTCGTTGACTAATTGTATAATTCGGGTCAATCCCTGTTAGGGTTAATCTAGTTAGTCAACCAGATATATTGCTAGGGTCAATTAAGAACTGCATAAATACATTGTTGTCCAGTTCAATCAGTAGCGTGTTACCCACTCTACTAACAGAGCAACTCAACCGACTACATACATGGAGTCAGTTGCCAGGTGTCAGCCATCCTACCAATAGATAGCTAGTCAATGGCTGTATCAATAAGGACACTCACTCACTAGATCGAAAGTGTTTGTCACTCATTCTCGTAAAATGGATGTCCATTTTTGTGAATAGGGCCAGTCTCCGATTGTTTCTATTCTGCTGACGATGACTGACTGCCTCAGTAGTTTCTTTGATCATCCTCTCAGTTACAAAACTCATAGGTCCACAGTTTCCAGGTATAATCCCTCACACACGCTGTTTACGTAGCGCTTTCTACACTTCTTGTGAGGCCTGAAGCGCATATCAAATGTTTCTGCTAAACTTTCTTCCTCCGTGAAATTTCCAAACCTGGAGCTCTTCATAAAAACACATTCTAACGTTTTTCTTTCTCCTTCCTCGTGTGCCCGGACGTTTAGGAATTATTCCTATAACTTTTTAATTGATATTTATATAAACTAAGGGTGGGCATTTGCCAAATGAATCATCTCTGACCCGTGAGTCAAACTGTTTACCCGACTCCTGCGAGCACACTGCCCCCGCGAGCCCGTGGCACACGGAGTGGAAAAGATCTCTCACCGGGTACTGAAACTCCGCCGCTTATGCCCCCTTGTATTTATCTTATTTTCTTCCATATTTGGTTGGGCGTCGCGAGGAACGCCCAGCTCTCGTGGGCACCTCCTTCTTCTTACTTTCAGTTTACAGAAAGGATTAGAGTCACAAGAGAAAGTCGGAGTAGCAAATGGCGCGGAAATGCAATATAAAATGCCCCAAAGGCACTGTTGGGCGGCGATAGTGGGCGCAGCAGGGAAATGTGGTGCCCCCTGGAATGGTGGAAACAAGCATTGGCATAGCCAATAGGTCTTGCCTTTGGGACCTTATAAGTGTTTAGCCATGCAACAGTTGATGTTGTTGCACCAAGGATATTGTGCTGGATAACTAAACACTTATAAGGTCCCAAAGGCGAGACCTTTTGGCTATGCCAATGCTTGTTTATGTTTATTCTCGTACGCAGTGTTGTCGAATTATGGCGACTCTGAGCTGAGCGTCGGCTCTTCCTGTGTACCTTTTACAGAGTTCTGCAAGCCCACTTTTTGTTTACACTTGTGCTCTTCGGCTGAGTGATTAAACACATTAAACACATTAAACACATTTGCATCCTTCTTTTGTCCCCATGCTTCCGCCTTTAGCTGTCTCTGTATAAGTGGGTGTGGCCTGCCACACTCTTCCAAGCACGGTAGGGTCACTCCTTTAAACCATGTGCCTTGGAAGTGCCGGGGTGGAGCTCTAAACATTACATCAGGGAGCTAACAGCAGTGTGAGGGTGGCAAAGAAAAGAAGCATGGGACAGCTTTTTATCCTTCTTTTATTGGGTAGCTTTTTATCTTTCTTTTCTCCCTGCACTTCTGCCTTTAGCCATCTACTTATAAGTGGGTGTGGCCTGCCACACTTTTCCAAGCACTGCAGCGTCACCCCTTTAAACTGTGTGCCTTGGAAGTGCTGGGGCTGGAGCTCTAAACGTTGCATCAGGGAGCTAACAGCTGTGTGAGGGCGGCAAGGAAAGGAGGCATGGGACAGCTATTCAGCCGGCTTAGATAATATGAACATCTTTATTATTAGTCGATAGAGGACCCCCAAATCTTTACCCAGAGCATTGGCAATGTCGACAATAAGATGATTAAACAGATTATTATGGAACTTTATTACCCATGAATCCAAACCCCCACGAGATCAAGTCATAAATAGCATTTGATAGTATGATGAATAAGGCCAGAACCTCAGAACTTTCTCAGTGAACAAAAGTGATACCAAGATTGAAAGTCCACCCTTTGCTCTCCAAGCTTCAGAAGGGAGTGCAGGCATGTATAAAGTTTTTTTAATTGCTCTTTTTTTTTTTTTAAAGATTTGCATATACAACAAGAGGAAGAAAAGAGAAGAATTACACATCTAGTCTAAATGTACAGACTGCAGAACTCATGTCAACAAAAAAGCTCCTGGAGGAGCAGGAGTGGGAGCCGGTCGCCGTGGGAAGCGACCGTCAAGACGTCCTTGACAACCACCAAATGAGTCACACTCACAGAGGTATTTCACCTCAGGCAGTGCATCCGGAGTCATCTAGGTCATGAACAACTGTAACTGAGCTGTTATATAGTATGCCTCATAATCCAGCGTCCCTGAGTCACCAGCATCTAAGGTGACTAAACGTTCATCAACAACTACTTCATGTCTGCTCGTTGTCCAGATGAGGTTGGAGAACCAGTTATTCAGTTCCCTGAACACCAATCTGGGCAGTAGCAAAGGGACGTTAACAAATAAGTACAACAGATGCGGCAGTGCCACAATTTGTTTATAGGGCTTTGTGGCCCATTGGAGAAAGCGGAAGCCTCTTCCACAAATCTGAGGCGGTGCACAAAACTACCACCGCCCTACTGAGGCTATCTTCACGAAAGGCTTCCAAGTCCCTGTATATGTGAACTCCCAAATATTTAAACGCCTGTGAGGAAATCAGAACCGCAAATGGCCCAGCTCCCACCAAGAAGTTCATGCACAGGTCCAACAGTGGGTAAATGCACGTCTTATCTTGATGCGTAGACCTGAGACTGAGCTGAAACAGTCAAGTATGTTCATGATCAGCGTCAAATCAGAGATGATGTCCTTCAGGTATAGCAGAATAGTGTCTGTGTATGACAATATAGAGTAGTTATGAGCTGCTATCTGCAGTCCATAACTTGCACCCCAAAGGCATAACTTGCATGCCAGTGGCTCCAATGCAAGAGCAAAAGGCAGTGGTGATAGTGGGCAGCCCTGCCTGGTGCCTCTGTATCGGCGGTACTCAAAGTACGGCCCGCGGGCCACTTGCGGCCCGCCAGGCCATTCCATGCGGCCCCCGTGGAAATCAGCAGGCACTGATTCGCCACCATTTTTGCCTGTTGTAATTCCTCGGGGGCCGCATTTGCCAGGAAAAGCATGAAAAGGGTATGCAACGACAACCAGTGTCTCGCATGCTCACCCGTAGCCCCCACCCTCACCTGCCTCTCTGGCGTCACTTACTCACCCTGCCATTGAGTGTATTGGCTGTGCTGCCTGTAAGTGCTGCTCACTGACAGTGTGGCCTCTTTAATCTTTCAATTGGTGCCGGTAAAACAGAGCTGTCTCTGTAGTTAAATGTATGTTTTATAGGTCCCTGGTTAGGGTTTCAGCCGAGCCCAGACTTTCCTTCCTCATGGTGTCAGAGCAGGCACATAGTGTAAACAGATTAAATAAAATAAGGCTCCAGCAATGTCCTCACGTGAATCCATGGGCTGCGCCCAGTGGTCAAAGTGGGGAAAAAAAAGTAGGGGAACTGTGGGTGGAGAATCAGAGGGCGGGAATAACCTGAGGATTGGATCAGTGGGCGGAGTTAGAGGTGTGGCCAGGATGCGCAAAACATCCCAATTTTTAGTATTTGTTTGGCATTTCACTGTCCAGTTACAGCTTATTATGTTATTTAATTCAACCAATGGATACACATGATTATTTAAGGATTAATATGAGTTATTGACATTAAAATAAATTCACAAAGTGGAATATGTTTCCAATCACAGAATGTCCCAAATGCGCTTAAAAGTGGAAGCACAAGCCATTTGTTTCTGAGCCATGGAGCCATGTCATCAGCACATTACACAGAGACAATCAATTTTACGTGTGTAAATCACTGTATAGGAAATGTTACATAAGACAAAGGACTACAAAGTGTAGGAGTCACATGACAACCATACTAGTAGGCAGTATAGTTTAATAGTGATTGATCTGGGGAAACATAAACTCAGAATTTAAAACTTAATACCATGATTTGGGGTTCTCTTTAATAATCATAATTGATTTCTATCCAAATGAACACTTTTTGCAACATTAGGATAATCAAAGGCTTAGGGAAAAACCATAACGTTCTAGTTTATACCTTGCAGTGTGCATGCAGCTCTTAGATGAAAGTTAATAGCTCACTGTTCTTTGTTAAGATTTTAACTTATAAACTGCAAGTAACAAAAGGATCTCTCTGACAAAAGCAGTAACCCACTGACCTATTTACATTATGTGCACTTTGTGATCGGCATGGTACATGTTCTTTGCAGCAGGCACATTAACCCTCTGCGCTATCTTTCCATGAGTCAAAACTTCCACTAGACAAAACTCCGATCTCTCTCTAGGAAGAACATTAATCACTGGAGTTATCATGACATTTTTATTATTGCCGAAAATTGCTGGAGGCCAGGAAGGAGGCAGCAAGTGCTTTTAAAACCATAATATACAGCACCCCCTCTCAAAGCCGGCTCTCCTCCGGGGTCCCGTGACCTCAGTGTCAGAGTCACTGTTACTCTAGGGTTTGCTACTTCGTAGGCCTGCCCACAAGACTGGAGGTGAACTTCAGTATGGATTGTGGTGGGCAGGCCTTCAAGGTGAACCCACACTTGCCACCGCTAGGTTCCATCTGCTGATGCTAAGACACCAGGGCTTCTAAGGTTTTGCGTGGCCTTCTAAGGTATAGCATGCAAATGTGCTCCCTCAGGAGAGTCGTCTGGGGGACTGGTCATGAAAGCTGAACCTGGTTTCCCTGTTCAAAATTCTGCAGCTCTGACCACAGTGCTACATCCGCTCCCCCACTGAACACCATACTGCTCCACTGAGAGAAATTCGCACTGCCTTCAACTACAATCCAATTTGCCCTGCTATAAACAACTGGATGCGACTCAATTCAAATTATGCAATAGGCAAGAGCAATATGCTGCCTAAAAGAAAAAGTAACAAAATCCTGAAAAAAGCAAACACTCATACGGAATGAACGATTAAATAAAGCATGTGAAATGTAAGCAGGAATAACATGGTTATCTTAACTCTTTTACACTCACTATTCAGAAATCAATGAGGGTTTTTACCTGAAAAGTTAAGGACATCACTACAGGTCCCGGAAGGGACCCATTTCAATGTCCACTGCTTATATCCTTACACAACGTAAGCAGTATGGTTTTAAAAGACCACATTCGTGAACACACACCCGCGGTACACATTTAGTTTTCTAATCCACCCATCAACCAGGTATTGCAGTTCCTCCAGGATTGGTGCACTTCCCCACCGGGGGAAAACAATGCTGTTCAAAGAAAGACAAGAAAACAAAAGTAGCGCTTCACTGGCAAACTCTGGAAAGTGATGCTAATGTGTTTGGGTTTGAATAAAACCAATCTGGCCACTTTAAGAACACTCTGTCTTGCTTTATTTAGCTATTTATTATATTTTGAACCTTTTATTTTCACGGCTGCACTTTGGAATAGAAAAAGTTTAAAAATGGCATTTCCAGCAAAAGTGTTTTTCTTTTTTGCATCCATTTCACAGGGGAACAAATAAAGGAAAGAAGGAAAGAGAGGGTGAGAACCGTTTCGTGAAGTCATGGTTTTCAGTAAGTGAGGAGGAGCTAGACAGAAAGAGAGGGAATAAGAGGAAGAAAGAGAGGGGGGGCAGCTTCCAGCTGCAGAGCAGAAGCAGACACTGTCCTTGTCTTGTCTGGGCAGGAAGCAAGAGACAGAGTCCTTTTCCTTCTCTGCTCCCCACTCGTCCCCGATCAGCCACGATTGCCGAGCCATCTCTGCAGGCCTTGGTTATTTCTGCCGTCCAGGGACGCATGTTAAAAAAAAAAAGTAGGGGAACGGAATCTATAGAATTAAAGAAGTAGGGGCACGCCGTGCCCTGCCGATCCCGCCCACTTCGACCACTGGCTGCGCCTAGCCTTTTGTTTTATGGAATGACTTCACTTTAAGTACATGGGATGCTACAGGCTCTCGGTTCACAACAGTGGTGCTACGGAAAGTTTACAGGTGGAATTGGGTGAGATACAGTTTATACACAAAGTTATATGCCTCGGAAGCAGCCCAGCAGGATAATTATATATAAATCCCAGCTTCCCCACTTTATTAAATTGTGCAATTCCGAGTGAAACATTTATGTGCCTGTGTTGCGGACAATATTTCTAACATTTATTACAGGCAATTCAGCTTGCTTCGTGAATTACTTAAGAAAGTGTATTAATTTATAGTCATCCAACACTACCTGTCTGAGTCGTGGCGCAGATGTAGCATCAGGTCTTTTATGCTGCAGAATTGAACAGCAAGTAGTTATTGGTTTTGGCATGCATTAGGTAGAGTCAGAGCTGAGGGGAAAGGGGCACAGTGTGTACATAGAGAAGAATGGGCAGAGGCAGAATGAAACGGTAGAGGTAAGGGAAAGGGTCAGAGAAAGGAAAAACAGAAGGACTGGCAGACTCCATATGAATAAAGCATAAAGCAGATTGAAAACTGCAGTGAGGAGGTATGGAAAGGTTAGGGGTTAACAGAAGAGAGCGAGGGAGTAGGAGCAACGTGAAATATGAGTGCAGAGTAAGGGTCTTGCAGGTTATGAGGAGTGTGAGGGGGCCGAGCAGAGTAAGGACAGGAAGAGTGAGAGGAGTTGGCCTAACGGCTAGGGCGGTCGTCCTTGAATCTGGGGAACTGGGTTCGAGTCTCGACAATGACGCTGAACATCCTGTGATTCTGGGCAAATCACTTAATCTCCCCGTGCCTAACAAAAATGAATGTGTCCTCATGTAACGCAACTGGTGCTATGTAAAGCGCTCTGATACCCAATACCTTCGGGTCAAGTTCGCGCTATATAAAACTCTGTAAAGAAAAAAAAAAAAAAAGAGTGGGCTGCTCTACACGTAAGGACTATATTGAGAGATATATATGGAAGGTGAGTGCTAAGTCAGGGACATGGGCAAGGAAATAGTAAGGGGTACGACTAGCAGCAGAGTGAAGGGAAGCAGTGAAGCGAAGGTGTAAAGCAGAACTGCAGGAAGGACAAAGGGACTGGCTTATCAGTAAAGTAAACCTTTAGTAGAGCGAAGGTGTACAGGCACAATGAGTTGGTAGGCGCTGAGTGACGCAGTAGGGCACAACGAGAGGCTAGGCTTAGAGGGGTGCGTTAGCGTGCAATGAGAGGTTAGGATGAGGTGTTAGGGCACAATGAGAGTGTAGGCAGTTTGATAGGGTATGAGGAGAGTGAGAGAAATAATGCTGAATAAAATAGACAAAGTGTAGCACCAAAAAGGTGTGACCAGATAGGGGTAAAGTGTGAGCAGGAGCAGCATTAAAAAGTCAAGGTGTGGAGAGAGTGAATGCAGGTTAAGACTTTGGGGCCAGAGTAGGTGCAAAGTGACAGGCTATGAGCATAGTGAAATAGAAGGGCCAGGAAATTAGTATAAGCAGAGTGAAGAGGGGTGGAATAATGAGGATGGAGGGTCAGACAGAGGAAGCAAAGAGGTACTGGGAGCAGATTGAGATTATAGTAATAGAAAGCGGGGGTAGGGGCAGTGTGAGAGGCATTTATGGGATAAGGAAAGAACCAAGGGTCGGGGAAGAGGTATAATGAGTGGTGTACATTGAGGGTAAAACAATAGGAGAAGAGTAAAGTTGTGACAGAGCGCCAGGCTGTGGTTCAGGAAAAAAGTGAATTATTAAAGCCAAAGTGGTGGGTAGAGGTAGGATGAGGGAGTAAAGTAGAGGAATATGGCAACAATGAAAAAGTCATATGGTAGGGTCCGAGTTAGAGCGCAGGGTCAGAGTGAATGCATAGGATCACAGTGGACCCTAGGGGCAGTCATTGAGTGTAGGGCTTAGGAGCGGATCCTAGGCGCAGAGTCATTGAGTGTAGGGCTCAGGAGCGGAACCTAGGAGCATAGTCATTGAGTGTAGGGCTCAGGAGCGGACCCTAGGCACAGAGTCATTGAGTGTAGGGCTCAGAAACGGACCCTAGGCGCAGAGTCATTGAGTGTAGGGCTAGGGGAAGATTAGTAGTAGACGTGCTGCCTGATACATGCATTATTATGAAATGAAATGCAGCTATCTGAGATGATAGTCATTTTAGAGATGACACTACAATACCTCTTCTGCATTGTTGGGGAAGCTCATTGACTATGAGAAGGCAGCGTGAGAAGGCAGTAGGTCTCTTGCCCATCATGCCAGTCATTGTGCCATTGTAAATGTGCATTACAGCCTGAGTACATGAATGCATGTATTGTGTGGGCCCATGCATGCACATTTATGCATGTACTGTCTAGGTCCATTAAGAATATGGCAGCCTGCTGTCACTGATGCTTCTATTGCCTGGGGTTACAAGCACGTGGTAAGTTTCATGAGCTTAGGTGTGCACAGCGGGTGGACAGAGAACAGGAAACCTACCTCTGTCAATGCACTTTGCATGTACAATTCTGAGTTTTGCTAGATGATCTTGGGGCTTGGTACTGTAAACTCTCAACAGGGCCATTAAGGGTTGTTCGGAGCAACTTTAAGAGCCATAGGGGTATGAGTTGTGTCTTCTGAGAGACAAATAAAGGGTGTCTCTAAGTGTCTGCACAACTGAGGGCTTAAGAGAAGGGAACTGGGTGCTTGTCAAAACAAGGCAAAGATGGAAAACTATGGTCAGAAACACACAGACCCCAGTAAAAAATAAAAATATTGACAGTATTTATTCAGGGTACATACATACATATATCACATTTCGAGGGGGCGTGGCTTGTCATCATGGCCGCGTAGACGTGCTCTGTGAGAGCTCCGTGCGGCAGCCCGATTTAATACCATAATCCTGCAGTATCCTGACCCATGTCCGCTTCACAGGTGGTCTCCTTGACTCCGAGAGACCCCGGGGAACTCCAGGCGCACTTGCGACTCCCTGGGACCCCAAGATAGCTGCTACGAGGACCGGGCGCTGCCTGGAGTCGGCGCCAATTTGATAATTAGAGGTGCGGAATGGCCGAAGCGACCGGACCTGGGATTCGCCCGAGCTCTGCCTCGGAGCTGTGGGTGCAGCGCGGCTCCTGTGGATGCCGAGTGCCGGCTGGCTGCAGATGAAAGGCAGAGCGGTGACCGGCGCGTTTGATGTGGAGCGGCGCTCGGCCCGTAACGCCGCGCGGATGCCGGGACCCGGGACACGCTGACGAGGGCTCGCAGTGGGAGAAGCAGCAGAGGCCAGGAGAGGCCTGGGACCCTGGCAACTGAACGGGCTGAGATTGCCCCCTCTCTCGCATCCATGACTGGAGGCTCCAGGCGGTAATTAGGCGGGGCATGGAGCCGCCTGTACTGCTAATGGTCCCTTGTCTGGTGGGGCGAGTGGGACCACGAGGGGCCGGCAACCAGAAATGGGGAAGAAGACCAGGGAGGTACCTTGTGGCCTAAGACAGACTGAGGTGAGAGCGCGGAGGGCCCCGGGAGGGGCACTCCTAGACCCTTCAATCCGGGTGGCTGTCAGGAGGCCAGATTAAGCTGTCAGCCAGGAGAGGATATAGGCCCTCCCCAAAAGACTTGACTGAGCCTGAAGTAGCACACAAGGCAAGCGCAGCTGGGGGACGAGGACCCCGGGCTACCCTGGCCGGAGGAGGAACACGCGGGGAGCTGCAAGGGAGCCCCCAGGGGGGGTATTCAGGTAGACGAGGTGACACTGAAACTATCAGGAGTCACTGGGATACGGCACCTGGCTGTGATTGGCTTGGGGGATCTTGGAGGGCCGGACCCTTGGGGGACTCCTTAGAGAAGGGCCATCTTGAGGACTTCCCAGGCTACCGAAGAGACCCAGGGTCAGGAGCATTGCACATTGGCTGTACTGGCACTCCTGAGGACAGGTCACCTGGGTGGGTTTTTTTTCTCCTTTTCTTTTCCCATCTGGGGTGCTCCCCGGGATACCTGAAGTTGTACTGCTCCTGTTGCCATGGGGAAGGACAAAGCAGTGAAGGCGCAGGCCAACAAAATCTCAAATTATGCCCGGCCAATACCACAAGGTCCTGATGCCAGGGAGGAGGTCTCCGAGCAGGGGAAGGGGACTGCTGAGGGGACTGACGAGGACCCTACCACACTAAGGGATGTCATTCTGGCAATCCAGTCGACCAGAGATGACATGGTCCGGAAAATAGATGCTGTGGCCATCGATGTAAATCTATTAAGGTGTGACCTGCGGAAGGTCTCGGATAGGGTAACCGTCACTGAGAAGGACACGGAGGGGCTAAAGGCAGAAGTGAAAAGTCTCAGCACCACGGTGGTAGAGCTAAAGCGGCAGGTTATAAAGTTGGATGACAGGGCAGAAGATTCCGAAGGAAGGTCGAGGAGAGGGAACCTGAGATTTGTTGGGTTCCCTGAAAAAGCAGAGGGCCCTTCCACAGAACGATTCCTAGAGGACTGGATCACGCACGAAATGGCTCCCAAGCAGTTGTCCAAATTTTTTAGTGTTGAAAGAGCGCACAGAGCACTGGTGGCTCCCCCTAGACCCGGAGCGCCTCCTCGAGCAATCATTGCGAAGCTATTTAACTTTAGGGACAGAGACCTCCTCCTTCAATTATCACGCAGCGGATGGCGCTTTTTCTTCGAAGGCCACTCCATATCAGTGTACCCTGACTACACCCAGAGAGTCCAGGAACAGAGAAAGACCTTCACTGCCGTCAAACGCAGACTGAGAGACTTAAACTTAAAATATAGCCTTATGTTCCCAGCTAAACTCAGAGTTGAGAGCGAAGGCCGTGTACTGTTTTTTTTCTCAGCGAAGAAGGCAAGGGACTGGCTGGATACCAGAGCCCCGGAGGGGAGGCGTCTGGTGCCATCTATGGCTTCCCCTGGAGCAACGCCTATGAAAACACCATAGAGGGGAAGCAGACAACCTACGCGCCAACCACAGTCCAAACTGGCGGCGAGCTTGGGTCGTATCACGGTCTGACACGATGGCACTCTGCAGGCTTCGGATACAGAGATCGCGCAGGACTCGATGGAGATGACGTCGGACATAGCGGATGGTACCGGCGACCTAGGCAGTGGTCACGAATGAACTCTGTTTGCTGAACCCAGAGAGAGGAACCGCACAGATAAGTTTAGTTAGTATCTGTATCATAATGGGGACCCCGAGAGACTGGTTTGTTGGTATCCTTTTTGGGACACCTGAAAGACTTGTCGTTTGGAATCGCATAAATGGCTTCATGGGTCTCCCTCGTGATTCCTGTAAGGGAGTACACCTGGACGAACATGCTGATCATTATCTATCATAAGGACATGGGCGGCCGCAGGAGTAGCGACGCCCCCCACCAGAGTCCAGGCCCGCCTGGGAGGCTTGAGAGAAATCTCGCGCCCCGGAGTAGCCAGCTCTCTAGCACAGCATTAGGCGGACATTCGAACTTGTTTGCTTTATTGCATAGGGCTGAACTGGGTCTCGACCCCTGAATAACTGAGCCTACAATGTTGAAATGTTTTTTGGGGAGTTGGGGGGGGTTGTATGGGGCGGTACGTGCTGCTCTTCCTATGGATTGTAATATACTCATCGGAATTCACGCAACTGCCCATGGGGTTGGGAGGGGGTTGGGTTCGTTCAATCTTCAAAGTTTTCTCAGTTGGTTGGGGAATTGTTAGGGTCGCGCTGGATGACACTGTGTCGTATACACTAACGAGCCGAAGGGGCGGATCTCCTGGGGAACGGGTGATAGAATTTAGTATCATTCAGGTGAATCATCATGCCAATCCAAACGTTGAAGATACTTAATTGGAATGTGCGGGGTATGGCCGGCCTGGACAAACGTCGCAAAGTGCACGCATTTTTAAAGAGGTACAGAATAGCAATCACGGGGCTCCAAGAGACTCATGTATGGGGGTCTCCATATCGAGTATACGGAAACGATGGCGGGGTCAAATGTATGCAACCTCATATTCAGGCTTTGCGTGGGGGGCGTTGGTGTGGGTGGCACCTGGGGTCCCTTTTCACCATTTGCACAAACTTTCTGGACCCTGATGGGAGGTATGTTATTTTATTTGGGAGATGGGAAGGCAAGGAAATTTGAATAATTAAAGTTTATGTGCCTAACTCCGACTGCCCCGACTTTTTCCCATCCGAACTGAAGGCAGCGACACCATACATGGGCGCAGAACTTATTCTTTTCGGGGACTTTAATTGTATTTTTGATGGGGCATTGGACAGAGAACCCCCTAGAGATCATACTAAACCTCGTATGTCCAGATCACTCCACACTATAATGCAGGGCTTGCAGTTGCGGGATGAATGAAGGGAACGTAACCCCTCAAAGAGGGAGTTCTCCTGCTACACTCCAGCCGCCAACACTTTTACCCGAATAGACCACTGCTGTCTCTCATCGGGCCTTTCTGCCACTACGGAGGGCATCTCTTATTTACCTCGATACCTTTCGGATCATGCACCTTTATTATTCACACTGAAGAGCGGACTGGGGCGCCCGGCCATCCCACTCTGGCGGCTCAGGGCTGAGGCACTTACGGATCCCCCATATGCACAGACACTTAGGGAGGCGGTGCAACACTTTTTTGAGGATAACTGGGGATTGACAGCTACCAGATCCACAGAATGGGAGGCCATGAAGGTAGTCCTGAGGGGGGTTTGCATGCGTACTAAATACGGGGTACAACACCAGCTTAGCAATGATATTACATCCTTAGAAAAGCAGCTTAAGACCATGGATGATGTTCTTTACAAGACACCTACTGGTATGGCTGAATGGACGAGGGTCCGTGGGGATCTACTAGAGGCCTGGACCAGACTAGAAAAACACAGGTATACTACCTATAGGCAACGATTACATATGGAGGGGGACAGGTCGGGGGCTCTCCTAGCATGATTGATTAGGGCGGAAACAGAACACGCACCTATCCTACAACTCCGAAATGGGGAAGGGACCATAATATACACGCAAGATGCGATTTTGAGGGAATTCGCGTCCCACCTTCAACACACACGCACACCTGCCCTTCAAGTTCGACCCCACGTACTTTGGGAATATATCGAAGGGATGACGCTTCCCACTTTGGGGGAGGAAGATGCTGAAGCTTTAGGGGCACCAATCACTAGGGCGGAAATACTAGCATCGATTAAAAAGCTGAAACCGGAGAAGTGCCCCGGGAGTGATGGGCTCCCGGCGGAGTTTTATCAAACATTTGGCCCACAACTGGTTGACCATCTCCTTGAGGTGTTCAATGAAGCCTTGGCTCGTGGGGACCTTCCTAGCAACATGATGGAGACCCTGGTGTCTATGATTCCCAAGCCAGATAGCGATCCCCTCTCCCCGAGCTCGTACAGGCCTATCTCACTCCTGAATATAGATGGCAAAATTCTTAGTGGCATCTTGGCGACACATCTCTTGCCATACGTGGCCTGGCTGGTCCACCCGGACCAGGCCGGATTTATTCCTGGTCGCAATACTGCGCATAATCTGCGTAGACTTGCACATATTTGGCACGCGCCACATCTACAAGCAGAGTGCTGGGCGCTATGCCTTCTGGACATCCATCAGGCCTTCGACTCTGTCGAATGGAGCTATATGTGGATGATCCTAGGCAGGATGGGATTGGGGGAGAAGTACATAGGATGGATGAAACTCTTATACACTAGACCTACAGCTAGGGTGCGTATATGTAATCAGGTGTCGGACAGCTTCGAGCTACAAAGAGGTACCCGACAGGGTTGCCCCTTATCGCCACTTCTCTTCGCGCTCGCGATGGAGCCCCTGGCGATTACCCTTAGGACTGTGATGGAAAGGTGGGGGATACCGCTGGGCAATGTTACCCATGTTGTGTCTATGCACGCGGACGATAAGCTTGTATATCTGCGCCACCCTGGAGAGGCAGTACCTGTGCTTCTCAGGGAATTGGTCAGATTTCGGAAGATTTCGGGACTACGCCTCAATCCAGGGAAATCCAAGCTCTTTCCCAAGGGCCGTCTAGTTGGGAAGGAAGAAAGTGAACTACCCTCGTTGGGAATGAGCTGGGTTCGTGACGAAGTCAGATACCTGGGGATTAAATTGGCACACACGCCAGCTGCCTACCTGGAGCTCAACGTTGGGAGATGTGTGGAGGACATCCAAAGATCAATCGTTTTTTGGCAGGGACTACCGCTATCTTTGATGGGTAGGGTGGCGCTGACCAAAATGGTGATCCTACCAAGATGTCTGTATGCCATGCAAAACTCACTTTATCAAATACCACAGACATATTTCCGACAACTGGACCGCCTCCTGGTGGAGTTGCTTTGGGGAGCCAAACGGAAGAAGGTAAAACTAGACACACTACAGAGGACATGGAAACAGGGAGGACTTGAGGTCCCGCGGTTGGAACTCTACTATATGGCGGCGCAGCTCCAGCATGCGGTGCATTGGCTGGACGAACAGGATAACTGGGAAAAGCGGTTACTGGCAGGCACACACAGGGGGATCCCTCTCCCTGAGCTCCTCATGCTGGGGTCGGGGGGCCCGCCCGGCTTCCATATATTATTCGTCATGTGGCCACAACCTGGGAAGCTGCAGTTAAGACTGTGGTGAAAAGAGCGCCTTATGCTCCAGATGCCCCACTGTGGGCTGTGCTACCATTCAAACGGATAGGTCACACCATGTCACTCAGTAAATGGAAGGAGGGAGGATATCACACGATGGGGGACCTGTATGCTGCCCAACAGTTCCTCACTAGGGAAGAGGCGGAAACCATGTTTGACTTGGGCAGGGGACAATACCTTCAGTACGCAAAAATCTCGGTGGTGGCTCGCGAAGTGTGGCCTATGTTTCCTCAGGAGCCGCCCATAACGGCTACCCTACAGGCTATCGTTACCTTGGTGGGTGGGCGTAGGTTGATTTCCCATATCTATGGGGCGCTTAGGGGGGACATCCCCACTGGTCCTCTCCCCGTTCACACTAAATGGGACACGATACTAGATGAACCTTTAACAGAGTCGGAATGGAGGAGGGTGCATGAGGGGGTCAAACCTAATTAGCTCCAATGCTAGGTTCAAACTCACACAATATAACATAGTGCACCAAACCTACCTTACCCCACGAGTTCTACACAGAATATATCTGGACCGCCCCGCCCACTGCCCCAGGTGTGGAAGTCCTGATGCCCATTTTATGCACATGACTTGGGATTGCCCGGAATTATCATCTTACTGGGGAAAGTGATAGAAAGCCTAACACTAGTTACTGAATGGATGATACCTCACTCCGTTAGGGAAATATTACTGGGACTACTCCCTAGGCCTAAGGGGAAAAAGCTCACAAGGAAATTCCTTCAATTGGGGCTAGTACTAGCTAAACGGATAATAGCAATCAGGTGGATGAGCTCGACGCCCCCCACAGTGGAAAGTTGGGCTAAAGATCTGAGGGAGTGGGCAACAGCAGAGTTAATTCGGATGAAAAGGGTTCAAAGAGATGAAAAACTTGAAGATGATGTGAGGGCATGGAACGCTATGATAACGGACATCCCCGAGAGAGGGGCTCCTTTCTCAGAGGGGGGGAGGGGTTACGGGCTGGCCATGTTGGTTCTTTGGTAACATCGCCACATGGGAGTATCTCAGTGCCCGGGAGGGTAGAAGACTTACAACACTCACAGGGCGTAATCTGACCCTGGATGCCAGATACGAGTAGGAGTATTAAATGCGACCCTGGGGAGGGAGGTGGGGGCGATATGTTATGTGTTTCATTTATTTTTAGAAATGTGCTGCCTAACATTTCGCATCGGTAACATGTACTTTTGTTGTGAGGTTGATGCTGAGAATAAGCTCTATTCTTGAACGAAATGTACTGATGTTACTATCATACACATCTGCGATGTATAACCTCTGTCAGGATTTTACTGTGACTCTGGAATGTTAAATAATAAATAAAAAATTAAATAAAAAAATAAAAAAATCACGGGGCATATTAGCAAGGGCACTATCGCCGCTTTAGCTGCACTTTTTGCCGCTAAAGCGGCGATATTCTTATCGCCCTATCAGCAAACTGTCTCTAACAGCAGTTAGAGACAGTTTTCGGGCATTAGCGCCCGTGTTTTTACCGCTTTGCATGTCAGCGATATTTATCGCTAATGACATGCAAAGTGGGCGTTCCGGACGAACAAACCTGGAAAACACCCACTAACAGGCCTATCGCCTATTAGCAAGGTGGCCATGGCCCCAGTTAGCGACGTGAAAAGTCGCGCTAACCGGGGTCATCGCCATTTATTTAACACCTGCAATTAGCAGGTGTTAGCCAAATCTAACATGGGGGGGTGGATTATGCTGATACGACCACAGGGTCGTATCAGCAAGGTTATCGCCGTTTTCCATGAAACATCGCTGGAAAACCAGCGATGTTTCATGGAAAACACCACTATGGCTGGAATAATTATCGCCATAGCGCTAAATGTCGCTAATACAGCGTTAGCATGGCAAATTATTCCGACGATAGCCGGCGATAAAAAAGTGCTCGCTAAACACGCTTTGCGATGTTTAGCGCACTTTTTAGATAATATGCCCCCACATTTCTTAATACAGTGTTGTCTAGTAATGTTTTGAAAAGGGGTAATTTTTTTTTTACCCCAGTAGCCCTGCCCCCACTGAACCCCCCCTCCCACCGACCGCGCCACCATCGTTCAGGCCAATATGTGCGGCCATCTGCCACAAGCCAGACTTCAATTTTGGCCCCCGAGAAAAAGTTTGTGAGTACCCATGCTCTATATGTATGCAATGGGACTGAGTATTCAGGCCTGGTCCAGACCTGTGCAACTGGGTCAGGATAGTATCTCAACCCCAAATTCCATATGTTTCAGCACCCCAAATAAGTATGACCAGGAAAGGCTGTCAAAGGCTTTCAACATATCGATGGAAACTGCTATGGCTCAAGATTGTCCATCTGGCAGTCCGTGCAGCTTATAAAACAGGTGTCTGATGTTCGAGGACATGCTTCTGTCGGCATAAAGCCACTCTGATTAGGATGGACCAAGGAAGACAAGTGTGGTTGGACCTGGTTCACTAGTACTTTCCCTAGGATTCTGCAATCCAAGTTAAGACTGGGCATTGGGCGATATGAACCTTTGACCAAGGGGCCATCCCCATGCATGGCAGTGTATCTGCCTCTTGAGCCACTTTGTCAGTTGCTTGAAGAGGTCCACCTGGAAGCATTTGAAAAACTCCAGTGGTAGTTTGTCATTCCCTGGCACTTTCCTCACTGCAAGTTGCTTGATTGTGAGGGCTAACTCATGCTCCATAATGGGGCCCTCCATTTCGAGTCTATCCCCTGGGTCCGGCACTCTCAAGGGCATGTCAGCAAAAAATTGTACTGAGTGTTCCTCACCTAAACCCTGTGGATCGACACTAGTCAGTGAACACTGTATTCAAGTGTGGCTGTCTGTGCATGCAGTGTCCAACGGGAGACGAAACGTGGTGCTCACTGATCGTCCGTGATCTGCCTGTACGCCCCCCCCACAGTGCCCTGATAGGTGCCATCCTCCAGTCCTTAGCACTGCAAGCACTAAGTGGGTATCCGTGCCCTGAAGGACCCCAGCACAGTAACAGCAGGAGGGTGCAGTGGTTCGGGGAACAGTTCATGTTATGAGGCAGACTCTGAATGATGGCCATTTAGTCTTCCACTCTCGGAGAGGTTTCTTGGCCTTAGAATCATGTCAAATTTTTTCTGCCTTATCTGGTTACATTTCTGCTGGAGAAATATTAAGCATGGATTGGGCATGAACTGTACCTTGAGGAGCCTGGATAGCTCCACGATTAGATAATGGGGCCACCCCTCCTTTTTTAGTGTGTACTAGGACTATTTTTGATGATCAGAAGCACCTTCACAGAATCTTGTATCCAGATTTCCCAGAGAAAATAAGATGATATGATGTACTAAAGAGTTTGTGATTTAATTAATTCTGGTTATTTTGATGGAAACTTACCTGGACAACAATAGCAATTTATCTGGTACCAATAACACAGAATTAACATACAGTTATTATTATCATTTAAGTTGGATTTGGCTTTTGCATTTTTAATCTTTGCATGGGATACTCATGTAGTATTCCCTGAGCACTGAATAAGTCTAGTAAGACAATAGATGTGTTGGCTGTGCTGATTGATCGGACGTGTTATGCGAAAACATAGATTTTATCTGTCTGTGTATGTTAGACCTGGCACCATTGGCGTGGGTCTCCCTTCCATTTTTTGCTGTTGCCTCCTATGTTTTTGCAATGTTTTGCTGGTCTAGATGCTTTGGTGCACTTTGCCACTGCTGTTCAGTGCCAAAGTGCAAGTGCTCCCTATTGTAAATTGTTGTAATGGATTAGTGACTCCATGATTGGCTTATTTGATTTAGTTGTCAGACCCTAGTACAGTGCACCATGAGTACCCAGGGCCTGTAAATAAAATGCTGCTGGTAGGCTTGCAGCACTGATTGTGCCACCCACAGAAGCAGCTTGTAAAATATGGCTCAGGCCTGCCATTGCAGAGCCTGTGCGCAGTCTGGGACTGCCATGTCGACTTGGCAAGTGCACCCACTTGCCGGTCCCTAAACCTTCCCTTTTCTACATGTTAGTCACCCCTAAGGTAGGCCCAAGGTACCCCTATGGGCAGGGTGCATTGTATGTGAATGGTAGGACATGCCCTGGTGTGTGTGGCATGTCCTGATAGTGAATTACAGACAATTTCTTTTTTCACTATTGCAAGGCTATCTGTTCCCATAGGCCAGAATGGGCAGTTTGATTATAACATCTTATAAGCATAACTGACCAAAGGAACAAGATGGAAAAATAAAGTTTAGTATGCCTGAACTCAGAATGTTAAAATACATCTTTTAGTGTGGGTGATTTTCCATTCTGTGTTTGAAAATACCACTTTTAGAAAGTAGGTATTTTCTTGCCTAACCATCCAGTATGCCTCTGCTAGGTTTGTGTATTCCATGTCTGGTTTGTGAGTGACAGGGGGCTGGAGAGGGCTTTGGCTCCAGCAGTCTGATGAGTCAGTGCTGGGCTGAATAGGACCTCGGTTGAATAGAGAATAGGGGGAGGAGATTTCCTTTCACATACCTGAGCCTACATAGAATAGAGAGTAGGGGGAGGAGATTTCTTTTCAGCTACCCGGGCCAGGTCTGCTTTCAACAATGCTGTCTCCGCCTCCTGCCAGGAAGCTGCACCAGGGAGGACAGAACTGGTTTGGGCTGGGTACAGACACTCTCTGCCTTCAGAGAACAAAGGATTTAGTAGTATAAATATTGGGGCCCAGACCCCAGAACTTTAGATCACTTCTGGGAATCAAGACAAACCTTTGCCAAGGAGAGAAACCAAGGAAGCTGAAGGAGGAGACTGCCATTGCACTGGTGATTGTTTGGGGTTGGCCTGCAGTGGTTACTTATTGCCAAGGAAAGGAGAAAAGGAACTTTGTGTGTACTTTAATCATCTTGAGGAAGATCTCCAAGGGCTTGAAGCTGAGCTTGCCTCCTGTTCTGAAGTCTCAGGGACACAAAGACTTCACCCCCAGCTC
Source organism: Calotriton arnoldi (assembly GCA_963921515.1). Classification (NCBI taxonomy): domain Eukaryota; kingdom Metazoa; phylum Chordata; class Amphibia; order Caudata; family Salamandridae; genus Calotriton; species Calotriton arnoldi. The sequence continues at coordinate 37,394 of CAWUFW010011672.1, forward strand.
CCCCTGAATTTCCTTGGAGGGAATTCTACCTGCAGAAAGGTGCCTGCTGTTGTTTTGGGCCCTCTAGAGACTCCATGTCACTGGGAGCTGGAAGCGCGATGCAACGAGGAAGAAGCGTGTCGCCGCCGCAGCTGTTGCCGTCGCATCACCAAAGAAGCGTGCCGCCGCCGCAGTGGTTGCCGTCGCATCACCGGAGAAGCGCGTCGCAGGGCCTGTTGCGGCTCAAGAAACCATCGATTTCGCCGCACGGCCGCCGGGCGTGCACGCATCGCATCTAAGTTGTCGCATCGCATCAAAGATGCCATTTTGTCGCATCGCACCGGATCGTCGCATCACATCGAGGCGCCATCTTGTCGCATCGCACCGGATCACAGTAAGAAACAGACGCTTCACCTCCTCTCCGGTAAGGAACAGACGCATCGCCTCCCCTGCGCTGCAGTAAGGAACAGGTGCGCCGCCTCCCCCGAAGCAAGGAACTGACACATCGCCTTCCCTGCGACCCTTTTGTTTATGTAGCGTTATGCATCCAAGGTACTTTGGGAGTAAAGTGTCGCATTTACCATCTACATTGAACTCAGCTATTTCTACCATTTGAAAGTCATATTTTTGAATACTGTACTGTGGATTTTTGTCGTTTGGTCTTGTGTTAAGTCTAGATAAAGATTACTTATTTTTCTAAACTGGTGTGGTGTCCATTTGTAGTGTTTTCACTGTATTACTGTATGTGTTCACAAATGCTTTACACACTGCCTCTGAGATAAGCCTGCCTGCTCGTGCCAAGCTACCAAGGGGTGAGCAGGGGTTATTTTAGGAGAGTAGCCCCCTTACCCTGACTAGAAGCAAGGGCCCCTACTTGGTCAAAGGTACCTACCTCTGCCAACTAGAGACCCCTATTTCTAACAGTGTATCACATACTGTTTGATTTTTTTCCATCTTTGTGAATATCATAATGCATTGTAGCTATTGGATTGTTCAAATGATGTATACTTGATGAAGTTATTATTATATGTATGATCATATATTTTTTGATACTTATATGTATGCCATGTATTTTGTAATAAATGGAAACAAAAAAGCTTTTTTCTATACTAATTTGATTCTTGTATCTTAGAGAACTCCGAACTTCTATAGAATGGCCTGTAGGATAACACTGCAATCACGAAAATGTAGCAGCTTAGTCACTACATGTCTAGGCAGGCTACAAGTGGGCAGCGGCCTTGCCTGTACCCTGCGTGTCCTCTCCATAGAGATGAAAGGGGACAATACCTCGGGCATCAAGCTATTAACTAGCTAGTCCTCCAAGAAGACCACCATATCTGCTTTTCTGTGCCCTTAGGCAACCCCACCAGTTGAATATTGCAATGTTGTGAGTGCTTCTCAGCATCCCCTGCTCGTTCCTCAAGGATGTGAAGGCAATCCATGAGATCCTGGACCTTGTGATAAAGATCCTCTGTCCCTGGCTGTACCTGTTGTATCAAGGATTCCGTCAAGGTCAACTTCTCTCTCAGTTTCATCTGGTTGTCATTGAGAAAACCCACCTCCACCATCACTGCATCGATCTTTGCCTTGACTGAGGCTCTGGACGAGTTAACTGCTTCCAGGATCTGTGAAATTCAATCTTGGCAAGGATCTGCACACGCCAGAGCCAGTGCCAGTGCCCGTACCCCATCAATGGCACCCAATGCCATTGGTCCACTCCAGGGATAGTAGGTAGTCTGGTGAAGCTTTGCTTAGCCATGGAGGATGTGATGATGAGGGTCCTTTATGTCATGAGTCCTAGTTGCAGAAGTGCAGATTTTCCAAGTGTCAGATGAGGAGGAATCTCATTCGCAGCTCAGCAGCTGCTAAGTCTGCTGTCGGCCTTCTTACTGGTATATTTCAATAAGACCTGACCTACTCAGAACAGTATCTTATAATTCCAAGGACCAGGGGTATAAGTTCCCCTTACACGGCAGTACAATTATAACTTGCCTGTATGTCCTACTGTTCATAATTTAATATCTGGTAAATATATGCCAGCAGCCCCCCTTGGTGTTACTACCGTGAGGTACTTCCCATTCTTTCACATATTTTTTCACAAAGTTTTGTGGTGAGACAAAAATTAGTTTTTGTTTTATGCCTGTTGGAAACTGTGGTACATGACGAAATTGGATATTAAATTATCAGGTCAGGTCTTATTGAAATATATTGTTGAGTGGGGGGCAACCTGACTACTTACCCGTTGGTGCTCCTGTTTGTTATTTGTTGGCCTTCTTACTGGCCCAGGCTGGCCATGCAGCATGTGCAGCCAACCTGTCAGTGTCTGGGACACCCCGGATGTCTCTACTCATGTATCTGTAGAGTGATGAGATGTGGCAGGCGACAGCCAATTAGCAAGGCCGCCAGTACTTCATAGTCAGTTGCACCCTTGCCCAGTGGAAAGCAAAGCAACTCGAGGAACTTCCAGGTGAAGAAGAGTGGGCCAATGTCAATGACCCTGAGCAAGGGGAACCCCTAGGAACCAGCGGACAGCCAGAATGGGTGCACTCCTTAATGGAAACCTGCAGGTTCTAGTGTATTCAGTTACTAGCAGCTATCAGGTATTAGCAGATCTGGTCACTTCAATTGCATGGGTCAGTGAGGTCCCCCTGACAGTTGCATCTGCTAGGTAAACAACAACACAAACTTGGAGGAGAGGTTTCAGAAAGTCCTTACAGGATCGAGGTGTGAAACAATGTCCGTCCTTCAAGCCAGGAGATGATAGAGAGGGACGGCAGAGGTCGTGGGGAGCCAGGCGGCAATAGGATGAAAGGGGAAGTGTCAGGGTCAACCCACCAACAATGTGAAGTTGCAGAGCCAGTTCCTGTGGTCCCACACAGTCCAATCCGGCTGCCCCTACAGCCGCTTATGGTGACGTCCACTAGTCATCTCACTTCCCGCAGGTAGCAGTCAATTCCATTTAAGACACAGAGGGGAGCCAGAGACTCTTCACACCCAACCCCTGCACATGCGCTGTGTCTCATCAGGTGATGCTCCCAAACCACTAAAAGATGTTCCCTGGGGGGCCCTGCGGCAGCACCCAGGCAGAAACCACTACAGTGCCAAAGACAGGCCCCCAGTCTTCACCAGCAGAGCTGTCCACTGCTGCAGTCCGGGACCAGCCCTGGGTGCCATCTTGGGCAGAGCAATCAGAGTGACCACATTTCAATGGGCTCCCAAGCTCAAAGCTGGCTCACCTCCAGGGCCAGGATCAGCCCCCCTGCCTCCACAGAGCCCACAGGCACCAGGTGATGCGAACTAGACCAAGCAAAAGTCTAGATGATGATGAATTGCAGTGCTGGCCCAACAAAGCTTTTCAAACTGCAACCACCAATTTTGCTGCAATCTCCGCAACATTTCATTAGATTATGTCTGTCCGATTTGGTACCAAACTGGAGTGTCTGTAGACTCCTTCTGGTTTAAAGTCAGGACAACGAAACTATCAGCAGGCAATTGTGGTTATTCTCAGAGAGTGACTCACAAGTATCCACACAGGAGCCAGTCTCATCAACTGAATCAAGCATGAAAAGAAATATGGGAAGTCATAGCGTTGTAAACTAAACCTGATTCCCCTTTAATGCTCATGTTGACACAAGCTTGAAAGTGCTGCATGACATATTCTGATCTGGAAAAGTGATCCAGGAGTACTTCTAAGATCATACTCGAGTCAGGGGAGGGATAATTTAATCTGGTAAATAAATACCCCTCAGTGGTGAAAGATCTAAAATTCACCACAATGTAGTCACACCATAATTATTTCATTAAACAGGTTCCATGGTGTTGCCCACCCATTTAGACAGCCAATGCAATACCTTGTTCTTCAACTTAGGGCAGCTCTCTAACTGGTCACCCCGAAAGGAGAGAGCGTCTTTAGAATGATGACATAGGGTGTCAACTCCAGAGGTAGATGCAATGTGAGAGACGCAGAGGTGTTATTAAGTGTTGCCTCCTGAGGTTGATGCCATGTAATGTCTTGATCAAAGTTTGCAAATCGGGAGAATAACAGGTTCGGAGGCTAATTGTCATATCTGTGGTGGAGAAAACGATTCGATACCAGGGCAACAATTTTATTTGCCCTTTTTTCCCTACATCCCCCAAATTCCATGGTGGATCGGTCCTGCACCACTATTTAAGATCTTTCAATGTTTGCCGACACAGCAGACCTTAATTCAGTATAATTGACATTAAATACACTGACATTTTGATTTCTTTTCATTTATAAAATCTAATAGCACAGAGAGGGTACATTCAAACCCCTTTAACCTACTGAGCAATGTTAGACCTGACACCCTTGCATGGTAATCCCCCAAACCTTTTGCATTCACCCCTCCTGTTTTGCTGAATTAGATTTTGTTGGCTTTAGGACTCTGTGCACTTTACAACTGCTAACCAGTGCTAAAGTGCTTGCACTCTCTCCCTAAAACATGGTACATTTGGTTTACACCTGCTGTCGTGTAGTTCCAATAAACCTATATAGGATCTGCACGTTTAGACAACATACACTATAGGATTGATGTCAGACTGATTCTAGACACCCCTACCGGGTATGTTAGCCTGTATACCAGCTAGCTCACAGTGCCACTAGAAACCCCTCTTACCAAGGAGAGAATAGTTCTTGGCAACTCTCGAACATGACAACCCTGATCCCTCAGGATTGTGGAAACAGTGTACTACTTTACGCTCAGTCACTCGTGCTCACTTCGTCTCAGAGAGATACACAGAATAGGGACGTTTTTCAATAAGCATTTATTGAACCAGCGTCATTCTAGTGTAAAATAGGTGTGCTGAAACAACCATTAGACAGTAACAGATATAAATGATTATAAACACTAGCAGAGTAAAAGGATGGTAGATTTCTACCATCGTGCTAAAACAATGAATACAGGCAAGTATATAAAATACATGACAGTAAAATGCGTACTCCCACGATGCGACCATAACTAGATGTACCTAAGTGTACCTAGCATGTATGTAAGTGTAAAAGCCAAGAATCCCTCTAGGATAAAGTCAACCCCATTATCTAAAGTGAGAGACTGTGGGACCCTGTCTTGGTCTCCAGATGGACACCCCGCAAGGGATGTCAGACCACTGCGAGCTGGAGTGTCTGCGTGCAGGAGCCTCAGCGTCTTGCGTCAGTGTGTCACCATGGAAGTCCTTTTCTCCTCTGACTACCTCAGCAAGATATGATGTGTATTTACCCAAAGTGGTACCCCCTGGGGATATACCTTGCTGTATCATGTCAGACTAGGATGACGGAAGGAATGACCCTTATACATAGTTATTATGCAGGAGATGGTAGGCCTTCTGTCCTGCTGTGATTCCAAGAATCCTCATGCATAGTGAATGAGGTTTAAGCTTTTCGGAGAAAACCCCATGTCATCTTTGGACATTACCGTAACTAGGTAAAAGGTCAGTACTAAGAACCGTTATGTAGGGTAATGGTAGGGGAGAATATAGGTGAAAGGTTAGGTGACTACCTGAGCCTATATTGGGGTACCTATATGGAACATAACACTGCCTGGTACATTTATTTTACTTATGAGTCCCTAGTAAAGTGATATACCATATACCCAGAGCCGGTAAATTAAATGCTACTAGTGGGCCTGCAGCACTTATTGTGTCACACACTTAAGTACCCTTTTTAACATTCTCAAGCCTGCCATTTGCAGCCTGTACTGCAGTTTAAACTGCCAGTTCAACTTGGCAAATGACCCTTTTGTCAAGCCTAAAACTCCCTTTCTAATACCTTTAACTCACCCCAGGGTAGGCCCTAAAGGGCCGATAGGGCAGGGTATATTGTGTTTCAAAAGTTGGGCATGCAATTTTAAGTTTTACTTGTCCTGGTAGTGGAAAACCTCTCAATTCGTTTTTTTACTACTGAGAGGATTACCTCTCCCATAGGATGGGTTACCTTATTACATTTAATAAGTGAAAACGTTTGATTAGGAGCATGTACCAAAGTCATGTTTACACTCAAATGATTTGTAATTCACAACCCTCTTAAATGGTAAAGTCAGATTTTAAGTCATATATCTGAAAATTTCACTTTTAGAAATTGGCCCCATTTGGTACCTGCAGCCTGTCCCTAGGTCACATGACTAAGTGTAGTTGGCAGGTGGCCTTTGTGTATTCCTCCCAGACAGTATCAGAAAAGAGGGACTGAGTGTTGGCATTGTGAGACATCCTGACTTAATGTAGGGGCGGGGTTGTCACCTACCTCTCTACAGCGGAGCCTTCCCAGACCACACACAAAGAACTTCACACTAGCCTTTTGTGAACCCAGGTCCAGTGGAACCAGGGCAGGGAGGCAGGAAATTCCAGACACAGTGCCAAAGGACTGCACTACTGCCTGAGGCCTGACCTGCTGTCTGACAAGGAACACTGCAAACTGAACTCTTCAAGCCAGACTTAGGGGCCGATTATGATGTCGTCCGGAAAGGCTCCGAACGGCTTTCGATATGTTCGAATACGATTCGGAAGCCTTGTTTCCGACCGACTCAGAAACATTTCTGGACGACCGATTAGGATGTCCAGAAACTGTCCTGACTGTCCGACTCGGTTCCGAAAGGCATTCGGAGTAACTGTGTCGGTCGAGGCCGAATCGCTGCGTTCTACGGACCGTGTTTCCAAACTAGCGATTAGGATGACCGATTCGGACAGCTTTTCCGAATCGGTTGTTCTGACACGTATCGGCTGTCGTAATCTGACTTTTGGGGCATGTAGCAGGCTCCCCTTCCCCCGGGGCCCACCGAATCGGGCCCATGGGGGTATCCATGGGTCCCCCCTTTCCATGCATGCACAGTGTCAGGCACCATGGGGTGCCCGCCACAGGTTGCATGGTTTTCCCCAACCACCCCTTTTTAGGTCGAGCATTCGAGACCTCTTGTATATAATTTATTATATACTTATATGTGTATGTACTTTGTGGGCTCTGGAGATCAGCCCTAGGACTTGTCTGCATCCGCTTAGGGACTTTTTTTCTGTTCAAATGCCTCTATTTAACTGTCTTGAAAGAAAACGACCAGTAGAGGTCAATAAAATACCAGAATTGGTTTCTGCTTGTTCAACTGCCTCTATTTAACTGTCTTGATAGAAAACGACCAGTAGAGGTCAGTAAAATACCAGAATTTCTTTCTGCTGAGGGACTTTCTTTTTTATTACTCTGGCAACTGCCTCAACTTAACTTTCTTGATAGAAAACGACCAGCAGAGGTCAGTAAAATACCAGAATCACTTTAGCATTCTCTTGATTCCAGTCCATAGAAATTATCTTCCAAGAGCACCAGTAGACAATCATATTTTTTCATATCTTGTATTTTCAGTGAATTGACCACCGAAGGCCCTGATTTTATATTAAAAACAGAGCTTTGGACTATACAATTTCCCGCTGAAAGGCAATATTTCTCTCCATGTGTTCCCATACCTGGCGTGTCACGCAGTTTGGTGCTTTCTTTCCCTCCATGTTAAAGAACAGTAATTCAATTCAATATTTAATTATGAATTTGGATCTCTAATGAGGTCCACTTAAGGAATACACAAATATTGCATAATAGGCATATTAAAATACCAAGACAGGTCAATTCCGCAGAGGATACAATAAAGTACAATGGCAGAAAATATGATAAATTTACATTAAAATCACTTCATTATAAAAACTGTTGTAACTGTATCATAGCAGCAATTTATGTACAGATTTAGTTTATCCTAGAAGTATCAAAATCCTTCCAGATCAGTTCTTGAAGTTCTTTGAACAACAAAAGGCAATCCACCAGTAGAAAAAGCAAGTAGTGGCACAGAATGAGCAGAATATTCAATAGGAATATTCATTATTATAACAAAGAACAGAATTACAGTAACTTAGAACTTTTGCCAAAACAAGTGACTCGAATCAAATACATAATATAATAAATACCATACTATAACAGCATCATATTGAATTCTATTTTAATTAAGATGCATCATGTGACAGCAGTGGGGTAATAGACCAAGGAGAATTTTTAAGGAAAATTAGCACATATTTAACTAAGAATTCATTTTACCTGGCAATGAAGATTAGAAAGCCAATAAATGTCCCAAATATTTTGTGCAAAAGCAGTTAAATAGCAGCAATAATGTAGTTAAAACCTTTACCGCAACAAGTAAATCGAGTTAAATACATATGCAATTTGGAAAAATAATATACTATAGCAATATCATATTAGAACATATTTTAAATAAAGTGCATCATGTAGCAACAGAAAGGATATAGATCAAGAGAGATTCTAAGGGAATTTAACACATATATGTCTAGAATTCATTCAATTTTCCCTTAGCAACGTGGTTAAGAAATAAGTATATTTTCCAATTGTGTGCAAACAGCAGTGAAATAGCAGCAGTAACAAGTGCAAATTTCAACCAATGAGAAATATACTCAATTAACCTTAATAGATACGGAAGCTCGGAACTTAAGGGTAAAATTATAAGGAAGCTGAGTAACACATACACAGCAAGCCAAACCCTAAAGGAACCAAAGAGCCCGTGAAACAACGAGTATAAGGTCAAATGGTCAAAAGTCAAATCATTACTCCTTCTCTTTATACATAAAAATTAAATAGAGTATGCACAACCAGGGGATAACCTCCCCAAGAAGAAAATAGTAAAAACTAAAATATATTCACAAACTCCTTAAAAAAGTTTAAAAGTTTTCTACACACTATTTCATTCTTTGGGTAGAGGAGGAATTCTCGAGCAGATGTTACATTTTTGATACCGTTTTGTAAGAACATTGGTCGAAGCCATCGATGGCGGAGTGGTGACAGAACTGGGCACACAAACAGAATATGATCAAAATTCTGGATGCTCAGATTACAAAAATTACAATTTTTTCCACCTTTCATATTGAGTGACCAATTTGCTGTTAAATCATTTAATGGTAGAAGATTCATACGACATAGAGTAAGCCAGCATTGAATACCATGATTAGATTCTGGAAAAGGTATTTCTGAGGAACTCTCGGGGTACTAGACATGGCTATTGTCTTAAGTCTATCTTTTGTTCTGCAAAATTTGACATCTCTCTGGTGACTAACCGTGACTAACCGTGTCACTTGTGATTTTTAAGAAAGATTTAAATTCTAAAAGCGAGAGGGACATCACTGACTCCTCTTGCACACTGAAATAATTCAGTGCCAAGGAAAAGTCACGGGAAGAATAACATTTGTACATTTGTCCTTTAAAAGTTTCTTGGCACATAAAACCCCTTATTGTGTAAGGTTCGCTATTCTTTAACTGGTATCCCCATAGTAGTACCCTAGCTAAACCTTGTATAAATTAACTTACCAGGCCGAATTCTAGTCTGATTGCGGCTGTTGGAACAAGAGTATTAATATTACATAATTTGCGTAAGATCTGGCCTTTAATGTTATCCAGAAAACTCCAGTCTCCTACAGGAATGGATTCTATGGCATGTAACAAAGTGGGGGGAATTTTTGCTTTGAAAACTAAAAGCAAATGTAAAAAATGTCTTCGACCCATAGCGCTATAGAATATACGTAAGCCATTTGCGTGTGATACCGCTTTGCAGGTGCTATGTTCAATATGTGGGTTAATCTTTGTATTACTTGCTATTACTTTCCCCAGGTAGAGATAGGAATCTACAGTCTCAAGTTTTTCAGAACCAATTCTGCAGTTAAAATTACACAATTTTCTGTTTTTGCTACATTTCATGATCAGAACTTTACTTTTTGAAACATTAATCTTCAGGAATTGTGCTGTTGTATATTTCTGCAATGATGACAATTTTTTATTCAGCCCATTAAGGGTCAGGCCCTTAATTACAATATCATCTGCATACATGAGACAAGCAAAAGGCCGGTCACCAATCTTTGGTGCATCTCCTTCTAATGGAGAAAAGCAATCCGGTAAATCTCTTACATACAAAGAGAAGAGAAGCGGTGCCAATAGGCAACCTTGCTTCAGGCCATTTTCTGTGGGTATTACTGATGATAGGCCCTGATTTCCCCCCATTAGCACCTGACACCATGTTTGCGAGTGCAGGGCAATAATTAAAGATAGCAATGGTATAGGCACCCCCATTTTATGTAGCTTTTTCCAAAGAAGTGGCCGGTCTACCTTATCAAAGTGGAATGATTTTTCCTGAACCCTGCTTGCTCTATGGGGAGAATTTTCTCTTCTACAACCTAGTCAGTAAGATTGTCAAGATTACTGCGAGCAAATATTTTCCCCACTGCGTCTAATAAGGCTATTTGCCGGTAGTTACCCGGGTGGTGTCTTTGACCCTTTTTATATAAAGGAATTAGGATATTACCAGACCATGACGGGGGTCAACCCTTGGAGGTAACAATATTCAAGCAAAGGAGTAAGGTAAGTAGACCTTAACAAAGGCTCTTTTTTGATAATTGTCATAGGGATTTCGTCAGGACTCATTGCACCTGAGGCTCTCATTTTTTAATGAGTCCTACAACTTCCCCCTTAGAGGGAGCAATACTGTATTCAGGGGTTTTGGTGAGATTTAGTAAAAAAGAGTCAGGACAGAAGGAATTAGGGTTCGCAGAGTAAAGTACTAAAATATGTGATTTCCATTCTTCTTCTTTTATTGGGATTGGGAGGGATTTAACTCTAGTGCCGCAGCAATCCGCGATTATTTCCCAATATCGTTTAGAATTATTTTTGGAAGCCGCCTCTTTTAACTGGACCCACTTCGTTCGAGGGAAAATTCAGAAACTGGGCCCTCACTAATTTGTTTATTTCCCTATTTATTTGAAGTAAAGGATCAGTAAAGGAACAGTAGATGTTTCAGCACCCAGGCTAATGTGCTGCATAGCTAACTACATATGAGGTCCCAAAGGCGAGATCGATTGCATTGCAAATGATTGTTTCAATGGAAGTCTGTGTTCTCGTTCGGAACGCAGGCTCCCATTGAAGTCAATGATAGCCCGAGCGAACGGTGTTCGGAAACACCATAATAGGTCGGTTGGACTCACCAAACCCAAGTCGTTCGGAAAGCATTCCGAAACCGATTCGGTCGGCCTGAACTTGTGACTTTCCCCTGTCAAGCATGAGACCACCAAGATGCCACTTCACTCATGAACACGGAACCGCAGAGACTGACTAGGGAGCACTTATCCATTATCGGTAAGCCTACATAATAAGTACAGATGATGCTTTTCGATATTTAGCATGTTTTTTTAAATGTGGACAAATAATTTAGACCATTTTGAGACTACGCGTGAGCAGAACATGTTCAAGCACTGAGGGGCCGATTCCGATCTCGGTCGGAGGCGCACCCAATACCATTCGGTCGGGAAAAAAGCCATGCGAAAGCCTGTTTCCCGACCGATCCGTACAGCACACCGAACGAGCAAGTACGATGCGCACAACAGCAGAAATTCCGGCCGAGCCGTACTCACCCAAACCAGGTCCTGTTCTCCGACCGAGGCGAATCCGGAAACGCCGAATCGAGTCGCACGGAAGGGAAAATGCAGCCCCGTCCGGCCGGACAAGTACGATGCGCTTCCCGTACGCGCCGAACCCGTCGCTACGCACGGCACGTCAAAGCATCCGGGAGAGGCGCACATAAGCTCCGAATCGCGCCACAACACGATCCACGGCTACGAGACGAACACGGCACCGACGAGGACGACGCGAAGCGACGAGGACGAAGCGAAGCGACGAGGACGACGCGAAGCAACGAGAAGGACGAACGACACGAACCAACCATGAATCCCTTCGTCCCGATCATACCAATATTCTACATCTACTACCGGAACATGCACGGACGCGTACGGCGCAGAAGGTAAGTCAGACACCAACCACAAAACACATACAACACGTACACGACACATCACACACATACACGGGGGATCTGAATATACTTACACCAGCAACAGCAGCACCATAGGGGCGGGATGCCCATCACCAATGCCACATATGCACACAGGGGCCTGAATGCGCGCCACCACCCCAACCCAGGGGGGCTGGATGCCTACCACTACTACCACCCTGACCCAGGGGGGCAGGATGCCTACCACTACTACCACCCTTAGCCAGGGGGCAGGATGCCCACCACTACTACCACCCTCACCCACGGGGGGCAGGATGCCTACCACTACTACCACCCTTAGCCAGGGGGCAGGATGCCCACCACTACTACCACCCTCACCCAGGGGGCAGGATGCCTACCACTACTACCACCCTTAGCCAGGGGGCAGGATGCCTACCACTACTACCACCCTTAGCCAGGGGGCAGGATGCCCACCACTACTACCACCCTTAGCCAGGGGGGCAGGATGCCCACCACTACTACCACCCTCACCCAGGGGGGCAGGATGCCTACCACTACTACCACCCTTAGCCAGGGGGCAGGATGCCCACCACTACTACCACCCTTAGCCAGGGGGCAGGATGCCCACCACTACTACCACCCTTAGCCAGGGGGCAGGATGCCCACCACTACTACCACCCTCACCCAGGGGGCAGGATGCCTACCACTACTACCACCCTTAGCCAGGGGGCAGGATGCCCACCACTACTACCACCCTCACCCACGGGGGCAGGATGCCTACCACTACTACCACCCTTAGCCAGGGGGCAGGATGCCCACCACTACTACCACCCTGACCCAGGGGGGCAGGATGCCCACCACCACTACCACCCTTAGCCAGGGGGCAGGATGCCCACCACTACTACCACCCTCACCCAGGGGGCAGGATGCCTACCACTACTACCACCCTTAGCCAGGGGGGCAGGATGCCCACCACCACTACCACCCTTAGCCAGGGGGCAGGATGCCCACCACTACTACCACCCTGACCCAGGGGGGCAGGATGCCCACCACCACTACCACCCTTAGCCAGGGGGCAGGATGCCCACCACTACTACCACCCTCACCCAGGGGGCAGGATGCCTACCACTACTACCACCCTTAGCCAGGGGGCAGGATGCCCACCACCACTACCACCCTTAGGCAGGGGGGCAGGATGCCCACCACTACTACCACCCTCACCCAGGGGGGCAGGATGCCTACCACTACTACCACCCTTAGCCAGGGGGCAGGATGCCCACCACTACTACCACCCTTAGCCAGGGGGGCAGGATGCCCACCACTACTACCACCCTCACCCAGAGGGGCAGGATGCCCACCACTACTACCACCCTTAGCCAGGGGGCAGGATGCCTACCACTACTACCACCCTTAGCCAGGGGGCAGGATGCCTACCACTACTACCACCCTTAGCCAGGGGGCAGGATGCCTACCACTACTACCACCCTCACCCAGGGGGCAGGATGCCTACCACTACTACCACCCTTAGCCAGGGGGCAGGATGCCTACCACTACTACCACCCTCACCCAGGGGGGCAGGATGCCTACCACTACTACCACCCTTAGCCAGGGGGCAGGATGCCCACTACTACTACCACCCTTAGCCAGGGGGCAGGATGCCCACCACTACTACCACCCTCACCCAGGGGGGCAGGATGCCTACCACTACTACCACCCTTAGCCAGGGGGCAGGATGCCTACCACTACTACCACCCTTAGCCAGGGGGCAGGATGCCTACCACTACTACCACCCTTAGCCAGGGGGCAGGATGCCTACCACTACTACCACCCTCACCCAGGGGGGCAGGATGCCCACCACTACTACCACCCTTAGCCAGGGGGCAGGATGCCCACCACTACTACCACCCTCACCCAGGGGGGCAGGATGCCTACCACTACTACCACCCTTAGCCAGGGGGCAGGATGCCTACCACTACTACCACCCTCACCCAGGGGGGCAGGATGCCTACCACTACTACCACCCTTAGCCAGGGGGCAGGATGCCCACCACTACTACCACCCTTAGCCAGGGGGCAGGATGCCCACCACTACTACCACCCTCACCCAGGGGGGCAGGATGCCCACCACTACTACCACCCTTAGCCAGGGGGCAGGATGCCCACCACTACTACCACCCTCACCCAGGGGGCAGGATGCCTACCACTACTACCACCCTTAGCCAGGGGGGCAGGATGCCCACCACTACTACCACCCTCACCCACGGGGGCAGGATGCCTACCACTACTACCACCCTTAGCCAGGGGGCAGGATGCCCACCACTACGACCACCCTGACCCAGGGGGGCAGGATGCCCACCACCACTACCACCCTTAGCCAGGGGGCAGGATGCCCACCACTACTACCACCCTCACCCAGGGGGCAGGATGCCTACCACTACTACCACCCTTAGCCAGGGGGCAGGATGCCCACCACTACTACCACCCTCACCCACGGGGGGCAGGATGCCTACCACTACTACCACCCTTAGCCAGGGGGCAGGATGCCCACCACTACTACCACCCTTAGCCAGGGGGCAGGATGCCTACCACTACTACCACCCTTAGCCAGGGGGGCAGGATGCCTACCACTACTACCACCCCCACTCATAGGATGGACAATGCATGACACAACCAGCACACCACAACCTAGGGAATGCAAGATAAAGACATCCCCCCACCACCATGACAAGCGTGTGTAGGCTGTGTCAAATGCCTACAACACCGAACATGACTTTGAACATACAATGTGACCCCCTAGCACATGTGCCACACATATATGTGTGTGGCACCCACAATGCAAGCAGCCCATGACCATTGTGGCAATGGGGCCTAAACCCCCATCATCACAGTGACCAAAAGATAAGTGTGGGGTCCATAGCTGAAGCACATTTTGACCATTGTGGCAATGGGGTCTAAACCCCCATCATCACAGTGACCAAAAGGCAAGTGTGGGGTCCATAGCTGAAGCACATTTTGACCATTGTGGCAATGGGGTCTAAACCCCCATCATCACAGTGACCAAAAGGCAAGTGTGGGGTCCATAGCTGAAGCACATTTTGACCATTGTGGCAATGGGGTCTAAACCCCCATCATCACAGTGACCAAAAGGTAATTGTTGACAAAGAAAGAGCTGCAACTGCCAAACTGCATGGATCATTCCTGGTCACAGAACCAAAAACTCATGTGTGGCAAAGTAGTGTATGTGTCCCATTGCAACATAAATTGGGGGAGCCAAATACTGCAGTGCAAATGAAACATTCCTTTGGCCATGTGCAGACAAACAACACCCATGGGGGCTGAGACCGTCAACAGTCATCAATGACACAATGACAGAAGTGACCATCAGAATGCAGAACCACATATTTGCACCAATGGGCACACAAATGCAGATACCCTGTGGAGACAGCAGATGTGAGGTGAACAGATACCATACCATGGCAGCAATGGGACACACAAACCATGATCACTGTGCTGACCGATGACCTAGGAGTCCCAGGGACAGCAGGGGAAACACACCAAACAACATACAGCCAATGGCACACCCAAGATATGCCAATGCAGTGGTGCAGATGCACAAACACAAACAGGCAGACCAACACTGTCATCATACACAGCAGGTGAGGGGTGGGGGTGCCAGTGTCCCCAGGCAACAACACAACACATGAGGAGAGCTGAATACCAATCATACAGATGTGCATACACTGCCACACTAAGGTAACTCATGGATCCAAATCCCCTATGTGGGCAAGCAGGCATTGACAGGTGAGAGGGAGCACAAAACACACATGTCACACAGGCACGTAGGAACAACAACTGACACAGCAAGTCACAGACACACCACAGCACCACCCCCAGGGCCCCCACAATGTGGTGACCCTGGGCTGAATAAAAATACCACTGTGATGACAAAGCTAAATGTCGTTCACACTGTGAACCACAGTCAGGTGTCCTGAGCAACAAACTACCATCACACCTACACAAGCACAAATCAATCAGCATGGCCAGTAAGCCAAGGCCAACATGGAGGCAGGGGACTAGCCGGGCAACAACTCTCATCTGCACACACTCAAGACCACACCCCTCGACCTCCAACAATGTGCAGCAGTGAAGTACACATGCACTGGTGACATTGCACATGCACCCATGACTATTCCAGGGTGGTGGGTGGGAACCAAGGTGTAGAAACACATCACACATGGACACTCAACAAGACTCCTGAATGTCTGACACACTGCACACTACGCTGTACATGGACATGACGGCAATACCACACCGACCAATGGGATCCCAGCCACAGTCACACACCAATGAAGAAGCCAAGGTCACCCACAAAGAACACACATAGACAACAACCAACATTGCAGCCCGGACCCTAAGGAGTGCCAGCAGTCACACACACAACGTGTCACAATCACTGAAAGAGAACACAAACTGGAAATCACATGACAGGGGCAAACAACAAGTGCCAAAGGGAAACCTGACTGTGACCCATCTGCGTCTGCACACAAACTCTGCCCTGACAGCAAACACACCTATGGGTGACACCCTGATGACCAGTAATGTGCCATGCACCCACATCACAGAGAACACAGGGAGAAGACTTTGGGGGAACATAGCTCAAGTCAGCAAGCATCACAAACAGGTACAACACTAGGGATCACAGCATGCGCAGATGAATGGAAGTGAACACACAGACATGCACATACAACACACACCTTGGGCGCAGGCAATGTCACACGTGTACACACTGCCATGAGGGGACTCCACTCCTGTGTGAGGAAAGCTGTGCCATATGTTGCCTCAGTAGGGCCCCATCATGTCAGCTGAGCACTTGGTCACACAATCAACAATTAGCACCAAATGAGGGCTCCCATCACATCAGCCTGGTCATGGATGTACCAACGGAATCATCAGCACAGATCCAACACACTTGTATAGCAATGTTGCACTGACTACACGGATGAGTCCCTCCCCATTGATGCCCAAACCTGCATGTCCACTGGAGATGGCAACACGGTCAGGGAAGTAGACAAATGCAACGATGGCAGGCACAACAGATGTGCAGGGGTGGAAGCCACAGATATGAAATTGCCAATGTAAGTAGGAAACCCATTGCCAAATACTGAACACATGACACCCTCAGATGCTGCTATTGATGACATGGATACACCACATGATAGGACACATTCCCCTGGACCACATGGGTTCCTGCACAGTAACACTTCATAATCATGAGACCAGATATCACCATCACTGCAGCAAGGGCATGGTTAGCTGCACCAACAACATGTACATCTGAAGCATGAGCACTAGAGAAAAGAAAGTTGCTTTATTCAGCATATGTGTTGTTTGATAACGACGTCCAGAAGAAATTAGAGCAAAGGCCAATGGCCAGTCCATTGTCAAAGTTCAAACAGGGTGACACTGGCAGATGTCACCCTACGCATGCCTGCACAATACCAGGGACAATCCACTAGGAGGGGCAACCGGGGGGCAGGCCAGGCACCGCAGGGACAGGATCAGGGCTCACCAGGGGGAGTCAGGGAAGGGGTGGTGGGTGCTGGAGAGCCACTGACAACTGCAGTGGAGGTGTCTGACATGGTGTGTGCCGGCACAACTGGGGGGCATGACTCAGATGTCGTGGGTGCCGGCACAACTGCAGTGGACCCTGCAGATGGGGTGGACAGGTCCGCCACTGCAGTGCCCAAGTCAGACAGGGCGGTAGTGGACTCCACTGCAGTGCCTACCTCCAGGGGAGGAGAATGGGGAACAGGCAAGGTGGGTTGGACAGAGGGGGAGGACACCCTCACCACATCAGTGGCACAGACAAGCGCAGCGGGGGGTGTGGTGCTGGGAGAGCAAGTGGCAGGGGGAGAAGGCCGGAGCATCTTGGGGATGGTATATCTGTGGGTGGGGGAACCTGGGGCAGGGTGTGGTGGGGGCACCTGTGCAGTGGGGGCCTGAGGGATGGAGGACGGAGACCTTGTGCCTGAGCTGCAGGGCGGTGGTGGGGTCTTGCTCTTACCACTCCGGGGGACTTGCGGGTGGGGGCCTCAGTCCGTCTGCGCCTGGGGGAGGGTGTCCGGGGGCGAGGGGCACTCTGCTCCGTGTGGGTGGGCTTCCTCTTCCCCGGGATGCTGGAGCAGCTTCATCGGTGGGGAAGAGGCCGAGGTCACAGAGGAAGAGCTGCTGTGACTTTGGGGTTGCAGGTGAGGCAAGGGAGGGTGCTTTGGAGGGAGAGGGAACTGAGGACTGCGCAGTGCATGTGGATGCGTGTGTGTGTTCCAGGGCCCCATCCCCTGTGAGTCTGGCTTCAGTCCCCTGAATGTGCGTGCGTGTGCGTTTTGTCATTGGCGTGTGTGTCAGTGTGCTGGATGTGTGTGTGCTGGTGTGTGCCTGTGCCGGTGTGTGTGTGCCTGGGATGGGTAAGGTGCTGGGGAGTGTGGATGGAGCAGAGGCAGGAGGGGTGAGGGACCGTTTGAGGAGGGACACTGCTGCCGTCAGGGAGGAGTCCATGGACCTATTGCCCCTCTGTAGGTCAGACATGCCCGATGAGATGCCCTCCATGAACGACACCAGCTGAGTCAACAGCGCGGTGTGCGCATGGAGGACACTCAGCATGGCTGTCTGCCCTACATGGAGCTGGCGAAGGAGGTACACAGACTCCTCACTCAGGGCAGCAGGGGACACAGGGGCAGGGGTGCGGTGCCTGGCCCAAAGGAGACACGCTCCCGGACATGGGAGCCTCCACGGACCTGGGGAATGGAAGCCGATGGGAGGGCGGTGGTGGTGCTGGTGGTGACGGGGACAGCAACACTAGCTGGGGTGTGGTGGCTGCTGACACCCGCCTCCACAAGGGAGTCATCCTCCGAGTTGCTCTGGTCCTCAGCTGAGGTGGATGCTGCTGAGGACTCCTCGGTGTGGCTCCCTCGCCCTCGGTGCCAGTGGGTCCCTCCGACCACTCCTCGGCTGCTGACCCAGTCTGGCTCTCCGGCTCCTCCTGGTCCGTGGAGCTGTCCCCTTCCGTGGCCGTGGATGTATCTGCAAACAATGGGGAAACAGACAGACATCAGTCACCTGCACATAACGCACACACCACTGTGAGCACAGCACATCACAGAGCAAGCCCTGGCATCATTAGTTGTACATTGCTAAAAGTGCACTAATTGAACAGGAGAAGTCAATTGTCAGTCTGATGCCAAGCATGGCACTCACATCCCACATGGCCTTGCACCCATCTGTCTGGTGTCTGTTGGATTGCAACACCCCAGTGTTGACACATGCACCAAGTACACAGTAGTTGGACAGTGCAGAGGACACGGTGTGGACACATCATAGCTCTTGCCACTGAGTCAGTACAGGTTTCCGGATGTAAGGGATGCCCAGAGTCAAATAGGAAATGCATGTGATGCATACCAGCGACAGACACCATGATGCACCCATGTCCTGATAGCCAGCGCCACTATGGTGTGCATGTAGCACATGTCACTCCCCTGCAGGCTCACCAATCAGTAGACACATGCCATGGCGGAGGCATGACTGCAAAGTCATACATCACTGGCTCAGTGATGTATGACTTTGCAGCCAGACAACAACACTCTGCACTGTGTCACAATAGTAGGTCATGGGGAATGCAAGTCCTGGAGCTGCACAAGTGCACATGTACATCCCCCCCACAACACATCCTCTTAACCCTCATCTGTCCAGGTCATACCTATTGGACATATGGGAGACCTGTGACACTACCCTCTGAACCTGAGCCCCTCACACTCTGCTGTGCATGGGGAACAGCTGCCTGAACTTCACATTTACATGCCCCAGTCTGCATGGGCAGCTGATCAGACACCTATGTGTCACACAAGTATCGTCTCCTATGGTCACATCTCCAGTGGCATGCTGAGCCCCTACCAAGAAACTCCACAGCAGTCCTGGCGACTAATCCACAGCACACTGACACAGAGGCAGACACCTGAGGGGTCAAATCACTGTGCACAATGTGTCCGCTGATACACGGGAGTGGGAGTACAGAGTGTATTGTATGGCCTGGAGTAGGCATGACTGTCCAGCCCCACATGAATGAGGGATGAGCCCTGGACTGTAGGCAGCTGGCTAAGTATGTGTGACACACGTCATATACATACTCCTGGGGCCCAAACATTGTTCCCACCCGCAGCATGGGTGTGTGCCAGGTACCCCAGCCACATGTGGTGGATCAGCTCAGCAATTGGACCACAGATCAAAGTAACACGCTGAATACATGTCAGAATACAGGCATTGTGTAAGCAATGGACCCACCCATGATGCCCACCACAGAGTCAGGGAAACAGATGCTGTCTCCCACCTTGAGTCAAGCAAACTGCAAGGACACAGTCCTAAGTGACAGAATTCCCTGCATGTAAGGGCCACACCTGGGTATCAGATGAGGAGTGGGCAGTGCACAATAGAGGGACATGGCTCCTGGACAACATGACTGCTGTACTGTGGCAGTTTAACCAGGCCCGAGGAGGGCACATAGCATGTTAGACAGAGTACACAGTGCAGTCTTTGACTCACCCCCTCCTTGCTGCTCTCTGGCCTTCAGCTGCCCATCCAGGTCTGGAAAGACCACCGCCAGGATCCTGAGCATGTGGGGGGTCAGGGTCCGTGTTCCGCCCCTCCTGCGAGGAGGCGACAGCTTCAGCTGGACCCGTGCAATCCTCCGGGTCCAGCCCCGAAGGTCCTGCCACCTCTTTTGGCAGTTGCGGATCCGGCGCTTGTAGACCCCCACGGACCGGACAGCCCGGACGATGTCCTTCCATATCTCATGCTTCCGATGGGCAGAAGCCTGTCAGGATGACAAAGTGATAAGGCCATTACTACACATGCAACATATCCGTGCATGACACAGTTGCATATACATGTCGCAATCACAGGGGCACATGGTGTACCCAGGCAGTGCACGGCTGCCCATGGACAGTTTTCCAGAAGTCACTACATGGTATCATTGCATGGGGAGTAAAACCCTGTTCAGAAGCACTGTCACTGCACCATACCTTTCCAGTGCAAGTCACTACACACTATGGGGGGTGACAACTACTCAGTGAGCCTGCTAGCCAGTGGTGTGCTGACTCTCAGCCTTGCTAGTCAGACAAAATGCACATTCAGAAAGGCAGTGCACAGAACACTCACCTGCTCCCCTGGTGTCCCATACAGCTTGCTGTACTGTGGTAGTAGGCTGTCCAGCAGGGCCTGGTTCGCCTCAAGGCTGAAGGCTGGGGCTCTCTCCATAGTACGTGCCATTGCAGGGTCCAGAGGGGCAGAGACAGCAGCAGTGCAGTGGCAGATGTCGTCCTGGAGCATGTAGTGCAGGCAAGTGGGCTCTCAGGGGAACAGGCAGCAATATATATGTGCTGGAGAGGCAGATACTGTCCCTTGTGTCCAAAGTGATAGGTCCAAGTCGTTTGCATCTTCTGAATCTGGCCAATCCATGGAATAGCAGCACCAAAACACGCCCACAGCATCCTTCAAAACTTCAACTTCATGACATACATGATTTTGCAACATTGTTGTGGGTGACCAACTGATTTTCCAGCAACCGACTCGTTCGAAATTCGAAAACGCGTCCGTTGCCAGGCAAGCCCATTGTCAATGGGTGCGCACCGATCGGTCCATTGAGGTACAACGCGCACAGGGGTACAACGCGTACCCGCACACATTGAAAGCAATGGGCCGGCCGGAGGCACCGATCGGTCCATTGCTGTTCAACGCGCACAGGGGTACAACGCGTACCCGCACACATTGAAAGCAATGGGCCGGCCGGAGGCACCGATCGGTCCATTGCAGTTCAACGCGCACAGGGGTACAACGCGTACCCGCACACATTGAAAGCAATGGGCCGGCCGGAGGCACCGATCGGTCCATTGCTGTTCAACGCGCACAGGGGTACAACGCTGCACTCGCGACACATTGAAAGCAATGGGCCGGCCGGAGGCACCGATCGGTCCATTGCAGTTCAACGCGCACAGGGGTACAACGCTGCACCCGCATCATTGAAAGCAATGGGCCGGCCGGAGGCACCGATCGGTCCATTGCTGTTCAACGCGCACAGGGGTACAACGCTGCACTCGCACACATTGAAAGCAATGGGCCGGCCGGAGGCACCGATCGGTCCATTGCAGTTCAACGCGCACAGGGGTACAACGCGTACCCGCACACATTGAAAGCAATGGGCCGGCCGGAGGCACCGATCGGTCCATTGCAGTTCAACGCGCACAGGGGTACAACGCTGCACCGCACACATTGAAAGCAATGGGCCGGCCGGAGGCACCGATCGGTCCATTGCTGTTCAACGCGCACAGGGGTACAACGCTGCACCGCACACATTGAAAGCAATGGGCCGGCCGGAGGCACCGATCGGTCCATTGCAGTTCAACGCGCACAGGGGTACAACGCTGCACCGCGACACATTGAAAGCAATGGGCCGGCCGGAGGCACCGATCGGTCCATTGCTGTTCAACGCGCACAGGGGTACAACGCTGCACTCGCACACATTGAAAGCAATGGGCCGGCCGGAGGCACCGATCGGTCCATTGCAGTTCAACGCGCACAGGGGTACAACGCTGCACCCGCACATTGAAAGCAATGGGCCGGCCGGAGGCACCGATCGGTCCATTGCTGTTCAACGCGCACAGGGGTACAACGCTGTACCCGCGACACATTGAAAGCAATGGGCCGGCCGGAGGCACCGATCGGTCCATTGCAGTTCAACGCGCACAGGGGTACAACGCTGCATCCGCGACACATTGAAAGCAATGGGCCGGCCGGAGGCACCGATCGGTCCATTGCTGTTCAACGCGCACAGGGGTACAACGCTGCACCCGCACACATTGAAAGCAATGGGCCGGCCGGAGGCACCGATCGGTCCATTGCAGTTCAACGCGCACAGGGGTACAACGCTGCACTCGCACACATTGAAAGCAATGGGCCGGCCGGAGGCACCGATCGGTCCATTGCTGTTCAACGCGCACAGGGGTACAACGCTGCACCGCACACATTGAAAGCAATGGGCCGGCCGGAGGCACCGATCGGTCCATTGCAGTTCAACGCGCACAGGGGTATAACGCGTACCCGCACACATTGAAAGCAATGGGCCGGCCGGAGGCACCGATCGGTCCATTGCTGTTCAACGCGCACAGGGGTACAACGCGTACCCGCGACACATTGAAAGCAATGGGCCGGCCGGAGGCACCGATCGGTCCATTGCAGTTCAACGCGCACAGGGGTACAACGCGTACCACGCACACATTGAAAGCAATGGGCCGGCCGGAGGCACCGATCGGTCCATTGCAGTTCAACGCGCACAGGGGTACAACGCGTACCCGCACACATTGAAAGCAATGGGCCGGCCGGAGGCACCGATCGGTCCATTGCTGTTCAACGCGCACAGGGGTACAACGCGTACCCGCACACATTGATAGCAATGGGCCGGCCGGAGGCACCGATCGGTCCATTGCTGTTCAACGCGCACAGGGGTACAACGCGTGCACCGACACATTGAAAGCAATGGGCCGGCCGGAGGCACCGATCGGTCCATTGCTGTTCAACGCATCACTGTATATGTGACTGGCATAGGTCAGCATGCCTGTCTCAGATGGACATATGCCAGCCACAGATAGCTCCCAGGGAGTGAGGGGCACACCTACATCACGACAGCCTGTCCAAACCTTATCATAAGGCATGTAAGGCTGCATTTCCTATTGTGTGTATGTTGGTGTACATGTTGTCCTGTGGGTGTCACCTGTGGGCAGCCACCCCCAGGCTGTGCACGTGTTCATGGGGACAGGATCCTGGGTGTTACGTGTACGTGACCACTGTGATGTGCAACTGTTCATATCTGTGCATGTGTCATGGTCACATTTCACAGTGGTGTTTGTGTATGTCATGTCACATACCCCGTGAGTCCCATGTGGGACGGTATGTTTGAGCCAGGGTGTCCCAGTGGCACAATAGTGATGGCCCTCCACAGTCTTTGTGCATGTAGTGTTTACAATGTCTCTGATTTCATGTGCACAATGGGAGACAGTCTCCACATCCACGTTGTGTGTGCATGGACTCTGATGTTGTGCGTGTGTGTCACAGACGTCCATGGCTCTCCTGCCATGGCAAGTGTGGCCACTACCTGTGGGGGTCATGTTTGTTTTGCTGTGGTGTACACATGATACTCCAGGTGATGCCAGTGTCCATGTGGCATTACAGGGTCCCTGGGAATGTGCCTGTCGTTGAGCTGTGGTGCCTGGGGCACATCTGTCCTCACATGTCACTGGGGGGTGACTTTGACACAGCATCATGATATCCAATGGGCCAACCTGGGACAAATTGATGACACCTGTAGGACCGTGTTGACAGATGTTGGCCATGTATGTACCATACATGTCCTTCCGGTACTGCACACTTCATGTAGTTGTGCCTCATGATGATGTATGTTGGGAACTTGAGTGTGTTCAATGCCGCATATGTGGGGTGACTGACGATCTTGCTTACTTCTCCTCTGCACTGCAGGGCTCCTGCTGTCCATCGGCCATTCCCAGACCTGGCAACGATGGTGGAACGGGACAGCATCCGATGGTACCGCTTCACCAGGCAGCTGATTGAGGATTTGGCAGTGCAGTTGTCCCCACATTTGCAGCCTGGCCGGCCGTATCCTACAGCGCTGACCCCCAAGGTGAAGGTGATGGCAGCCCTACACTTCTTTGCCACCGGTACCTTCCAACATACTGTGGCGTCTGCTGGTGGGATGTCACAGACCATGTTCAGCCGTGTGCTCCGCGATTTCTTGGCGGCAATGTTGCTCTTCCTGAACCGGTACATATATTTCCCTAGACTGCGACGACTCACTGACGTGAAGAGTGACTTTTATGCCCTGGGGAGGATGCCGCATGTCATTGGCTCCATTGATGGGACACATGTGGCTTTGGTACCACCACAGGCCCAGGAGCAGGCCTACAGGAACCGCAAGCACTACCACTCGGTCAATGCACTGGTGGTGTGTCTTGCAGACATGACCATCACACACGTGTGTGCCCGTTTCCCTGGTTCAGCACACGATGCCTTTGTGATGAGGAGTAGTCGCATCCCCAGGTTGATGGCACAGATGCAGAACCAGCGTGCCTGGCTTGTCGGTGTGTACTGACTTTGTGCCATTGTGTGTGATCTGATCTGTAGTATTCCGCCCACTTTTCCAAGTCAGCTGATGTGCACTTGTCTGTCCGTAGGTGACTCGGGATACCCCAACATGCCGTGGTTGCTGACACCCCTCAGGAACCCTGTGACACCTGCCCAGATGCGCTACAATGAGGCACATGGTCGGACCAGGAGAGTGATTGAGCGGACCTTTGGTCTCCTGAAGAGCCGCTTCCGCTGCCTGGACAAGACCGGAGGGTCCCTCCCATATGCCCCTGCGAAAGTGTGCAAGATTATCATCGTCTGCTGCATGCTCCACAACCTGGCAGTGCGGAAGGAGTTGCCTCTCATCCAGGATGACGATGACCAACATCCGCCACCTGTGGAGGATCCTGGCCTGGACCACGATGCCAGTGACGATGATGATGATGATGATGGTGATGGTGATGTCCGCACACAGCTCATCACCAACTTCTTTAGCTGAATGTGAGTATCCAGAGGTGTCATGTGAATGATGTGAGTTGGCATGATGTGTGGGTGGTGCTCTGGTGCTGTTGGAGTGTGTCCATGGGCTACTTGACAGGATGTGTGTTGCGATGTGTGGTGACAGGTGGGCTGTACTCCCCAACAGTGTTGACATGCTAACTTGGTTCTGGGTGGGTATCTTGTAACATGTATTGTGCATGAGTTTTGCTGATCTGTCCTGTACTGCATTGCTTTTGACTGTGTGTCATTTCTGTCCTTCACAGGGTACTTTCAGATTCGTTTGGTCAACTGTGTCCACCGACGACGTGATTGCACATCCAGGCTGGTAGCTGTTGTGTCCCTACAGGTGATGTGCGCCACACCCATGGACTTCCTTCCGTCTACAGTTGTTGACTGTGTGCCCGCTACCAGGTGGGGTTACCTTGCATCTGTAGTGGTTACGGCATGTTGCTACTGTGTAATAAACCTGTGCTTCACTTAGTGATGTGCGTTGTCTGTGGTCACACATTTGACTGCCATTTGCTTACTGCACCTGTGGGCTACTTGACTACAACTGGGAATGGGTGTGGTGTCTGTGCATTGCACCGTCTTCCCTGGCAACATCAGTGTAGGCAATGAGTCAGATGGCCTAGGTGTGTATGTGTTGTGTAGCCCTGGTGGTGTGTCTCCCTCATATGTGTCACGTTGCCTGTACTCACATGCCTGTGTTGTCCTTGCTGTTGCAGTTCGCATACACAGTGTAATTTTGAAGTTCATCATCCCCATAACAGCACCCACGTTGGAATCACGACAGAGGCAAGTATGGTGTATTAGTGTGTTTATTGTGATACATCTGTGTTAATAGTGCATAGGATGGATTGTGCTGTACATGAATCTTGCAATCCCAAGTTCCTAGGTGAATTGAAAGTCCAGGTAGACAGGATCCCCAGTATCGGGGCCACAGTTGTCTGACACATTGTTCCAACTTGTACTCCCCATGCAATGTGTGGGAGTAGTGTTGCCATCAACAGGGTGAACAGTCTGTGCACAAAGGCGAAAATCCAGAACAGGTTCAGGCTTCCTGGGAGTTGCGCTTGGCCATCAGCCTCTCACTTTCCCTCCTCGGACGACCCCTCTTCTTGGGGGGGGCCTCAAGTGCAGGCTGCTGCGGTGCAGGGGACTCTCCGCCAGAGTCCTCCTCCCTCCCTGTGGCAGTTGCAGTTTGTTCGGTACCAGATGTTGTTGGCACACAGGGAGGTGTGGACTGGTTGCTGTTCATCTGGCGGAGGCATTGTAAAATGTCCCTGTGTACCGCCGTCATCTCATGTAGTACATCCCACTTGGACTCCACGCGGGACATGTGGGAGTCCACACGTGACATGTGTGACTCCACGTGGGACATGTGGGAGTCCAAGCGGGCATGATGGGCAGCCTGCTGCTGTTTGATGTCTCTGAGGAGCCCCACTACCTGGCTGAGCTCTCCGGTGCTGGACTGGTACGCATCAGCTATGCGTACCAGTTGTGGGTCTTCATGCACACCAGCAACGTCTGCAAGCAGCGACCTCTGTCTCCCACCCCTCCCACCACCCCTGCTGACATGTGCAGTGTGTGCAGTTGCACGCACAGATAACCCTGGTCCACCTTGGGGGGTGGTGGTGGTGGTGTCCATGGCCCCAGGTTGGTCCAGGGTCACTGCGCTGGTGTTGTTCCTTATTCTGTCCATGTCGGCAGGGATGGTATTCGTGGTGACAGTCGTTGGAGGGGTGGGTGCAGGGGGTGCAGCTGGTGGACCTGCTGGTGCTGCAGCTGGTGGTCCTGCTGGTGCAGCAAGTTGACTTGCACCGGATGTGCCAGGTTGTTCATCGTCCGAGGAGGACAGAGGCTGTACGACGCCAGTGAGCTCGGCATCCTCTTGAGCCTGGGACTGGGACTCCTCAGCGTCTGCTGCTGTGTCCCTATCATCACCTGTTTTTGGGAGACACAAACAATGTATTTCATGTTTCTGCAGGCATCAGTGGTTGACACACCTGACAGTTGTGACTGTGCCTCGGGGTGCGGGCCTGTACATTGTATTGTCCTAAGTCGTCACAGTCAGGGGTTGATATTGGTGTGGCACATTGTCCTGCATTATTTGGGCATTTCTATGTATTCTCTGGGGTGTGAACATGGTCTGCATTGATTGTGTTTGGTTGACAGCCAGACCTCCTTCCCACCCACCCACCCACCCAGTCAGTTATCCCACCATGGAACGTGCTTGCATTGCAGGGAGTGGAAGTTGTCTCTCAGGATGTCAGTCAGTGGTGTCCTGCTGTTTGTTGGTGCACAGTTGGCAGCAGGGCCTTGTGCTCCCCACAGCAGTAGCCAGTGTCAGCCATCTTGTGAGTCCTTCTCCACTCCCTGTGATGTGAGCATGGTTCAGGGTGGTGTTGATGGGACAGTTGTGGGGGTGAGCTATGTCTGTGACTACGACTCCCATCATGCTATTGCCTCCACCCCCTTCCCAGCATGCCCATGCTTCCTTCCTTTTGACTCTGCTTCCCTGTGGGGTGGGCTGGCTGTGCTGACAGGATGGCTGGGAGTGTTGTCCTGGCAGTTGTTTGGCTAAGAGTCCCAAGAGTGTCCCTGTGCTTCACACAACATAACCCAGGGTGGTGGTGCTTTGTGGGATCTTGTGTTAGGATGGAGGGCATTGCATTCTACCAGGTGGGTACTGTGGAGTTTGTGTTGGGGGGGGTGAGGGGAGGTGCTGGTGACTATAGTCAGTGCTGCAAGTCCCCCTTCCCACCCAGCCAGCCAGCCAGATATCCCACCATGGAACGTGCTTGCATTGCAGGGAGTGGAAGTTGTCTCTCAGGATGTCATTCAGTGGTGTCCTGCTGTTTGTTGGTGCACAGTTGCCAGCAGGGCCTTGTGCTCCCCACAGCAGTAGCCAGTGTCAGCCATCTTGTGAGTCCTTCTCCACTCCCTGTGATGTGAGCATGGTTCAGGGTGGTGTTGATGGGACAGTTGTGGGGGTGAGCAATGTCTGTGACTACGACTCCCATCATGCTATTGCCTCCACCCCCTTCCCAGCATGCCCATGCTTCCTTCCTTTTGACTCTGCTTCCCTGTGGGGTGGGCTGGCTGTGCTGACAGGATGGCTGGGAGTGTTGTCCTGGCAGTTGTTTGGCTAAGAGTCCCAAGAGTGTCCCTGTGCTTCACACAACATAACCCAGGGTGGTGGTGCTTTGTGGGATCTTGTGTTAGGATGGAGGGCATTGCATTCTACCAGGTGGGTACTGTGGAGTTTGTGTTGGGGGGGTGAGGGGAGGTGCTGGTGACTATAGTCAGTGCTGCAAGTCCCCCTTCCCACCCAGCCAGCCAGCCAGATATCCCACCATGGAACGTGCTTGCATTGCAGGGAGTGGAAGTTGTCTCTCAGGATGTCATTCAGTGGTGTCCTGCTGTTTGTTGGTGCACAGTTGCCAGCAGGGCCTTCTGCTCCCCACAGCAGTAGCCAGTGTCAGCCATCTTGTGAGTCCTTCTCCACTCCCTGTGATGTGAGCATGGTTCAGGGTGGTGTTGATGGGACAGTTGTGGGGGTGAGCAATGTCTGTGACTACGACTCCCATCATGCTATTGCCTCCACCCCCTTCCCAGCATGCCCATGCTTCCTTCCTTTTGACTCTGCTTCCCTGTGGGGTGGGCTGGCTGTGCTGACAGGATGGCTGGGAGTGTTGTCCTGGCAGTTGTTTGGCTAAGAGTCCCAAGAGTGTCCCTGTGCTTCACACAACATAACCCAGGGTGGTGGTGCTTTGTGGGATCTTGTGTTAGGATGGAGGGCATTGCATTCTACCAGGTGGGTACTGTGGAGTTTGTGTTGGGGGGGTGAGGGGAGGTGCTGGTGACTATAGTCAGTGCTGCAAGTCCCCCTTCCCACCCAGCCAGCCAGCCAGATATCCCACCATGGAACGTGCTTGCATTGCAGGGAGTGGAAGTTGTCTCTCAGGATGTCATTCAGTGGTGTCCTGCTGTTTGTTGGTGCACAGTTGCCAGCAGGGCCTTGTGCTCCCCACAGCAGTAGCCAGTGTCAGCCATCTTGTGAGTCCTTCTCCACTCCCTGTGATGTGAGCATGGTTCAGGGTGGTGTTGATGGGACAGTTGTGGGGGTGAGCAATGTCTGTGACTACGACTCCCATCATGCTATTGCCTCCACCCCCTTCCCAGCATGCCCATGCTTCCTTCCTTTTGACTCTGCTTCCCTGTGGGGTGGGCTGGCTGTGCTGACAGGATGGCTGGGAGTGTTGTCCTGGCAGTTGTTTGGCTAAGAGTCCCAAGAGTGTCCCTGTGCTTCACACAACATAACCCAGGGTGGTGGTGCTTTGTGGGATCTTGTGTTAGGATGGAGGGCATTGCATTCTACCAGGTGGGTACTGTGGAGTTTGTGTTGGGGGGGGTGAGGGGAGGTTCTGGTGACTATAGTCAGTGCTGCAAGTCCCCCTTCCCACCCAGCCAGCCAGCCAGATATCCCACCATGGAACGTGCTTGCATTGCAGGGAGTGGAAGTTGTCTCTCAGGATGTCATTCAGTGGTGTCCTGCTGTTTGTTGGTGCACAGTTGCCAGCAGGGCCTTGTGCTCCCCACAGCAGTAGCCAGTGTCAGCCATCTTGTGAGTCCTTCTCCACTCCCTGTGATGTGAGCATGGTTCAGGGTGGTGTTGATGGGACAGTTGTGGGGGTGAGCAATGTCTGTGACTACGACTCCCATCATGCTATTGCCTCCACCCCCTTCCCAGCATGCCCATGCTTCCTTCCTTTTGACTCTGCTTCCCTGTGGGGTGGGCTGGCTGTGCTGACAGGATGGCTGGGAGTGTTGTCCTGGCAGTTGTTTGGCTAAGAGTCCCAAGAGTGTCCCTGTGCTTCACACAACATAACCCAGGGTGGTGGTGCTTTGTGGGATCTTGTGTTAGGATGGAGGGCATTGCATTCTACCAGGTGGGTACTGTGGAGTTTGTGTTGGGGGGGTGAGGGGAGGTGCTGGTGACTATAGTCAGTGCTGCAAGTCCCCCTTCCCACCCAGCCAGCCAGCCAGATATCCCACCATGGAACGTGCTTGCATTGCAGGGAGTGGAAGTTGTCTCTCAGGATGTCATTCAGTGGTGTCCTGCTGTTTGTTGGTGCACAGTTGCCAGCAGGGCCTTGTGCTCCCCACAGCAGTAGCCAGTGTCAGCCATCTTGTGAGTCCTTCTCCACTCCCTGTGATGTGAGCATGGTTCAGGGTGGTGTTGATGGGACAGTTGTGGGGGTGAGCAATGTCTGTGACTACGACTCCCATCATGCTATTGCCTCCACCCCCTTCCCAGCATGCCCATGCTTCCTTCCTTTTGACTCTGCTTCCCTGTGGGGTGGGCTGGCTGTGCTGACAGGATGGCTGGGAGTGTTGTCCTGGCAGTTGTTTGGCTAAGAGTCCCAAGAGTGTCCCTGTGCTTCACACAACATAACCCAGGGTGGTGGTGCTTTGTGGGATCTTGTGTTAGGATGGAGGGCATTGCATTCTACCAGGTGGGTACTGTGGAGTTTGTGTTGGGGGGGTGAGGGGAGGTGCTGGTGACTATAGTCAGTGCTGCAAGTCCCCCTTCCCACCCAGCCAGCCAGCCAGATATCCCACCATGGAACGTGCTTGCATTGCAGGGAGTGGAAGTTGTCTCTCAGGATGTCATTCAGTGGTGTCCTGCTGTTTGTTGGTGCACAGTTGCCAGCAGGGCCTTGTGCTCCCCACAGCAGTAGCCAGTGTCAGCCATCTTGTGAGTCCTTCTCCACTCCCTGTGATGTGAGCATGGTTCAGGGTGGTGTTGATGGGACAGTTGTGGGGGTGAGCAATGTCTGTGACTACGACTCCCATCATGCTATTGCCTCCACCCCCTTCCCAGCATGCCCATGCTTCCTTCCTTTGACTCTGCTTCCCTGTGGGGTGGGCTGGCTGTGCTGACAGGATGGCTGGGAGTGTTGTCCTGGCAGTTGTTTGGCTAAGAGTCCCAAGAGTGTCCCTGTGCTTCACACAACATAACCCAGGGTGGTGGTGCTTTGTGGGATCTTGTGTTAGGATGGAGGGCATTGCATTCTACCAGGTGGGTACTGTGGAGTTTGTGTTGGGGGGGGTGAGGGGAGGTGCTGGTGACTATAGTCAGTGCTGCAAGTCCCCTTCCCACCCAGCCAGCCAGCCAGATATCCCACCATGGAACGTGCTTGCATTGCAGGGAGTGGAAGTTGTCTCTCAGGATGTCATTCAGTGGTGTCCTGCTGTTTGTTGGTGCACAGTTGCCAGCAGGGCCTTGTGCTCCCCACAGCAGTAGCCAGTGTCAGCCATCTTGTGAGTCCTTCTCCACTCCCTGTGATGTGAGCATGGTTCAGGGTGGTGTTGATGGGACAGTTGTGGGGGGGCAATATGTGTGACTGCGACTCCCATGATGCTATTGGCTACACTGACTTGGCCAGCATACACAGAATTCCTTCCTTTGAGTGGTCTTCACTGTGTGTTGGTGTTGTTGTGGTGGCTACATGTGTGGATGTGTGTGTTAGTTCTATTTGTGCCACTGCCTAGCTGTAGTTGTGGTTGTGTTTGTACATGTGTTGGCACAGTTGGATGTGACTTTTTTGATGTCATGTGTTGTGTTTATCTGACTGACATACACATTTTGGGATGATTCTGTTCTAGTTGCTGTGTAATTGCTATGAGTGCATGGTTTGACTCTCCCTTGACAGTGATGTGTGTGTTTTGTGGCAGTTTATTGTGTACATTTGTTGTGTACTCACCAGGCTCTGGGATGTTCTCTAGTCCATATACGCTCACTGGCGGAAGGATGGCCCGCACCTTCTCCTCCCAGGGCCTGAGGTATATTGGCTTGGCAGGAGGGCCACTGCCGGTGTGTTGGCTGTTGATGTAGTCTATCTTCAGCAGGTCCCGTACCCTCCTGCGCACGTCATACCACCTGTTCTGGATGTCCGTCTTTGTGCGCCGACATGGTGATTGGGCGTTCACCCTGTTGATGATCCTCTCCCACATCTTGGTTTTCTGCGACATGGGGGTCTGTTGGACCAGAGTGCCAAACAGCTGTGGCTCCACCCTGAGGATCTCGTCTACCATGACTTCCAATTCACTATCTAGGAACTTGGGATTCTTCTTGGGGGCATGGTGATGGGTGGTGATGGTGGGTGATGTGTGTGTTGGTGTGCAGGTGAGGGTGTGTGGGTGTGTGTTGTGCTGGGTGTATGTGAGGTAGGTATTTGTTGGTGTGCTGATGGTGTGTGGCTTGTGTGAGGGATGAGCTGTGGGTGTGTGGTTGCTTTCTCTTGGGTGCTGGCAGTGGAATGGCATTTGCAAAGGCTCATGGTAGTGATTTGTGTCCTTTATATAGGTGGAGTTGTGGGTGTGTCTTTGTTCTCTGTCCCCACCCCCCAGTATTTATTGGCTTGGTAATTGCTTGCTTGGCCTTTTTTTGGTTGATTTTTCCTTTGTGCTGTTTGTGTATGTTGGAAACGTTCTTGTGACCGAGTCGGACCCTGCATTGGTCTCGTACGGTGTTTTCTGTTTCGTTCACGCTGTGTTTGTGCAGTTTTGTATGCTGCGTACGCGTCGGTCGCGGTGTATTGTGTTGCTTCGGCTCGGTTTTGTATGCGTGTCGGTCGTACGGCTTGTCCTCCGTCCGACTCGGTCGTGTTTTTCGCGCCTTGCATCGTACTTTGCGGTTTGGAGTTGGCGGGTACGATTCGGTCGGATTTGTTCCGGGTGCGTGTCGGTCGGTTGGATTCGCGTGTTTTTCCGGCCGGATTGCTATTTTCCGAGCGGCTCGGTCGGTCGGCTTGGTTTCCTAACGTGTCGGTCGGATTTATCGCGGCTTGCATCGTACTTGGCGTGTCGGGCGCCACTGGTACGTGTCGGTCGGTAATGTTTCCGGCTCCGAGTCGGTCGGTGCTTTTTCCGGCCCGAATCGGAATCGACCCCTGAGTCTCTAACAAATACGACAGCCCTGCCAGGCTGATGAGTGCTAACGCCCTAGAACCACTAATGCAGGGTTACACACTTAATAAATGTATACGTGGTGACACACAATTCCAAGAACACATCACCCTGACTTTATTTAGTATTACTTGTTTTTGCAAATATATATGTGCATTTAACAAATGCAGCAGTTCCCCAGGGCTTATGAGCACAATGCTCAACAAGGCGCGGTAATCCTACTGGGCAGACGAGCGCTACGCATTTACTAATTCGGTAGCATTGTAAAGCTCACAAGCATTCCCCTTAAACAATATACACTTACACGCATAGAGCCCAACTAGAGTGGCAGCACTACCAGGCTGACTAGCGCTCCTCAAAGACCTTAAGCGGTGACACTCTTAATGACCAGTTGTTCTGGACCTCCGATCTACGAACAATAATTTACAATATTTGCTGACCTGTTTATTTACCTACCCAACCTTCTGCACATGCGTTAAGTACAACAGCATCTCCTATATGACAGACACTAATTATAGATCGCCTGCAATACAAAACATGGTTGCCCGCCCATACGCCTTTGTGTCCAGGAAACACTAAAACCCCCCATTTTGAGAATATTGATCTATTGGAGATTGTAGCCTGATAAGAGAGACCACATTGTAACTTTTCACTATTCAGCATACACAATCTTGATCTCATCTCAGTCATTTATCATTTCTATTTTCCAGGAAGCCTTCTCAAGAAAATTGTGATATCAATTACTAGCTATTCTATTTACCTGTGAATACACAGGTAATAATTTGTCTAATGAATTTCCATTTGTGTGCCAGTGTAATTAAAGTGAAACCTTAAACCACATACTGGCAACCATTTTAGATCACAGGTTCTTCTTCTCAAGTTGTAAAAACTGCCTTAACTTCCTTTGATCCTTATGCACAAGGTACTCTTTTCCCATGAGGTCTTGTCAATAGCACTTTTTCACGCCGGTTATAAATAAAAGTTAATCACAAAGTTACATGGAGATCCTTTGTCTGGGTTAACACCCCCCTATCTTTAGAAAAATATGTAGTCACAACACCCATAACAAAATGGTTTCTTGTGTTTTTTGTTCTATATAGGCTTGACAAATACCTAGACTTGCATGACTCTACAGGGCGAAACACGTGTTGGCTAAACATTCATTACAAAAGCAAGTATGGAACAATAATAAAATAACTGAACCAGGACCACATGCTTCCATGGACTGAATTCTTTCCCTACTAAGATATTCCTAATCAATCTTGTCTGAATAATCTTGGGATAACGGAATAATAAGTAAATACCTGGAGGATACACTCATTTCTCTCTCTTAACTAGCATGAGAAGATGGCTGTGAGTGGGGATTTGTGCTTCTAGGCGCTATTTTAACAAAAAACTTTAACACTGCATATACCTGGTTCTACTGATTGCATTTTTTGCGTTCTAGTATCATTTTATTTATGACATTTTACTGTATTTTTCAAAATTGATTTGGGATTTTTCTTGTATTGTGTTTTCACTTTATTACTGTTTGTGTGCTGCATAAATACTTTGCACATTGCCTCTAAATAAAGCCTGACTGCTTTTTTGCCAAGCTACCAGAGGTTTAAGCACAGGTTAATTTAGTTACTTTTGTGGTTCATCCTGACAAAGATTGTAGTTGTTGCCTGAGTAGGGCTCAACCAATAACCCAATTTCTTACACTAGGAATCCATTGATCATTGAGGGTTCTGGTGTTGTGTTCTGTTTGACTGTTTTGCTGTGACATAGCATGTTATGTTTCAATTCTGTTTTTATGTTGCTTTGTGTATCCATATGTTATTTTGTTATGTTCAGTTGTTTGCTATAGCAATGTCAAACAAATGTTGCTATATTTCCAGCCCAAAGTAGCACAGGCCTTGTAAATATGCCCCTCAGTCTCTAGACCCCAATGTCTGTCACTGTCAAAAGTTAATTTTAACAGCAAAACGTCTGTGAAAATGCCCAGATCTAAGGCTGCCTCTTCAACTGGTGCTTTGATGGGAAATGCATTTTGTTCGTCTTTGCATGTATGTAGTTTAATTAGGAAGAAAGGAAAATTCAAAAGCCCATAAATTACATCTTACTTTGTGAATCTTCCTGCACAAAGTACACAAACAATGTGATGGTTGATAGCTAAGTGCCAACATATAAATGCTTTACGGAAAATGTATGATTCATGTTCCTGAGTCTCCACTAAATTCTGCTCTGTTGTTGAGTATGACCATGAATGAGTTTGTATTTCACTGTGTGAGGCTCACTTCTAATAAGTGAAACCGATTTTCTGGCTAGATGTACGAATGCGATAACTGGAAATCGTAAACTACTTGATGAAAACGAGAAAGGCATATGATAAAGGTACTTGCATGTTTGAAGGCGCCCCGTATTTCAATATTTCAACGTTAAAATGATATATGGTATTCAGGGCCAATACAAATTTACAGCATGGGTGGGTCTAATTATGCAGCAGTTTGACTAAATTATACATTAAGAAAAGACACATTATGCAGCGTAAAGTAGCACACTTTGGGGGATATTCTCAAGAACGTGTGATAATTATCGCAAAATTAGCTTAACGCAACTTTGCACATTGCAGTCCATCACGGGAAAATTACACCGTGTTAACATTGTATTCTCAACCCGGTGGCACCATGCGATAGTCTCACGATAACGCGCCAAATGACTGCGTTAAAATTAACGCGACGCCGAAAAAATGCGAAACGCGAAAAAAGTTGCGATGCCCCAAATTGCGATACAAAAATCAGCGATAACCAGCGACAGACCTGCAATTTCCACTCGTCATGCGGGAAAATGCACTATAAAAGCAGAAGAAAAAAAAGACAAAAAAAAATAAACTGCGCAGCACCATGGATGCACCCGGACCGAGTGCAGAGGACAACGCGAACCCCACAAGCCCCACAGACGACCAGCAAGGAACCTCGGGGTCGGGGAAGGCCAAGGAGAAGAGGAAGAGGAAGAGGCGGTTCAGTCCGCAGGAAAACAGGATCATCGT
The DNA here is from genome assembly GCA_963921515.1 of Calotriton arnoldi. Lineage (NCBI taxonomy): Eukaryota > Metazoa > Chordata > Amphibia > Caudata > Salamandridae > Calotriton > Calotriton arnoldi. Next base: position 73,879 of record CAWUFW010011672.1, read on the forward strand.
TACGGAGGTGATAGAACACTACCAACAACTGTTCGTCACCTACAACGTGTCATTGGCAACAAAGACGCAAACATGGCAGACTATCTTGGACCATGTGAATGCAGTTGCAGAGTTGAGGAGGACAATGGAAGAGGTCAAGAGGCGCTGGAATGATGTGAAGGGCAAAACCAAGAAGAAACTCGATGCCAACATGAAGGCAACAACGCAGATTGGAGGTCGGGGTCCAGCGGCACACCAAGAGCTGGATGACATGGAGAAAATGGTGGCCACAGTCATCAGTTGGGATACGGTGCCAGGAGTAGTGGATCCGGACACTGCTCAACATGACCTGACACAACATCAACAGGGTGAGTACCGACCAGGGACTGGGGGATGGGGGGAGAGGGGCACAATGGCACACATGCACAATTAAGTAGAGCACACTGCACACCCACAATGACTCTGGATCATGTCCCTGATCTTCTTGGCATACTGCAGCACACTTAGAAACAGCAAGTAGGCCCCCGTCGACAATGTGCCCGGAGGGGGCCCTCCCCACACATCACTAATCTCACAACAAACCCATACACATGTGCTGAACCCAGCAAAGCTGCGGGTCCGTGAGCCACACTGACAATGCAAGTGACACTGCATGACGAGTAGCATGGCTGCAGTCCAATTATCATGACATGGTGCACGCCACGACACTGAGGTGACTGAGTGTGGACCACATCTCTAAAGGAGCAGGTCACACTCTGACACAACCACGTGCACAAACAACCCCTGACGTCAACAACACATCTGCGGACAAACCATGCCCAAGAGTCACAACTCGACCAGCCCAATGTACCCAAGCCCGCAACATCTCAGCACTGCAGAAGCACAGAAGTCAAAGGCACACCGCCTGAAAGGGATAAGGGGCAGCCAAATCAGAGCTGCAGGGGCGACTCACCCACAATGCAGCACACACACATAAGAATAAGAGCACCTCAATATTGACAACAATGTGGTACAAACTGCAACACTTTCACAACAGAACACAGGAAACAACTGATGCCGCATGTGTGTACAAAATGGCCAATCACATCTGGCATAGCAGGAAACTGTGAGATGACAATGTACAAGTACAACCTCACATCCGTGATGTAGTACAAATGTCCACTGTCCCGCATCAAATAGGCATCTCCTCACAAACAGTCACAATGTACATTGTCATGCAGTCTGTATGTAAACTCCACCAACGCGTCAACATACATGGAACACACTGTGAAACTGCATCTCCCCTTTACATTGCAGAGGGACAATCAACACCTCCTGCAGAGCAGACCCTACATCACGTCAGTGATGATGGAGAAGACCCCCAGGACATCGACTACGACAAACTCCAACGGTTCATGGACAACCTCCGCACCCCACCTCCAGTAGCAGGGCAGCCCAGCACCATCGAGGTGATCCCAACCCCTGCACAGACCACACAGCAGGAAGCACCCACCACCACGTCTGGCTCCCAGCACCTCACTGAAGAACACATGGCGTTCCAACGCCGTGTGTTAGACTGCCAGAAGGAGCTGGCTGAACAGGTGCGGGTGGGGTTCGACCTCATGGCAGCCAAACTAGATGCCATACGTGGGTGTCTAAGTCCCATCAGGGACCACTTACACTCCCTAACGGACACCCACAGTCCGCCCCATGCCCTCCAACAATCCATGGCTGGCGTCGCTGGAGTCATGACTCGGAGACAACAACAACTGTCTAGTCAGAGTGGCTACAGCGATGTCATCCGTGATTTGGGAAACATGAGGAGGGTCATGGAGAACATGGAGCAGATGCAGGCGCAAAGAATGGCTACCACGGCTGCACATGAGAAAGCTGTAGATGGGATCTTTCATGCCCTGCAGATCCTCATCATGGGAGTGATGCCACAAGACATTGCGCAGATGAATGCTGCTGCTACTTCTACATCCACATCTCCGGCCCCTGATGTGTCAGTGTGACACAGTGCTGCAAACCAAACACCACCACCCACATGTGAGGCACATGAAACGTCAGAGGACGAAGATGAGGATGAATCTGCCTCAGTGGTAAGGAGGAAGCAGTAGCATTCATCTCCGCCATATGGCTTGTTTCTGCTTGGGTCTGCCCTCTGCATCATGCCCTGGAATAACACCTTCTACTGTCCCCCGACACACTCAACAATGACACAGCAATCAGCCTGCGGACTGGACTCTTCCCCTTCCGAGTAACTTGTCAATCCCTAAAGGACTCTGGCTGGCCCTCCACGGGGCAACATTGTAAAGTGTTGTCTGCATGGCCCAGTACTAAGACAGCTTCAACACTCCACTGAACGTGAATAATACATTCTAATACACACAAATGTGTCATGTCTATGATTAATCAAGTATGAAAGCATGGACGAATGTAGGGGCAGTGATTCCCCCTTACGTCCATGTAGCTCATGTTGTGGGACTTGAGTCACAGGGTGCATCCCTGCATCATGGTGGTACATATTTGACCCCAAAAGAAGCCGTGTTGTCAATTGTAGGTCACAAATGACAGCCTATATGGAATGATTTGGGACACATGTGAAACGCTGATGAGTGGGATTCTGTACCATCTTTAACACACAGAAATGGCATTTCGAATACGTGACACCCTAAACAGCCTCTCTGTACAGAGGTGACACACCCACCATCTATTTCCAATTTATGAGATTGTCAGCACTACATGTTGCACTTACACTTGTCAGAGTGATGTGCTTGTACAGAGGAGTAACATGCACACAGGGAATGTGTGTTGTAATGAATTAATTTCCACACACTGTGCCTGTGGTCATTTTGTACTGTCCCATGATTGCTAAGGACTGTGACAATGTGACGTGCTCATGTGAAGAAATTGTCAATGATGGTGTTCCTACGGGCTATTCCTGCTGCTGCTGCAGTGGGGTGTGGTCCACCTGCCTCATCTTCCTCATCATCGTCCGGTGCATCTGGCACTTGTAGCCATGGGGCATTGGTGCGTACACATATGTTGTGCAACACACAACATGCAACGGTCATCTTGCACACAATGTCTGGGCTGTACAGGAGCCTTCCACCTGTGATGTCCAGGCACCTGAAACGAGACTTCAACACGCCAAATGTGCGTTCCATGATGCCCCTGGTGCGTTTGTGGGCCACAACGTACTGCCTCTGGGCCTGTGTGTTCGGGGCTCAGAGGGGTGTCATCATCCAAGGGCAGAGTGCATATCCTTGATCAACTGTGACAGTGCAGAGACATGAGTCAAAAGTTGATTCTGCATGATGTGTTGGCAGGCTCACTAGTTCATTGGTGTGTGATATGTGTGACTTAGAGATTCCTGTTTGACAGGTACTGCTTGTAGCAAATGAGCGACATCAATGTGTATTACGTAGCCTCACTGCTGCTCCTCCCTCCCCCAAGCCTATTTACTAGTGTGCGCAGCGCTGTTGCATCACTTGCACTCCTACGGCACACCATTGTCATGCCTGTCTGCGCATGTCCACAAGCCTGAAAACAACACTGTGATGTTGTGCATTGAAGGTGGGCAGCCACGTGTGTGTAGGCCTACAGTAAGGATAGGGCGGACACAGATGTAGAGTTCATGGCTGGCTGAACTCGCGATGCGGTTGACGGTAGACCTTTGGCCTATGCTGCGGTAATAGCGACACACACAACAGTTGGCATGTATGATCCCGGACCCGAGCGGGCTTGCGCTCCTTCATTTATCCCTTCGGCTGAGCCCGCACTCCGGGGGCATGCTACATTGCAACATTGTCCATTGCGGGGCGGGTGGCGCCGACACTACAACAGAGACACACGCATTAGTTGCTTCCTTGGCAAGGCCAACACTTAGCAACGGCCAGAGTCCCTGGCTGATTATCCACACCCCTACGCTGGACTGTCGTACACCAGCCCACTCCGCTTACACTTACAGGGGGGGACATAACAAGCTACATTTCCGCGATCTTCCCCACTGCCTGGGGTGACATGGTTGCATCCACTGTCCACTATACTCCAAACACCAGAAGTATATGTCGACATGGACATGCCTGTGGTCTGCATACTGCAGTCTGGCCAGCACATCCACGCCACACTTGGCATTGTGTACATTCTCATTCATGGGTCACTTGCCTCCTTCGCACATGCCTGGTTCCCACCTCTCCCCACATTCTGCTATTGTGTGGCTGAGGTGCCATGCCGTTGATGGCTTGTGTACATGGCTAGCCCAGGTTACCACAGTAAGTTGTGCTGTAGTGTCTGGTAGGTGGGCATGTTGTTTGGCATGTTGCATGTGAGTTTGTAACGTGTGCATTCCCAGAGTCGTGAGTTGCATGACTGTGGAGTTGAGGTGTGTGGTGTGTTCATTTGGTACTTACCAACGAGCAATGTATTCCCATAGCTGCCAGCCTCGAAGCGCTGGTTGATGATGGACTGTCGGAAGATGAAGGAATCATGCACACTGCCTGGGTAGTTGGCGACGACATTGGTGAAGAGTCCCAGGTGATCGACTATTGCCTGCACATTGATGGAATGTGTCTGCTTCCTTTTGCGGTAATTGTGTGCAGTGTCGGCAGGGGGCACGAGGAGTACATGTGTGCAGTCGATTGCCCCCAACACGTGCGGGAAGCCAGCTATGGCGTAGAAGAATTGCTTGGTCTCCAGCTGTTCCTGCGCAGTGTGGGGGAAGTGAAGGTACTGGGGTACCAAGCTGATGATGGCATCCAAGACAGGTGTGACGAACTTGGATAGGGCTGGCTGTGAGACTCCTCCGACTCTGGCAGTTGTTGGTTGGAAGGTACCAGAGGCCAACAGGTGCAGCACAGCTAGCAGCTTTGTCTGCGGAGGGATGTTGGTTGTCCGCTGTGTTGGTACCGTCAGCCTGTGGGCAATGATGGTCAGGATGCGGAGAATGGTTGTCCTTTTGAGCCTGTAGTGGGCAATGCCATCGCAATATTGTGAAGTGGTGTTATCGCGGCTTTTTGCACAGGAACGCCTACTGTGCATCTCATTAGCGTTAGTTGCCAGTGTCATCCGTGGCGATGTTTTTTGCGGCTGCTATCGGAGGAAAACTGGCGATATCGGCTGTTAGCACCAACTTGTGAATAGGGCGATAAATCTATCGCCACTTTGGCTGCGATAAAGTGCCTCTAACTCGGCGATAAGTCCTTGAGAATATGCCCCTTTGTGTTAGTATTATTTCCGTATTTAGTCATTGTTACACAGGATAACACTCATTAGTACCAGTTAAACACTCAAATACACAATAAGCAACAGAAATGGCACAAGTCAATTTTTGGAAAGGGCCTTTCACTGCACGGCAACGTGTGCTGCCACGCTGTTAGGAACCTTTGATATGTTTGAGCTAGAAGCATTTTTTGAGGAGCAAAATCTGCTGATTATGCACCAAATGATTGATTATGTGGCAAATGCGGAAACACCATAATTATGCAGAAAACGCCGCTGCCACATACTTCAAGGGCTCCTAACTATATGATAATTTTACAAGGAAAAGCCCCTTCAACCAAAAACAAAAGAACAGACCTGTGTGTCTAAGCAGGGTGGCTTCACTGCCAGTACAAGTGCTGCTTGATCTGTTCAAGCCTGAGTGGAGAGACAAGGTCATGCTCATGTTAGCAGACCCCATGCCATCTATCTACCCAGAGAGCCATTAAACACATTTTTAGTTAGACTCAAAAAGGACCTTCCCAGGTCAGAAGTTTTTAATTCCTTTACCTATTGTAAGGGTAGAAAAGAAATTCTATAGATTGGAGATGTCAAAAAGATCTCAAATGTAGACCCGAATTCGGCCCTGAATCCACGCCAGGAATTACTACTACCACAGGCATCTGTAATACTGAATGGGGATTACTCCTGATTACAGGATAACGAAGAATGCTATGCAGGTTTTCACTATGCATTTCCAACAGGAAAAGTGCCCATGTGAAAAACTCTGAGGGGCATATTCTCAAGCCCCCATCGCCACCACAACGTCACTTTCAGAGACGTTGTTGTGGCGATAGGGGCTTCGCCCTATTCACAAGGCAGCGTTAAGCCATGTTAAGTGGTTTAACGCTGCTTAACGCTGCCTTGTGAATAGGGCCCCCTTCACGCTGTTTTTAGCGTGAAGGGGGCGTGCAGTGGGTGTTGCGGTGGGCGTTCCACCTCAACACCCATTGAGTTTGACGCTACCTCCTATTCACAAGGGCAGCGTAAATAGGAGGTAGCACCAAACTTAAGACCAGGAAAAATCTGGTCTTAAGGTGGTGAAACGAGGAGAAATGCTTTATTTCTCCTCGTTTGCTTTTTCCATGTGTGCTGCCTTGTGCAGCACACATGGAAAAAGCAAAATGCCATGGTTTGTTCATGTACAGGAAGGTGTCCCTTCCTGTACATGAACAAACCTTTTTAAATGCCTTTTTGTAACTTACATGTGTGCTGCATGAAGCATCACACATGTAAGTTACAAACTGGCATTTTCGGGACTCGCGCGAGCGCGCGAATTCAAGATGGCCGCCGCTGTGTGAGCTCCGATACGAGGGAGCTCGTTTTTCTCGACGATCTCAACAATTCCAGTCGGAAATAACTGGAAAGCATATTCACAATGCTCAGAGGCCTTACCTGATGCTATGGTGTCCAATTTTTGTTGAATAAGACGTCGCTAAAGGTACTTTTCTCCCTCCTGGTTCTTCTCCTATCTCTGCCTCGGAGTGCTGCCCAGAGTTCCTGTCAGGGGGGCGGAGCAAGTGTTCAGGAAAGGGCCTGGCTTTGGCCTTACCACACCGACAGCCTAATTAAGCTGCTGTACCTGCTTTATTCTTGCAGTATTTTTTTCTGCTTTCACAGTACTTTATTATTCTTTACATTTATTTGCTCCACACTCTTTATTATATGAAAATGGAGAATAAAAATGCGCAGAATCCTAATAATAAAAGGAAACAGCAAATTTCTCCGCCTCCTACAAAATCTAAAGTGGTGGAATCTAGTGAACCCTCTTTGGCATTAATTCTTGATGAGATTCATGCATTGCGTACCAGCACTGATTCTATTGTGTCAGAGATTAAAAGCCTACGTAAGGATATGGCTAGTATGTCGATGAAAGTTTCAGATAACTCTCTTAAAATTCAAGATAACAAAATTAAAATTGACGCTTTCACACCAATTGTGGCAAAAATTTCGCCTATGTCTACTCTTCTCCTGGACATGGAAAATCGTAATAGGCAATACAATTTGCGTATTTTCAATCTACCTGAGGATGTTGAAGGTGCTAATTGTAGACTATATCTGGAAAATTTGATACCTGGTCTGTTAAACATTAAATTTACGGAGTCCTTTGAAATAGATAAAGCACATAGGATTCCATCTCATCGCAATCCTTGCCACACTAAGCCTAGACAAATGATTTTTAAGGTTTTGCGCCATCATCATTTGGTCATGATACGAAAAGCAGCCTGAGAAATACCATCCTTAATGGTTAATGGCAATAAGATCTTTATTCACCAAGACTTTGCTAAAGAGACTGTTAAGATTCGCAAGGAATTTTCTGATATTCGTCCTCAATTGAGAAGTCTTGGTTTTAAATATGGCCTATTTGACCCTTCAACAATGCAAATTTGGAAAGATACCCTTTCAAAGTCCTTTCAGCGTCCAGAAGACCTAAAGTTATTCTTGGAACAACACTCACAGCATTCTATGGATACGCATGATTCTGCTACTTGAATATTCTGACAATATGTATTTCTGATTAATTTTAATATTCCCTTCGAATTGGGCTCCAACGGTTGGTCATGCTTGTAAAGCGCGTGTGCATTTCAATTTTGTTATTAATGTTTATTTGTGGTCGTCTTTTTTATGTCTGTTTGTCTTTTTTCTTTTCCCTCCTTTTCCTTACACAATATTCTAGAACTACTAACTGTTTATACTTTTCTTCAACTTGTTCTCCTCTTCTCAGCTCTTTCTTTTTTTCTCTCTATTTTATTATGGCAAATGTTCGTAATGTTAAAATAACCTCTTTAAATTTCAAAGGTTTGAGACATCCGGTAAAACGTACAAAGATTTTAGATTATTTAGGAATTTGTAAAGCAGATATTTGTTTTATTCAGGAAACACATATTGAAGATAAGATATTGGACTACATGAAAAAAAAGTGGGTTGATACTATTGTCTCCTCTCCGGCTAAGGGTAGGAAAAATGGTGTCGCTATTATTTTTGCTAAAAGATTACATTGTCAAATTTTAAGTAAATCATCAGATTCAGAAGGTAGATATGTCATAGTTAAAATTAAAATTTATGATTCTATTGTGTTTTTAATTAATGTTTATGGTCCAACTGCTGATGATCCTCTGTTTTGGTCTAATTTAAATACTGAAGTGCTCAAGTTAGGTAATGTTCCTCTTATAGTTGGAGGTGATTTCAACCTTATTTCTGATCCTCTATTGGATAGAACGTCTCTAACTAAATTTCATCCTCCAAAAGCTTTTTTCACTTTCAAAACTTTCCTTAAAACTACAAAATTGGTTGATATTTGGCGACTACATTTTCCCACGGAAAAAATGTTCACATTTTTCTCTAATCCACATAATTCACACTCGAGGCTTGATTATTTGCTAATTTCCAGACAATTAATTAATTCTGTGGTTAATCCTACCATTGGTAATATTGATATATCGGATCATGCTTTAATATCTTTTGTTTTGAAGGTTAACTCTAATTTTAAATCACAATCCAGATGGAGAATGAATACTGATATTGTTCTTAATGAACAAAATAAATTGAAAGTATTAGATGCTATTCATGATTATTTTCATCATAATCCAGAAGGTTCTACATCCATGGTGAATAGATGGGACGCTTTTAAAGCTTATATTAGAGGTGCTTCTATTTCTCTAATGGCACATGAAAATAAAAAATTTAATTTACGAATTAAAGAATTGGACAAACAAATTGCAAAATTTGAAAGGCTGTTTATTACTTCTAATGATCCACAGTATAGGTTGAAATTTCAAAAACTTAGATATGAATTTAATTCCATTCTTAGCAAAAGAGCTGGTATTCAACTCTCCAAATCCAAAGCCAAATTTTGTTTTAATACTAATAGATCTGGACGGCTTTTAGCTAATTATCTATGTATTAAGAAATATAAATCTCAAATAAATTCGATTCATGGTCCCAATGGGAAAATTGCCATTTCACAACACGATATTGTTAATGAATTTCTAAATTTTTACACTACTCTATATAATAAACCAAGGGGCATATTATCAAGGAATAGCGATATTTATCGCTAACCGCGCTTAGCGCGAATTTGTTTAACGCCGCCTATCGCTGGAAAATATCGCTGAGATAACACCCTATTAACAAGGTTTATCTCCATAGCGATAACATTTCCAGCGATAGCGGCAAAATGTGAGAATATCGCTGGAAAAGCAGCGATATTCTCGCATTATCGCTAAGGTGGATTCAGCATTAGAATCCACCTCCTATACTTTAAACAGGTAAGTCATCCTCACTAGCAGGTGATAAAATCTAGCGATAAATGCGCTTAGCGCGAATTATTTTATCGCTTCGCCTGCCTCGCTAATAGGGGGTAGTGGTGTTAGCGACTGTTTTCAGTCGCTTTAAGTAGGGAACGCCTTCCTTGCATGTCATTAGCGATAATTATCGCTGACATGCAAGGCGATGGAAAACGCGGCCTCTAACGCCTGAAATCTGTCGCTAACGCCTGTTAGCGACAGCTTGCTAATAGGGCGATAAAATTATCGCCGCTTTAGCGGCAAAAAGTGCCGCTAAAGCGGCGATAAAGCCCTTGATAATATGCCCCCTAGTTTTGATGATTCTTCTTTAATTGATACCTTCTTATCTACATGTGGTTTACCCAAAATTTCCCCTTTAACTAAAAGTAAACTGGATCTGCCTATCACCGAAGATGAAATTTGATTAGCTATTAAATCTCTTAAATTAAAAAAATCCCCAGGACCAGATGGCATTCCAGCAGAATTTTACAAGAAATTTCAATCATAACTAATTTCTCATTTATTTCAATTATTTACCTTTTTTAGTTCAACAGGCACTGTTACTGGTTCTTTTACTGAAGCGTTAATTGTTGTATTACCTAAACCTAATAAGGACCCTTCACTTGTTTCAAATTACCGTCCTATTTCTTTATTAAATCAAGATTGTAAGCTCTATGCTAAAATACTTGCTACTAGATTGACCTCTGTTTTAGATGGTATCATTCATCCAGATCAATCTGGGTTTATGAGAAATAGATATTCTGCTCACAATACAAGAACTTTATTACATGTTATAGAACAAGGGTCCAATTTACATATACCAGTAGGAGTGTTAGCACTAGATGCTGAAAAAGCTTTCGATAAAGTTCATCGGCAGTTTTTGTTTCATACTTTATTTACATTTAATTTTGGTGACATATTTATTCTTATGATATCTGCTCTTTATTCTAGTCCTACAGCTCGTTTGTTTATTAATGGCCAAACTTCAAACCAGTTCTCCCTTTTCAGAGGTACCAGACAAGGATGTCCCCTTTCCCCGCTCCTTTTTCTTCTCGTAATTGAACCTTTACTTGTTTCAATTAGGATTTGTAGTGACATTAATGGTATTAATATTAAAGGGGCTAATGTTAAAACGTTAGCATATGCAGATGATGTACTTTTATTTATTAGTAATCCTATTTCCTCACTTCCTCCTTTATTTGAAATTATTTCATCTTATTCCATACTTTCTGGTTACAAGTTAAATACTAATAAAACAGAGTTCTTTCCTATTAATATTCATTGCAACCCAGATATGTTACCCATGAAAGATATAATTTGGCAAAGAAAAAAGCTTAAATACCTAGGCATTTTATTTTCATCTTCTATAAAAACTACAATATCATTAAATTGTGAGTCTATTTTAAGTTATATCAAGGATAAAATATCTAAATGGTCTCCACTTCATCTTTCGTGGTGGGGAAAAATGCAATCCATAAAAATGACCATAGCACCAAAAATGTTCTACTCCCTCGCCATGATCCCTACTCAATTTCCTATGAAGTTTTATAAAGATATAGACCGTCTTCTTACTAAGTTTCTTTGGAGCAATAAGGCACCTCGTATTAGTTATAAAAAATTAAAATTACCTAAATGTAATGGAGGCTTTGGTGTACCAGATTTTCTTTGTTACCATAAAGCTTTTATATTAAAGCAAAGTTCTCTTTGGTTTAATCATTCTCATTTGATGAATCCCCCTATATGGCTTTCTATAGAAAAGAGTTTAATAAATCTGTTTCCCATAACTTCTTTGTTAACAATGTCCAATAAATCAATATTTTTTAATAAATCTGTTATTTTGAAATCCACTAAGTTAATTTTATACGATTTCGATTTAATCTTCATCACCTATGTCCATTACTGAAGATATGTAGTTATGGTATAATTCAAGTATAAAACTTACTAAAAATGTTAGATATTGGCATTCTTGGATTAAGGCTGGTATTTTTTGCTTAAAAGATATTTATTATAACAATGCTTTCATTTCTTTTGATGTTCTACAAGAGAAATTTAATTTACCTTTCTCTGATTTGCCCAAATATGAATTGTTATGTAATTCTATTTTAGATTCATTTCCTAATTTTATTCCTTCTAGTGCTAAATCAGATTTATCAATTTATATTCAAACTCTTTCTACTTTGCCTCATACTGTTTCACTAGAACGCCTCTGCACGTCTTATCCTCGACATCCCCCCGACGCAGCCACATCACACCCCGCCTGAGAGACCTGCACTGGCTCCCTGTCAACAAGAGGATAACCTTCAAGCTCCTCACCCACGCACACAAAGCACTCCACAACTCCGGACCAGCCTACCTCAACAGACGACTCAGCTTCTACACCCCCACCCGCCAGCTCCGCTCGACCAGCCTCGCCCTCGCCACAGTCCCCCGCATCCGGAAAACGACCGCCGGCGGCAGATCCTTCTCCCACCTCGCCGCCAAGACCTGGAACACCCTCCCCACCAACCTCCGACAGACCCAAGACCTACTGGCCTTCAGAAGACTCCTCAAGACCTGGCTCTTCGATCAGTAGCAGCACCACCCCCCTCTTCCCCCAGCGCCTTGAGACCCTCGCGGGTATGTAGTGCGCTTTATAAGTGACATGATTGATTGATTGATTGACTATTGTATAAAAAAATGATTACACTTAAAGGTGACAATTTTAGTACGCTAATGACATTTTGGAATAATGAACTTTCTTTATCTTTATCTTACGAAACTTGGAAAACTATTTGGCTTAATAGCATTTCAGGATGGTTACCTGTTTCACTTTATCAAACAAACTCATATATCTTATATAATTGTTTATGGTCCCCACTGAAATTATTTAAAGCCAAACTTCTCCCGACTTCCACTTGTTGGCATTGTAATTTGCATACTGGTTCGTTAAAACATATGATTTTTGATTGTCCTTCCATTTTTAAATTTTGGACTGAAGTTTGGGATGTTATAAAACAAATTCTTAATATTCATGATGATTTATCATTCAAATTGATAATTTATAAATCTGTCGTTCTTTCTCATAAATTAATTGACTTAGAAGGTAAGCTTTTTAATTTCTTATTATCAGCGGCCTTAAAATCCATTACCTCATGTTGGAAAAGATGTTTCATTATTATCTGTTCATGTTTGGTGGTCTTGGGTGATTTTTACTAGAAGAGGAGCTCATTTATCTTTGAATGGTGTTATTCAGAATTGTAATTCTTTTCATCTATTCTGGAAACCTATTGATAATTACTTATCTTCTTAAAAGATATTTTCTATAAGTTAAGTTTGTTATAGATAATTTTACAAGGTTTCTATTTATTAGTAGTTCTATCGTATGATTATTAATATCATATGCATAATTGTTTCTTCCCCATCCCTTTTCATTTTCTGTAATAAGATATTATAAGATATTGCATTATAATGTACCTGCTATAATGTTATTGATGCTGATAATCTTCATATTATTATTTGGTACTTTTATTGTACTATTTTTTTGTATTGTCTATATGTTAACTAAAAATTTAATAAATTATTCTGAACTGAAAAAACAAACTGGCATTTTCGGTTTGTTTATGTGCAGGAAGGGGCACCTTCCTGTAAATAAACAAACCTCCCTGCTTGCAGACACCCTTGCACTATGGTGCAAGGGTGCCTGCGTTGGCGCTAAGTTGTGAAACTTAGCGCCATCGCAGGGGGAAACACGAGGCTGCACCATAACCTTGAGAATAGGGTGCAGCCTCGCGTTTTCGAAATGGCGGAGAGAGGCGTTAAGCCAAGAAGGCTAACACCTCTCTCCGCCACTTCCTTGAGAATATGGCCCTCAATGTGCAGCATTCCAACCAGCGACATAACACAAGCCCTTGCAGTCTCTGTTTGGCAGGGGGCCCCCAACCATTCAAGAGGTCCCCTATTCAGTCCATGGTCAAGAACTATCTGCAAGATATGGGAGACTCGGGCCCCTCGTCACATTCTGCATGGGGCCTGCATCATGTTGCATTGCGCCACTGGTCTCAGCTTTACTTGCAATCCGAACGGGGCCATTCACTCTATCTGTCACCAACAGCAGGATTAAGAGGGGATTTGAAACCGGCAAGTAAGATTTCTAGGCATCAAAAGCATTGTTTTACAGGTGTGCACAATAAAAGCATGGGACTGGGACCTATCTGTCCTCTGTTTGCATTTTGGCATATGAGGAGGAGGATTAACATAGGCACATGTAGTGCACAGGGGTACCCACCCTGAGTGCTCATTCCACTTCCTCACGCCTTAGCTTAGGACCTTTGTATATCTGTGATGTTGACAACCTAATTAAAAGTCTGGCGGCCCTTCACCAAACCTTTCAGATGTAGTTGAGAGGTTTTTATATTGCCACTGGAGCCAGAATCTTTGGGAATTATCAGCTAGATCAGGACTTGCACAAGAGAAGTAAGTCTGGGGAGAGTGCACATCTTGGGACATCCCTTTATGTATGAGGGATGCTCCTAGTTCTGCGCTTTGCAACATCGGTATCTACCCCATGTGAAAATGTTTTGCTTTCCGAGTCTGTTCTGCACAAATAAATTTGTGCGATATAGTGCATCAATTTGTGGAAGACAATTGGCCATTTACATTTTGTGAATGCAGTCTTGTACAATTCATTTTTAATTTTCCAGTCTGCATGTATGCTTGTTGGAAAAAAACACTTTGTAAATCTTTACTAAAATATATCTTCATGTTAAAGAGATAAACCATCTTTTATTATAACACAAAGGTACAACTATTGAACCACAAAAACACGTTTTTATATCCCTGTGCACGTGGGTACGTGTGAGCATGTTAGTGTGTGTGTGAGTGTGTGCATGTGTGTGTGTGTGTGTTTGGCAGATATTGGACATCCTTGGCATATTTTTGCTAATATTGGTATTATGGTGACCATTCTTGGACTAATAGTTGACATCACAGATATAGTAGTGGTAGTTATCCCTAGCATAATTGTGGTGTTGACCTTTTGTAGCCATTCCTTGCATTTCGTGAGTATCATTTACATATCAGTGGTCACCCCACATTTTTTTGTAGCTGTCCTCTACATAAGGATGGTCTTAGTATTATGGTGGCCTTCTTTTTCATATGTTGGGCATCCATAGTTTTGTTGGTTTTTCCAATCTTATGGTGGACAATCCTCACAATTAGTGGCATCCCTTGCCTAACGGTGGGCATTTCTGGTTTATAAATGATGCATGGGATTGTGTGAAACAAAATTGGCTCATGTGGGGTGGAATACATCTAAATACGTGATGAAAATAACAAACACATTATTGTAGCATAGTACTCATGTATTTACTAATAATGGATGCTGTCATGTAGGAACAAAATGGTTATTTATGAACAAAAATAAACATTCATTGGAAAAATTGATTGTATTTACTCATTTTGAAAGGCAGGCATTTGACAGGAAAATTTCTTCTCAGAAAATGTCAAGCTGCAGTTCATAAAAAATTAGTTTATTTTAGCAAAGTAAAAGCGCTAGCCTTTGAGACCAACGTTTATATTTTATGTAAATAGCAGTTGTTTGAGAAATGATGATTGCACTTCTATGCTATATTTAAACTTTACATTTTAGTGATAATTTAAAATAAGTGCTGTATGTTAATAAACAATGCATGGATTAAACCCAGATCAGTTGACTGGGGGTGAGTGCTTGCAATGTTCAACACTCCGTCCATCATCCCTTTTGGTTTTGCTATGTTCGCCCTAAGTTGGCAGGGTATGCCCAGACGTGGGTCTCTTGCTCACTTTGCCCCTGGATTCAAGATAGCCTGGCTGATGACGGCTGAATAGCCAGAAACCGGTCCAGGATGCTTGTTTCCGGTCCAGGAAAGACATGGCTTGGCAGTTCGGGCTGGACTGTTCCCATGAGGCACAGGGTCAGACTGATTTGCATATGGCCATGTCTGAACTGGGGTGGCGGAGTGAGCTAAAGAATGATGATGGATTAAACCCAGATCAGTTGACTGGGGGTGAGTGCTTGCAATCTTCAACACTCCGTCCATCATCCCCTTTGGTTTTGCTATGTTAATAAACAATGATCTACCTTTTTGTTGCTATATTTGACGTATTTCTGTTTGTTTTCTCTCCATTTTCCCTTCTGTGCCCCTCGCTGCCCCATTGTACTGTGCCCGTATTTCTGTTTGTTTTCTCTCCATTTTCCCTTCTGTGCCCCCGCCTCTCTCCATTCCCGCCGCTGCGTCCCCTGCGGCCCCGCCCCCCTGACTGCCCATTCGCTGCCCCTGCCTCCCGCCTCCCGCCTCCCAGCTGCTCCTCCCTCCCACCTCCCCATATATGGCGGCCGCTGCGCGGCCGTGCAGCGGATGTTCGCAGCGGCCGCGCCGCTGGCGCGCCGAAGGCAAGCCCGTCTGCGCCCGTCCGCGACTGGACCGCGCCCAGCGCCAGAACCCCTGGACCGTGCACCCCCCGCTCCAGCCTCGAGGACCGACGCCGATACGATGCCACCACACTCCACGCTCTCAACCCCGGACGGACGCACAACTGCTTCAAGGCCGCCCCGAAACGCACCCATGGTCCCTTCACCTGCCGGAACTGCAGCTACACCAGCCTCAGAGCCACCGAGGCGCCCGCCAAGAAGGACCTCAACCACCTCCGGTGCATCCTGCTGAACACCCGCTCCGCACGCAAACACGCCGTCGAGCTCTGGGACCTGCTCGACACATCATCACCAGACGTCGCCTTCCTGACAGAGACCTGGATGAACGACTCCTCCGCCCCCGACATCGCCATAGCCATCCCAGACGGCTATAAGATCACCCGCAGAGACTGCATCAACGCAGTAGGAGGAGGAATCGCCATCGTCCACAAGAACACCATCAGGGTCTCGACCAGCACCGACGACACTCTCAGCACCGCCGAACACATGCATTTCCAGATCCACACGGACCCCAACACCACCCTTAGAGGCACCCTTGTCTACAGACCCCTGGGCCCCGACCCCAGTTCAGCGACTCCATCGCCGACTTCATCAGCACGCACGCCCTGACCTCTACCGACTACATCCTCCTCGGAGACCTGAACTTTCACCTGGAGAACAACAACGACAGCAACTCCACCACCCTGATCGACAGCCTCGCCAACCTCGGCCTGAGCCAGCTCGTCACAACACCGACCCACTGCGCCGGCCACACGCTTGACCCCATCTTCTCCTCAAGCTCCCACGTCTCCTTCAGCCACACCACGGAACTCCTCTGGACCGACCACCGCTGCATCCATTTCACCTTCCAGAAACCCACCACACACCACCGCACCCAACAGATCCCACGCCGCTGCTGGAGCAAAGTCACCGAAGACCAACTCCGGGCAACCCTCGCTCTCAGCCCTCCCTCCGACCCATCCAACACCGACGACGCTGCCTGCAACCTCAGACGATGGATGGACGACTGTGCCAACACCCTCGCCCCGCTGAAAAAGCTCACCTACAGCGACACCACCAAAAGAGCCAGCTGGTTCACCTCGGAACTCCTAGCTTCCAAGCGCACCTGCCGGAAACTAGAGAAGAAATGGCACAGCGATAAGACACCGGACAGCCACACAGCCCACAAAGACGCCATCCGTAACCACCACCACCTCATCAGGTCCGCCAAGAGAATCTCCTTCAAAGACCGCCTCGACAACAACGCACACAACAGCAAGGAGCTTTTCAACATCGTGAAGGAACTCTCCAATCCCAGCTCCAACACCAACGACATCCCGCCGTCGCAACCCCTGTGCGATTCCCTCGCCACCTTCTTTCACCGCAAGATCGCCGACATCCACGACAGCTTCGACACCCAGACAACCCCAACTAAGATCGATACACCATACCCGCCACACACCATCGACCACGACCCCCTGCCAGCCTGGGCCAGCGTGAACATCGAGGACACCATCAAGACCATGAGCACAATACACTCCGGCTCCCCGTCAGACCCTTTCCCGCACCACATCTTCAACAAAGCCAGCAGCTCCATCGCACCCCACCTGTGCAACATCATCAACCTCTCCTTCGAGACCGCGACCTTCCCAGAGAGCTGGAAACACGCAGAGATCAACGCCCTACTCAAAAAACCCAAGGCGGACCCGAGAGACCTCAAGAACTTCTGGCCCATCTCTCTGCTTCCGTTCCCAGCCAAGGTCATCGAGAAGATCGTCAACAAACAGCTAACCCGATACCTCGAAGAAAACAGCATCCTGGACCCATCCCAATCAGGGTTCCGCAGCAACCACAGCACTGAGACTGCCCTCATCGCCGCCACCGACGACATCAGGATCCTGCTGGACAATGGTGAGACCGCAGCCCTCATCCTGCTGGACCTCTCCGCCACCTTCGACACTGTCTGCCACCGCACTCTACGCGCACGCCTCCACGACGCAGGGATACGAGACAAGGCCCTGGAATGGACCACCTCCTTCCTCGACGGCAGAACCCAGAGAGTCCGCCTCCCACCTTTCCGATCCGAAGCCTCCGAGATCATCTGCGGCGTACCCCAGGGATCGTCCCTCAGCCCAACACTGTTCAACATCTACATGGCCCCGCTCGCACGCATCGCCAGACAACACGACCTCAACATTATCTCCTATGCCAACGACACTCAACTGATCCTCTCCCTCACCAAGGACCCCCTCGCCGCCAAAGCCAAACTCCATGAAGGAATGAAGGCCGTCGCCGATTGGATGAAGATCAGCCGACTAAAGCTGAACACGGACAAAACGGAGGTCCTCATCCTCGGCTCCAACCCCTCAGCCTGGGACGACTCCTGGTGGCCAACGACGCTGGGATCAGCCCCGACACCCACCGACCACGCACGCAACCTGGGAGTCATCCTCGACTCAACGCTCTCCATGGCCAAGCAAGTCAACGCAGTCTCCTCCTCCTGCTTCAACACCCTCTGCATGCTTCGCAAGATCTACAGGTGGATCCCGACAGTCACAAGAAGAACAGTCACCCAGGCCCTCGTCAGTAGCAGACTGGACTATGGGAACGCCCTCTACGCGGGAGCCCCGGCCAAGCTCATCAAGCGACTGCAACGCATACAAAACGCCTCCGCACGACTGATCCTTGACGTACCACGCCACAGCCACATCACCCCCCACTTGAGGAACCTGCACTGGCTCCCCGTCGACAGGAGGATCACCTTCAAACTCCTCACCCACGCACACAAGGCACTCCACAAAACTGGCCCAGCCTACCTCAACAGACGACTCTTCTTCTACGTCCCCAACCGCCAGCTCCGCTCCGCCGACCTCTCCCTCGCCACCGTCCCCCGCATTCGAAGGACAACCACCGGCGGCAGATCCTTCTCACACCTCGCCGCCAAGACCTGGAACACCCTTCCACTAAGCCTACGAAAGACCCAAGACCTGCTGACCTTCAGGAGGCTACTCAAGACCTGGCTGTTCGACCAGTAGCAGCATCCCCCCCCTTCCCTCTCCCCAGCGCCTTGAGACCCTCGCGGGTAAGTAGTGCGCTCTACAAATTCTGTGATTGATTGATTGATTGAACAAATACAATAAATTTCATTTGCACAGTTGTGCTAAGGCATCCGGTTTAGTCCATTTTCAAACCCAACAGTGAGTGGCTATTTTTACTCATGTTCAAATGACTTACTGTTTGAACGTTTCAGCAAGAACTTTTTCTCGCCTGAAAAACTCAAGCAGTTCTCTAGGATCTTCCCTGGATTCGAATACTTTGGATAAGGATGAACAGGGTCCCTATTGTCAAACCTCCAAGGCCAATTCAATATATAGATCTTCTTTAATATCGAAGGTGTTGATAAGTTTGATTTGCTTTGAATACTTTTGTTCTTGAGGATAAATCATCCAGTTTCTTTCTCTGTTGCCTCGTCGGTAGTTTCTTTTGCATGATCCATATTAAATCAACAAATGGGGTTACCCCATTCACTGGTGGCACAAGTGAAGCTAATCCCAGATCTTGTTGATCCAAATTGCAGACCCTCCTTGATTGTAAAAGGTATTACGACTGGATGTAGAGGGACTATTCCCTCAGAAAGATTTACAGAGGGAGATGAGTAGAATTAACCAGCTGCTCTTATTTAATAGGGGGCATGATTGTGTAAGGACATAGCTGTAGGGGCCTTCACTATACACCCTTCTATTATAGAATTACTCAATGGATCAATTGGATTGAAATATGAAAATAGGAGGTAGAGGATTCAGGGCATTATGCTGAGGTTTGGAGGTAATATTGGCCTATATAGAAAAAAAGGGAGCAACCCCACTTTGAGAGTGATTAAGACTTGATGAAAACGCAGTCTTAGAATCGACTAATACCACAAAGGGTAGGTTTTGCTTTAAAATCCTCTGTCAACAGGTAGTAACTTATAATAAAACTTCAACCCTGTCTAAATGCTATCTGTAATATCTATCCTTACAGGACGATACATTTCCAGTTTTAATTCCGCTGTTCCATTATCACATAGCAGTTAGAGCCACACCACATAAAGGTGGGTGCAAAATTGATTAAATACTTACAAAAGGACAAACTAAAAAAAAATTGTAATAATTTTTTTTTTTACATTTTTTATACATATGACAGCACATGATATTAAATTGGAAACATGTTGACTTATATAGTCAGTTTCCATTACCTTATGTATTTAAACAATAGATTGAGCTAATCATATAGGATTGCGGTATGAATGAGGTTTTTTTGGAAGTATGTGTTAATCTTGTGAGGATGAAGGTGTGAATGTGGTTTGAACCCTTATAACAATTGTGAGACAGTTATTGTCTATGCAATTGTTTTCTGAGTTCAAGTTTATGTCTTATGTGCGGTATTGGTATGACCGTTTGGTGAAAGTTTGAATAGCTTTGAATGTGAGTGAAGAACATAACCTTTGATTTGGTCCAAGAGAGTTTATTTTGATCATTACTTGAGGTAATATTGGCCTGCCAGAAGGGCTTTATGACTTTATTGACTCTCCTTATGTAGCTTACCACAAGCCTTTCACTTTGTACGGATGCTATTCACATTCTTACGGGAAGTACTCTGAATGGTCTTAACTTTGAACCACCCTTAAGACGTTTGAAATCATGCACTCTCAGAAACTAAGGACTTTGTAATAAGAGTTAAAATCTAGCTCTAGAAAGAGAGTATCAAGCTGTTTCCTCAGATAGAGAAGGAAATATCTTATCAAAAATATAGAAAGAAGAGACAGACAGAGAAAATGGAGCCGCGACAGCAATAGTAACAATGATGGGAGGGTGTGCCGCACTGCATTGCGTCTCCTGGTACTCCTGAAAATGATATAAATTTGCCTTAGCATTAGCACTCGTGTTACCATTGGAAATAGGTTACAGCGTCTGTCAGGAATGTGAAAAAAGATATATGCACATGTACACCAGATGAGGCGTAGGAGCTGGGAACCAAACCCACTACACTCGATAGTAACACCAGATTAAGGACAAAGACTTCTTGAAAAACAAAATGATTTCCCCATAAGTGTCTTACATTCTGTTTAAGGACAGGTCCTCCTTAAAACAGCCTTAGGTGTCTCAGAATAAGACCCAGACAGAAAGGGTGGCATTTTAAGCATTTAAAATTTGCTCTATTACTAGCCTTACAATTTGTATTTTTATTGATCTGACCTACACTCGCTAGACTCTTTAAGCTATCAAAAGAGCAGAAAACCATAAACGGATGGGAACTCTCTTCAGAATACAGTATGCTTTCTAAGCCACCTGAAGGACAAGTAAATATGCTCCCCTGTCATCCTACCAAATCTCCAGCCAAAAACCCTCTTAAAAGTGCTGCAGAGTTATAGGTAAAGGATAAGTGAGAGGTTAAAAAATGCCCATCAAACCTGAGACTTTGTGCAATATTAAAGAAGGTATATTAAATAAATAATTTCACTGACAAAATATCAAAACGACAAAGATTTTGGGACATAAACACCATGTCCAAATTATCGAGGCTAAAAATATCGTTGTCCTATACTTATATTGTAAATAACAAATATATTGAAAAAAATATTGTTATACACTAATATCGAACAAAAAACGATTGTTTTTTAATATAAACACAGTTAAATATAGTAAACATTAAGCGCCCGTTTACGAGTACGGCAGTCTTGGGACCACCGTACCCGTGGTCGCGGCCCGAGCATCTCTTCCTCATCGGTCTGACTGCCTGATTATGAGGTTGGCAGTCGGACCGCCACAAGCCTGATGCAAGATCGCAGCCACTGCTAGGATCCATGGTGCATGGTACTCAGTGCACTGACATGCAGGCAGCGCTGCCACAGCACTGGCATATGCTTCAGGCTCTTTTTATGAACCAAAGCATGCCGCTGCTATGGCACCGCCAACACAACACCACCAGCTCAGCGGTATTATTGCAATATAGCGGTTGGGATGCCGCTGGCTTGCCGGCGATCTCCAGACCGCCGCAACGGTGGTCTGGCGGTCAGACCGCCAAACTCTTAATCAGGGCCTAAATATATTAACATTAAACAGAAATATAATGTAAATTAGATATATTTAAATAATTGAAAATTATATATAAATGTTATACTTATTAAAAAAAACATATATATGTGTATGTTTATTTAAACATATATAATTTAAATATATTATTAAAATAATAATTATAATTTATATTACAATATACTGATTGTTTGTAAACTTTAAAAAATAACAAATATATATGTATATGTATATATATAGATATAAATAGATATATATATACACACAATACATCACAAACTTTAACAAATAAACTAAAAGAAAACAAAAAAACATACCAATTTATTTATACATTAAAAAGCAACAAAATAAAAAATTACATTTTACAAAAAATATATTACATATTACAAACATTAAAAAATAAAAATAATATAACGTTAAATACACAGGAATGTCATAAGAATGTAAATCTAAACAATATAAGCAAAACTATAAAATTGTAGGAGTAATACATATACTATTCCCAATCCAATCTCTGCAACAGTAGGGAAATAGTTGGACTCAGGAGGGGTAAAATTTACTATTCCCTCTCCAGTCGGTTAAACAGTAAAAAAAGTGTTGGACTCAGGAAGGGTACAAATTACTATTTCCACTCAAGTCACTGCAACTGTACGGCACGTGTTGGATTGCAAAGGGCTAAAATGTACTATTCCCACTACAGTCGGTGCAAAAGTAGAAAAAATGTTGAACTCAGGAGGCGTAACTATTTACTATTCCCACTCCAGTTAGTGCAACAGTAGAGAAAGTGTTGGATTGGGGAGGGGTAAAATGTACTATTCCCACTCCAGTGAGTGTAACAGTAGGGACCGGGGTGGACTCAGGAGGGTTAAATGTACTATTCCCACTCCAGTCAGTGAAACAGTAGTGAAAGTGATGGATTGCGGAGAGGTGAAATTTACTATTCCCACTCCAGCCTATGCAACAGTGGGGAAAGTGTTGGATTGCGAAGGGGTAACATTTACTATTAGGTAGTGCCACTCTGAGTGAGTGGTAACCCTCTGTGCGCAGCAGAAAACCTGACCAAGCAGATGTCAAATCTTTAAGGTTAGGGTAATCAACTCCTTAGTGGTTACACAAAATCCACGCACTTCTCTTCAAATCTTTTGAATACTTGAATTTTATTCATTCACTGCGTGTGATTCAAAAAGTTACTTTGGATGCCGATGGCATCGTATTTCATTTCCCAATGCATTTCGGGCATGCAAGCCCTTCGTCAGGGGAAAAATCTGAAATCAAATACATAAATAAACAGAGCATCACTATGTTCTACAAGAAGCTAAATGTCTAAACAGTCTATTCTCAAAATAAGTTCCGAACAAAAATGACTGAACCCGGTGAAGGTGTTTAATACTAATAAAACATACTTAAGGAAGTGATTGTGAACATGAAGCGGTGAGTGAAACGGTCTCAGTCGCTTGTCTGCGCGAATAATCACGCCAAGTTGAAACAGTGCGCACATCACAGTGCCAGAACCCACGGGTGAAAAAATGTGTAAAGTAACCACTGCGTACCATTCAACGCGAAGTGTGGTCTGCTAAAAGTGTGAACTGATAGACAAAAGAGTTAAAAATATCTAGTAGAACGATGCTCATGCGACACGCTGTGCGCCAACATTATCGTGAATCAAAAAACGAAACCGAGTGTGTAAAATCAGTGAACATAACATATCACCCTAGATGTTCGAAAGTGCCCAATCATTGCACGCAAAGTTTAAAGCGGGCAATATTGAATATAGTGCAACCACGATTGTTAAACGATCATATCAAGATCAGAGTACTAGAAACTCACATCAGCCACACGGGGATGCAGCGTGCTCCGAGTGATCCGAAAGCCTCGAGTGATTGTGAACAGGTAGGCTTGAACCAAGCCGTGTGAATGTATAACCAAAATAGAAAACGGACCATTCTTTATGGTTGTCAACGAAAAACATGATAAACATGGGTACCATTTTGTAGTGGTTACAAATATCATCATAATAGCAATCAACATTATACAACATGGTGTGTGTGCTTCTACTTGTTCAAAAAACGTCTAAATATAGATAACCCAGCAACATAACGTGTATGTATAGAACTAGCCATACATCTTCCCAAAATTGTGATATTTGACAGTCTTGGTAATGATTGTACATGAAAATAATCGTCAATTAATCAGACAAAATCCATATTGACCCGTCAGATGTCGACGAAGATTAACATAACAGTCTCAAAATGGGCCCTGGGGCGGGTTACCATCATCCACACCAATCAATCATGAAGGTTGAAAGTTACTCGCAAGATAAGAAAGCCGTCAAGCAGGTGATTGAAAAACTCCCATATAGGTTTATAAGCAAGCTTAGACGAAGAACCGTAAGGTACCAGAAGATGACATACAGTGAAATTGTGTTCAAACTATAAAGAGTCCTGAAAAGACTGACCATCACCAGAAGGTGTTATGAGTGAAAGTTTTGGGAAATGTGCTAGAAACCGAAAAAAGGTGCAATAAAGTATGTAGGTGCGTGAAATCATTCTAGGAGAGCCATAAAGTAAATGGAAGAGTAAAGAATAGACTGAATATATAGGGTCCAGCACAGTGGTAGAGAAGTCACAGGTAGCATTGGAATTCCATCCGGTCATTGAGACCGTTGGGTTTCATCGAGTCCAGAAACTTAATCCAATAGTTCTCCCTTTGTAGGATAAAGTTACTGTTGTCTCTGCCCTCTCGTCTGGTGATGATTTCCAAGGTGGCAAATTGAAGTTGACTGATGTTATGTCGATGTTCTGCGAAATGTACAGCTATAACTGATCTAATATTGTTGGTACGAATGTTGCTTTTATGTTCGTTCACTCGAATTTTGATCTTTCTCTCTGTCTTTCCGACATAGACCAGTCCGCAAGGACATTTCAACATATAAATGACGTTTTTGGTGTCGCAATTGGCATTCACTTTTAACTTGATTTTCGTGCCTTTCATTGGATGGGTTATAATTGGTCCTTTAATCACATTGTTGCAATTGTTGCAATTCAGGCAGGGAGCATTGCCTTTGTAGACCACTGTAGTCACTGTTTCAGATTTCTTGACAAAGAATTCTTTGATGTTCTTACTCCTGTTGTAAGCAAAGATTGGAGGGTCATGAAAAATATCTTTAAAATCTGCTTCCATGTTCAGTATCGACCAGTGTTTTCGAATGGTTTGCTTATATTGCTGACTCAAGGTAGAAAATTTCGAAACCACCACGGTGCGTTGACTACGTTTTTTGACTGTAGGGGTTGAAAATGGCATGCGGTTTTTTTCACCGCAGCGTGTGTTAGCTTGCTCCAAAATATCATTGGGATAGCCACGTTTTCTGAATTTGGCCAGCATCGCCTTGGATTGTTGGATGTAGTTGTCTGGATTAGAAACTATTCTCTTCACTCTCAAAAGTTGCGAGTACGGTAAGTTATTCTTGAGGGATGTCTGATGAAAACTCTGGTAGTGCAATAAGTTGTTCCTATCTGTACTTTTGCTGTAGATGTTGGTTTCAAGGGTGGTGTCTGATTTGTAAATGAGTACATCAAGAAACGTAATAGATCGTTGATCATAATTGAAGGTAAACTGAATCCTGTCGTTGATGGTGTTCAAGGCATTTAAAGCTGTCAATAGACTGGCTTGTGGGCCCTTCCATATTATGAAAACGTCATCAATGTATCTGAGAAAAACAATGGCATGTTTTCTCCATTGTGTGTCAGTGAGTATGTTGTGTTCCTCGAAATTTCGCATGAAAATGTTAGCATACGAAGGCGCGGCACAATTGCCCATAGAAGTTCCTGACAGTTGAAGGTAACACTGACCGTCCCATTCAAAATAGCTTTGATATAAGGTAAAATACATTAGTTCCATTAGAAATAGTTGAAAATCCGTATTGTGGTCAGAATTCAAAAGCATTTCTTCAATGGCCTCCAGGCCAAGCGAATGAGGAATTGAAGTGTACAGGGACTTCACATCCACTGTGCACAACCATATTTCATCTTCGGCTGAGAATTTAAAGTTTCCAATTTTAGAAAGAAAGTCCGTGGTATCTTTAATGTAGGTCCTTGAACTTACCACGAATGGTTGCAAGTACTTGTCAAGAAATTTGCCCAGTGGTTCATGTGTACTACCTTTGGTAGAAACTATTGGTCGGAACGGTGGGTGTTGTAAGTCCTTGTGGACTTTAGGTAGCATGTACAGAGATGGAGTGCGTGGAGACAACTGAGTTATTAATTTGGCAGTCTTCTCTGTGATAATACCATTATCTGTTGCTCTTTTGATTAAATTCTTTCGAGTATTAGCAAACTGTTCTGTGGGGTTGAAATCAATCGTGCAATACGTGTTGGTATCTGAAAGATGCAATTGTACTTGTTCCCGATAAAAGCTGGTGTCCATTACAACGATGGCTCCGCCTTTGTCTGCATTTTGACAAATGATAGAGGGATTATCAGCTAGATTTTTCAAGACTGCAAACTCTTTATTGGACATGTTGCGATGTTTGGATGTACGTTTGTAATTAAATTTGCGAATATCTTGTTTGACCAAATTCTCGAAGGTGTCCAAACTCTTATGGCTCACTGGGGCCATATAAGTACTCTTATAATGTAAACCCCGAAGTTGATCGTCTTTCTCCCTGTACACTTCAATTACTCATTCGCTTGGCCTGGAGGCCATTGAAGAAATGCTTTTGAATTCTGACCACAATACGGATTTTCAACTATTTCTAATGGAACTAATGTATTTTACCTTATATCAAAGCTATTTTGAATGGGACGGTCAGTGTTACCTTCAACTGTCAGGAACTTCTATGGGCAATTGTGCCGCGCCTTCGTATGCTAACATTTTCATGCGAAATTTCGAGGAACACAACATACTCACTGACACACAATGGAGAAAACATGCCATTGTTTTTCTCAGATACATTGATGACGTTTTCATAATATGGAAGGGCCCACAAGCCAGTCTATTGACAGCTTTAAATGCCTTGAACACCATCAACGACAGGATTCAGTTTACCTTCAATTATGATCAACGATCTATTACGTTTCTTGATGTACTCATTTACAAATCAGACACCACCCTTGAAACCAACATCTACAGCAAAAGTACAGATAGGAACAACTTATTGCACTACCAGAGTTTTCATCAGACATCCCTCAAGAATAACTTACCGTACTCGCAACTTTTGAGAGTGAAGAGAATAGTTTCTAATCCAGACAACTACATCCAACAATCCAAGGCGATGCTGGCCAAATTCAGAAAACGTGGCTATCCCAATGATATTTTGGAGCAAGCTAACACACGCTGCGGTGAAAATTAACCGCATGCAACTTTTAACACCTACAGTCAAAAAACGTAGTCAACGCACCGTGGTGGTTTCGAAATTTTCTACCTTGAGTCAGCAATATAAGCAAACCATTCGAAAACACTGGTCGATACTGAACATGGAAGCAGATTTTAAAGATATTTTTCATGACCCTCCAATCTTTGCTTACAACAGGAGTAAGAACATCAAAGAATTCTTTGTCAAGAAATCTGAAACAGTGACTACAGTGGTCTACAAAGGCAATGCTCCCTGCCTGAATTGCAACAATTGCAACAATGTGATTAAAGGACCAATTATAACCCATCCAATGAAAGGCACGAAAATCAAGTTAAAAGGGAATGCCAATTGCGACACCAAAAACGTCATTTATATGTTGAAATGTCCTTGCGGACTGGTCTATGTCGGAAAGACAGAGAGAAAGATCAAAATTCGAGTGAACGAACATAAAAGCAACATTCGTACCAACAATATTAGATCAGTTATAGCTGTACATTTCGCAGAACATCGACATAACATCAGTCAACTTCAATTTGCCACCTTGGAAATCATCACCAGACGAGAGGGCAGAGACAACAGTAACTTTATCCTACAAAGGGAGAACTATTGGATTAAGTTTCTGGACTCGATGAAACCCAACGGTCTCAATGACCGGATGGAATTCCAATGCTACCTGTGACTTCTCTACCACTGTGCTGGACCCTATATATTCAGTCTATTCTTTACTCTTCCATTTACTTTATGGCTCTCCTAGAATGATTTCACGCACCTACATACTTTATTGCACCTTTTTTCGGTTTCTAGCACATTTCCCAAAACTTTCACTCATAACACCTTCTGGTGATGGTCAGTCTTTTCAGGACTCTTTATAGTTTGAACACAATTTCACTGTATGTCATCTTCTGGTACCTTACGGTTCTTCGTCTAAGCTTGCTTATAAACCTATATGGGAGTTTTTCAATCACCTGCTTGACGGCTTTCTTATCTTGCGAGTAACTTTCAACCTTCATGATTGATTGGTGTGGATGATGGTAACCCGCCCCAGGGCCCATTTTGAGACTGTTATGTTAATCTTCGTCGACATCTGACGGGTCAATATGGATTTTGTCTGATTAATTGACGATTATTTTCATGTACAATCATTACCAAGACTGTCAAATATCACAATTTTGGGAAGATGTATGGCTAGTTCTATACATACACGTTATGTTGCTGGGTTATCTATATTTAGACGTTTTTTGAACAAGTAGAAGCACACACACCATGTTGTATAATGTTGATTGCTATTATGATGATATTTGTAACCACTACAAAATGGCACCCATGTTTATCATGTTTTTCGTTGACAACCATAAAGAATGGTCCGTTTTCTATTTTGGTTATACATTCACACGGCTTGGTTCAAGCCTACCTGTTCACAATCACTCGAGGCTTTCGGATCACTCGGAGCACGCTGCATCCCCATGTGGCTGATGTGAGTTTCTAGTACTCTGATCTTGATATGATCGTTTAACAATCGTGGTTGCACTATATTCAATATTGCCCGCTTTAAACTTTGCGTGCAATGATTGGGCACTTTCGAACATCTAGGGTGATATGTTATGTTCACTGATTTTACACACTCGGTTTCGTTTTTTTGATTCACGATAATGTTGGCGCACAGCGTGTCGCATGAGCATCGTTCTACTAGATATTTTTAACTCTTTTGTCTATCAGTTCACATTTTTTAGCAGACCACACTTCGCGTTGAATGGTACGCAGTGGTTACTTTACACATTTTTTCACCCGTGGGTTCTGGCACTGTGATGTGCGCACTGTTTCAACTTGGCGTGATTATTCGCGCAGACAAGCGACTGAGACCGTTTCACTCACCGCTTCATGTTCACAATCACTTACTTAAGTATGTTTTATTAGTATTAAACACCTTCACCGGGTTCAGTCATTTTTGTTCGGAACTTATTTTGAGAATAGACTGTTTAGACATTTAGCTTCTTGTAGAACATAGTGACGCTCTGTTTATTTATGTATTTGATTTCAGATTTTTCCCCTGACGAAGGGCTTGCATGCCCGAAATGCATTGGGAAATGAAATACGATGCCATCGGCATCCAAAGTAACTTTTTGAATCACACGCAGTGAATGAATAAAATTCAAGTATTTAAAAGATTTGAAGAGAAGTGCGTGGATTTTGTGTAACCACTAAGGAGTTGATTACCCTAACCTTAAAGATTTGACACCTGCTTGGTCAGGTTTTCTGCTGCGCACAGAGGGTTACCACTCACTCAGAGTGGCACTACCTTATACTTTCCATGCGACACCCTTTCCAGAGGGTGATACCTCCAGTGCACGCAACAAAATCGAACTTTGTTTAACCGAAGCTGTGCATGCTCATACACCATTGTTCTTTGAGCCTGTCTGGATATTTGAGCTTTGCACGCCCACTCAACCTTCACATCAACATGTCTTATACGGACATAACAACCCTCACTGACATTAGAGCTGAAACTTTCGCCTTCACCGAAGATGACGCCAACAAAATTTATGCATTAATACCAGAGGTCACTTCACAAGCAAGCATTAAGAAAAATAAAGACAGCATTATAAAACAACTGTTGTACCTAACCAAAAGAGAGGTTAACCAACGTTTACATGCCAGCACACTGATACGATATCACAGAGCGCAAAGGATTCCTAGAGGACTACGCGTTCCCTTGAAACCTCTCTTATGTAAGAATAACCCGAAATTCATAGAAAAATGGTATTCCATTTTGAACAAATGTTCACTGGACTTGATATTACTGATAGTGGAGGAGCTGTCTAAGATTCTAGAAGAACTTAACAAAGAAATCGCTCAGATCAAACAAGATCTACTAGAGATGACGTCTCAAACAGAATTGTCCAAAATTTTAGAAGAGACTAACATTCAATTGGAGAAATATGCTCAAGAAATCAATGAAAGGAAAATACGTAAATACCGTCGGGACACTATCGACTATAAACTGGGGGAGGTTTACTCATGGGCGGAGGTCTATGCCAGACGCCGTCAAAACAAACCACACAACCTGAATACAGATACTGAAACATCGTCATCTGAGGATGGTTCCAGCGGTAAAATCAGAACAACGGCAATATCACAACCAGTTCCTTCCACCAGCAACATTCAACAACCAATTAATGGATCCCCTACTTTTTTAGAATTAGGCCCAACAGACAAAGACGATCCAGGCGGGGTAAAAGACAAGGAAAAGGAAGGAGAAAGAGACACGAGGAGCTCCACGGCCCAGAAGAAGGGCACCAAAGGGAAGAAAACGTAGATGATCTAGTAATTAATATTTCTTCACATCAATTAACTGCATTCGAAATGAACATCTTACAAAAAGGGACCTCTTATGTTCCCACCAGCCACACCAACAGCTTAGAACTCGAGATCAGCCTATTCAAATTGATGCGTAACCTTCGTTTGAGACATTTTTTTGAAAATGTAATCACAGAGCAGCCCAGTGAGAAAGACGATCAACTTCGGGGTTTACATTATAAGAGTACTTATATGGCCCCAGTGAGCCATAAGAGTTTGGACACCTTCGAGAATTTGGTCAAACAAGATATTCGCAAATTTAATTACAAACGTACATTCAAACATCGCAACATGTCCAATAAAGAGTTCGCAGTCTTGAAAAATCTAGCTGATAATCCCTCTATCATTTGTCAAAATGCAGACAAAGGCGGAGCCATCGTTGTAATGGACACCAGCTTTTATCGGGAACAAGTACAATTGCATCTTTCAGATACCAACACGTATTGCACGATTGATTTCAACCCCACAGAACAGTTTGCTAATACTCTGAAGAATTTAATCAAAAGAGCAACAGATAATGGTATTATCACAGAGAAGACTGCCAAATTTTTAACTCAGTTGTCTCCACGCACTCCGTCTCTGTACATGCTACCTAAAGTCCACAAGGACTTACAACACCCACCGTTCCGACCAATAGTTTCTACCAAAGGTAGTATACATGAACCACTGGGCAAATTTCTTGACAAGTACTTGCAACCATTCGTGGTAAGTTCAAGGACCTACATTAAAGATACCACGGACTTTCTTTCTAAGATTGGAAACTTTAAATTCTCAGCCGAAGATGAAATATGGTTGTGCACAGTGGATGTGAAGTCCCTGTACACTTCAATTCCTCATTCGCTTGGCCTGGAGGCCATTGAAGAAATGCTTTTGAATTCTGACCACAATACGGATTTTCAACTATTTCTAATGGAACTAATGTATTTTACCTTATATCAAAGCTATTTTGAATGGGACGGTCAGTGTTACCTTCAACTGTCAGGAACTTCTATGGGCAATTGTGCCGCGCCTTCGTATGCTAACATTTTCATGCGAAATTTCGAGGAACACAACATACTCACTGACACACAATGGAGAAAACATGCCATTGTTTTTCTCAGATACATTGATGACGTTTTCATAATATGGAAGGGCCCACAAGCCAGTCTATTGACAGCTTTAAATGCCTTGAACACCATCAACGACAGGATTCAGTTTACCTTCAATTATGATCAACGATCTATTACGTTTCTTGATGTACTCATTTACAAATCAGACACCACCCTTGAAACCAACATCTACAGCAAAAGTACAGATAGGAACAACTTATTGCACTACCAGAGTTTTCATCAGACATCCCTCAAGAATAACTTACCGTACTCGCAACTTTTGAGAGTGAAGAGAATAGTTTCTAATCCAGACAACTACATCCAACAATCCAAGGCGATGCTGGCCAAATTCAGAAAACGTGGCTATCCCAATGATATTTTGGAGCAAGCTAACACACGCTGCGGTGAAAAAACCGCATGCAACTTTTAACACCTACAGTCAAAAAACGTAGTCAACGCACCGTGGTGGTTTCGAAATTTTCTACCTTGAGTCAGCAATATAAGCAAACCATTCAAAAACACTGGTCGATACTGAACATGGAAGCAGATTTTAAAGATATTTTTCATGACCCTCCAATCTTTGCTTACAACAAGAGTAAGAACATCAAAGAATTCTTTGTCAAGAAATCTGAAACAGTGACTACAGTGGTCTACAAAGGCAATGCTCCCTGCCTGAATTGCAACAATTGCAACAATGTGATTAAAGGACCAATTATAACCCATCCAATGAAAGGCACGAAAATCAAGTTAAAAGTGAATGCCAATTGCGACACCAAAAACGTCATTTATATGTTGAAATGTCCTTGCGGACTGGTCTATGTCGGAAAGACAGAGAGAAAGATCAAAATTCGAGTGAACGAACATAAAAGCAACATTCGTACCAACAATATTAGATCAGTTATAGCTGTACATTTCGCAGAACATCGACATAACATCAGTCAACTTCAATTTGCCACCTTGGAAATCATCACCAGACGAGAGGGCAGAGACAACAGTAACTTTATCCTACAAAGGGAGAACTATTGGATTAAGTTTCTGGACTCGATGAAACCCAACGGTCTCAATGACCGGATGGAATTCCAATGCTACCTGTGACTTCTCTACCACTGTGCTGGACCCTATATATTCAGTCTATTCTTTACTCTTCCATTTACTTTATGGCTCTCCTAGAATGATTTCACGCACCTACATACTTTATTGCACCTTTTTTCGGTTTCTAGCACATTTCCCAAAACTTTCACTCATAACACCTTCTGGTGATGGTCAGTCTTTTCAGGACTCTTTATAGTTTGAACACAATTTCACTGTATGTCATCTTCTGGTACCTTACGGTTCTTCATCTAAGCTTGCTTATAAACCTATATGGGAGTTTTTCAATCACCTGCTTGACGGCTTTCTTATCTTGCGAGTAACTTTCAACCTTCATGATTGATTGGTGTGGATGATGGTAACCCGCCCCAGGGCCCATTTTGAGACTGTTATGTTAATCTTCGTCGACATCTGACGGGTCAATATGGATTTTGTCTGATTAATTGACGATTATTTTCATGTACAATCATTACCAAGACTGTCAAATATCACAATTTTGGGAAGATGTATGGCTAGTTCTATACATACACGTTATGTTGCTGGGTTATCTATATTTAGACGTTTTTTGAACAAGTAGAAGCACACACACCATGTTGTATAATGTTGATTGCTATTATGATGATATTTGTAACCACTACAAAATGGCACCCATGTTTATCATGTTTTTCGTTGACAAGCATAAAGAATGGTCCGTTTTCTATTTTGGTTATACATTCACACGGCTTGGTTCAAGCCTACCTGTTCACAATCACTCGAGGCTTTCGGATCACTCGGAGCACGCTGCATCCCCGTGTGGCTGATGTGAGTTTCTAGTACTCTGATCTTGATATGAATGTTTAACAATCGTGGTTGCACTATATTCAATATTGCCCGCTTTAAACTTTGCGTGCAATGATTGGGCACTTTCGAACATCTAGGGTGATATGTTATGTTCACTGATTTTACACACTCGGTTTCGTTTTTTTGATTCACGATAATGTTGGCGCACAGCGTGTCGCATGAGCATCGTTCTACTAGATATTTTTAACTCTTTTGTCTATCAGTTCACACTTTTTAGCAGACCACACTTCGCGTTGAATGGTACGCAGTGGTTACTTTACACATTTTTTCACCCGTGGGTTCTGGCACTGTGATGTGCGCACTGTTTCAACTTGGCGTGATTATTCGCGCAGACAAGCGACTGAGACCGTTTCACTCACCGCTTCATGTTCACAATCACTTCCTTAAGTATGTTTTATTAGTATTAAACACCTTCACCGGGTTCAGTCATTTTTGTTCGGAACTTATTTTGAGAATAGACTGTTTAGACATTTAGCTTCTTGTAGAACATAGTGACGCTCTGTTTATTTATGTATTTG
This sequence comes from Calotriton arnoldi, assembly GCA_963921515.1. Lineage (NCBI taxonomy): Eukaryota > Metazoa > Chordata > Amphibia > Caudata > Salamandridae > Calotriton > Calotriton arnoldi. The sequence goes on from CAWUFW010011672.1 coordinate 108,122, forward strand.
ATTTCAGATTTTTCCCCTGACGAAGGGCTTGCATGCCCGAAATGCATTGGGAAATGAAATACGATGCCATCGGCATCCAAAGTAACTTTTTGAATCACACGCAGTGAATGAATAAAATTCAAGTATTTAAAAGATTTGAAGAGAAGTGCGTGGATTTTGTGTAACCACTAAGGAGTTGATTACCCTAACCTTAAAGATTTGACACCTGCTTGGTCAGGTTTTCTGCTGCGCACAGAGGGTTACCACTCACTCAGAGTGGCACTACCTTATACTTTCCATGCGACACCCTTTCCAGAGGGTGATACCTCCAGTGCACGCAACAAAATCGAACTTTGTTTAACCGAAGCTGTGCATGCTCATACACCATTGTAACATTTACTATTCCCACTCCAGTCTGTGCAACAGTAGAGACAGTGTTGGATAGCGGAGGGGTAAAATTCACTATTCCCACTCCAGTCTGTGCAAGTTAAGAGTGAGTAGTTCACTTCAAACAAATATAAATATTTTAACAACTACATTAAATAACAACAAATATAAATATTTAAATCTGATATATATATATATATATATATATATATATATATTGTTTTTAAATGAGAGAAATACATATTTATTACAATGTTTAATAAACATTTTAAATTAGAACACATAACAATAATATAATTAAAATACCACACTATATTTTCACAGCAACCAACAAATATAATGTTATCTACAATTAAAAAGCATAACAAAATTAACACATAACGTAATAAATAACACATTTTTTTAAATAATAAATATTTTTATGTTTATTATTACTTAAATAACTTTTTACCCTCTACCGCTATAAAGTAAACAACACACACCTAAAATATATCTTCAAATTATAATAATTACATATCTTACATAATTATTTATCAATTCAACTATTAACAATCAATAACTAATAATAAAATAATCATATTTAATTAACTTCCCACCCTTTATCTCTACAAACACACCACCCCGCTCCTCATATACAACTTAAAACATTTCTTAATTATACAATTTACATAACTAATTCTCAATGAAATGATTATTAATAATTAATAATAATTATTAATTATTATAACTACTTTCCTTCAAGCCCTTTCCCTAAAAACCCACAATATACATCAAAAATATTAATACATTTTGTAATTGATTACACAATTTACATAATTAATTATCAATTAATTAATTAATTAATAACAAATACAAATTAATTATTAATTAATAATTACATTACCTCCCACCCTATACCCCAACAAACCCAACAAAACGCACCTAAAACTTAACGTAATTAAAAAAAATACATAATTATCAATTAAATAATTAATAGTATTGAATAATTAATTATTAATTATAATTAATTTACTTTCCACCTTTTACCCTATTAAACCCCACAACATGCTAGGGCACTAAAAATGCAAAATAAACTATTAAGCTAAATTTAACCCTTTCAGTGCTCATGACGGAATGGTTCCGTCATGAGCACAAGTTCCAGTGTGCTCATGACGTAACCATTCCGTCATGAGCACATGCTCAGAAAATCCCTCTGCTGCAGACACCAGAGGGATTTCCCATTTTTTTTTTTTGCCTGGGGAGGTGGGAAGAGCTTCCCCAACCTCCCCAGGCCTCTTTTTGAATTTTGTTGCAATGACGATCATGCGCATGGCGCGCAATCGTCATTGCAATGAAAACGAAACTGAAACTTAGTTTCAGTTTCAGTGTTTCAGTGCTCGTGGGGCTATCTCAGCCCCCCGAGCACCGAAAAAGATGGGAGAGGTATAGTTGGAAAGGGGAGAATCTCCCCTTTCCAATGGTACACTTCCCTAGTGGATCCCTGCTTGGGGATCACCCCAGTGGGGCGATCTCCAAGCAGGGATCCACCCACTAGACACCAGGGAGGGGGGAGCGGCCCCTTGGGCAAGGGCCTTTGCTCCCCCTATATTTGTTTGGGCACCACAGTCTTTCTGCCGCCCCGGAGGGGGCGGAAAGCCCACTAGAAGCCAGGGATTATTTTTTTTTATTGACGTTGGGGTGGGGGCTGCCCAAAAAGGGCATGGCAATGCCCCCACCCCCCCAGAGAAATGTGAGTCTTTCTGCCCCCCCAGGGGGGCGGAAAGCCCACTAGTAGCCAGGGACTATTTATTTTTATTGACGTTGGGGTGGGGGCTGCCCAAAAAGGGCATGGCACTGCCCCCACCCCCCCAGAGAAATGTCAGTAGCCCCTAATCTGCCCCCCGGGGGGGCAGAAAGCCCACTAGAAACCAGGATTTTTTTTTTTATTGATGTTGGGGGGGGGGATGCCCAAAAAGGGCATGGCAATGCCCCCACCCCTCCTCCCAGAGAAATGTCTGTCTTTCTGCCCCCCAGGGGGCAGATGGGGGCAGTAGCCCCCAATGTGCCCCCTGGGGGGGCAGAAAGCCCATTACGAACCAGGGATTTTTTTTTATTGATGTTGAGGTGGGGGCTGCCCAAAAAGGGCATGACAATGCCCCCATCCCCCCTGGGAAATGTCAGTCTTTCTGCCCCCCCAGGGGCAGATGGGGGCAACAGCCCCTGATCTGCCCCCGGGGGGCAGAAAGCCCACTAGGAACGAGGGATTTATTTTTTTATAATGTAGGGGTGGGGGCTGCCCAGAATGGGCATGATAATGCCCCGGCCCAAAAGCAATTACCACAGTCTTTCTGCCCCTCCCCAGAGGCATGCTGGGGCAATAGCCCCATATCTGCTCCCCGAGGGGGAACAGAAAGCCCACTAGGCCTCAGGATTTTTAATTTTTATTCAGGGTTGAGGTCAACCCAGAATGGGCATGCCAATGCCCACACCTCCCAAAAAGTGCCACAGTCTTTCTGCCCCCCGAGGGTGGATGGGGGCAGTGGCCCCTGATCTGCCCCCGGGGTTCAGAAAGCCCACTAGGCACCAGCGATTACGCTGGCTTTTCTTTATGCGTGGGGGTGCGGGCTGCCCAGAATGGGCATACCAATGCCCCCACCCCCCAAAATCATAGCCAGTCTTTATACCCCCTTGGGGGCATATCGGGGTAACCCCCCCCCCGATTCCCCCTCAGGGCGGCAGAAAGCCCACTAGGCACAGACTTGTTATTAGCAATGTGCCTACCTGTGGATTTTGGGCCCTAGCGCAGCCGGCACATAGGGAAACCTAGCAAACCTATACATTTTTGAAAACTAGACACCCAGGGGAATCCAGGATGGGGTGACTTGACCGGCTCTCACCAGGTTCTGTTACCCAGAATGCATTGCATATCTCAAACTTTGTAAAAAAAACACATTTTCCTCACATTTCTGTGGTGGAAAGTTCTGGAATCTGTGTGGATCCACAAAATTCCACCCACCCTGCATTCCCCAAAGTCTTCTGAGAAAAATTGTACTTCACTTGTGTGGGTGGGTCAAGTACCCGAGACAGCCAAGGGCCCAAACATATTGCGGCGACATCAAAATTACCTATCACAAAACAACCTGGTTTTCCAAGGGGGTCCCATGAGTTTTTGGCCCCGGGCTCAGCGGCCATCTAGAGAAACCTACCAAACCCACACATTTCTGAAAACTATACACCCGGGGGAGTCCAGCAAGGTATGGCTTGCGTGGGTCCCCCAACATTTCCCTACCCAGAATCCCCTGCAAACCTCAATTTTAGCTGAAAAAAATCACTTTTTCCACACATTTTTGAGTGGGAAAGTTGTGGCATCACCGGGTTGACACAAACTTCCTACCACCCAGCGTTCCCCCAGGTCTCCCAATAAAAATGGTGCATCACTCGTGTGGGAGGCCCAAGTTCCAGCGACAGGCAAGGGCCCAAAACGTATTGAGGCGACATCAAAATTGCCTATCACAAAATGACCTGGTTTTGCAAGGGGGTCACCTGGGTTTTTGCCCCGTGCTCGGCGGCCAGCTAGGGAAACCTACCAAACCCACACATTTCTGAAAACTAGACACCCGGGGGGGTTCCAGGGTGGTATGGCTTGCGTGGATCCCCCAACGTTTTCTTTCCCAGAATCCCCTGCAAACCTCAATTTCAGCTGAAAAAATCACTTTTTCCACACATTTTTGTGTGGGAAAGTTGTGGCATCACCGGGCTGACACACATTTCCTACCACCCAGCGTTCCCCCAGGTCTCCCGATAAAAATGGTGCCTCAATCGTGTGGGAGGCCCAAGTACCCGCAACAGACAAGGGCCCAAAACGTATTGAGGCGACATCAAAATTGCCTATCACAAAACGACCTGGATTTGCAAGGGGGGGTCACCCGGGTTTTTGTCCCCAAGCTCGGCGGCCAGCTAGGGAAACCTACCAAACCCACCATTTCTGAAAACTAGACACCCGGGGGGTTCCATGGAGGTATGGCTTGCATGGTTCCCCCAACGTTTTCTTACCAGAATCCCTGCAAACCTTAATTTTAGCTGAAAAAATCACTTTTTCCACACATTTTTGTGTGGAAAAGTTGTGGCATCACCGGGCTGACACAAATTTCCTACCACCCAGCGTTCCCCCAGGTCTCCCGATAAAAATGGTGCCTCACTCGTGTGGGAGGCCCAAGTACCTACGACAGGCAAGGGCCCAAACGTATTGAGGCTGACATCAAAATTGCCTATCACAAAACGACCTGGTTTGCAAGGGGGTCACCTGGGTTTTGGCCTCGTGCTCTGCGGCCAGCTAGGAAACCTACCAAACACATACATTTCTGAAAACTAGACACCGGGGTTCCAGGGAGGTATGCTGCGTGGATCCCCCAACGTTTTCTTCCAGAATCTCCTGCAAACCTCAATTTTAGCTGAAAAAATCACTTTTTCCACACATTTTGTGTGGGAAAATTGTAGCATCACCGGGCTGACACAAATTTCCTACCAACCAGCGTTCTCCAGGTCTCCCGATAAAATGGTGCCTCACTCGTGTGGAGGCCCAAGTACCCATGACAGGCAAGGGCCCAAAACGTATTGAGGCTGACATCAAAATTGCCTATCACAAAACGACCTGGTTTTGCAAGGGGTCACCTGGGTTTTGGCCCCGTGCTCTGCGGCCAGCTAGGGAAACCTACCAAACACATACATTTCTGAAAACTAGACACCCGGGGGGTTCCAGGGAGGTATGGCTTGCGTGGATCCCCCAACGTTTTCTTACCCAGAATCCCCTGCAAACCTCAATTTTAGCTGAAAAAATCACTTTTTCCACACATTTTTGTGTGGGAAAATTGTGGCATCACCGGGCTGACACAAATTTCCTACCAACCAGCGTTCCCCCAGGTCTCCCGATAAAAATGGTGCCTCACTCGTGTGGGAGGCCCAAGTACCCGCGACAGGCAAGGACCCAAAACATTTTGTGATAGGCAATTTTGATGTCGCCTCAATACGTTTTGGGCCCTTGCCTGTCGCGGGTACTTGGGCCTCCCACACGAGTGAGGCACCATTTTTATCAGGAGACCTGGGGGAACGCTGGGTGATAGGAAATTTGTGTCAGCCCAGTGATGCCACAACTTTCCCACACAAAAATGTGCGGAAATAGTGATTTTTTAAGCTAAAATTGAGGTTTGAAGGGGATTCTGGGAGAGAAAACGTTGGGAGATCCACGCAAGCCATACCTCCCTGGAACCCCCCGGGTGTCTAGTTTTCAGAAATGAGTGGGTTTGGTAGGTTTCCCTAGCTGGCCGCCGAGCACGGGTCCAAAAACCCAGGTGACCCCCCTTGCAAAACCAGGTCGTTTTGTGATAGGCACTTTTGATGTCGCCTCAGTACGTTTTGGGCCCTTGCCTGTCGCGGGTACTTGGGCCTCCCACACGAGTGAGGCACCATTTTTATCGGGAGACCTGGGGAAATGCTGGGTGGTAGGAAATTTGTGTCAGCCTGGTGATGCCACAACTTTCCCACACAAAAATGTGCGGAAATAGTGATTTTTTAAGATAAAATTGAGGTTTGCAGGGGATTCTGGGTAAGAAAACGTTGGGGGGTCCACGCAAGCCATACCTCCCTGGAACCCCCCGGGTGTCTCGTTTTCAGAAATGTGTGGGTTTGGTAGGTTTCCCTAGCTGGCCGCCGAGCACTGGGCCAAAAACCCAGGTGACCCCCCTTGCAAAACCAGGTAGTTTTGTGATAGCAATTTTGATGTCGCCTCAATACGTTTTGGGCCCTTGCCTGTCACTGGTACTTGGGCCTCCCACACGAGTGAGGCACCATTCTTATCGGGAGACCTGGGGGAATGCTGGGTGGTAGGAAATTTGTGTCAGCCCGGTGATGCCACAACTTTCCCACACAAAAATGTGCGGAAAATGTGATTTTTTTCAGCTAAAATTGAGGTTTGCAGGGGATTCTGGGTAAGAAAATGTTGGGGGATCCACGCAAGCCATACCTCCCTGGAACCCTCCGGGTGTCTAGTTTTCAGAAATGTGTGGGTTTGGTAGATTTCTCTAGCTGGCCGATGAGCACGGGGCCAAAAACCCAGGTGACCCCCCTTGCAAAACCAGGTCGTTTTGTGATTGGCAATTTTGATGTTGCCTCAATACGTTTTGGGCCCTTGCCTGTCGAGGGTACTTAGGCCTCCCACACGAGTGAGGCACCATTTTTATAGGGAGACCTGGGGGAACGCTGAGTGGTAGGAAATTTGTGTCAGCCCGGTGATGCCACAACTTTCCCACACAAAAATGTGTGGAAAAAGTGATTTTTTCCAGTTAAATTTGAGGTTTGCAGGGGGTTCTGGGTAAGAAAACATTGGGGGGTCCACGCAAGCCATACCTCCCTGGCATCCCCCGGGTGTCTAGTTGTCAAAAATGTATAGGTTTGCAATTTTCCCTAGGTGCTGGCAGAGCTAGGGTTCAAAAACTACAGCAAGGCACTTTGCAAAAAAAGGGTCATTTTTCACTGTGAAAATGTGGTGTGTCCACGTTGTGTTTTGGGCTGTTTCCTGTCGCGGGCACTAGCCCTACCCACACAAGTGAGGTACCATTTTTCTCAGAAGACTTTTGGGAACACGGGGTGGGTGGAATTTTGTGGATCCACGCAGATTCCAGAACTTTCCACCACAGAAATGTGAGGAAAATGTGTTTTTTTTTAAATTCTTTAGGTTTGCAAGGGAATCTGGGTAACAGAACCTGGTGAGAGCCAGTCAAGTCACCCCATCCTGGATTCCCCTGGGTGTCTAGTTTTCAAAAATGTATAGGTTTGCTAGGTTTCCCTAGGTGCCGGCAGAGCTAGGGTTCAAAAACTACAGCTAGGCACTTTGTAAAAAAAGGGTCATTTTTCACTGTGAAAATGTGGTGCATCCACCTTGCGTTTTGGGCCGTTTCCTGTCGCTGGCACTAGGCCTACCCCCACAAGTGAGGTACCATTTTTCTTGGAAGACTTTGGGGAACGCGGGGTGGGTGGAATTTGTATGGATCCACGCAGATTCCAGAACTTTCCGCCACAGAAATATGAGGAAAATGTGGTTTTTGGGACAATTTTGTAGGTTTGCAAGGGATTCTGGGTAACAGAACCTGGTGAGGGCCAGTCAAGTCACCCCATACTGGATTCCCCTGGGTGTCTAGTTTTTAAAAATGTATAGGTTTTCTAGGTTTCCCTAGGTGCCGGCAGAGCTAGGGTTCAAAAACTACAGCTAGGCACTTTGGAAAAAAAGGGTCATTTTTCACTGTGAAAATGTGGTGTGTCCACCTTGCCTTTTGGGCCGTTTCCTGTCATGGGCACTAGGCCTACCCACACAAGTGAGGTACCATTTTTATCGGGAGACTTAGGGTAACACAGAATTGTAGAGAAACTGTTATTAACTATTGACTTTCGATGCATTTCTGCCTTCCAAATGAAAGACAATATGTAAAAAGAAGTCATTTAGAAAAATGACCTATAATTCTCATTCTAGTATGGGTACTCCCAATTTCGGAAATGTGCAAATATCTACTGTTTCTAAAATCTATATTTTGTTCCCATTTCAGAAATACATAGGTGTCTTTCATACTGATTTTTCCATGTAAACATTTTCCCAAACGAATTGCTATATACCAGGTACATAATAAAAAAACATTGCAAGACGCTGCTCAGTTATTGGCTCTGGGTTCGTCGGGTTCTTGGTGAACCTACAAGTCCTATATATCCCCACAACCAGAAATGTCTAGCGGATGTAATGGTATATTGCTTTCAAACAACTGTCATAATTAGAAGAAGTTACAAGTGAAAACGTTGACACAAATGGCTGTTTTTTTCAACTAATTTTCAATTTTTCCTATATTTAACTGTTAGTTTCTATGAAGAAACCTTGAAGGATCTACACAAATGACCCCTTGCTGAATTCAGAATTTTGACTATGTTTCTAAAATGTATAGCGTTCCAGGATCCATTATTGCTTTCATACCCATTTCTACCATTAACTGGAAAGAGGTTGAAAGCACAAAAAATAGCAATAATAGGCTATGTCCCAGGAAAATGCCAAAACTGTGTAAAAAATGTTGGTTTTCTGACAAAAGTCTGCTTGTCCCTGAAAGCTGGGAAGATGGTGATTTCAGCACCACAACCCCTTTTTGATACCATTTGCAGGAAAAAAAACAGACGCTTTCATCTGTGTTCCTTTTTTCCCATTTTTCCAACAACAAAAAAAACATTTTGCTGTATTTTGGCTAATTTCTGGGTCCCCTCCAGGGAAATCCACAAACCCTGGGTACTTTTAGAATCCCCATGATGTTGGAAAAAAAGGACGCAAATTTGGCGTGGATACCTTATGTGGTCAAAAAGTTACAGGGGCCTAAGCGTGAACTACCCCAAATAGTCAAAAAAAGGCTTAGCACGGGGGGGGAATGGCCTAGCAGCGAAGGGGTTAAAAACAACTAATAATTTACAAACTATCTTAAAAAACATTATCAATAATTATACAAAGAATTTATACCATATATAATTAAAATATTTACTAAAATACATAAAATAATTTAAAAAACGATATTATTAACAACAATATTTTTGTAAATGATATTAACAACATAGATATTTTTAACATCGATATTAACAACATAGATATTTTTAAAATTGATGTTACTTACCTTAAAATCGATATTCTTGTCAACAATATTTTTGCAAATGATATTTGTGCATCATGATATTTGAAATGCATGTGAAGTGTATTACTTCCAGCTGTTTGCATTTGTTGAGATTGAATACGTCCACAGTTATAAATCAGCCCAGATTGGAACCAGCGAACCTCCCACTATAATGTTACCCGTGGCCACACATAGGGCCCGATTCTGATGCGGGTTGGAAAAGCTTCCCGACCGAGGGCCTGATTCTGATGCAGTTAGGAAGGCCTCCTAACGGCATTTGCTCCTTCCAAATCGGATCGGGAACGTGTCTTCCCAACCGAGGGCCCAATTCTGATGCGGTTAGGAACAAATGTTCCCATTGAAGTCAATGGGAGTTCAACCAAATCGTATCTGGAAGCATCCGGATGCATCCTACTCCGCCGGTCGGACTTTCCCGATCCGAGTGGGTCGGACACCATTTCCCAACCGATTCGGTCGGGAAGCTTTTCCAACCCGCATCAGAATCGGCCCCTTAGTGAACACTATTCTTTCCAGAGCCATGTCTCCTGAAGTTTCCTCCCACCATGTTGCAGTTTTGCTGCTTGGCTATTTTTATCAGCCACCACCTCTTGCCAGCAGTTTAAAATTCCATCAGAATCAACTTATTCAAACTAGGCACACCCCTGCACACCACTTTGCTATACCAAACTTAAATCGTTTTGAAAGGCTGTCTTCTTTAGCTATTGTAGATTGACTTGATGCAGAATTAACATCAGTTACTACTTCAAATACTGATGACCCTAGAACACATGGTGGCCTTAGATATCTCCTTGCACTTTCTCCAGTAGTGCATTCGGTTAGATCTATCCTATCCGAATAGCTTATGTTACCACACATGCCGAAACCACGCGTGGCTTAACAACGCAGTCAGTACCACGACTGTGTCATTACCATGAGTTCCACTACAACGCACGTCATTACAATGACTTGCTTTTGGAAAAGCTGAACTTTGGAATAGTTTAAATTACTATTCCAACTCCAGTCGGTGTATCAGTAGGGAAGGTTTTGGACTTAAAATCCAACACCAGTCCAACATCGCATTACCTAAAGCAAGTCGTTGTAAAGACTTGCGTTGTAAACAAATTTGTGGTAACATCGCAGTTGTGGTACCACCTGCTTTGTAAAGGCACTATGATGTAATGCCTGCGTTGTAATAGATGTTCCCCATCCTTTCCCTCTCAATTTCTTGTGACAACTCAGGTGACTGCAAACGTTTAACCATCCGCCCTGAGCAAAGTATCCAAGATTTATTATGTAGAACTTTATTCTGGGTTGGGGAAGGTAGAACCTATACACATCAAAGGATATTGGACCTTATATGTACCAGCAGTTTCTATGAAACTTGAAGAGCAAAAGGAGATCTAGCTGTTTACAAATCAAATTATTTGCCATTCTGCAACGTATCTAACCTGGCAACCTCTTGGTACTATCAAATGATTAATATTGCTACTTCACCCACCTTTCAAGCTGTGTTGGTTAACTTTTACAATAATGTTCCACCAAGTGAACTTTCAACTATCCTAGGACAATTCGAGTATGAGCTATAGATGATTTGTAATGGAAGTGTGGAAGATGTTATTACCCTTTGGGGTGGCAACTTTAACATTCATCTGTGCCCTCCAGGTAAGGCCTGTGGCTTGACGGATATACACGGTTGTGTTTCATCTCACTTTAAGCGTACCAGTAATGGGGATAAACTAAATGAAATATTTAAATATGATCTTGTTTTTTGTAACAAAACATGTGTCCCCTGTGCTGACTTTAAGAATATATTATTATTGATTATATTTTATCTACCTATAGGCAATCTTCTATGCTATCTAACTTCATTACACATAGGGGCTTATTACGATGTCGGTCGGAGTTGCCTCCAACCGACACCGTCTTGGACTCGGGACCGACCAACCTCCGGTAGGCGGTTCCAGCCGCCTGTTTATGATGCGACCCACACTGTTCGGTCGCATACTCACTTTTCTCTATGGGAGCTTGTGTCACTGCCATAAACTGCCCGTAATTCAGGCTCCTATAGAAAAATGGGTGTGTGTGTTAAACCCTGCGCCCTGTGGCAGGCATCCTATGGCCACACAGTGCAGGGTTGTACATGGAAGTACCCTAGGTACCCCCTCAACCACCAACTGTAGACCGTGGAGGCAAGGGGGCCCTGCTAGGGGCCCCCAAATTCGCTTTCTGACAGCCTTTCTGTGCCGGAAAGGCTCTTCGAAACCGACATCGTAATCCCGACGGCGAAACGCCATCCATAGGGGATTACGGTGCGATTCCGACCGGCTGGAAGACTCCAAGAGCTGTTCAAAACCGATCCGGAATGACTGTCTGGTTTACGTTCCGACAGCCGACATCATAATTGGGTGGTCGGACCGCAAACCGACCGTGTTGGTCGGAAAGCCTACAACCGCGGTCGGAAAGCTTCCGACTAGCCATTGGAGGCTTGCCAACCAACATCATAATCGGCCCCATAGTATTTCTCTGATTGATCACTATCCCCAAAGTATAGATCTACAACTAAACACTTGACCACTCAAGTTATACCAGTTACATTTTGTATTGTCGATAATATTGAGATCGCAACATGTAATGGTCTTTCCCTTCTCTGGTCGCAGATTAAACCTGATTATTCCTGGATAGATTGGTCTCCTCACATAGATTATCTTTTGAAACATACCAAAATGATACTGCCTCCCCTAGAGGCATTATTAAGACCTTCCTTGGGATAACCCGGGGGGTCAAGGAAGGTTTACTTATCACAAGGCACCATTTTACTGGTGACAGACAGGGATGTCTGTCACCAGTATTGTACTAAGGCCCATAAATATCTAAAAGAAGCCTTACATAACATGCCTAGGAATGTACAGGAAGTTCAGGCGAGAAGGAGCGAATATAGAGCTGCAGTGAAGAGGAGGACAAAAAGATCCAAGAATGAAGCATGGGACTTACTTTATGAAGCTAGTCTCTCCAAGGATAGTGCAGTCTTTTGGCGCATGATTAGTAGTCTTTATATGAGAAAGGACTCCTCCCCTAGATTGGAGGCTGCCATTACTGATACAGAGTGGGTCGCTCATTTTAGAAACATCTATTCAAATCCCGATAAAAAGCTAGGAGAGTCAGCATGTGGTACCATGGAGGCCTCTTCTTCTGTATCCTATAGTGATATTTCTAGTTTAAAGTTCTCCCATGAGGAGGTCAATAGGGCCCTTATGGATGGTAAAGGTGGAAAAGCGCCTGACCTGATGGTATTCCCATTGACCTTTTTAAGTCTAATGTTTTTCTCTGGGGTCCTCCATTAACCCAGGTGTTAGGTGTAGCCTGTTCTGTAGGCTTTGTGAGCACATGGTCAGAATCACTTATAGTCCCTAGCTACAAAAAGGGTGACCGCTCCTCACTGGCCTGGTACCGTCCAATATCACTGCTAGATTAATTAGTGAAGGTGGCAGTGGGCCTATTATTTTGGGCAGATTGAAGGAGAGGGCCATAAGTAATGATATACTATCAGACCAGCAATATGATTTCTGTAGTGGTCTCCAAACAGTAGAACAGGCTCTCAATTAAATATACTATTTGAAAAATATACCCAAATTAAGTGGAGCAATGTGTTTTTAGCTTTTGTTAACTTATCTTGTGCTTTTGAATGATTACATAATACATGACAAATTGTGGACTATTATGTTTAGGCTTGGGGTGGATCCTCCCACAATTCAGTTCTTCAGGGAGTTATACTCGGATAGCAGGGCCAGGGTCTGTTATGGACTTAAGGGGGATGTACCAACTTTTTTGTGTAGAACAGGGAGTCAGACGGGTGCGTTCTCACTGCCTTCCTGTTAACTTCATATATTAACAATCTAGGTAGCGTTTTAGGAGAAAACTGTGTTGATCTCTTCCAAGCTGGTCAGTGGCCAATTCCGGCCCTTTTATACGCAGACAATGCCGTTCTCATGGCACGCTCCCCTTTGACTCTGTAACGGTTACTCTGCTGTAGACTACATGAAAGGTTTGGGACTTTTAGTCAAAATTAGAAAAACTTTCATAATGAAATGTGGAGGGGAAAAATGAGTTGCCGCGATTTTACGTTTGAGGACACCAAAATACATTTTACTTTACCTTTTTCTTATTTCGGCATTGTGTTTGGCAGACAGGGGTCTTGAAAACAAGCGATCACCACTAGGAAACTTCATTTCATGAGGGCAATAAATCTACCAATAAATCAGGGGTTTTAAAGTGCACTACTCGCCCGTGAGGGTCTCAAGGCGCTGGGGGGGTGCGAGCAGCACCATAGGTCATTCGAAGAGCCAGGTCTTGAGGTCCTTTCTGAATTGGTGCAGTGTCGGGCTTCTTTGGATGCGAAGGGGGGAGTTCGTTCCAGGTCTTGGCCTCCAGGTAGGAGAAGGATCTGCCACCTGCTTTGGCCCTGTCGATGTGGGGGACCGTGGCTAGTGCGAGGTCGGCAGAGCGAAGTTTTCTCTTGGGGTCGTTAAAGGAGATTTGTTCGTTGAGGCATTGGCGTCTGGTGTTAATGAGGGCTTTGTAGGCGTGTGTGAGCAGTTTGCGCTGCAGAATTTAGTGACTAGACACCACTGTCGAACCGATCAGACCTTGCATACCCTTCTGAAGGGCCCTGGCTGAGCAGCTCAGAAGCCCCAGGGCTGATCACAAGCCAATATGCATGTGGTGAGAAGATGCAGCTAACAGACAGATTTGTGTGTGTTGCTGCTTGGAGGTTAAGCCCTCACAGGGACTTAGAGTTGAACCAGAGAAGCAGACCAGAATTCTGCAGACTTCCCCCACACAACTCATACTTCATATTGAGTTGGATACTTTTGCTGCAGAACTCATATTCTTGGTGCTTTAAAGCACTTGCTGCTATTGCTGTTATTTTATGACTACTGTAGACTCATTTTCTCATCTCTATTGATACAGCTTTTCTATGGCATTAACATCACTACACACATTTATATCTGCTGTATAAAAACGTCCGTGTCTCTGGAACCTGAGTGCTAGGTTTAGTGTCTGAGCCATTGCGTAATGCATGATGTAGTGATGGATGTTGTAGTGCAATCTTTAAATTCTTATTAAAGGGAACCACCCTTCTGATACCTCCTCATGGGAAGTCTGGCCGCCTTTCTTGGAGCAAATTAGAGCAGCGTATCAATGCCTTAGCACCAGGGCAAGACTGACCGTATCCCAGAAGCGGCTGCTTGGGATCGGCAGTGGTAGGGCAGCGAGGGTGGGGGGGGGGACAAAAATAAGGACACAAAATAAAATTGAAAATATAAAACTTTACTTAACTGCAAATGCGGTTGCCACATTGCTCCTCTCCTGATCCTCAACTCCAGGGCTCATGCACACTGCGTAGGCTCCCAGATGGCAATCCTGACAAATTCTATCCCCAGCATGAGAGCAGCACTAGGATTGGTCTGAGAAGCCTGGTTTGCTACTCAGACAGTGCCTGGCTGGGAGCCTGTGCCTTTTCTCCACCCAGCTGTACAACCCAGCCGGGTGGAAAAATGCTTAGTGTGCATGATGGTTTGGCCGGCCTAAGATGCCCGGCCAAACAGTATGCGCACTTAGCAGTACTAACCACCTCTCCTCCCCACTGTTGCACATAGAGTGCATGGCCCCGCCCTGCCCTTGCTGACATCCTGCAGGTAAGAAGAAAAATACAATGATAATAAAATTGGTTTATTATCATTTTATTTTTCATCTGTTTAAATCTGCTGCACCCTGGTGGAGTGATGCTCCTCCGCCATTATGGAGGAGCCGCCCCTGCCGTACAAGGAAGGCTGGGAGGGTGGGGGGCGGTTTTGCAGCAGTTGGGGACGGTTTTGTTACTGGGACTGGTTTTGCAGCAGTGCTGCAATACCGGCCCCCAGTAACAAAAGCAGCAGTGCTTCACACCTGCACCTCCCCTCTCCCCTGGGGCTGATCTGACAGAATTGCCAGGGCTGTTTTGGGTTCCCAGTCCGGCACTGCCCACCACTTTCGTAACTCAGCAGCTTCCACTAATTTGTATATTCCATCGAACGGTAACTCAGAAACCTATTAGGGCAGGAGCGGCTTGTAATATTGTTCATCCCATACAGGGCAGAAACATGGCCCTTGAAGTCACCATCTAACACCAAACACACCTTCACTTAGAAATTGTGTAAATTAATTGATTTCAACTTGTCTGGCACAGAGGATCTCATTTATAACCTGCTCAGCCCATATCTCCTTTTTATGAGCCCATTAGCAGCATTTGCAGGTTCATTACACTTCATATCACCGGGTGAAGTCCTCCCACTGCACCATGTTTACTATTTTGAGGCTGGTGGCAGAGTGCATTTTTACAAGGCTGATTCATACAGAAATGAACCCTTCCCGGGGACGACTTACACAATGAGCATGGTCTCAAGTGTAAATGATTCAATACACTTTAAATATGAGCGAATGGGCATGCTACATGAAAATGTTAATGCCACTTGGAGGAAGGGAGGAGGGAGCAGGACCACCCCCGTAAATTTGCCAGAACCGGGAAACAATGTTGCAGATTTCCCACTCGTCAAATAAACTGGATTAGAGGATTATGAGACAAACGTCAGAAAATTGCTTTAGTGGGTCTTCAAAGCTGGTTGATGAGGTGAAGGAAACGCTATCCAAAAAGCCTTTTGTTGAACCGCAGGGCGTTGACATCTTCCGCCGCTTTCCGAGGTGTTTGCGGTTGTCTGCTGTTCTCCGAGACTGACATGCAAAACCTAAACATGCTTTTAAAAGAGATGAATCAATGGTAAACGTCAAAGCCAATTAAGTGAACAACAGAACCACATTAGAGAGACATCCCCTGAGAGGTACTGTGATTTGTACAGAAGAATAAATCAGAACCAGATTCTCATGGCCTTGAATATACCAAAAATTATGCACACCTACTGGCTGTTCCATTAAAAACAGCACTTTATCAGACCTATAATATAGATAGAACTACATTTTCGATTCATCATAGCTTATCCCGAATCATGAATCTAACCACAGCAAATGCATAAAAAAATCATAATTGTCATTGAGAACGTGTATTGTATGGCAATGGGCTTTGTTAACTCTAAGTCAAAAAATGATTCTCCATATGTGTATATATATATATATATATATTCACTGAAAAAACCATAGGTTTTAGGGACAGTTATAGTTAGTTGGACATTGCACTCGAACAAAACCCGTGGAATTCCCCCGTTATAGTTAGTTCAGCTAACTATAACTCGCACCCCCGCAATGCACTGCTGATGACGTCACATATTACATCACTCATGACATGGTCAGTGACATCACTGATGACATCTCAAATGACATCACTGATGACATCATCCAGTGACTGTGTGTTTCTGTAAAGTTTAAATATTTTTAATATATATAGGGAAAGGCGTATTGAAGAATGAGTGGGTGTATAAGTGTCTGTATGGATGATTTAGTAGGTGCGTGACTAACTCTATAAGTGAGTGATTAAACGTATCTTACTGAATGCATGGGTTAGTGACTAAACTGGGTGAATGTCTGTATCAGTCTGTCTGTTGCTGTGTAAGTGGCTGCATGGGTTTGTGAATAGCTACATGAGTGTCTATATGAGTTATTGATTGGTTATCTGAGTATCTGTATGGGTGCCTGAGTGTTTGTGTGGGTGGGGTGTGTGCGACTCTGTGCATAGATGTGTGAGTGGGTGATTCACTGGGTGGATGGTTTCAAGAGTGCATCTGTGATAGACTGTATGGGTGGGTAAGTGTGTGTAAGAGTGTGTTAGTGAGTGAATGTATGTCCCAGTGGTACATGTGTGAGTAACTACATATGTGAAAGGCAGTATATATGTGTGTTGGAGTATATAAATAGCTATAAGCGAGAGTGTGTGATTGTGAGAGTGACTGTATGGATTAGTGTGTGCTTGTATCAGTGATTGTATAAGAGCGTAAGAATGTGCTAGTATTTGTATGAGTAAGTGAGCTGGTGTGTGTATAACTGTATAGGTGAGTAAATGGCAGTGTGTTTAATTATTTGCATGACTGACTAGGTGTGTGAGTACCTCTATGGATGAGTGGCGGTGTTTGAGTGTCTATATAGGAGTATGAGTGCATATGATACTCCTGTACTGAGTGACCGTAAGCATGAGTGACTGTACGGGTGAGTGAGTGGATGTGTGTGTAGACCTAAGAATCAGTGAGTGGGTATGTAGTTATTGGTGTTGGAGTGTCTATGGTTTTGCGAATGGCAGTCTGTAATTTAGAGTGGGTGTATCAAAGGTTATATTAGGGAGTGAGGAGATGCATCAGATTATCACATGGATGATGTCATCAGTGATGTCATGAGTGATGTCATTTGAGATGTCATCAGTGATGTCATCAGTGATGTCACTGACCATGTCATGAGTGATGTAATATGTGACGTCATCAGCAGTGCATTGCGGGGGCGCGAGTTATAGTTAGCTGAACTAACTATAACGGGGGAATTCCACGGGTTTTGTACGAGTGCAATGTCCAACTAACTATAACTGTCCCTAAAACCTATGGTTTTTTCAGTGAATTTCAAAGGTTTTTTAAATGCTAATTCCTAACTATAACATGTCTGAAACCTATGGTTTTTTTCAGTGAATTTCAAAGGTTTTGTAAATGACAATTTTTAAATGTGTTAATTGTTATATTTATTTTTTTGATACTGATTTACTACATTTTTTTAAACTATTTATTTTTAGATATTTTATTTTTTAAATTACATTGTAATTACATTATACATTACATTACAAAATATACTTTCTCAGAATGAATTACTTTAGTTTAAATACTTTGCAAATAGGCAATAGACTTTTAAGTACAGTAGTGACAGTTGTTGCAATGGGCAACACAATTTCAAACACAATGCAACATTGAGCTCAATGTGAATTTCTAGTTAAATGCAATTAGTTACTTTATGGATTACTTTTCTAACCACAGGACTGGATCCTAGATTCAGTCCTGGGACATGTCCTGTAAACAGTTGAGTAAAAGCGTTTTGGTTACAGTAGTGATTTTTAAGGAATATTATTGTATTTTAAAAGTTGACACTTGGAAACTTTTTCTCATAGAATCACCAATGTTATCCTATGGGAGGAAATTCACTTAGGGGCCGATTCCGATCTCGGTCGGAGGCGCACCCAATACTATTCGGCCGGGAAAAAAGCCATGCGAAAGCCTGTTTCCCGACCGATCCGTACAGCACACCGAACGAGCAAGTACGATGCGCACAACAGCAAAAATTCCGGCCGAGCCGTACTCACCCAAACCAGGTCCTGTTCTCCGACCGAGGCGAATCCGGAAACGCCGAATCGAGTCGCACGGAAGGAAAAATGCAGCCCGGTCCGGCCGGACAAGTACGATGCGCTTCCCGTACGCGCCGAACCCGTTGCTACGCACGGCACGTCAAAGCATCCGGGAGAGGCGCACATAAGCTCCGATTCGCGCCACAACACAATCCACGGCTACGAGACGAACACGGCACCGACGAGGACGACGCGAAGCGACGAGGACGAAGCGAAGCGACGAGGACGACGCGAAGCAACGAGAAGGACGAACGACACGAACCAACCATGAATCCCTTCGTCCCGATCATACCAATATTCTACATCTACTACCGGAACAGGCACGGACGCGTACGGCGCAGAAGGTAAGCCAGACACCAACCACAAAACACATACAACACGTACACGACACATCACACACATACACGGGGAATCTGAATATACTTACACCAGCAACAGCAGAACCATAGGGGCGGGATGCCCATCACCAATGCCACATATGCACACAGGGGCCTGAATGCGCACCACCACCCCAACCCAGGGGGGGCTGGATGCCTACCACTACTACCACCCTTAGCCAGGGGGGCAGGATGCCCACCACTACTACCACCCTCACCCACGGGGGGCAGGATGCCCACCACTACTACCACCCTCACCCCGGGGGGGCAGGATGCCTACCACTACTACCACCCTTAGCCAGGGGGGGCTGGATGCCCACCACTACTACCACCCTTAGCCAGGGGGGCAGGATGCCCACCACTACTACCACCCTCACCCAGGGGGGCAGGATGCCTACCACTACTACCACCCTCACCCAGGGGGCAGGATGCCCACCACTACTACCACCCTCACCCAGGGGGCAGGATGCCTACCACTACTACCACCCTCACCCAGGGGGGCAGGATGCCTACCACTACTACCACCCTTAGCCAGGGGGGCTGGATGCCCACCACTACTACCACCCTTAGCCAGGGGGGCAGGATGCCCACCACTACTACCACCCTCACCCAGGGGGGCAGGATGCCTACCACTACTACCACCCTCACCCAGGGGGCAGGATGCCTACCACTACTACCACCCTTAGCCAGGGGGGCTGGATGCCCACCACTACTACCACCCTTAGCCAGGGGGCAGGATGCCCACCACTACTACCACCCTCACCCACGGGGGCAGGATGCCTACCACTACTACCACCCTTAGCCAGGGGGGCTGGATGCCCACCACTACTACCACCCTTAGCCAGGGGGCAGGATGCCCACCACTACTACCACCCTCACCCAGGGGGGCAGGATGCCTACCACTACTACCACCCTCACCCAGGGGGCAGGATGCCTATCACTACTACCACCCTTAGCAAGGGGGGCTGGATGCCCACCACTACTACCACCCTTAGCCAGGGGGCAGGATGCCCACCACTACTACCACCCTCACCCAGGGGGGCAGGATGCCTACCACTACTACCACCCTTAGCCAGGGGGCAGGATGCCCACCACTACTACCACCCTCACCCACGGGGGCAGGATGCCTACCACTACTACCACCCTCACCCACGGGGGGCAGGATGCCTACCACTACTACCACCCTTAGCCAGGGGGCAGGATGCCCACCACTACTACCACCCTCACCCACGGGGGGCAGGATGCCCACCACTACTACCACCCTCACCCAGGGGGGCAGGATGCCTACCACTACTACCACCCTCACCCAGGGGGGCTGGATGCCTACCACTACTACCACCCTCACCCAGGGGGGCAGGATGCCTACCACTACTACCACCCTTAGCCAGGGGGGCTGGATGCCCACCACTACTACCACCCTTAGCCAGGGGGCTGGATGCCTACCACTACTACCACCCTCACCCAGGGGGCAGGATGCCTACCACTACTACCACCCTTAGCCAGGGGGGCTGGATGCCCACCACTACTACCACCCTTAGCCAGGGGGGCTGGATGCCTACCACTACTACCACCCTTAGCCAGGGGGCAGGATGCCCACCACTACTACCACCCTCACCCAGGGGGCAGGATGCCTACCACTACTACCACCCTTAGCCAGGGGGCAGGATGCCCACCACTACTACCACCCTCACCCACGGGGGGCAGGATGCCCACCACTACTACCACCCTCACCCAGGGGGGCAGGATGCCTACCACTACTACCACCCTCACCCAGGGGGGCTGGATGCCTACCACTACTACCACCCTCACCCAGGGGGGCAGGATGCCTACCACTACTACCACCCTCACCCAGGGGGCTGGATGCCTACCACTACTACCACCCTCACCCAGGGGGGCAGGATGCCTACCACTACTACCACCCTTAGCCAGGGGGGCTGGATGCCCACCACTACTACCACCCTTAGCCAGGGGGCTGGATGCCTACCACTACTACCACCCTTAGCCAGGGGGGCTGGATGCCTACCACTACTACCACCCTCACCCAGGGGGGCAGGATGCCTACCACTACTACCACCCTTAGCCAGGGGGGCTGGATGCCTACCACTACTACCACCCTTAGCCAGGGGGGCTGGATGCCTACCACTACTACCACCCTTAGCCAGGGGGCAGGATGCCCACCACTACTACCATCCTCACCCAGGGGGGCAGGATGCCTACCACTACTACCACCCTTAGCCAGGGGGGCTGGATGCCTACCACTACTACCACCCTTAGCCAGGGGGGCTGGATGCCTACCACTACTACCACCCCCACTCATAGGATGGACAATGCATGACACAACAAGCACACCACAACCTAGGGAATGCAAGATTAAGACATCCCCCCACCACCATGACAAGCGTGTGTAGGCTGTGTCAAATGCCTACAACACCGAACATGACTTTGAACATACAATGTGACCCCCTAGCACATGTGCCACACATATATGTGTGTGGCACCCACAATGCAAGCAGCCCATGACCATTGTGGCAATGGGGCCTAAACCCCCATCATCACAGTGACCAAAAGGCAAGTGTGGGGTCCATAGCTGAAGCACATTTTGACCATTGTGGCAATGGGGTCTAAACCCCCATCATCACAGTGACCAAAAGGCAAGTGTGGGGTCCATAGCTGAAGCACATTTTGACCATTGTGGCAATGGGGTCTACACCCTCATCATCACAGTGACCAAAAGGTAATTGTTGACAAAGAAAGAGCTGCAACTGCCAAACTGCATGGATCATTCCTGGTCACAGAACCAAAAACTCATCTGTGGCAAAGTAGTGTATGTGTCCCATTGCAACATAAATTGGGGGAGCCAAATACTGCAGTGCAAATGAAACATTCCTTTGGCCATGTGCAGACAAACAACACCCATGGGGGCTGAGACCGTCAACAGTCATCAATGACACAATGACAGAAGTGACCATCAGAATGCAGAACCACATATTTGCACCAATGGGCACACAAATGCAGATATCCTGTGGAGACAGCAGATGTGAGGTGAACAGATACCATACCATGGCAGCAATGGGACACACAAACCATGATCACTGTGCTGACCGATGACCTAGGAGTCCCAGGGACAGCAGGGGAAACACACCAAACAACATACAGCCAATGGCACACCCAAGATATGCCAATGCAGTGGTGCAGATGCACAAACACAAACAGGCAGACCAACACTGTCATCATACACAGCAGGTGAGGGGTGGGGGTGCCAGTGTCCCCAGGCAACCACACAACACATGAGGAGAGCTGAATACCAATCATACAGATGTGCATACACTGCCACACTAAGGTAACTCATGGATCCAAATCCCCTATGTGGGCAAGCAGGCATTGTCAGGTGAGAGGGAGCACAAAACACACATGTCACACAGGCACGTAGGAACAACAACTGACACAGCAAGACACAGACACACCACAGCACCACCCCCAGGGCCCCCACAATGTGGTGACCCTGGGCTGAATAAAAATACCACTGTGATGACAAAGCTAAATGTCGTTCACACTGTGAACCACAGTCAGGTGTCCTGAGCAACAAACTACCATCACACCTACACAAGCACAAATCAATCAGCATGG
This sequence comes from Calotriton arnoldi, assembly GCA_963921515.1. Classification (NCBI taxonomy): domain Eukaryota; kingdom Metazoa; phylum Chordata; class Amphibia; order Caudata; family Salamandridae; genus Calotriton; species Calotriton arnoldi. The sequence goes on from CAWUFW010011672.1 coordinate 130,519, forward strand.
CCAGTAAGCCAAGGCCAACATGGAGGCAGGGGCCTAGCCGGGCAACAACTCTCATCTGCACACACTCAACACCACACCCTCGACCTCTGACAATGTGCAGCAGTGAAGTACACATGCACTGGTGACATTGCACATGCACCCATGACTATTCCAGGGTGGTGGGTGGGAACCAAGGTGTAGAAACACATCACACATGGACACTCAACAAGACTCCTGAATGTCTGACACACTGCACACTACGCTGTACATGGACATGACGGCAATACCACACCGACCAATGGGATCCCAGCCACAGTCACACACCAATGAAGAAGCCAAGGTCACCCACAAAGAACACACATAGACAACAACCAACATTGCAGCCCGGACCCTGAGGAGTGCCAGCAGTCACACACACAACGTGTCACAATCACTGAAAGATAACACAAACTGGAAATCACATGACAGGGGCAAACAACAAGTGCCAAGGGGAAACCTGACTGTGACCCATCTGCGTCTGCACACAAACTCAGCCCTGACCGAAAACACACCTATGGGTGACACCCTGATGACCAGTAATGTGCCATGCACCCACATCACAGAGAACACAGGGAGAAGACTTTGGGGAACATAGCTCAAGTCAGCAAGCATCACAAACAGGTACAACACTAGGGATCACAGCATGCGCAGATGAATGGAAGTGAACACACAGACATGCACATACAACACACACCTTGTGCGCAGGCAATGTCACACGTGTACACACTGCCATGAGGGGACTCCACTCCTGTGTGAGGAAAGCTGTGCCATATGTTGCCTCAGTAGGGCCCCATCATGTCAGCTGAGCACTTGGTCACACAATCAACAATTAGCACCAAATGAGGGCTCCCATCACATCAGCCTGGTCATGGATGTGCCAACGGAATCATCAGCACAGATCCAACACACTTGTATAGCAATGTTGCACTGACAACACAGATGAGTCCTTCCCCATTGATGCCCAAACCTGCATGTCCACTGGAGATGGCAACACGGTCAGGGAAGTAGACAAATGCAACGATGGCAGGCACAACAGATGTGCAGGGGTGGAAGCCACAGATATGAAATTGCCAATGTAAGTAGGAAACCCATTGCCAAATACTGAACACATGACACCCTCAGATGCTGCTATTGATGACATGGATACACCACATGATAGGACACATTCCCCCTGGACCACATGGGTTCCTGCACAGTAACACTTCATAATCATGAGACCAGATATCACCATCACTGCAGCAAGGGCATGGTTAGCAGCTCCAACAACATGTACATCTGAAGCATGAGCACTAGAGAAAAGAAAGTTGCTTTATTCAGCATATGTGTTGTTTGATAACGACGTCCAGAAAAAATAGAGCAAAGGCCAATGGCCAGTCCATTGTCAAAGTTCAAACAGGGTGACACTGGCAGATGTCACCCTACGCATGCCTGCACAAAACCAGGGATAATCCACTAGGAGGGGCAACCGGGGGCAGGCCAGGCACCGCAGGGACAGGATCAGGGCTCACCAGGGGAGTCAGGGAAGGGGTGGTGGGTGCTGGAGAGCCACTGACAACTGCAGTGGAGGTGTCTGACATGGTGTGTGCCGGCACAACTGGGGGCATGACTCAGATGTCGTGGGTGCCGGCACAACTGCAGTGGACCCTGCAGATGGGGTGGACAGGTCCGCCACTGCAGTGCCCAAGTCAGACAGGGCGGTAGTGGACTCCACTGCAGTGCCTACCTCCAGGGGAGGAGAATGGGGAACAGGCAAGGTGGGTTGGACAGAGGGGGAGGACACCCTCACCACATCAGTGGCACAGACAAGCGCAGCGGGGGGTGTGGTGCTGGGAGAGCAAGTGGCAGGGGGAGAAGGCCTGATCCTCTTGGGGATGGTATATCTGTGGGTGGGGGAACCTGGGGCAGGGTGTGGTGGGGGCACCTGTGCAGTGGGGGCCTGAGGGATGGAGGACGGAGACCTTGTGCCTGAGCTGCAGGGCGGTGGCGGGGTCTTTGTCTTACCACTCCGGGGGACTTGCGGGTGGGGGCCTCAGTCCGTCTGCGCCTGGGGGAGGGTGTCCGGGGGCGAGGGGCACTCTGCTCCGTGTGGGTGGGCTTCCTCTTCCCCCGGGATGCTGGAGCAGCTTCATCGGTGGGGAAGAGGCCGAGGTCACAGAGGAAGAGCTGCTGTGACTTTGGGGTTGCATGTGAGGCAAGGGAGGGTGCTTTGGAGGGAGAGGGAACTGAGGACTGCGCAGTGCATGTGGATGCGTGTGTGTGTTCCAGGGCCCCATCCCCTGTGAGTCTGGCTTCAGTCCCCTGAATGTGCGTGCGTGTGCGTTTTGTCATTGGCGTGTGTGTCAGTGTGCTGGATGTGTGTGTGCTGGTGTGTGCCTGTGCCGGTGTGTGTGTGCTTGGGACGGGTAAGGTGCTGGGGAGTGTGGATGGAGCAGAGGCAGGAGGGGTGAGGGACCGTTTGAGGAGGGACACTGCTGCCGTCAGGGAGGAGTCCATGGACCTATTGCCCCTCTGTAGGTCAGACATGCCCGATGAGATGCCCTCCATGAACGACACCAGCTGAGTCAACAGCGCGGTGTGCGCATGGAGGACACTCAGCATGGCTGTCTGCCCTACATGGAGCTGGCGAAGGAGGTACACAGACTCCTCACTCAGGGCAGCAGGGGACACAGGGGCAGGGGGTGCGGTGCCTGGCCCAAAGGAAACACGCTCCCGGACATGGGAGCCTCCACGGACCTGGGGAATGGGAGCCGATGGGAGGGCGGTGGTGGTGCTGGTGGTGGCGGGGACAGCAACACTAGCTGGGGTGTGGTGGCTGCTGACACCCGCCTCCACAAGGGAGTCATCCTCCGAGTTGCTCTGGTCCTCAGCTGAGGTGGATGCTGCTGAGGACTCCTCGGTGTGGCTCCCCTCGCCCTCCGTGCCACTGGGTCCCTCCGACCACTCCTCGGCTGCTGACCCAGTCTGGCTCTCTGGCTCCTCCTGGTCCGTGGAGCTGTCCCCTTCCGTGGCCGTGGATGTATCTGCAAACAATGGGGATACAGACAGACATCAGTCACCTGCACATAACGCACACACCACTGTGAGCACAGCACATCACAGAGCAAGCCCTGGCATCATCAGTTGTACATTGCTAAAAGTGCCCTAATTGAACAGGAGAAGTCAATTGTCAGTCTGATGCCAAGCATGGCACTCACATCCCACATGGCCTTGCACCCATCTGTCTGGTGTCTGTTGGATTGCAACACCCCAGTGTTGACACATGCACCAAGTACACAGTAGTTGGACAGTGCAGAGGACACGGTGTGGACACATCACAGCTCTTGCCACTGAGTCAGTACAGGTTTCCGGATGAAAGGGATGCCCAGAGTCAAATAGGAAATGCATGTGATGCATACCAGCGACAGACACCATGATGCACCCATGTCCTGATAGCCAGCGCCACTATGGTGTGCATGTAGCACATGTCACTCCCCTGCAGGCTCACCAATCAGTAGACACATGCCATGGCGGAGGCATGACTGCAAAGTCATACATCACTGTCTCAGTGATGTATGACTTTGCAGCCAGACAACAACACTCTGCACTGTGTCACAATAGTAGGTCATGGGGAATGCAAGTCCTGGAGCTGCACAAGTGCACATGTACATCCCCCCCACAACACATCCTCTTAACCCTCATCTGTCCAGGTCATACCTATTGGACATATGGGAGACCTGTGACACTACCCTCTGAACCTGAGCCCCTCACACTCTGCTGTGCATGGGGAACAGCTGCCTGAACTTCACATTCACATGCCCCAGTCTGCATGGGCAGCTGATCAGACACCTATGTGTCACACAAGTATCGTCTCCTATGGTCACATCTCCAGTGGCATGCTGAGCCCCTACCAAGAAACTCCACAGCAGTCCTGGCGACTAATCCACAGCACACTGACACAGAGGCAGACACCTGAGGGGTCAAATCACTGCGCACAATGTGTCAGCTGATACACGGGAGTGGGAGTACAGAGTGTATTGTATGGCCTGGAGTAGGCATGACTGTCCAGCCCCACATGAATGAGGGATGAGCCCTGGACTGTAGGCAGCTGGCTAAGTATGTGTGACACACGTCATATACATACTCCTGGGGCCCAAACATTGTTCCCACCCGCAGCATGGGTGTGTGCCAGATACCCCAGCCACATGTGGTGGATCAGCTCAGCAATTGGACCACAGATCAAAGTAACACGCTGAATACATGTCAGAATACAGGCATTGTGTAAGCAATGGACCCACCCATGATGCCCACCACAGAGTCAGGGAAACAGATGCTGTCTCCCACCTTGAGTCAAGCAAACTGCAAGGACACAGTCCTAAATGACAGAATTCCCTGCATGTAAGGGCCACACCTGGGTATCAGATGAGGAGTGGGCAGTGCACAATAGAGGGACATGGCTCCTGGACAACATGACTGCTGTACTGTGGCAGTTTAACCAGGCCCGAGGAGGGCACATAGCATGTTAGACAGAGTACACAGTGCAGTCTTTGACTCACCCCCTCCTTGCTGCTCTCTGGCCTTCAGCTGCCCATCCAGGTCTGGAAAGACCACCGCCAGGATCCTGAGCATGTGGGGGTCAGGGTCCGTGTTCCGCCCCTCCTGCGAGGAGGCGACAGCTTCAGCTGGACCCGTGCAATCCTCCGGGTCCAGCCCCGAAGGTCCTGCCACCTCTTTTGGCAGTTGCGGATCCGGCGCTTGTAGACCCGCACGGACCGGACAGCCCGGACGATGTCCTTCCATATCTCATGCTTCCGATGGGCAGAAGCCTGTCAGGATGACAAAGTGGTAAGGCCATTACTACACATGCAACATATCCGTGCATGACACAGTTGCATATACATGTCGCAATCACAGGGGCACATGGTGTACACAGGCAGTGCACGGCTGCCCATGGACAGTTTTCCAGAAGTCACTACATGGTATCATTGCATGGGGAGTAAAACCCTGTTCAGAAGCACTGTCACTGCACCATACCTGTCCAGTGCAAGTCACTACACACTATGGGGGTGACAACTACTCAGTGAGCCTGCTAGCCAGTGGCGTGCAGACTTTCAGCCTTGCTAGTCAGACAAAATGCACATTCAGAAAGGAGGTGCACAGAACACTCACCTGCTCCCCTGGTGTCCCATACAGCTTGCTGTACTGTGGAAGTAGGCTGTCCAGCAGGGCCTGGTTCTCCTCAAGGCTGAAGGCTGGGGCTCTCTCCACAGTACGTGCCATTGCAGGGTCCAGAGGGGCAGAGACAGCAGCAGTGCAGTGGCAGATGTCGTCCTGGAGCATGTAGTGCAGGCAAGTGGGCTCTCAGGGGAACAGGCAGCAATATATATGTGCTGGAGAGGCAGATACTGTCCCTTGTGTCCAAAGTGATAGGTCCAAGTCGTTTGCATCTTCTGAATCTGGCCAATCCATGGAATAGCAGCACCAAAACACGCCCACAGCATCCTTCAAAACTTCAACTTCATGACATACATGATTTTGCAACATTGTTGTGGGTGACCAACTGATTTTCCAGCAACCGACTCGTTCGAAATTCGAAAACGCGTCCGTTGCCAGGCAAGCCCATTGTCAATGGGTGCGCACCGATCGGTCCATTGCGGTACAACGCGCACAGGGGTACAACGCGTACCCGCACACATTGAAAGCAATGGGCCGGCCGGAGGCACCGATCGGTCCATTGCAGTTCAACACGCACAGGGGTACAACGCGTACCCGCACACATTGAAAGCAATGGGCCGGCCGGAGGCACCGATCGGTCCATTGCAGTTCAACACGCACAGGGGTACAACGCGTACCCGCACACATTGAAGGCAATGGGCCGGCCGGAGGCACCGATCGGTCCATTGCAGTTCAACACGCACAGGGGTACAACGCGTACCCGCACACATTGAAGGCAATGGGCCGGCCGGAGGCACCGATCGGTCCATTGCAGTTCAACACGCACAGGGGTACAACGCGTACCCGCACACATTGAAGGCAATGGGCCGGCCGGAGGCACCGATCGGTCCATTGCAGTTCAACACGCACAGGGGTACAACGCGTACCCGCACACATTGAAGGCAATGGGCCGGCCGGAGGCACCGATCGGTCCATTGCAGTTCAACACGCACAGGGGTACAACGCGTACCCGCACACATTGAAGGCAATGGGCCGGCCGGAGGCACCGATCGGTCCATTGCAGTTCAACACGCACAGGGGTACAACGCGTACCCGCACACATTGAAGGCAATGGGCCGGCCGGAGGCACCGATCGGTCCATTGCAGTTCAACACGCACAGGGGTACAACGCGTACCCGCACACATTGAAGGCAATGGGCCGGCCGGAGGCACCGATCGGTCCATTGCAGTTCAACACGCACAGGGGTACAACGCGTACCCGCACACATTGAAGGCAATGGGCCGGCCGGAGGCACCGATCGGTCCATTGCAGTTCAACACGCACAGGGGTACAACGCGTACCCGCACACATTGAAAGCAATGGGCCGGCCGGAGGCACCGATCGGTCCATTGCAGTTCAACACGCACAGGGGTACAACGCGTACCCGCACACATTGAAGGCAATGGGCCGGCCGGAGGCACCGATCGGTCCATTGCAGTTCAACACGCACAGGGGTACAACGCGTACCCGCACACATTGAAGGCAATGGGCCGGCCGGAGGCACCGATCGGTCCATTGCAGTTCAACGCGCACAGGGGAACAACGCGTACCCGCACACATTGAAAGCAATGGGCCGGCCGGAGGCACCGATCGGTCCATTGCAGTTCAACACGCACAGGGGTACAACGCGTACCCGCACACATTGAAGGCAATGGGCCGGCCGGAGGCACCGATCGGTCCATTGCGGTTCAACGCATCACTGTACATGTGACTGGCATAGGTCAGCATGCCTGTCTCAGATGGACATATGCCAGCCACAGATAGCTCCCAGGGAGTGAGGGGCACACCTACATCACGACAGCCTGTCCAAACCTTATCATAAGGCATGTAAGGCTGCATTTCCTATTGTGTGTATGTTGGTGTACATGTTGTCCTGTGGGTGTCACCTGTGGGCAGCCACCCCCAGGCTGTGCACGTGTTCATGGGGACAGGATCCTGGGTGTTACGTGTACGTGACCACTGTGATGTGCAACTGTTCATATCTGTGCATGTGTCATGGTCACATTTCACAGTGGTGTTTGTGTATGTCATGTCACATACCCCGTGAGTCCCATGTGGGACGGTATGTTTGAGCCAGGGTGTCCCAGTGGCACAATAGTGATGGCCCTCCACAGTCTTTGTGCATGTAGTGTTTACAATGTCTCTGATTTCATGTGCACAATGGGAGACAGTCTCCACATCCACGTTGTGTGTGCATGGACTCTGATGTTGTGCGTGTGTGTCACAGACGTCCATGTCTGTCCTGCCATGGCAAGTGTGGCCACTACCTGTGGGGGTCATGTTTGTTTTGCTGTGGTGTACACATGATACTCCAGGTGATGCCAGTGTCCATGTGGCATTACAGGGTCCCTGGGAATGTGCCTGTCGTTGAGCTGTGGTGCCTGGGGCACATCTGTCCTCACATGTCACTGTGGGGGTGACTGTGACACAGCATCATGATATCCAATGGGCCAACCTGGGACAAATTGATGCCACCTGTAGGACCGTGTTGACAGATGTTGGCCATGTATGTACCATACATGTCGTTCCGGTACTGCACACTTCATGTAGTTGTGCCTCATGATGATGTATGTTGGGATCTTGAGTGTGTTCAATGCCGCATATGTGGGGTGACTGACGATCTTGCTTACTTCTCCTCTGCACTGCAGGGCTCCTGCTGTCCATCGGCCATTCCCAGACCTGGCAACGATGGTGGAACGGGACAGCATCCGACGGTACCGCTTCACCAGGCAGCTGATTGAGGATTTGGCAGTGCAGTTGTCCCCACATTTGCAGCCTGGCCGGCCGTATCCTACAGCGCTGACCCCCAAGGTGAAGGTGATGGCAGCCCTACACTTCTTTGCCACCGGTACCTTCCAACATACTGTGGCGTCTGCTGGTGGGATGTCACAGACCATGTTCAGCCGTGTGCTCCGCGATGTTTTGGCGGCAATGTTGCTCTTCCTGAACCGGTACATCTATTTCCCTAGACTGCGACGACTCACTGACGTGAAGAGTGACTTTTATGCCCTGGGGAGGATGCCGCATGTCATTGGCTCCATTGATGGGACACATGTGGCTTTGGTACCACCACAGGCCCAGGAGCAGGCCTACCGTAACCGCAAGCACTACCACTCGGTCAATGCACTGGTGGTGTGTCTTGCAGACATGACCATCACACACGTGTGTGCCCGTTTCCCTGGTTCAGCACACGATGCCTTTGTGATGAGGAGTAGTCGCATCCCCAGGATGATGGCACAGATGCAGAACCAGCGTGCCTGGCTTGTCGGTGTGTACTGACTTTGTGCCATTGTGTGTGATCTGATCTGTAGTATTCCGCCCACTTTTCCAAGTCAGCTGATGTGCACTTGTCTGTCCGTAGGTGACTCGGGATACCCCAACATGCCGTGGTTGCTGACACCCCTCAGGAACCCTGTGACACCTGCCCAGATGCGCTACAATGAGGCACATGGTCGGACCAGGAGAGTGATTGAGCGGACCTTTGGTCTCCTGAAGAGCCGCTTCCGCTGCCTGGACAAGACCGGAGGGTCCCTCCCATATGCCCCTGCGAAAGTGTGCAAGATTATCATCGTCTGCTGCATGCTACACAACCTGGCAGTGCGGAAGGAGTTGCCTCTCATCCAGGATGACGATGACCAACATCCGCCACCTGTGGAGGATCCTGGCCTGGACCACGATGCCAGTGACGATGATGATGATGTTGATGGTGATGGTGATGGTGATGTCCGCACACAGCTCATCACCAACTTCTTTAGCTGAATGTGAGTATCCTGAGGTGTCATGTGAATGATGTGAGTTGGCATGATGTGTGGGTGGTGCTCTGGTGCTGTTGGAGTGTGTCCATGGGCTACTTGACAGGATGTGTGTTGCGATGTGTGGTGACAGGTGGGCTGTACTCCCCAACAGTGTTGACATGCTAACTTGGTTCTGGGTGGGTATCTTGTAACATGTATTGTGCATGAGTTTTGCTGTTCTGTCCTGTACTGCATTGCTTTTGACTGTGTGTCATTTCTGTCCTTCACAGGGTACTTTCAGATTCGTTTGGTCAACTGTGTCCACCGACGACGTGATTGCACATCCAGGCTGGTAGCTGTTGTGTCCCTACAGGTGATGTGCGCCACACCCATGGACTTCCTTCCGTCTACAGTTGTTGACTGTGTGCCCGCTACCAGGTGGGGTTACCTTGCATCTGTAGTGGTTACGGCATGTTGCTACTGTGTAATAAACCTGTGCTTCACTTAGTGATGTGCGTTGTCTGTGGTCACACATTTGACTGCCATTTGCTTACTGCACCTGTGGGCTACTTGACTACAACTGGGAATGGGTGTGGTGTCTGTGCATTGCACCGTCTTCCCTGGCAACATCAGTGTAGGCAATGAGTCAGATGGCCTAGGTGTGTATGTGTTGTGTACCCCTGGTGGTGTGTCTCCCTCATATGTGTCACGTTGCCTGTACTCACATGCCTGTGTTGTCCTTGCTGTTGCAGTTCGCATACACAGTGTAATTTTGCAGTTCATCATCCCCATAACAGCACCCACGTTGGAATCACGACAGAGGCAAGTATGGTGTATTAGTGTGTTTATTGTGATACATCTGTGTTAATAGTGCATAGGATGGGTTGTGCTGTACATGAATCTTGCAATCCCAAGTTCCTAGGTGAATTGAAAGTCCAGGTAGACAGGATCCCCAGTATCGGGGCCACAGTTGTCTGACACATTGTTCCAACTTGTACTCCCCATGCAATGTGTGGGAGTAGTGTTGCCGTCAACAGGGTGAACAGTCTGTGCACAAAGGCGAAAATCCAGAACAGGTTCAGGCTTCCTGGGAGTTGCGCTTGGCCATCAGCCTCTCACTTTCCCCTCCTCGGACGACCCCTCTTCTTGGGGGGGGCCCTCAAGTGCAGGCTGCTGCGGTGCAGGGGACTCTCCGCCAGAGTCCTCCTCCCTCCCTGTGGCAGTTGCAGTTTGTTCGGTACCAGATGTTGTTGGCACACAGGGAGGTGTGGACTGGTTGCTGTTCATCTGGCGGAGGCATTGTAAAATGTCCCTGTGCACCGCCGTCATCTCATGTAGTACATCCCACTTGGACTCCACGCGGGACATGTGGGAGTCCACACGTGACATGTGTGACTCCACGTGGGACATGTGGGAGTCCAAGCGGGCATGATGGGCAGCCTGCTGCTGTTTGATGTCTCTGAGGAGCCCCACTACCTGGCTGAGCTCTCCGGTGCTGGACTGGTACGCATCAGCTATGCGTACCAGTTGTGGGTCTTCATGCACACCAGCAACGTCTGCAAGCAGCGACCTCTGTCTCCCACCCCTCCCACCACCCCTGCTGACATGTGCAGTGTGTGCAGTTGCACGCACAGATAACCCTGGTCCACCTTGGGGGTTGGTGGTGGTGGTGGTGTCCATGGCCCCAGGTTGGTCCAGGGTCACTGCGCTGGTGTTGCTCCTTATTCTGTCCATGTCGGCAGGGATGGTATTCGTGGTGACAGTCGTTGGAGGGGTGGGTGCAGGGGTGCAGCTGGTGGACCTGCTGGTGCTGCAGCTGGTGGTCCTGCTGGTGCAGCATGTTGACTTGCACCGGATGTGCCAGGTTGTTCATCGTCCGAGGAGGACAGAGGCTGTACGACGCCAGTGAGCTCGGCATCCTCTTGAGCCTGGGACTGGGACTCCTCAGCGTCTGCTGCTGTGTCCCCATCATCACCTGTTTTTGGGAGACACAAACAATGTATGTCATGTTTCTGCAGGCATCAGTGGTTGACACACCTGACAGTTGTGACTGTGCCTCGGGGTGCGGGCCTGTACATTGTATTGTCCTAAGTCGTCACAGTCAGGGGTTGATATTGGTGTGGCACATTGTCCTGCATTATTTGGGCATTTCTATGTATTCTCTGGGGTGTGAACATGGTCTGCATTGCTTGTGTTTGGTTGACAGCCAGACCTCCTTCCCACCCACCCAGCCAGCCAGTCAGTTATCCCACCATGGAACGTGCTTGCATTGCAGGGAGTGTAAGTTGTCTCTCAGGATGTCAGTCAGTGGTGTCCTGCTGTTTGTTGGTGCACAGTTGGCAGCAGGGCCTTGTGCTCCCCACAGCAGTAGCCAGTGTCAGCCATCTTGTGAGTCCTTCTCCACTCCCTGTGATGTGAGCACGGTTCAGGGTGGTGTTGATGGGCCAGTTGTGAGGCTGAGCAATGTCTGTGACTACGACTCCCATCATGCTATTGCCTCCTCCCCCTTCCCAGCATGCCCATGCTTCCTTCCTTTTGACTCTGCTTCCCTGTGGGGTGGGCTGGCTGTGCTGACAGGATGGCTGGGAGTGTTGTCCTGGCAGTTGTTTGGCTAAGAGTCCCAAGAGTGTCCCTGTGCTTCACACAACATAACCCAGGGTGGTGGTGCTTTGTGGGATCTTGTGTTAGGATGGAGGGCATTGCATTCTACCAGGTGGGTACTGTGGAGTTTGTGTTGGGGAGGGTGTGAGGGGAGGTGCTGGTGACTATGGTCAGTGCTGTGAGTCCTCCTTCCCACCCAGCCAGCCAGATATCCCACCATGGAACGTGCTTGCATTGCAGGGAGTGGAAGTTGTCTCTCAGGATGTCAGTCAGTGGTGTCCTGCTGTTTGTTGGTGCACAGTTGCCAGCAGGGCCTTGTGCTCCCCACAGCAGTAGCCAGTGTCAGCCATCTTGTGAGTCCTTCTCCACTCCCTGTGATGTGAGCATGGTTCAGGGTGGTGTTGATGGGACAGTTGTGGGGGTGAGCTATGTCTGTGACTACGACTCCCATCATGCCATTGCCTCCACCCCACTTGCCAGCATTCCCATACTTACTTGCTTTTGTGTGGAGTTCAGTGGGTGTGGGTGTGAGGGCAATGGCAAGATGGCTGACAGTGGTGTCCTGCTGTTGGTTGCTGAGCAGTACCCAGCATGCCCTTGTGCTCCCCACGACACAGCAACAGTGTCAGACATCTTTGATGGGCCTTTCCACTCTCTGTGGGATGTGCATGCGTGAGTGTGAGCTTGCTGGGCCATGTGGTGGGGGATGTAGGGCTGTGAGTACGACTCCCATCATGCTATTGCCTCCTCCCCCTTCCCAACATGCCCATGCTTCCTTCCTTTTGACTCTGCTTCCCTGTGGGTTGGGCTGGCTGTGCTGACAGGATGGCTGGGAGTGTTGTCCTGGCAGTTGTTTGGCTAAGAGTCCCAAGAGTGTCCCTGTGCTTCACACAACATAACCCAGGGTGGTGGTGCTTTGTGGGATCTTGTGTTAGGATGGAGGGCATTGCATTCTACCAGGTGGGTACTGTGGAGTTTGTGTTGGGGAGGGTGTGAGGGGAGGTGCTGGTGACTATGGTCAGTGCTGTGAGTCCTCCTTCCCACCCAGCCAGCCAGATATCCCACCATGGAACGTGCTTGCATTGCAGGGAGTGGAAGTTGTCTCTCAGGATGTCAGTCAGTGGTGTCCTGCTGTTTGTTGGTGCACAGTTGCCAGCAGGGCCTTGTGCTCCCCACAGCAGTAGCCAGTGTCAGCCATCTTGTGAGTCCTTCTCCACTCCCTGTGATGTGAGCATGGTTCAGGGTGGTGTTGATGGGACAGTTGTGGGGGTGAGCTATGTCTGTGACTACGACTCCCATCATGCCATTGCCTCCACCCCACTTGCCAGCATTCCCATACTTACTTGCTTTTGTGTGGAGTTCAGTGGGTGTGGGTGTGAGGGCAATGGCAAGATGGCTGACAGTGGTGTCCTGCTGTTGGTTGCTGAGCAGTACCCAGCATGCCCTTGTGCTCCCCACGACACAGCAACAGTGTCAGACATCTTTGATGGGCCTTTCCACTCTCTGTGGGATGTGCATGCGTGAGTGTGAGCTTGCTGGGCCATGTGGTGGGGGATGTAGGGCTGTGAGTACGACTCCCATCATGCTATTGCCTCCTCCCCCTTCCCAACATGCCCATGCTTCCTTCCTTTTGACTCTGCTTCCCTGTGGGTTGGGCTGGCTGTGCTGACAGGATGGCTGGGAGTGTTGTCCTGGCAGTTGTTTGGCTAAGAGTCCCAAGAGTGTCCCTGTGCTTCACACAACATAACCCAGGGTGGTGGTGCTTTGTGGGATCTTGTGTTAGGATGGAGGGCATTGCATTCTACCAGGTGGGTACTGTGGAGTTTGTGTTGGGGAGGGTGTGAGGGGAGGTGCTGGTGACTATAGTCAGTGCTGCAAGTCCCCCTTCCCACCCAGCCAGCCAGATATCCCACCATGGAACGTGCTTGCATTGCAGGGAGTGTGAGTTGTCTCTCAGGATGTCAGTCAGTGGTGTCCTGCTGTTTGTTGGTGCACAGTTGGCAGCAGGGCCTTGTGCTCCCCACAGCAGTAGCCAGTGTCAGCCATCTTGTGAGTCCTTCTCCACTCCCTGTGATGTGAGCACGGTTCAGGGTGGTGTTGATGGGCCAGTTGTGAGGCTGAGCAATGTCTGTGACTACGACTCCCATCATGCTATTGCCTCCACCCCCTTCCCAGCATGCCCATGCTTCCTTCCTTTTGACTCTGCTTCCCTGTGGGGTGGGCTGGCTGTGCTGACAGGATGGCTGGGAGTGTTGTCCTGGCAGTTGTTTGGCTAAGAGTCCCAAGAGTGTCCCTGTGCTTCACACAACATAACCCAGGGTGGTGGTGCTTTGTGGGATCTTGTGTTAGGATGGAGGGCATTGCATTCTACCAGGTGGGTACTGTGGAGTTTGTGTTGGGGGGTGTGAGGGGAGGTGCTGGTGACTATAGTCAGTGCTGCAAGTCCCCCTTCCCACCCAGCCAGCCAGATATCCCACCATGGAACGTGCTTGCATTGCAGGGAGTGGAAGTTGTCTCTCAGGATGTCAGTCAGTGGTGTCCTGCTGTTTGTTGGTGCACAGTTGGCAGCAGGGCCCTGTGCTCCCCACAGCAGTAGCCAGTGTCAGCCATCTTGTGAGTCCTTCTCCACTCCCTGTGATGTGCGCATGGTTCATGGTGGTGTTGATGGGACAGTTTTGGGGCGGGCAATATGTGTGACTGCAACTCCCATGATGCTATTGGCTACACTGACTTGGCCAGCATACACAGAATTCCTTCCTTTGAGTGGTCTTCACTGTGTGTTGGTGTTGTTGTGGTGGCTACATGTGTGGATGTGTTTGTTGGTTCTATTTGTGCCACTGCCTAGCTGTAGTTGTGGTTGTGTTTGTACATGTGTTGGCACAGTTGGATGTGACTTTTTTAATGGCATGTGTTGTGTTTCTCTGACTGACATACACATTTTGGGATGATTCTGTTCTGGTTGCTGTGTGATTGCTATGAGTGCATGGTTTGACTCTCCCCTTGACAGTGATGTGTGTGTGTTTTGTGGCAGTATATTGTGTACATTTGTTGTGTACTCACCAGGCTCTGGGATGTCCTCTAGTCCATATATGCTCACTGGCGGTAGGATGGCCCGCACCTTCTCCTCCCAGGGCCTGAGGTATATTGGCTTGGCAGGAGGGCCACTGCCGGTGTGTTGGCTGTTGATGTAGTCTTGCTTCAGCAGTTTCCGTACCCTCCTGCGCACGTCATACCACCTGTTCTGGATGTCGGTCTTTGTGCGCCGACATGGTGATTGGGCGTTCACCCTGTTGATGATCCTCTCCCACATCTTGGTTTTCTGCGACATGGGGGTCTGTTGGACCAATGTGCCAAACAGCTGTGGCTCTACCCTGAGGATCTCGTCTACCAGGACTTCCAATTCACAATCTAGGAACTTGTGATTCTTCTTGGGGGCATGGTGATGGGTGGTGATGGTGAGTGATGTGTGTGTTGGTGTGCAGGTGAGGGTGTGTGAGTGTGTGTTTTGCTGGGTGTATGTGAGGTAGGTATTTGTTGGTGTGCTGATGGTGTGTGGCTTGTGTGAGGGATGAGCTGTGGGTGTGTGGTTGCTTTCTCTTGGGTGCTGGCAGTGGAATGGCATTTGCAAAGGCTCATGGTAGTGATTTGTGTCCTTTATATAGGTGGAGTTGTGGGTGTGTCTTTGTTCTCTGTCCCCACCCCCCCAGTATTTATTGGCTTGGTAATTGCTTGTTTGGCCTTTTTTTGGGTGATTTTTCCTTTGTGTTGTTTGTGTATGTTGGAAACGTTCTTGTGACCGAGTCGGACCCTGCATTGGTCTCGTACGGTGTTTTCCGTTTCGTTCACGCTGTGTTTGTGCAGTTTTCTATGCTGCGTACGCGTCGGTCGCGGTGTATTGTATTGCTTCGGCTCGGTTTTGTATGCGTGTCGGTCGTACGGCTTGTCCTCCGTCCGACTCGGTCGTGTTTTTGCGCCTTGCATCGTACTTTGCGGTTTGGAGTTGGCGGGTACGTTTCGGTCGGATTTGTTCCGGGTGCGTGTCGGTCGGTTGGATTTGCGTGTTTTTCCGGCCGGATTGCTATTTTCCGTGCGGCTCGGTCGGTCGGCTTGGTTTCCTTACGTGTCGGTCGGATTTATCGCGGCTTGCATCGTACTTGGCGTGTCGGGCGCCACTGGTACGTGTCGGTCGGTAATTTTTCCGGCTCCGAGTCGGTCGGTGCTTTTTCCGGCCCGAATCGGAATCGACCCCTTAGCAGGTAAGTAGTGTTATCGTTACTTTTTCTTACTCAGTAGTGGATCCTGGATCCAGCACTGGTGCATCTCCTGTAAACAGTTGAAAGAATGCGTTTAAGGGGGGCGCTAGAGGGCGCACGGCAAGATGGCCGCACTCTAGAGTAGCTCTGCCCGGCTGAGCCACCATCCGCCCATTATTTGCCTGCAATACCTGCATACCAATATCCCTACTACACCTGCCTCTCTGAGAACTGTCGCTGCATAAGTTAGCACGGCATCGGCGCGGCGGGGAGCGCTGTAGAGGCTGATTTGTGGACGGCGGAGTCCCGGAGGCGCAAACACAAGATGGCGGCCGCCGAGATGGTCGACTGACGGGCCCAGCCGCCGGACGTGGCGTCGGAGTGCTGGACCTGAGCGAAGCGTCGCATCTGTCTGCAGGCCGCGGACCCTTCAGGGCTGCAATATCGGCGATTTCTAGAACGGGGGACCATCTGCGCCACTGAGTGGATTCCTGCCCGTTTTTTGGAGTCGGTGCGGCGGCTCCCCTGACGCTGAGGCGCTGCGCGCCCCCCTGGTATCGGCGCTGCTCACGGTGCTGGCCCGCGCACTCAGCGTTGGAGGCCATGGGACGTACGGACAAATCGCAGCCTCGTCTCACCTTTGAGGCACGCAAGACATCTAGAACAATGCAGAAGGCGGCGTCAGACTCGGAGGCCGATGCCCAGGTTGACGCCCCCCCCACTCTGGAGGTGACATTGCTGGCTATGCAGCGCAGCTTACAATCAATAGAGGGCACGATGTCTGCAGTTAATCATAGGCTGGACCACATGTCTTCCCAATTAGAAAAGCATAATGCGCGCATGGGGGAGGTGGAGCAACGAGTGTCTGCTACGGAAGATGGCCTGGGTGCAGTCTCAGAAAAGGCACTGAATATGGAGAAGGTATTGGCCCTCATCCAGGCCAAGAATGAGGATTTAGAAGCGCGGTCTAGGCGTAATAATATCAGACTCACTGGCCTGCCTGAATCCACAAATGTGGGGAAAATGGAGACCTTTATGGAACGCCTCATAACTGAAATCTTTGGCGCAGAGCACTTCTCCAACCTGTTTGTTGTGGAGCGCGCTCATAGATCGCTGGCTGCAAGACCGGCTCCCGGGGCTCCTCCCCGCCCTGTGATAGCTAGACTGTTGAACTATAGGGACCGGGATACCATTTTGAGGCTGGCTAGAGAGAAGGGAAATGTGGTACATCAGGGAAACTCGCTGGCATTCTTCCCGGATTTCACGGTGACTGTTCAGGCGGCCAGGCGTGAATTTGGCGCCGCAAAAAATTCCTGCAGACGGAAGAGGTCCCGTATGCGATGCTATATCCGGCTCGCTTGCGCATTGGCCCAGATGGGGATTGTAAAATTTTCTCTTCTCCAAAAGCAGCACTGGAGCACGCTAAACAGTTAAAACGGAGAAGGAATGAGGCCAGTAGTGCCACTAACGAGATGGAGTGATTGCAAGCTGCAAAATACTACACATTGTTGCAAATTAGATCTATGTACTTCTTAGAACTTTCTATGGGGGTGTTATGCAATGATATGTGTCATGTGGAGGAATCTCTAACTTCCGGGTGGTGGGCCCTCTACTTCTCGTAGACAACTGGCACTGGGTATTAGATTGGTTAATAGGTGAGCTCTGAATTCTATGCAGCTACTGCTCAGTCAAGATGTGGGTTTCTCTATGATACTTGCCCGGGACTCTGATTAGGCGCTTGCACTGGCTCTGTGGAGCCAGATAATAGGTCTCTACGATGAGGCGTCTAAAAAACCTGATGGGTACTATACGCTGCTTAAGTCTGCTATAGAATATTGAGGCAGCCTATTATTGGCGCAATATCAGACCTGCTCAGCCACCTCTCACTACGTGGGAGGCTAGTAGCACTCAGCGCCCCTGAAACTGGGAGTACCCCAAACGCACTGTGTGGTTGTTGGGTATGTTGGGGGTGGGGTGGGATATTTTGGGGATGGCTTTGGCGTGTTGGGGAAGCTGAAGTGGGAGGGGGTTGGGGGGAGAGGTTACAGGGCAGGCAGAATGGTAATATAGCGGGGTGGGTTCTCTACCGATGTGATGCAACATGGTACTTCGGATATGCTTTGAATGCCCTATTATTTAGGTGCTCTGTTATGGAAGGTCTAGGACCATGAGTCATACAGTTAAGCTTCTTTCATGGAACGTACGTGGCCTGAATTCTCCGAAAAAATAAGAGCAGTATTTGCTTATTTAGATCGTATGGGAGTGCAAATAGCTCTACTACAGGAGACTCACTTAACAAAGGCTTCCGCCACGAAAGTGGGTATGCGCTGGGCGGGCGCCAAAGCTGCGTCATCTTATTCTACCTACTCTAGAGGCGTGCTGACCCTGGTGAAAAAAGGAATTCCCTTTAAAATGATTCGATCGGACATGGACGAATGTGGACGAGTGGTGCTTATATACGGACGACTTGGTAGTGAAAATGTGCTGCTGGTGAATGTGTATGGTCCTAATATTGACGACCCCTCCTTCTATTCCGATGTGTGGCGTAGAATCTCTGCATTTCCTACTGCTGCTATTATTTGGGGGAGATTTTAACCTCAGTCTGGATGCTTCAATGGATAGAATGGGCAGTAGCGAGGTGCGACCTAAACAAGCTGCGGAGGCGTTGCGGGGCTTGATGGACGTAGGCACCTTGTGCGATGTTTGGCGCAGAAGTCATCCCACTGGCCGTGAGGGCACTTTTGTATCCTCAGTACATGGATCCTGGTCCCGGATAGATATGTGGCTGGCCTCAGAGCGAGTATACCCATGGGTGGTGGGGGTGTCGCATGAGGCCCGCACTCTATCTGACCACTCTCCGGTGCTCCTCCGGTTGTGTGTTCCTGCCTGTGAACGCCCTCCCTTTGCGTGGCGACTACAGCCGTCGGAACTTCTGGATCCTGTCTTTCGCCTGACTATCGCTGAGGCGATTACAAATTTTTTTGTGAAAACGAGGGTTCGGTGGATAGTGTGGGTCTGATGTGGGAGGCCTTTAAGGTGACTATTCGTGGGACGTGTATAGGAGCGCAATCCGGCGTGCTGCGAGATATTCGGCGGAGACTCCAACGCTTAGCTTTGGATATTTCTAAACTAGAACGAGAGTATGAATCTGATCCTTCCACAACTAAGTTGGCTTCCGTGCGCGAAATTGTTTCGGAGTATAATGCTACAGCTGATCAGGAGCTCCTGCACTGCTCCCGCAGAAGGGTTGCCCGCTACTATGGAGAGGGAGGCCGGCCGGGCCGCTCTCTGGCCCAAAAACTAACTGAGCCACGCAGTCAGGAGCATATTACAGAATTGCTGGGAGAAGACGGGGTAGCTCATAACTCGCATACTGAGATTTGCGATATAATATTGCAATTCTACACTAGACTATATGCCACGAAGGCTTCTCCGTCAACCATTGAGATCGACGCATATCTGGAGGATATCGCGCTGGGTTGGCTATCTGCTTCGCACCGTGAGTATCTCACGCAGCCGTTCACTGCAGAGGAGGTTAGGGAGGCCATAATGTCCCTCCCGACATGTAAGGCGGCAGGCATAGATGGCTTACCTAGTGAATTTTACAAAGCTTATGTGTCGGTACTTGCCCCCAGACTCCTGGAAGTCTATGCGGAAGCTTATGAGATGGGGAGATTACCTCCTTCCCTTCGTGAAGCTTTACTCGTCACATTGCTGAAACCAGACAAGGCCCCCAATATCTGCGAGTCATATCGGCCCCTGTCGATTATAAATATAGATGCAAAGATTCTGGCAAAAATGATCGCCACTAGAATACAACCATTGGTCCCTCTTTTGGTTCTACCAGATCAGTCCGGGTTCGTCACAGCGAGATCCACGGCTCATAATTTGCGCACAGTTTTTTCGACCCTACACTACTTTGACCCTGATTTTCAAGCAGTTGCTGTGCTGCTCGATGCAGCAAAGGCTTTCGATTCTCTACAATGGCCTTATATGTTCACGGTATTGACTAGGATGGGCTTCCCGCCGTTCTTTTTACAATGGCTTAGGGTGTTGTATGACTCCCCCGCGGCACGAGTTCGGGTTAATGGCTGGATGTCCTCGTTGTTCCCCATTCAGAGAGGTACGCGGCAGGGGTGCCCCTATCTCCTATGTTGTTCTCGCTCGCCCTGGAGCCCCTAGCATGCAAATTGCGTCAAAAGCACGCGGCCGCGGCTTTGCGGTTTCGGCAGAGGCCGCTGGGGGTCTCTCTTTATGCGGACGACATGCTGCTCTATGTTCGCGACCCGGGGTACATTTACCTGCGCTTCTCCGGGAGTATGTTAAATTCGAGGGGTTCTCGGGACTGGGGATCAACTGGTCAAAATCAGTGGTGTTTCCCCTTACTGCGAACACGAGGGAAGTGGAGATGGAGTTTCCGCTAAACTGGACGTCTGATCCTGTGAAGTACCTTGGGGTCTGGCTCCACCGAGATCCGGAAGTGGTTATCTCGGAGAACTATGGCCGCACGGTCACGCGCATCACGGAATTGGCCGAAAGATGGGCACACCTGCCCCTCTCTTTGGCAGACAGGATAGCAGTGGTGAAAATGGCCTTCCTCCCTAAATTATTATACTTTTTTGTTAATATCCCCATTAAATTAAACATGGCAATGTTTCGTACCCTTCAGTCCTCCTTGCTGACCTTTGTCTGGGGGGTAAGAAGCCTCGCTGTAAGTGGGATCTACTGGTGCAGCCCTTTGATCGAGGTGGTTTTGAAGCCCCTGACCTTCGATTATACTATTTGTGCGCACAGGCGCAATTCGCGCATTATTGGCATTTTCCTCAGCGTTTTCAGCCACATGTGGCTATTGAATCGGATGCTGTTCTCCCCATGCCACTGCAGGCGGCTACTCTCTCGGGGGCTCGGGAGGCCCGCGCACAGAAATAAGCCCTGTACAGTGCACTGCGTGGGCTTGGCGCATGCTTGCAAAGCGAGCTCAGTTACCCTATCTTTACGCACCGCTGCTGCCCCTAGCATCTCACCCCGAGATCTCTGCGGCATGGGAACCATTGGCCCTACGGGAATTAGCTAAGGCTGGTATCTCTCGGTTGGGTGATCTGTACAGGGATGGTCAATTCAAAACAATACAGGAGGCTCGCAATGGCGCTGATCGTGGCTTTATGTTTGACTTTACAATAGTTAGAGTTCGACAAGCGATTCGTGCGGTGTATCCGGATTATCCTGCGGAGCCTACTACTCTACGGGCATTGCAGGCGATGCTGTCGGGAGAGGGGCGCAGGGGGTTAATCACCAAACTATATAATGCTTCCCTGCGTGAACGGGAGCAGGTTGATCACCCCTCTTGTTTACGCTGGCAGGTATCGTTGGGTTCTCCTCTTGCGCCGGAGGTCTGGACGGCGTGCTGTCAACTCACTGGTCGATTGACGGCCAACTGTAATCTCCGTATTATTCATTTTAAATTCCTCCACCAGCTTTATTACACCCCTTTACAACTGTATCGATATGGTCTACGGGAGACTGCCAATTGTGTGCGTTGTGGAATGGCGGATGCTGATTTCATCCATGTGGCCTGGCTGTGTGCGGGTATATTTGCTTTTTGGACGGCTGTGGTGAGACTGCTTACTGATGTTGTGCTGGAGCCCGTGACATGTACTCCTGAAATCTGCTTACTAGGGTATGTCAAGCGTCTTCAACCTTGCAATAGACGAATAGTTGCAGTCTCCCTTTTATTAGCGAAACGTGCTGTTGCGCAATGTTGGGGTGCTAAAACTACTCCCACGGTAAAAAAATGGCTACGTGATCTGACCTACTGCAGGGACCAGCTCCTGATCTATGAGGAGGAGCTGCCAGTTGCATCTCGCCCCAAGGATTTCTGGGCCCCGCTTACAGTATATTTAATGTCAAACCCTGACCTGTTGTGAGTTTCTAATTACCTTTCATGTATTCTCTCTGTAGTCTACTGCATTGCTTGGGGGTGCTTGCCCCACGCACTGGCGTGTGCAGTCCCTGCCTGTAGTTTTGCGCTTGTTATAATGCTCCTCATACCTGGAGAAGTAGGCCACATGAATATGCCAATTTATTTCCAATCACTGTTATTGGTTTCTATATGATAGTTTTTTTATTGAGCATGCATTGTCCGAAGGTTCTTGATCCTGACCACATTCTGCCTGGGGGGGGTAAGGGGGTGGGGGGGGATAAAGGAGGGTTTGTTTGATTTTATTATTCTGCATCGAATGTGCATTTATTGATTGTATTTGTTTTTTGTTAAAATAAAAAAAAAAAAAATAAATAAAAAAAAAAAGAATGCGTTTAAGTCATACAGGCGATTTTTAAGGATTATTTGTAGTTTGTGAAAATCGACACTTTGAAACTTTTCTGCTGAAAACCAGACAATGGATACCTATGGAAGGAAATACAAGTTACTGGTAAGTACGGTTAGAATTACTTTTCAGGGTCAGTGCTGGGCTAAAAGATGCAGCACTGGGTTCTCTCCTGATAACAGGTGAGTAAATCGGAATTCGTAGTTCGGCTGATTTTAGAGGAATACTATAAAGTTCCAAAACTCCACACTTAGAAGAATTTCCAAGTGAAACCAGTCAATGTTAGCCTATGGAAGGAAATTCAAGTTACTGGTAAGTACGGTTAGAATTACTTTTCAGGATCTGTACTGGGCTCAAAGATGCAGCACTGAGGTCTCTCCTGATAACAGGTGAGTAAATTGGAATTCGTAGTTCAGCTGATTTTAGAGGAATATTATAAAGTTCCAAAACTCCACACTTAGAAGAATTTCCAAGTGAAACCAGTCAATGTTAGCCTATGGAAGGAAATTCAAGTTACTGGTAAGTACGGTTAGAATTACTTTTCAGGATCTGTACTAGGCTCAAAGATGCAGCACTGAGGTCTCTCCTGATAACAGGTGAGTAAATCAGAATTCGTAGTTCTGCTGATTTTAGAGGAATATTTGTATGTTTCAAAAATCGACACTTAGAAACTTTTTCAGCAAAAAGCAGGCAATGATATCCTATGGAAGGAAATTCAAGTTACTGGTAAGTACGGTTAGAATTACTTTGAAGGATCTGTACTGGGCTCAAAGATGCAGCACTGGGTTCTCTCCTAATAACAGGTCAGTAAATCGGAATTCGTAGTTCGGCTGATTTTAGAGGAATATTATAAAGTTCCAAAACTCCACACTTAGAAGAATTTCCAAGTGAAACCAGTCAATGATATCCTTTGGAAGGAAATTCAAGTTACTGGTAAGTACGGTTAGAATTACTTTTCAGGATGAGTACTGGGCTCAAAGATGCAGCACTGAGGTCTCTCCTGATAACAGGTGAGTAAATCGGAATTCGTAGTTCGGCTGATTTTAGAGGAATATATGTATGTTTCAAAAATCGACACTTAGAAACTTTTTCAGCAAAAAGCCGGCAATGATATCCGATGGAAGGAAATTCAAGTTACTGGTAAGTACGGTTCAAATGACTTTTCAGGATCAGTACTGGGCTCAAAGATGCAGCACTGAGGTCTCTCCTGATAACAGGTGAGTAAATCGGAATTCGTAGTTCGGCTGATTTTAGAGGAATATTATAAAGTTCCAAAACTCCACACTTAGAAGAATTTCCAAGTGAAACCAGTCAATGTTAGCCTATGGAAGGAAAATCAAGTTACTGGTAAGTACGGTTAAAATTACTTTTCAGGATCAGTACTGGGCTCAAAGATGCAGCACTGAGGTCTCTCCTGATAACAGGTGAGTAAATCGGAATTCGTAGTTCGGCTGATTTTAGAGGAATATTTGCACAATGGTGAAGGAGGGGGTGGGGCCTGAGGTGACATGTCTGCAAACACGCCCTGTGGCGCGTTTTAAGTTGGAGAATTAATTCCTCCTCAATCCCGAGGGTCCCTAGGGGCCAACTAGCCCACCAGATACCTCCAGTGTGCGCCAGAGAGCTGCGTTGCAGAGAGGTGTTCAGAGGCCACACCCCTTTTTGCACCTCTCTGCAACGCAGCTCTGTGGCACTTTCCGGACGTACCTGGTGGGCTAGTTGGCCCCCAGGGACCCTCAGGATTGAAGGGGATTTAATTCCCCATCTTAAAAAGCGCCACGGGGCCTGTTTGCACACATATCACCTGAAGCCCCGCCCCTCCCTTCACCACTGTGCAAACGCGCCCCGTGGCGCGTTTTAAGTTGGGGTATTAAGTCCCCTTGAATCATGAGGGTCCCTGGGGTCCAACTAGCCCACCCTGTACCTCCAGTATGCGCCAGGGAGCTGCGTTGCAGAGAGGTGTTCAGAGGCCACGGCCCTTTTTACACCTCTCTGCAACGCAGCTCTGTGGCGTTTCTGGACGTACCTGGTGGGCTAGTTGTCCCCCAGGGACCCTCAGGATTGAAGGGGATTTTATTCCCCATCTTAACACACGCCACGGGGCCTGTTTGCACACATGTCACCTGAAGCCCCGCCCCCTCCGTTCACCACTGTGCAAACGCGCCCCATGGCGCGTTTTAAGTTGGGGGATTAAGTTTCCTTGAATCCTGAGGGTACCTGGAGTCCAACTAGCCCACCATGTATGTCCAAAAAGCGCCCCAGAGCTGCGTTGCAGAGAGGTGTAAAAAGTGGCGTGGCCTCTCTACACCTCTCTGCAACGCAGGCCCCTGGCACATACTGGAGGTTCCTGGTGGGCTAGTTGGCCCCCAGGGACCCCCAGTATTCAAGGGGAATTCGTTCCCCCTCTGCAAACGCGCCAGGGGGCGCGTTTGCAGAGTGCTGCAAGCAGGGGGGCGTGGCCTCCGGCGCGATGCCGGTCTTTTTTTTTTTTTTTTAAGAAGGGGGGCTGTGTGGCCCCCCTTCTTTTTCTAATCTATTGGCCCTGGGGACCCCATCCCCCAGGGTCTGCCCCCTAATTATTATTATTTTTTTTTTTTTAATTTGGAAGGGGGCCGCGTGGCCCCCCTCCCGAGGCCTTAATCGGCCCCGGGACCCCATCCCCCGGGGCATGGCCTTCTTTTTTTAAATAAAACTTATGGAGGGGGCTGCGTTGCCCCCTCCTCAGGCCACTTATGGCCCCGGGGACCCCATCCCTCGGGGCCGGCCTTTGTATTTTTAAATTTTTTTATTTTTTTATTACATTTTGGGGAGGGGGCCACGTGGCCCCCTCCCGGGCCACTAATGGCCCCGGGACCCCATCCCCCGGGGCCTGGCCACTCGCTGGGGACCGTGGGGGTCCCCAATCCCCGCACGGTCCCGCCGGCTCACCGCGTCCTGCGGGAGCCGGCATTGCTTTTCCATAAGGGGAGCTGCTGACATGCAGCTCCCCTTATGGAAAAGCAATTGCTTTGCTTCATTGAAGCGAGAGCAGGTTTCCTGCTCTCGCTTCAATGAAGCAGCAAGTTTGCAATGACAGGACGGGAGCCGCGAGGCTCCCGTCCTGCCATTGCAAACAGCAGTGTCCTGGGGGTAGGCACCCCGGGACACTGCAGGAGCCGGCCCTGGGGGGTGGCGGTCCCCAGGGCCACCACAGGCTCCAGGAGGGGGGCCGCGCGGCCCCCCTCCCCACTTCTGCAAAGCCCCGGGGAGGTGGTGGTCCCCGGGGCTCGGACCCCCACATTTCTTTAATTAGTGCCCCAGGGAGGTGGTGGTCCCCGGGGCATGTGGGGGGGCAGGAGCCCCCCCACACAGGTATTTTTATTAAAAAAAAGAAGCCCCGGGGGGTGGCGGTCCCCGGGGCTGCGGGGGGGCCGTGAGCCCCCCCGCCAGCATTATAATTTCAAAGCCCCGGGGGTGGCGGTCCCGGGGCTTGGGGGCCTCTAAGGCTCCCCCATACATAAAATTTTAAAACCACGCATGCCCCCGGGACTTTGCCCACCCGGGGCCAATTAAGAATGAAGCGCGGGAGCCCGCGCTTCATTTTTTTTTTGTCGGCAGGATCCGCGCACCCAGCGCGTTTTTTGCCGGCAAACAAAAATCGCTGTTCCAGTATCAATACGCCAATAATGTCATACGCGTTTCGGGCGTTCCTTCGCCCTTGGTCTCTGACATGGCTTGTGGGAGAACCAGCTGCACAAATCACATCACACTTGTAATGAAGAGTTCAAGTCCCGCCTTCAGTAGGAGGAGAAAATTGCACCCACTATGACTGTAAATAATGAACTATACAAACCAGAATGCAATTGTGCACACGCCTACTGAAGGCGGGACTTGAACTCTTCATTACAAGTGTGATGTGATTTGTGCAGCTGGTTCTCCCACAAGCCATGTCAGAGACCAAGGGCGGAAGAACGCCCGAAACGCGTATGACATTATTGGCGTATTGATACTGGAACAGCGATTTTTGTTTGCTCAGCAGTCCTGCAATTAAAATGAAGAATACACGCTGTGTGTGGGGCCCTCAATTGTGCAAGCACTCTTCATTGGGATATATTACGGCCTGCTCCAGGTCGTGAGGGCTCCCCGCTGCTGACAATGCGGGCCGAAGCGCTGGTGATTTTTAAGCGCCGAGGAACAGCGTGCCAGGTTGTGAGGACATGAAAAGAAGCTGGGCACCAACCTCGTAAGTTTTTCAGTAACCCACTGCGGTATTTTATAACTTTTGAGGAGAAAATTGCACCCACTATGACTGTAAATAATGAACTATACAAACCAGAATGCAATTGTGCACACGCCTACTGAAGGCGGGACTTGAACTCTTCATTACAAGTGTGATGTGATTTGTGCAGCTGGTTCTCCCACAAGCCATGTCAGAGACCAAGGGCGAAGGAACGCCCGAAACGCGTATGACATTATTGGCGTATTGATACTGGAACAGCGATTTTTGTTTGCTCAGCAGTCCTGCAATTAAAATGAAGAATACACGCTGTGTGTGGGGCCCTCAATTGTGCGAGCACTCTTCATTGGGATATATTACGGCCTGCTCCAGGTCGTGAGGGCTCCCCGCTGCTGACAGTGCGGGCCGAAGCGCTGGTGATTTTTAAGCGCCGAGGAACAGCGTGCCAGGTTGTGAGGACATGAAAAGAAGCTGGGCACCAACCTCGTGAGTTTTTCAGTAACCCACTGCGGTATTTTATAACTTTTGAGGAGAAAATTGCACCCACTATGACTGTAAATAATGAACTATACAAACCAGAATGCAATTGTGCACACGCCTACTGAAGGCGGGACTTGAACTCTTCATTACAAGTGCGATGTGATTTGTGCAGCTGGTTCTCCCACAAGCCATGTCAGAGACCAAGGGCGAAGGAACGCCCAAAACGCGTATGACATTATTGGCATATTGATACTGGAACAGCGATTTTTGTTTGCTCAGCAGTCCTGCAATTAAAATGAAGAATACACGCTGTGTGTGGGGCCCTCAATTGTGCGAGCACTCTTCATTGGGATATATATATATATATATAAATATATATATATATATATATATTCCAAACAAAATGCCCCAAAGCAACGAGGACGCACTCAACCGCTGAAGGAACCATCCGGTTTATTCAAATCGAAAACAAGCATCGGCATTGCATGAAAGATTCTCCAACCTTACGCGTTTCGAGGCTCCTGCCTCTTAGTCATAGGTAAATGAACATTCACTCCGCAGATGTCTCTGATTGTTTTTAGCATGCCTCATTTACATACCCTTGGTGGGCCGTGCTTAATGCCTACGTAATTGTAATTGCACGCTAGGACTTGTAGTCCGTTTCAGAGTCCTTTATTATTTTGCCATTAGTGGGCTCCGCTTTGTAAATGAAAGTGTTTCTCTTTATTGCCCTCAGTGGGCCATGTTGCCGAGCAAGTTTATATTTCTCCCCTTCTGCAGTGCTGTAAAACGTAGGCGCAGTTCCTCGCTCTCAGCCTCTTATCAATTTTGTAGATGGTGCGATCCTCCACGGCAGGACTGCCGTGTAATTTATTCCAAACAAAATGCCCCAAAGCAACGAGGACGCACTCAACCGCTGAAGGAACCATCCGGTTTATTCAAATCGAAAACAAACATCGGCATTGCATGAAAGATTCTCCAACCTTACGCGTTTCGAGGCTCCTGCCTCTTAGTCATAGGTAAATGAACATTCACTCCGCAGATGGCTCTGATTGTTTTTAGCATGCCTCATTTACATACCCTTGGTGGGCCGTGCTTAATGCCTATGTAATTGTAATTGCACGCTAGGACTTGTAGTCCGTTTCAGAGTCCTTCAACTGTGAGTGCTCCTTTAAGCTTTCGGGCGTTTGGATAAAATATATATATATTTATATATATATATATATACCATGCTCCAAGGTTGCCCCTTCGTTGAGTAGCACTCCACACAGAAATCTGGTATAAAACCTTTAATGCGGACATGAGCAAACAACAGACTGCTGAAATGCTTTGACAGCCACTCTCTGCTCGCCGACGCGTTTCGAGAATAAATCTCTCTTCTTCAAAGGCTGCAGCGTGTCGTGGTTACGTGCGTGGTCCGAGCTGCATTCCCAAAGTTTCAGCTGAATCCCACGCCCCCAAATGGGCCGGTCACATGACTGCAGCGGGGCCTGTTGGGAAATGCAGTGTCGGTATTATTGTCCTTCAATGGATGCACTAATTACAGTCAAAATTACGATACAAGCCCTGTATGGGCCTCAGCTGTCAGAGTTCGCTCTAAATTCCTTTTCTGTGTTCCACATAAATCGCTGGATGAATCCCAAGCTTTGTGGCCCCCTCACATCACGGGGTGGTGCCGACTCGGCAGCAGGACAGCCGCCAAATATACCATGCTCCAAGGTTGCCCCTTCGTTGAGTAGCACTCCACACAGAAATCTGGTATAAAACCTTTAATGCGGACATGAGCAAACAACAGACTGCTGAAATGCTTTGACAGCCACTCTCTGCTCGCCGACGCGTTTTGAGAATAAATCTCTCTTCTTCAAAGGCTGCCGCGTGTCGTGGTTACGTGCGTGGTCCGAGCTGCATTCCCAAAGAATCAGCTGAATCCCACGCCCCCAAATGGGCCGGTCACATGACTGCAGCGGGGCCTGTTGGGAAATGCAGTGTCGGTATTATTGTTCTTCAATGGATGCACTAATTACAGTCAAAATTACGTTAGAGCGAGCAATAGTCATCCCCTGATTGGAAGTTTTTATGAATTTAAATCTCTATTTTTGTTAGAACCATACTGGGACAGAAACTCTGCACCCTTAGACAGAAAATTATATTTCCAATTTATGATAGGTACATTGCCCCTCAAGTCTTCTTCTGCCAGATGGGCCCCCGATAAAGATGAAGTGTGCCCAATATGTAATGCTGCTTCCAAATCTGTTGGACACGTTTTATTCGGCTGCCATGGTTATGATGGTATTCACCGCACATCTAAACTAGGCTTATGTATGTGCAGTTGCTAAGTTTCGGGGCAAAATGTTGGTTATACGCACAGAGGCATTGACAGCTATCGCTTAACCCTACTAACTTCTCCCCGACTGTACAAGAAATTATTACACCTATTGTCTATGTTTACATACTATGATTCCATGTGTGGTGATTATTGTCACTCCTGTATGAATGTTATTTGGGTTTTTTTAAGGATGGGTCATTGTTTATTAGGTTCATAATTGTATCGTGCCCTTTTAGCTCTTATCCTTGTGCTATACTGTGACCTCTCTAGCAAATCGAAGGTGTAGCATTCTTAACAATTTTCCAAAAATTATTTTTACTCGGATCTCACTGATTTTAATCTTTATCAAATTGTATTATTAGGTTTTATATATATGATTTTTATTTCTATGCTTTTATGACTATTATTGTCGAATAAAGCAAGTAATTGAAGCATATATATATATATATATATATATATATACATTTATATAGATGTGTGAGTGTGTATATATACACACTCCTGTCTTGAAAGTTTCGGGTGATTCGTCAAGCGGGGCCAAGAAATAAGGGGGTCCCAAAACGCGTTTTCTCCATGTTAATTTCCGTAGGAAATTTTGGAACAGGCTACAGCCCGAACTGCTGAACGGAATTACATCAAATTTGGCAAAAAGGTAGCTCTTGGTTCAGAAAGCAATCTTTTTTTTAAATGGTGTAAGTCCGTTCAGTAGTTTCTGAGAAATTAAAAAAATATATATATATATCGATATTTGGTGATCGCGGTGGATCCGTGAACCCTCCCGATCACGAGCTTGATTCTGATTGGCTGCCAAAACTCCAAACCAAAAAGTGTGGGCAGCCATCTTGTGACTCGGTTGAACCAAGTCACAAGAAAACAGTACAAAAACGATAAAAAAGAAAAGGGGGCAGGGTAGAAACACCCTGACCCCCTAGGCCTGCTCAGGGGGTCTCACAGGGACCACTAAGGCCAAAAAAAGCATTTTTTTAAAACTTTTAGGCGGGTGCGAATCCCGTCGAATTTTTTTTTTTAAAACAAAGTGCGGGCTCCCACGCTTCGTTTTAATGAGCCCCTGGGTGGGCCAGGTCCAGGGGGCAATGTTGTTAATATATGTGGTGGCCGCGTGGGCCCCCGAAGCCCCGGGGACCGCCAGCTCCCCGGGGCTTTTTAAATAATATAAGGGGGGCAGTTCACCCCCCGCAGCCCCGGGGACCGCCACCTCCCCGGGGCATTTATGATTCTGGGCGGGGGCCTTGTGGGTCGCCCCAAGCCTCGGTGACCGCCACCTCCCCGGGGCTTAAATTAAAATTAGAAAATGTGTGGGGGGGATCTTGCCCCTCCCCACACTGCCCCGGGGACCACCACCTCCCTGGGACAATTTTAAATTAAGGGTGGGGGTACGTTGCGGACCCCCGGGGACCACCACCTCCCTGGGGCTATTTTCACATTGGGAGGGGGGCATGCGGCCCCCCTCCTGGAGCCCTCCTTGGCCCTGGGGACTGCCACCCCCCAGGGCCGGCTCCAGCAATGTCCCGGGGTGCCCACCCTGAGACATTACAGTTTGCTATGGCAGGGCGGGAGCAGTGCTCCCGCCCTGCTATAGCAAACAATGCTTTGCTTCGTGGAAGCGAGAGCAGGAAACCTGCTCTCGCTTCCACGAAGCAAAGCAGAATTGCTTTTGGGCAAGGGGAGCTGCATTGCAGCAGCTCCCCTTGTCCAAAAGCAATGCCGGCCCCCGCAGGAGCCGGGGAGCCGGCTGGGACTGTGGGGGCATTGGGGCTCCCGAGCAGTCCCCAACATGAGGCCAGGCCCTGGGGAATGGGGACCCCGGGGGCCAAAAGTGGCCCAGGGAAGGGGGCCATGCGGCCCCCTCCTGTTAAAATAAATGTTAAAAATTAATAAAAAGAGGCAAAGCCCCGAGGGATGGGGTTTCCGCGGCCGAAAAAAGTCTCAGGCGAGGGGCGGCGCGGCCCTCCTCTTTTAAAAAAAAATTTAAAAATATATATATAAATATATGGCCTTGCCCCAGGGGATGGGGCCCCAGGGGCCAAAATCGGCCTCGGGAGGGGTCCCCCTTCCCGTTTTTTTAAGAACCCATAAAATATGTCAAAGACTCTGGGGGATGGGGTTCCCAGGGCACACAAAATATTATGAGAAGGGGGGCCACACAGCCCCCCTTCTAAGCACAAAAAAAGAAAAAGAAAACGGCATCTCGCCAGAGGTCCCGCCCCCTCCCTGCACCACTCTGCAAACGCGCCTCCTGGCGCATTCTGGGTTGGGGGATTAAGTCCCCTAGAATCTTAAGGGTCCTTAGGGGCAAATTAGCCCACCAGGTACCTCCAGTAAGCCCCACACAGTGGGATTGCTGAGAGGTGGTCGGAGGCCACTCCCCTTTTTACACCACTCTGCAAACGCGCCTCTTGGCGCACTGCTGGTGGGGTGATGAGGTTCACATGTGTCCTGAGGACCTCAGGACTAAAGTGGACTTCATCCCCCGAGCAGCAGTGCACCAGGAGGTGCGTTTGCAGAGTGGTGTAAAAGGGGCGTGGCCTCGGACCACTCTCAGCAATGCAGCTATGTGGGGCTTACTAGAGATAACAGGAGGGCTAGTTGGCCACCAGGGACCCTCAGGAGGCAAGGGGACTTCATCCCCAACCAAGAGCGCGCCATGTCACTGACCATATCATGCGTGATGTAATATGTGATGTCATCAGCAGTGCATTGGGGGGGGCGCGAGTTATAGTTAGCTCAACTAACTATAACGGCCAAATTTCTCTGGTTTTGTACGAGTGAAATGTCCAACTAACTATAACGTCCCTGAAACCTGTTGTTTTTTTTTGTGAATTTCTAAGGTTTTTTAAATGCTAATTTCTAACTATAATGTCCCTGAAACCTATGTTTTTTCCAGTGAATATTACATATATATAATATTATATTGCCGAGAGATATTGGCCAGAAATGTAGATTCCAGGCCACCCAGTATCTCCACACCTAAGTCCAGTCAACTCATAATGAGGGTCACATTCAATACATTTCATCCTATGCAGACCACAAAAGACAAGAAGATTACATCAATCTGCTACTATATCCTCAAGCATGTGATCACATAACACTGTGGCCATAGCCCTATCTCTTCCCCGACTCTCTATATTGCACACGGAGCACTCCATGCTGTAGGTCCTGTCTTCCAGCACTGAAAACTTCAAGCATATCAACTGCAAAGGAAACAGAGATTCAAATCAGCACTTCTACTGTTTATCCACTGTTACCAACAGTGTTGCAAGGACGGGTCGATCTCTACAATAAAGACCCAAAAACTCAGCAACACTTCAACTCCAACCCAAATGAGAATATCAGTAGTACTGGAAATTTCAGAAAACAATAAATAATTGATAGTTCCTTCCTATTGCATGAAACTCACCTCACAAGCAAAGATTAACTTTAAACTTGATATGTAACAAACGATTACAGAGAATCTATGTCAGGTAACCAATAATACTCTGAAGATGAGGTACCCTTCGCACAGACCTCTAGGTCTGGCCATTCGTTGGAGACATGTATCCATTAACCATCAGTAGCGGCTCCTGGAGGGAGTGCTACCGGGCGGTGACGCGGTGCGGGGGAGGGGCAGGGTGGGGGGTAGTAAACTCCGGAATACGGCCGAACAGAGGTAAGTAAACAAATAAATAAAACGAATTTCGTTGCGTGCGCTGCATCGCATTTGGCGATGCAGCGCGCGCAATGAAATTCGTTTTATTTATTTATTTATTTACTTACCTCTGTTCAGCCGTATTCCGGAGTTTACTAACCCCCACCCTGCCCCTCCCCCACACCGCGTCACCACCCGGTAGCACTCCCTCCAGGAGCCGCTACTATTAACCATGCTGCCCATTCAACCAAACACTTAATCTATGACACAGATTACCTAAGTGTGAACTATACCAATCATGGATTAAAGTGCAGGATTCGAGCAAAGTTTGTGGCATCTGAGCCATATTAAACTTATGAAGTGTTAGAAAAGATTGCAATACAATGCAATAAAGCTAAGCTAGCCAATGTCTTTCAGGATGGAAGTACAGTATTGCACCTGCATGTGGTGCATTCAGTCCTGCCCTGGATCCATGTATCTAAACACAGCCACCAGTACCGGACCTGCTTTTTTCCGAACATTTGCAGGTAGAATGAAAGCTGAACACAGGGGGCAAAATATGTATGTCCTGAATATCATTTTGAAAATATCTTGCCATTAGAGTTAATAATAGGGTATATATACTCAACGGGGTAATATTTTGTAATCCGTATTTACAATATAATATTTATGTCAGACAATGTCAGACAGTCCCCAGGGCTGTCATATGCAGTTTCTTCATGCATGCAGAGTAGTGGCCCATACACAGGTGCCTCCTAATATGAAACATTTATTCAAGCCTGTGTGTCAATCACATGTACACTCCTCTGCAATGCTATGTGGTCTTCTACCCAGCCTTACAGGAGACTCCTCCTTCAGACTTGGTAAGTACCATCAAGCTTTGCTATTCAGGCTAGGCATGTATGAAATTTACATTACTCTGGCATAACTCATGGAATTTAGAGAATTTTGCATTACACTTTGTTGGAAATTGGGTTACTGGTTGAGGAGGAGGGGCGAAACCCTACTCAAGCAGGAACCACAATCTCGGTTAGGGTGAAACACAAAAAAAAACAAATTAACCTAAGCTTAACTCTCTGCTAGCTTGGCACAAAGCAATCAGGGTTCACTCGGAGGCAATGTGTAAAATATTTATGCAGCACTTCAAACAGTAATGAAGTGAAAACACAAATCAAGAAAAATCCCACACCAATTGTGAAAAATAGAGCAAAATTGACTAATTTATTTAACATGAAAACATCAAAAATCCAATCAGTAGACCCGGAGATATGCAATTTTGAAGATTTCAGGTAAGTAAAGCACCTAAAAGCACTGAGTGCCACTCACGGTTATCTGGTCATGGGAAACGGGGTGAAATCACACCCTCAGGCCAACCTCAATGGAATGCCGGATGGATACATGGACCAGGTATGTATTTACTGAAAGAGTTACCATCAAAGTCCAGCGCAAAGAGTTCTGTTCGATGTGGAAGGGGCATTGAGGAGCAGGAAGAGCATCGTGGATGGTTGTCCTATAGTGTAAAGAGCAGGCGGGGTGTCATGGATGGTCGCAGCTATAGCATGAAGATCCTGTCAGGCATCGGTCGTTGCTGGATCTTTGCGTTGGCAGTCACTGCAAGATGTTGATGCTGTAGTGAGAAGTACATATCTCGCATTGCTGGGCATCACTAATAGTAACTGTGGCATGATGAATCGGGTTCACCGGAGCTTCGTGTTGGTGGGTGACGCGGGCCGGAAGATATTGGCGTGAACGGGCCCGATTGCTTTTGCAAAGAGCCAACAACTTCTCTTTTTCTTGTGGAGAGAACTCCACTGATGCCACACAAAGGGTGCATGACCTGAGGGACTCATTTATGGGATCAGGAACTCACTACAGCAGAGGCCAGCAGGACTCAGGCAGGTCCAGTTTCAGGTGTAGGCAGAAGGTCAGCTGGGCAGTTGCAGGGGCCTCTGGAGCTTGTTAGGTCCCTGTAGCTCAAAAAAGATGGTCAGTCTGCTGACCCTTGGAGTCACTTCAGCCTGAGATGAAGGGTGGACGTCCAGTCTTCCTTCTCACCAAGCAGGTCAGGCCAAAGAGCAGCAGGGTGTCAGTCCTGCGGACAGCAAAGCAGCACAGCAGTCCTTCTTCTGTAGCATCCACAGATCCAGGAGTATACTGAAGAGTTGGGTTTGAGGGTCCAATATTTCTATCTGGTACCCACTTTGAAGTAGCAGAAGGTTCTAGAACTTTTCCTTTGAAGTCCTAGAATTTTGCTGCCTCACCCTGCTCTGGCTCCAAGCTAGCTGCAGGAACTATGCAGTGGTGACATATCCTTCGTGTGAAGGCAGGGCACAGCCTTTTCAGTTGCAAGTGGAGCTGTGTCCAGCTTGCCTCCCCATCCTGCCACTTGATGGCCCATCCAGACATACCTGATCCCTCTATTGTGTGGCTGTCTGGGAGGAATAAACAAAGCCCAACTGTCAACTACACCTAGTCATGTGACCTAGGAACAGGCTGCAAGTACCAAATAGTTAGGGCAGGAATAATCCAACTTTCTTGAAGTGGAATTTGCACAATTGTTACATAAAATCTGTATACCATTAAAGAGGATTTTTAATTACAATTTCCCAGACACAAAACATGACATTCCTATCTGTTCCCAGCTGAAAGTTATCACTTATTAAGTAGAATAAGTTAACCCAATGTTATTCTATGGGAGAGGTAGGCCTCACTGCAGTGAAAAACTAATTTAGGAGTTTTTATTGCTAGGACATGTAAAATGTAAAAGTACATGTCCATTTTTTTTAATACATTGCCCCCTGCCCTCTGGGCAGTTTCTGGATAGGAGAAGTACACTTTAACACCAGCTAAGGGTCCAAGACCTGGAGGGCACCTCTTGAGGGATAGCACTCACTACAGCAGAGGCCAGTAGTCGGGTCCAAGGCAGTTCCAGTTGGAAGTGGGCGACAGAAAATGCTCAAAAGTTGCAGAAGATGGCCTCTGGAGGAATAGCACTCGTTACAATGCATGCGTTTACAACGCATGCCATTACAACACAAGTCGTTACAACGACGCGTTGTTACAATGCATGCCATTACAACGCAAGTCGTTACAATGACTTGCTGTGGGGGGGCGCTAGAGTTTGGAATAGTATAATTTACTATTCCAACTCCAGTGTGTGCAACAGTAGGGAAGGTGTTGGATTGAAAATCCAACAAATCCAACACCTTCTGCCCCCTACAGCAAGTCGTTGTGACAACTTGCGTTGTAATGGCATGTGATGTAACAATGCATTGCTGTAACGACTTGCGTTGTAATGGCATGGATTGTAAACGCTGCGTTGTAAACGCTGTTTACCCTCTGGAGCCTCTGGAGCTTGCTGTCTCCCTGTAACTCACGCAGGAGGTCAGCAAACTGACCCTTGAGTCACTTCTGAGGTCATGGGTTCAAGACAAGCAGGTTGAGTCTTCGTTCAGGCAGCAGGACAATCCTACCTCTGAGTCTCTAAAGGCCCAGGAGTGTTTCGTATTTCAGGTTCGGTGGGTACCACTTTTAAAACCATTGCCTGCCTGCGAGTGTGGAACAGCCTTGGTCTCAAACTAATACTGGCTTTTGTCAGTTCTTCCCCTTTCCCAGGATTTGGCTCCAGTCTGTCTGGTGAATCAAATGGCAGGCAGGCCCAGGTGTGAACTGCATTTCCCAGTAACAGGGTAGGCATCTTCTGAAGTCAGAAAGGGGCTAGGTATAACACTCAGGGCCCTCTTTGAAGTTCAAGTAGGGGCTGGGTACAACCCCCCCCCACCCCAGGCCACCCTGTTCAGGAGAGGAACACCCTTACCCACACTACAGACCCTTCTGTCCCCTGTCTGGGTGGAATACACATCACAGCACAGGAGAGAGATTACCAGCCATATGGCATTGGACACTGGCAGAAAGTCACATTTGGATTAGGCAGAAAAATGGAAACTTTCTAAAAGTAGCATTTTCAAAATAGTAACATAAAATCTGACTTGATCATTAAGTTCTATTTTAAATTAAATGTTACCATTACAATGATTTAAAATTACAATTAAAATGAGTGGAAAAAGTATTTTTCTAGCTGTTACCTTACTGAATTTATCACGTATTAAATGTAATAAGATAAACCATTGTTAATCTATGTGAGGCTAGTCTTGCCACCGTGAAAAACAAGCTTTGGGGGTTTTTCACTGCCAGGACATGTGTTACCTAAGTACTCATGTCCTACATTTTAAATACCATGCACTCTGCCCTATGAGCAGATAGGGCCTACCTTTGGGGTGATTTGTAAGTATTAAAAAGGAAGGTGTAGACCAGGCAAAATGTTTCTTTTGCCACATCAAATTGTCAGTATTAAAATTGCACTACACGCAGCAGTGGCACATTTTACATTGCTGCTTTAGTGAATTGACACAATGAGTGCTGCAGCCCACTTTTAGTATTTAATATGCAGGCCGTAGCTACATTTAGTAACATTTACAGGTTACTTATTAGTAAATTCAAATTCAAATTCAAATACAGCTTTATTCGATTGTTGTACAATACAATCATAAAAGCACTTCATACACATACTTAATGTTAAACATCCTCTAATTAAATATTCAATACATCATTAAAACCATGGTTAAAATAGGTCAATAATACATATCATTGTTAAAAAAGAATTAAACAATTTAAAATCTGGGCACGTTAAGCACAAATTATGCACGCCGGAAAAACGGTACAGAGGTCCTTAAATAACAGTACTTTTCCTTATGCTAACCACTTTTTTTAGGAACATTGCTATTCTCCATATCACATGTACATTGTCCAGGGTTTGTAAAGCGATAAACGCAGGGTGACACTTTCTTATCCCCATAGATTTCAAGATTGGGAGAATCCACACTTTCCTTATATGACGATAAAAACTACAGAAGAAGACAACGTGGATAGTAGATTGATTTGAACAATTGTCACATGGGCACAATATCATTGTTCGTGTCCAATCATTCATATTGGGAAAACTTACAATTCTGTGCATTATTCCTAACCTAAATCTTGTTAATAAAAATCTATCGTAACCTCCCGATACGGTTGCTAGGTATGGTTGGATGTTAAAAACACTTAAAATGAGCTGATTCTCCAGTACCGTGGGCTTCAGAATTTCGGTCGTCAGCCGTGACATGTCCAACATAATTAAACCTTCCTTTTTTAAGTCTTTCCTACGTACCACTTGCATGGTACTCGGATCAGTAAAGTATTCTAAGTGACCTAAATTCTGCATAAATTCTCGAACATACCTGACCCAAGGTATCATTAAAGCCTTTTCCAACTTCAAGATAAATGTCCCTGTTTAACTTGGTCTCCTCCTTTGTCCATATCCGATGCCACAAAAGAGCCGGCTCAAGTTTTATAAAATCTGACAGGTGTGATAAGCCCAATTCAGCGTGGCACACATACGACGATGTGCTTCTGGGTACTGATAGAATATATCTCAAGAAATTGTTTTCTACAGACTGAAGTACCTGAGTGTTAGCAAAGCCCCACACCCCTGCTCCATACATTGCCGTCGGAATACTTTTTGCCTGATAAATCCGCAAAAGCTCCACCGGGGGTTTTCTCCCTAGTTTTTTCGAGAACTGGGCAAGTGCGGTAATAGTTCTTAGGAAAGCTAATTTTTTTGATAAAACTTCCTGGGTCCATGAATCATCTTAGTGAAATGGTATTCCCAGGTACGAGAATATTTTAGTTGTCTCAATTTTCTTTCCTTCCATGAACATGTCCCGGCAATTTCGGCTACCTCTACCACATCTCATTATAAATGTTTTTGAGGTATTCACCTTGAGTCCTAGATTGTTCATAAAATCAATAAAACCATTTAAAACCTTTTGTAAGCCTACTTGTGTCCGTGACATTAAAACCGCATCATCAGCATAAAGAAGGGCGGGTATTGGGTGCCCATTTATCAGAGGATAATCAATCTGCTTCTTGACCAATACATCTTCCAAACCGTTTATATAAAGATTAAAAAGAAAGGGGGCCAGGACACATCCTTGCTTGACCCCCCTTTGTATTGGGATGGGGGCAGTGCAACCACCACTGATGCCAAATCGAACTCTTGTCTGGGCATTACAATAAAACGTCTCAGTAAATAAATAATTTGTGGTTCTACGCCAATCTTTTCTAAAATCTCCCAGAGCTTGGCATGTCTTACAGAATCAAATGCGGCGGTGAGGTCTACAAAGGCTAAAAACAACCTTCCCTCTTTTACACGTGTATATTTTCCCACCAGTAAAGCTAAGTTTAAGCTCTGTTCAATAGTTCCCAATCCTTCACGGAACCCATACTGGAGATCTGAAAGGACTTTATTATCCTGCGCCCATACGTTTAGTCATTCTAAAATTATACGACCCACAACTTTATTCATTGAATCCAATAACGAAATTGGCCTGTAGCATCCAGGATCCTGACGGTTTCCCTTTTTAAAGATGGGACAATAATTGACTCTACCCAGGTTGACAAAAAAGGTGCAGAACAACTTGCATTCGCTACCTGTGTAACAATTGGCCCCCATATGGCCATATTTGATTTAAACAAATCTACTGGGACGCCGTCTGGTCCTGGAGCCTTTCCACCCAGTGTAGCAGAAATTGCCCTTGTCACTTCCTTATTAGTAAATTAAATGTGCCAATTAGGTGTATACTAATTTTACAATGTTTGAAAAGGAGAGAGCAAACATTTTGCCACTAAAGCCAACCAAATTGGTTCAGCAAAAACTGGGTAGTGAAGGGAAAAATCCAGGGGAATTCCAAACAAACAATGGTCATTTCTAATAATCACCCTGAAGGCAACCATATCCCTCCATATTGCCATGGCACTCTATCTCCACAGAGGAAAACATTGTGCTCAAACCGAAAAACTAAAAAACTGGTCTCTAGTTATACACATTACCTGTTCGTCTCTCATTCTTTTATGGCAGGGATCTCCAAAGTCGGTCCTGGAGGGCCGGATCCATGCCAGATTTTAAGAATATCCCAATTTAGATAAATGTAGTTATCTTAAAAACCTGGCATGGATCTGTCCCTCCTGGACTGACTTTGGAGGACCCTGCTCTATGCAGTCATAACTTGCAAGGTGATTTCCACCCCGGGACAGGAAAAACCTTCAGGAATTGCTGTGAAAGAAGACCTTGTCCATTCTATCAGCTATTAGCCCAAAAGTCCTCCTGGTTTTTCATATCTTTGACAATGACAAGAGTTTCAGAACACTGTAGAAAGGATTCATTAATTGGTGCCTTCTAAAGTTCTTCCCCTGCTCATGGAGAACAGTTGGCAAGATGAGGGGTTACTTCATTGGGGAGCTTTGGATTGATCCCTAGCTGTGAAAATTCATGCAGCCATACCTACTGGGGTTTTTGATATTATTTTATGGCAGATCAACTGACACATCCTAGTGCTTGTATTCTCTGGGACTATTATTGAAGCCCATGGGGGAGTGTGCTTTCAGTTGACAGCCTATTTCTCTGTTCTTGGTGACTGAACAAACAGTGGCTGTCCTATGTGCATGCGTGCTATTGTCTGTCTGGTATAAGACCAACACACGTGCAACTACATTCATTTCAACAGAAGCAAATGCTGGATGCAATCATAGTATAAAGGAGCAGCGAGACAAAAGTAAGATGTTCCTGGTGGCGGAAACTTTGTTTATTTGGCATCTTGTTAGCATTTTCATTGCAACATAGAAAAACCCTGGAGTACATCTTCCAATTCCCTCTTGAGGTCCACTTCTTACCCTAGCAAAAGGAGTTAAGCTCATGCTGATGGAAGAGTAGGATAAGAGAATGTGAGATATTGTGTTTGAAACTATTGAATCGTCAAAAGTAAGGAATAAATCCATCCCTGAGAGAAGATCCAACTCAAATACGTCTGATTCTGATGAGGGAGGAAAGAGGTGGCTATGTTAAATCAATGGGGTAAACGCATTTTGAAAGATCTTCCTTCTAGTATCCTAGCACTCATTCAAGATAATATGGGGTTTTAAGATACTGATGCTCATGACCAGTGGCGGCTCACCGAGGAAGTGGTGCGGGGCGGTGGGCGGGGCGGGGGAGAGGCAGGGTGGGGGGGGCAGTGGACTCAGACTTACGATGGACAGAACTCCCTCTGAGTTCTGTCCGTCATATGTCCAAGTTCACTACCACCCCACCCTGCCCCTCCCCTGCCCCGCCCCGCACCACTCCCTCGGCGAGCCGCCACTGCTCATGACATATCCTCCCGTACCCTACTATGAGAGTTCAATTGCTCACCTCAGCTGGGCCATCTGAATCATCATTAAAAAGTTGTGGAATGGAAAGGGAGTAGGGGGATCCTATGTAGAGTAATACCAGAGGACAAGCTGAAGATTGCTTTTATAAGCATTGGCAGACATGATCTAGAATCTGCAAAATAATTTTTTATTTTCTAATATACTTGGAGTAAAGAAAGTGGCTCATTGCACTTTTTGACTCATGTTCCAAGCACACAATTGACCAGTCGCGGTCCGTGTAGGAGTGCCGGCCGGGCGGTGACGTGGGGCGGGGGAGGGGCAGGGTGGGGGGTAGCAAAGTACGGATTACGGACCTATACAGGTACGTAAGCATTTAAATCAATGAAACGAATTTAGTTGCGTGCACTGCATCGCCAAATGCGATGCAGTGCACGCAACGAAATTCGTTTCATTGATTTAAATGCTTACTTACCTGTATAGGTCCGTAATCCGTACTTTGCTACCCCCCACCCTGCCCCTCCCCCGCCCCACGTCACCGCCCGGCCGGCACTCCTACATGGACCGCGACTGCAATTGACAGAACAATATTTTTCCCCTCTTAGACGCCCAATCCGGTCTCATGCTGATTTGCTTTGCTTGCCTCTCTTGCCAACAGCTTCCCATGGTGCCATTAAATTTATGTTAACAATTAAACAATTACTAAATGTCCTCCTCTATGATCTTGAAAAACGGAAGGACGCACTTTTGCTCCCAGCATTTGCTGGTGTCCTTCAAGAAAGTGTCTCAAAAGGTAATTCTGACATGTTGGTGTTCTACTGTTGTCATCCAGGTACAGGATAATGATTTAGGAACTTCTGATACCTTCCTCTTCACTTTCTTGGACGCCTTCTAGGTTTAGATATTACTCTCAACTATTAGGATTTACTCCACAGACTGAAACATCATACAAAGTAAAATGTGCTTTCTGAAAAATCCAAGTGGCCGAAACATCTGGGAGCCCCTCAATTAGGATGGAGATATTTCCAGACAGGCTCTATGGCAAAGACTCTTGGTCAAACCCAGGCAACAAATGAGCTTCAGAATGAAAGAAGGTGTGCGTCACCAGCAATATGTACAAATGTTAACCACTACGCACATGCCATCATTATGAATTAAGTGCTAAATTCTGATCCCTGTAAAACATGTGTTTGCACGGGTACCATAATTATGAGTTGTGTGATAATTATCACACCCTCACAGTTTTCCCCTGATATATTCCAGCAGGTCAAACCCTCTGAAATTTATTGGGAGAAAAGTCTTGGAAAAAAGGCAAAAAATGCTGAATTCCCGATTCCGCATGTTGTGCTCCATTTACCTTTTAAAAACTGGGCATTGAAGGTATTTAACCAGGTGTGGTAAATACGTGCCTCACCCTAAGTTAATGGTATTTACCACGTGTGGTAAATAACTGACCCTATTCTGACAAACTCGAAATGAGGGCCTTTGAAGGGGATGGGTCACAGGGACTAACATGAACAGATGGCATTAGCAGTTGGTGAACAGTACCTGGTGTCCTTCCCTTCTTTTTTTCTTGTTGAAAGAAGATATCAGCACCAGAGGTCATGGCATATATAGCTTATGTTATTAATTCTAAGAGGTCAAATATGGAGCCATGATCTTAAGAGATTTAGGGGCACATTTACAAGCCCCTATCACCACAGGAACGTCACTTTTAGTGACATTCCTGTGGCGATATCACAAGGCAGCGTTAAGCCACTTAGCGTGGCTTAACGCTGCCTTGTAAATAAGGCACCCTTTCATGCTACACTTAGTGTGAAATAGGGGGCAATGGGTGTTGCGGTGGGCGTTCCACAGCAACACCCATTGATTTTGACGCTGTCCCCTATTTACAAGGGCAGCGTAAATAGAAGGCAGCACCAAAATTAAGACCAGGGAAAACCTGGTCTTAA
Source organism: Calotriton arnoldi (assembly GCA_963921515.1). Lineage (NCBI taxonomy): Eukaryota > Metazoa > Chordata > Amphibia > Caudata > Salamandridae > Calotriton > Calotriton arnoldi. Next base: position 173,497 of record CAWUFW010011672.1, read on the forward strand.
ACAGACGAAACGAGGAGAAATGCTTTTTTTCTACTCATTTTTGCTGTTTCCATGTGTGCTGCATTCTTCAGCACACATAGAAACCGCAAAAGGCCATTGATTGTTTATGTGCAGCAAGGTGACCCTTCCTGCACATAAATAATAATTAAAAAAAAAGACATTTTGTAACTTCTATGTGTGCTGCGTTAAGCAGCACACATAGAAGTGACAATACACCATTTAAAGATTGTTTATGTGCAGGAAGGGACTCCTTCCTGCACATAAACAATCTTCCCCTCAACACTTACACCCTTGCACTATAGTGCAAGGGTGCCTGCGATGGCACTAGAGTGCTAAATTTAGCACCAGTGCAGGGGGAAAAGCAGGGCTACATCATATTGTTGCAAATATGGTGCAGCCCTGCGTTTCCAAAGTGGCGGAGCGTGGCGTTAAGCCAAGGAGGCTAACTGCCCCTTGGTTGACTTGTGAGATATCATGAGACTTCCTTTGTGCCTGCCTTTATATTCTGCCATCACAGTCCTTATTGTGGTGTGACATGGAGCATCCAGGCAGCCTGTCACTGGCCCGTTTTCTTGGACGTGGGATTTTACCCCAGTTTTCTCTGTCATAGTCCCAATGCCCTTTCTCTATCTCCTTTGCCTTAATAATCCTGCCATTGCCTGTTTCCTTGTGGTATGGTGCTATGTAACTGGACAGACCAGCCTTATTAAATTGTCTCGCTCCCAATTTCTTTACCTCCTTTCACTGTTGTTGGGCATCGGTTGTCATCATGTCATCTGACATCCATGCCCAGATTCTAAAAACTGCCACAGAATGCAGGCCTGCCCCTAAAGAGGCTGCCCTGAGTTGTGTGAAAAGGGAGAGAGCAGGAGAGCGTCATTTTCACAGAGATATGGCACTCTCCTACCCTCTCCCTAGCACCGGCGCTGATTTCATCTGCCATGCGCCAGGCACACACCTTAGCGCCATAGTGCTAGGATGCGTGCCTGCGTCTAGCATAGGTTTTGTACAAGAAGGGTAGCCTTCCTGTACAAAATGGTATGCCTAGACACACTTCAAAGCTTTTCCTACTTGTTGTGTGTGCCGCACAGTGCAGCACACATGCAAAGTTGGAAAATAAAGGAGAAATTAAAACATTTCTCCTTTTAGCACCTGATTTAATGCAGCATTAATTTTTGGTAGTGAACCCTTTCTACTAATGTTAGGGACATATTTACAAGCCCTGTGTGCTGCCGGAACATCACTTTTCGATGTTGCATTGGTACACAGGGCTTTCCATATCTATAAGGCCATGTAAAGCCACCCTGTATGGCTATTTATGGCCTTGTAGATATGGAATAAGGCGAGGCAGAGCAAGTCGCTGCCTTGCCTTACTCTGCATGAAAGAGGCGCTCCATGGCTGTTGCTGTGGGTGTTCCCCTTCAACATCCATGGAATTTGACGCTGAACCAGATTTTCAACATCAGATAAACCCTTGTGCCTCCCTAGAGCAGCCGTAATCAGGCGAAATGTTTACATTTCTCCTTGTTTTTACTGCAGCACACATAGAAAGAAGGAAATGCCTCTCGTGATTGTTTTTGCGCAGGAAGGTGCTCCTTCATACACTAAAACAATCGTGCCAACAACACAGACACCCTTGCACCATGGTGGAAGGGTGCCTGCTTTTGCACACGACTGCAGAATGTGCACCAGTGCGTGCTGAAAGGACAGGAATGCACTGTATCTTGTAAATATGGTGCTTTTCTGTCCTTTTCAATTGGCGTAGGGCAGCACAGAAAAGATGATTTGCGACGCTGCCCTATGCCAATTCCTTGTAAATATGCGGCTTAATAGATAGGGTTTAGCATCAGAAAGCATAAGTGATTGCATAGGAATGCCCATGTACCACCCATGTAATGCCCCCTTGATACAAAGTAATGCAAAGCAGCGTTTCACGTTGCTTTGCGTTACTTCTCTATACAAACTAAGGCTAATGTCAATTGGTTTATTAATCCCCAAATAGCTTTAGTGTCGGGGTAGCATTAACAGTGGTGGCTGCTCCAATTTTGGGAAGGTGTGGCAACTTGTGGGGGGGTGTTGGGAGACGGGGTGAGGGGAAAATATATATTTTTTAAACTTACCTGCTCCTGCGGCGCCCACCTCAGTGCTCCTCTTCCAACGCTGCACAGGCTCCCAGGGGGCAATTACAGCGCTGCTCTCATGCTGGTAACACCACCACGAGAGCAGCGTTGTGATTGGCCTGAGCGGGCTGACTTGATGCTCGCTCAGGCCCAGGGAGTCTGGGGCTTTTCTCCAACCTGTCTGTACAACACAGCTGGGTAGGAGAAACACGAGTGCGTATGTCTGTTTGGCCAGCCTGAGACGGACAGCCAAACAGACATGAGCACTTACCAGTGCCCAAACACTCCTCCTGCAGTGTGATGCTCGGCAGGATGGCCCCGCCCTAACCTCGGCTGGGAAAAATGAAAAATAAAATGGCAACAAAGTGGTTTGATTATCATTTTATTTTTCAGTGAGGTGACGCTCCTCCGCCATAACGGAGGTGCCGCCCCCTGAGCATTACAAAAGTAACGCTAACCCGACGCTAAACCTTTATGAATCTGGGGCCCAGTGTCCTGCAAGTTATTCTTGGCAACCCTGAAATGTATGTGTTCACTGTCATGTGCCCTTCCAGATGTCATAAAACTCATCTTTGTGCCAGAGCCAGTGGATTGAAGCTGGATACCCATTGAGGAGGTAAGATTGGTGTGGCACTCAAAATGGATGATATTTACTTGGGTTCCAAAGGTTCCCTGCATCATGGGCCTCAGATATCTTGGTAATCCACTTTAATCAGATCTGTTCTTCTTCAAAATGTTGACATTGAGACATTAAGTACATTTTACGGGGGTGGGACATTCTAGAGGGTGTGGCAGATGGGTGTATTTCAAATATATTGGTTGGGGATGTCATGCGTTTTATAGGCAATGTATGATGTGTTGTGGTGCTTTAGGCTATGTCAGAGTGCCCAGGAGCACTGTCTCCTCTCCATGGCAGAACGATGCATATCTCTCAGCCCGTTGGATATCTCTCAGCCTGAGTAAATGCAAAGTCATTGGAAGCGCTGATTTAATGCACTGGGCCTTTCAGCTGGTTTAGGCATTGTTTTCTGGCTCGGTATCAGGCAGTGTCTTATTAGCCCTGCATTATGTATTTATTGGAAGGCACTCCATGGATTCTGAGCGCTTTGCAGATGGTAGTTGACTTACGGTTATGTGCAACATTAGTGACCATATTATTGCTCTAAGTGTACACACACCTACATCTAACTAGTGAAAGTTCCTCTCTCACCACTGCCAAAATCCTTACCTTGCCCAAAAGGCTACCTATCATTGCAAACTCTTTACATTATCCTCTGCGGCAGGTTCTCACAGTTCCCACTTGTGTCAGATCTGAACCGTGCCCACCTGCCCCCACAGCCCACCTGTGTCAGCTTTTTGCCTTAGCTAGATTTAAGACAAATACATTAAAAATACTACAAGAAATTCAATTGTGTGCTGCAATATTTTTCAGAAACAAATTAAAATTCCGGTGGTCACATTGTTTCTGTGTGTGCGTCGAGAATTTTAAAAAAGAACCCTAAAAATAGGAATATCTAACCAAAAAACAGTTAATCTTTCAATGTTATTTGTGATGCCATATGTGTTGAGTGTGGCAGACACAAGACATTTGTCAACAAGCGGCAGATACCTTGGCCATCAAACTTGAGATTACTTCACTCTAGAAGTGGGGGCATAAGTAGGGTTTCAAACAAAGGAACAAAAACGTCTTTCATTGTTGGAAATCCTTAGTATGCCACTGGGCTGCCAGAGCAGAAACGGTCACCCTACTCAATTTAGGGTGGGTAGACGGGCACTGAAGTTACCTGCCTGAGACTGTCGTGCAAAGCATATCCCAACTCACTGATATCCATAATCGTAGCGAAAATAAATAATTAATGTTTTAATCTATTATTCACCTAAAAACACTACCTCACTTGTTTGTTCCTCTGAAACCAAGGACCACTATCATTAAAGACGATTGGCACAGTTCCCATGTATTATTGTTTTATCTAATATTCGCTGCCTTTAATACTTTAGAAAGACACACGTATGATTTTTTCGTTTTGCATAAAATGTTGTGCACATAATCTCTAATCCCATATCAGTTGCTCTGATACGTTCTTAAGTGTTTTGTTAAGCACCGCTTTAAGACTTAAGGAGACATTTACTAGGCTAATGAAATATCAATTGATTGTTAAAAGAGCATATATTGAAGTTTCATAACTATGTCGGAGACAAATCATCTCACCGATGCAATTATAAGGAAATTGAATTAGCTACACCGGTACAGCAGAATTTCTCATAATACATTAAATTTGGGAGGAACGGTGATAGGTATAATTGGCATTTAATAAGCGATCAGTATCATGTTAATTAGATATCAGTGTGCACATGCAGTAAATGTCAGTATTCTTTAGCAGTTACAGCTGAATGATTAATAAAACTGGTTTGGGCTGGTTTGTGTATTGAAGTTTGTAAATTGATCATTTGTACAAAAATGGCGTACCAAAGGAATCAGAAGAAAATTGACAAGCATTCAAATATAGCATTTCACACTCTCCACGGTAGATGAAAGTATGAAAGGATAAGCCACATAGTGGAAGCTCCAATGCCAAATAAAGAATTTAAAAGTTAGATTTTGGGGATTTGAAACAGAGCAACGCAGTGCAATATGGGAGCAGATTATCCCCAAGACTAGTGAGGAACGTCTGATGGCCTCAAAGCAATTAAATCGTACAGCAAGGTCAAAGGGGAGTCGAGTATGATGCCAAGATAGAAGAGCCAGAGGGAAAAAATGATACTTGTGCTTTATCTGCACAAAACATGGGTAAAAACAACGAAGACGGAAGATCAGTAATGCAACAAAAAATGGTCTCATTTGTATCAGTCCATTATGGAGCTGGGAAAGTCTTCATGGTCAGGTTTCAAAGGGAGGATTGTTCAGCAATAGTGTGTATAGAGGTCAATGTCTACTGTGTACATCATTTCACCAAATACATTATTGCGATACATATATCCTATGGCACGGGCATTTTAAGAGTTACTGAATGTGAAATAGGCCTTAATTAAGAGAAGGGAGATCTTTTGCAGAATATTAGTCATCTTAAACATCCCTTCGGACACAGTGAGCATCTTTAGCCCTTTCAAATGACAGCCCACTAGGATGAATATTCTAGCAGAGAGGGTAGCCAAGGAGATGCGGAAAACCCTTAAAATATTATTATAGGGTGATGTTCCACTAAATAAAGTAAGGAGAAATGTGAGAGCTTTAGCAAAATTGCTCATCGTGGTCTAACCATCTCTAGAATTTGCACTCAGCGTAGATCAATCACATCCCGTTTTGATCTAAAATGCAGGAAAGGCAAGAGGGAAAGAACACAGTCATCTGTATTTAAGGCACAAACATAACTACGCTCACTTGTAGATATGACTATGCATCCAGTGGTAAATATGTGTAATACTGTGTGCCATTTTATGGAGTTCATCAGAATATTTTTTCAGTTTGAGATGTATCTGGGTGTCATCCATATATCAAAGAATGCAATGATGTGAACTTAAAGGATGCAGAACTCTAAGGAAATCTATATATTTTCAAAATGCTGTATCAGTGAGACAACTTTCTGTGTCCATCAGAGTTCAAACAATGCTTAAACAAAACATAATTCTTGATTACATGCGTTCCTGATATCCTTTGCGGCAGGACATGCCTCTTGCATTATAGAAAGTAATATAACATTGAAGTTGATAATTAGTTTTATTGGAAAATGCTATCGAAATCTTCACTTTTTGAGAAGACCCTGCTCGGCACCTGTCCAAAGAACTGGTGACATAATTCCCACCATTAGAGTGATAAGTTCCCTGCTGCCTGTCATGTGGAACACCTGTGCCAGAATTAGATCTTTAACACCTCTTCACATGTGAAACAGAAGCCGAGGAGACTTGATGGAGGCAAGTGAACCACCATTCATTGACCACGTTTAGACTGAAGTCAGTAAGTTAATTTTGAACCTTGCTCTGCAAGTATTCACCATGTTTTATTTTTTGTGAATTGATTACTGGAATGGTCTTGATGCCATGAACAAAATACCCAGGACAAAAAGTGCATCACTTTGTTGAAAAGTGTGAATCCTGAGATTGTTATTGAGATTGGCTACATCTCACCACTAAAGGCTGACTGTTTTACATTTTAAAAGAATGATCGTGGCCCACTCTAAGGTGGAACACTGCCTGATGCTGAAGAGAAACAATACTCCCCTGCCTGCTGCACTGAAAACATTCTTATGCCTTCCAAAGACTAGTAAAGACAGTTCTCTCATGCCAGAACGTCTACCGTTAGCAGAATTATGCTTACCCATAGCACTGTGCCAGTTAAGCTTGCGTGACTGTGGGAAACTTCCCTTCTGTGTCTAGAAGGTGAAGAAGGTCAAGAAAAAGGAGACACTGTTTCCCACCTGGAAGAATACCAATGATCAGTTGGTTCAGAGCATTTCTTATGGGCCTGGATCTGAGTTGCTAGGATCCACCCTACATCTGAACAAAACAGATTGGAGTCTAAGGAGAAAGTTCTGAAGATTTGGGGACTTTTCTTCAAGTCAGTACTGTTACCAGAATTAGTGAAAAAACATTGGATTCTGAAATCTCCTGCTGATGACCAGGACACTTTCAACTGTTGCCAAAAATGGCATTTTCCCATTTCGAGTTTTCTAACAAGTTTGAGACTACAGATGGAAAATGCAGTCCTTGTATCTAAACTTCAGGAACCTCTGTTAAATTAAGTTGTTGAACGAATACCACCTGCATTTTCTTTTAGGAAGCCCATGCTGCTTGAGAGAAAAATGTACAGGAAAAGTCTTCAACCAATATCAATGGAATTTTTCGAAAACACAAGATTTGGCTCCTCAGTATCTTCCTCTAGAACAGAGATTTATTTTGATCAGGTCCAATCTTGACATGGAGATCAAAGTTGATTATAACTAACTATTCTTAAAATAGATTGTAGCCTACATCATAACAGTGTTGGCTTATCCGACGTTCCCATGTCGGAAAGAACAGTTTATCATAATGATCTTTCTATTGCCTTAACTGGCACTCTGTCATTGGGACAAGGGATGTGCAAAGTCGTGGAACTTAGCACTTCACAACTTTGAGAAGCTGGCAAAGCTTATAAAAAATAACAGCAACTATGGGAATACTTCTGCTCAGGGCTGAAACATGAAGCCCGACCACAACAGCATTTCATCCCCTGGGTGACGGACAAGCCACATATAGTACACAGTTCCCCAGTCACCAGTGATCACCAGGTATGTCCACCCAGTATTGGTACTATAATAAAAAACAAACAATAAAAACATTCAAATATAGACCAACATATAATATAAACCAAACAAAATAGATATTGTACCCTTTTATACTAATTAACACCAACACCACTCTTGAATACGAGAAGTCAGTGTACCATATGCCACCCTACCATAGACCCCACGCACATACAGCCATCATTGTCCCACCTGAAAGGGTACAATATATGTATGCTCTATTAGCAGTCAATAATGACAAAGCAAGTCTTATCACTCTATCACACTTGTCGATTGGTGTCCTAATAAAGTTGTTGTGAAATAAATTGTTAAGAGCAAATACAATAGAGAAGGAATTCAATTAAGCAATCCAATCCAATCCAAAAATCACTATTTGTACCTCTAGTGCCAAGTGGCCGAGTTGTGACCTGTAGTTTTCACGTAGATATTCAATAGGCTAATTTAAAATTAGATTATAACCTTAAAATACCAGAACAACCCTTCAAATTGTACTGTGTAAAAAAGGACAGGGGTAACACACATTCAGGCAGTGGTTTGTGTTGTGGCGTTCAGGTGAGCATTCTTGTGACAAGGCAGACAATGTCAACATAAGGAGAATGTGATGGGGTGACTGGATGACTCATGGTACTCGATTCCGCATCTCCCACAATAGAAATTGTTTCCCAATTACTATCTCAGTGATGAGCCCTAAAACTAAAATCATTTCCCCCAATCTTGATCAGGACAACTTCACCTCTGTCCATACTACTCCTCTCACTTAATTTCCCTCTTTGCATGGGAACATTAAAAGGCACACATGATGGTTTGTGGGCCGCACAGGGTGTGGTGGATGTGTGGGTTCATGGTGGGTTTGACCCACAGCCGTCTGTGTGGTGGCGACCTCTGCTTTTTGTGAAGCTTCCTTCTGAATAGTGCTGGGCTATGCTTCCTTTAAAACTTCTTTCTACATGGTGGTGATCTCTACTTTCCATGAAACCTTTTGCTCTCACTCTGCTACTTTCCTTTAGTGTCTCCTACAACTGTGATTGTCCCTGGCTTTCTAAGTGGCCACATCCACCATAGGGAACCACACCAAACCACCTTGCTTACCATCCTCTCATCCCACTTTTGTATATGCTCTTTGAAGCACATTCACTCAAAAAGTGTCAAGGTGGTCAAACTTCACTGCATACCTGTGCCTGCTTCAGCTCCCTGAGTCTTCTATACATATTTGGCGTGTCACTTTAGAGCATGATCTAGGGCAGGGATACTAATCGTACGACCCAGGGGCCACTTGTGTTGAGTCTCACCTGACCCTTACATGTGGCCCCGTAGAGAACAGTATTAGTGGACTGCTGTTTACTCGACTGAACACTAACATTCAAAAAGCTGTTAAATCACTTTATTACAACATATTAAATCACTGCATTCAGAGGCATTTATTAAAACTGATGGTTTTCAAACATAAACTTAGAAACATTCATGTCTACACCTGCCCTGATGACAATGCCCTTTGTGAACCAAGAGGCAAGTCAGTTGTCATGTGTACGCTTTAGGTGGCCTAGGTTCATTTGATGCATGGAGCAACATTATAGTTTTTTTTAATCAAACACAAGATAAAGGTTTGTACATCGTGCATCCTGAACTCATGTATTTAAAGTTGCTCTCATATTGTGATAATGAAAAAAAGTGAAATAAAACTATTGCCTAGGTTCACAGAGTTTGGTCAAGTTGTGAACCCGGGAGTTGTTGCAGGTTTTCTGGTTTCATATTGTGCAATCCAATTCACTTTGGTACCATGCTCCTTCTCTCGTTTTACACAAAAGGAAATGCTTTGTCTTTATTTCTTGACACATGAAAACATGGGTGGCAGACAGAAGACTCGTGAATCCTCAGCTCGGTTTTGGCTCGAGGATCCAAGAAAACCTTGAGCTGAGCCAGAGCCCAGGATCCTGGTTTGAGCTTGGCTCAAGCCTTTAGTGGCTTACCCACTTCTATTACAAAATGGCATTTAAGGGAACAAAGGCATATGAAGGATATGATTTGACTATTATCAAACAGTTTGGTGAAGCAAGAGTACCAACACCACATTGCAGGAATCTTTATTTCAAGATTCATAACGTTCTCACTACACCATATTTTAATAGCGGACAATGAGACTAGGGGTTCTCTCCCCATGGGTCAAATCAAATGATTGTTGTGTTACATTTCTGTACTTTTATCACATACCTATAACCAGTGGTTAGTTGATTTAGGTTATCCTATCTCTGTTAAAAAACAGGAGCAGAAAATATGTCAAGAAAGTGATTACCTAAGAGCACACCTTTTGTCACTAGGAAAAGCTGGGAACAATAAAAACATCCCTTTTGGTTCCATAGTTTCCGTCTTATTGTCACAACTCAAGACCACAGTTTGCATGCACCTGCAGTCTTTGAACCGACAGAGAGTGACGGGAAGTCCACCAATGCCCAACTGCACTCTGCAACAAAAGTGATCTAAACCTCTACGCCAAGATCGTGGAGGGGAAAGGAGGGAAGGGATATGAGAGATAGAAAGCCGTCTTTTAGCATTGAGAGACCTCGGCTGCTCACCTCTGCTTAATAGTATGACTACCCTTGGAAGACACATCTCTCCCTTCTGGTTTGCAGGGGCACTGCAGTCGTGTAGTGAATAAGAATAGCAAGTGCAAACATGCAAGAAGCAATGTATTCAACAGCACCTATGAACTTACAATGATCACTTGCCTGACTTCTATGTTTTACCTAGTGTTTCGAGGTGAATTAGTGGTCTGGTTTGCTCACTCAACCTCTTCCTTCTCAGAATTCAGGCTTTTGCAACAGTTTCAGACTCAGCCCCTGGTTCCATCACTAAAGGCACTTTTATTTATCTTGGTTTACATTTGTTAGCTAAGTCTTTTGGCTGCGAACTGTATATGGATCAAAAAAGTCTATTAGTACTTAGTGCACACTAGAATGCACCGAAATGTCCCAGATTTTATGTGCATGGTCTGCCTTTCATTATATTGTCCACTTCTTTTGTATAGGCATACAAATTCTCTTATTCACTACAAGGAGCTATAGAGGGAAATCACCAGGCCACCCTCCTCTCACAAATCATCAATACAATAGAGACCTGGCTATGAGAGAGTTTCTTCAATGTTACTCTTAGGAGCTGCTTCTAACGTGGGAATCCTTTTTCCACCCACTCTCTGGCACCCTGTCCAATTTTCCCGCAGTCCCAGAACTCTCAAATTAATATTTTTATAAAAATGAAGAACCGCTGTCAGTCAAGCCGCCCAACCATGCATATCCCCCCACAGCATGTGAGTGAAGAACACTTACTAAAAAATAAGTGAAAGAGTGGGAGGGCACCTCACGTATGCAACACCAGGGAGGCTACCGGCAGGTTCTCGCCAGTATGCCCACGTATATCATCATCGGTTGCCCACTCACGAAAACAAAGAAAATAGTGTCCAATAGAGAGACAAGAAGAGCAGAAAAAAAGAGTTAACTGTCCCAAAACATAAACCTTGTGATATGCAGAGAACAGTGTGTTCCATGCAATTAAAATCGAGTTAAGACTCACTGTTAGGTTACCCTCTTTATTTGCAAATGTGAGCTTACTCGGGTTAAAAGCACTGCATGTTGCTAACCTTTTCCAAGAAGGCCAACATGTTTCATTGCCAATTACGTATGTTGTGGCAAATTCGTCAGGGTGTGGGGTTCAATCACTCGCCTCTCTGGACAATACTTTGTGTGATGCGGATAGGCTGACGAAACAAAAAGAACAGCGGTTCTATCTCAATAAAACTGGTCAACCAAATAAAATTAATTTACAACGTAATGTATATTCTTTCATCTTTAGTCTTCAATCGTATATAGTTACCCGGTGACGGCAGAGGGCTTTTATACCAGCCTGCACCAGACCAACAGGGGTGTGTTCATCACTCTTGCCCCTGGATTAGAAAACACTACCGTTGTTTATCGTTACACCTGTGGAAATAATATCAAACCTTACATCAACACTACAAATAATGTGTGCCTTTCATCTTCGTCAACTGTATAACGACCCTATCTCAATGCCATCCTGTGCCAAATGTCATGTTCATGAAAGCTAACAATCAGTAGACCCCTGTCATTTCCATGTGTGCGTATCATTACCCACTACATGCACATCGATGAGAACTCTGACCGCTATGATATGCTCCAGCAGTATTGCACAACATCTCTGATTTATTTGGGCCATCTCATCAAGTTCACGCGTACAATCTCCCTTCATTACTCACTTATACAGGACTTATCCCACGCTCTTAAAATCCTTTTTGCTCATGGAGAATAGTGCCGGCATAACAATATCGCCGGTGGCTCAGCCCTGGTAGCCTGTAAGCATGCTCTTACCGCACCCGCGTTTACACCAAGCAGCGTCTCGTCCCAGCTTCGAAACGCGCTGGCCGCTGGAGCAATATCTACCCGTAGCTGTTCTATGCGCCCATTGCGTGTAGACCATGTGACCACGCAATGATGTAAAAACCGGCTGATTTTCCACACCACTGCGGCGGCCATATTGGAACGCACATAAATTCAAATATTCTTATAGCTCTCATTTATCAGATGCAATGTGCTTCTCCTTAAAAATTAACCATTAGTGCCTAGGGTCAATATTTATATTAACTTCGCTGTCAAGTACATTTTATGTCCTGGCTCCCGGGACCGTCATCCAAAAAGGACACTCATCACGAAGGTCATTGTAATATTCAAATGAGGTATACTCATTCATTCCTCCCGATATTGCCTCAAACAGCCCTATTTTCAGTGTTCTGGGATAATGCCAAAAAGGATTTGTTAAAAAGACCGAGTCCTTATATACTCATAGTGCACTGCGTAAAATTCTTATTACATCCAACAGTGCCACTGCTCTGATGTTGCTCAGATCTTGTCGTTTCGATCAGTGCAATAGCCATGATGTTATACAGTCCTTATTCACATTTTGGCTTAATATCTTATTGCTTGCATCAGTACAAGCACCCTGATGTTCTACAGATCTTATAACTCACATCAGTGCACATACATTGATATTTTACAGTGCACTTACACACCTCCACCCCCAGCTATTTCGTAAACTAGAGGGTTCTGTTCCCTATATTTAAGAGCACCCAGGATATTAATCTCTTGTATGTTGGAGTTCCTACGCAGTCCAGACCCCAGCTTAGTGCACAAGTCAGTTGTAGAACCCTACAATCTACTGATTTTGTTCCATTCAATGTGGTCATTCAATCCTGTTTGATCCACTCTCTCGGAGAAGATCCAGCGGGCTTCTTTGTTTGCCAGTATACTTTCGATACTGTCACTGCCAGCCATTACCCTCTCCAGAACAACCCACCTCAGTGCTCGAATGTCATGTTTGTGTTCATTAAAGTGCTGTACCAAACGCGTAGTGAGCTTGCCTGCCTTGATGGTACTTAAGTGCTCTTGAATCCGCACTTTTAATTTCCTGGTTGTTAAACCAATATACTGTAGCTGTACTGGCATGTTAGTCTGTATATGACATTAACTGTATTACAGTTTGAGAACTTGTTCAAATGCCATGTTCTACCGTTGTGCAGCTGCACAGTATTAGTTTTCTCTGTTAATTCACATACCGAACACCCCCCACATGGATAGTGTCCGGCTGGCATCATAGTAACTTTTGATTTCTGTACTTGTCGTGTATGCACAAGTTTGTCTTTCAAATTACTCGCACGTCTGAATGCGAATCTGGGTCGTGGCATTTTAAAGTCAGCAGTGGACCGCAATGACCAATGTCTCCTCATCACATGTCTTATCTTAGAGGCTAAAGGGTCGAATGTCATAACTACTGGTAGGCAGTCACCTGCTTCTCTTATGTTCTTTTCTAATAGAGCCTCCCGGGTAGTATTACGTGCTCTTTTGCGAGCCCTGTTAACTATCTTTTTGGGATAGGCTCTTTGCATCAATTCTTTTTGGGATAGGCTCTTTGCATCAATTTGCCCACCAAATCTTCGGCTTGCTGCAAGAAAGACTGAACAGTCATGCAATTGCGTCGGTACCTCAAAAATTGGCCTACGGGCAAATTATCCCGCAGGGATCTCGGATGATAGGACTGATAGTGTAACAATGAATTCCTATCAGTCCCTTTCTGATGGACCGTAGTACACAGTTTACTCTCTTGTACAATCAATCAATCACAGAATTTGTAGAGCGCACTACTTACCCGCGAGGGTCTCAAGGCGCTGGGGAGAGAAAGGGGGGGGTGCTGCTACTGGTCGAACAGCCAGGTCTTGAGTAGCCTCCTGAAGGTCAGCAGGTCTTGGGTCTGTCGTAGCATTAGTGGAAGGGTGTTCCAGGTCTTGGCGGCTAGGTGTGAGAAGGATCTGCCGCCGGTGGTTGTTCTTCGAATGCGAGGGACGGTGGCGAGGGAGAGGTCGGCGGAGCGGAGCTGGTGGTTGGGGACGTAGAAGAAGAGTCGTCTGTTGAGGTAGGCTGGGCCAGTCTTGTGGAGTGCCTTGTGTGTGTGGATGAGGAGTTTGAAGGAGATTCTCCTGTTGACGGGGAGCCAGTGCAGGTTCCTCAGGTGGGGGGTGATGTGGCTGTGGCGTGGTACGTCGAGGATCAGGCGTGCGGAGGCGTTTTGTATGCGTTGCAGTCGCTTGATGAGCTTGGCCGGGGCTCACGCATAGAGGGCGTTCCCATAGTCGAGTCTGCTACTGACGAGGGCCTGGGCGACTGTTCTTCTTGTATCTGTCGGGATCCACCTGTACATCTTGCGAAGCATGCGGAGGGTGTTGAAGCAGGAGGAGGAGACTGCGTTGACTTGCTTGGTCATGGAGAGCGTTGAGTCGAGGATGACTCCCAAGTTGCGTGCATGGTCAGTGATGTCAAGATCTAGGTATACAGCATGTTCGTTACTTTTCGTCCACGTGAACCGCAGACAAGTGTCAAGGCTATTCAACCAGTCCAGAAATTCCAAAAGGGTGCTCTCTTCTCCAGTCCATATACACAAAACATCGTCAATGTACCTCTTCCAGAGACCAATGTGTCTCTGGAAGGGGTTTGACGAGTGGTACAAGAAGTGTTCCTCAAACTGGCCTACATAAATGCAGGCCAGACTGGGCGCAAAAGTTGCGCCCATTGATGTACCGGACACTTGCAGGTATAAATCATCTTTGTAACAAAAGTAATTGCGTGTCAGGGCAAGTTCAATGCATTGAAGCACGAACGACTGAGGGGTGTCATAGAACCATTCTTGTTCACCCAGGGCTCTTGCTGCTGCCACCAGCGTAGCTTCCTGGGGGATACTAGTATACAATGACTCTATGTCAATGGTAACTAAAAATTGTTGCGTGGAGTCAAATGCCAAATCATCAAGGGTATTCAGGATATCTATAGTATCCTGTACATATGATGGTTGCTTCAGGACAGACTCTCTTAAAAAGAAGTCCGCAAATTGGGACAACGGCTCAAGGATGGAAGAGATTCCCGATACTATCGGGCGCCCCGGAGGGGACCGCTGTGCTTTATGCACGTTAGGTAATATATAGAAGGCCGGAGTTCTAGGCTTGATGTTAACAAGAAACTCGGCCTCCTTTATCGTTATCCACTTCTTACTCCTGGCTTCCGCCACCATCTTAGTGATCAGATCTTGGAGTTCACACAGGGGGTCTCTAGGGAGGGGGTGATAGTTTATACGCTCACTCAACAGCCTTAACACCTCGTTGTCATAATTGGTGGTATTCATAACTACAACCGCCCCGCCTTTATCGGCGGACTTTATAGTTATGGCGTCATTGTCCAGTAGTGTCTTTACTGCCTCCCAATCTGCATGGCTCATATTATTAAAACCATTTTGTTGATCAAGTTGTTCCAATTTCGAGATCTCTTCCAAGACCTTCTGTTCGAATACCAGGGCCTCAGGTCCTACTGATGAACTGGGAGGACAAAACTGGGAGTGACGTCGCAAATTAGTCGAAAATATCGACTGTGGTTCTACAACTTTATTGGCAAAGAATTTTTTAAGTTTGATTTTCCTCATTGTTTCATGGAATTCAGTCCTACATTTGAAGGCATCATGTCGTGGGGTGGGGACATACCCCAATCCTTTATTAAGGACCCGGATCTCGTTAGATGTCAATTCATAGTCTGATAAATTCATGACTATATTCATGAGTTCATCAGTAGGACCTGAGGCCCTGGTATTCGAACAGAAGGTCTTGGAAGAGATCTCAAAATTGGAACAACTTGATCAACGAAATGGTTTTAATAATATGAGCCATGCAGATTGGGAGGCAGTAAAGACACTACAGGACAATGACGCCATAACTATAAAGTCCGCCGATAAAGGCGGGGCGGTTGTAGTTATGAATACCACCGATTATGACAACGAGGTGTTAAGGCTGTTGAGTGAGCGTAAAAACTATCACCCCCTCCCTAGAGACCCCCTGTGTGAACTCCAAGATCTGATCACTAAGATGGTGGCGGAAGCCAGGAGTAAGAAGTGGATAACGAGCAAGGAGGCCGAGTTTCTTGTTAACATCAAGCCTAGAACTCCGGCCTTCTATATATTACCTAAGGTGCATAAAGCACAGCGGCCCCCTCCGGGGCGCCCGATAGTATCGGGAATCTCTTACGTCCTTGAGCCGTTGTCCCAATTTGCGGACTTCTTTTTAAGAGAGTCTGTCCTGAAGCAACCATCATATGTACTGGATACTACAGATATCCTGAATACCCTTAATGATTTGGCATTTGACTCCACGCAACAATTTTTAGTTACAATTGACATAGAGTCATTCTATACTAGTATCCCCCAGGAAGCTACGCTGGTGGCAGCAGCAAGAGCCCTGGGTGAACAAGAATGGTTCTATGACACCCCTCAGTCGTTCGTGCTTCAATGCATTGAACTTGCCCTACCACGCTATTTCTTTTGTTACAAAGATGATTTATACCTGCAAGTGTCCGGTACATCAATGGGCGCAACTTTTGCGCCCAGTCTGGCCTGCATTTATGTAGGCCAGTTTGAGGAACACTTCTTGTACCACTCGTCAAACCCCTTCCAGAGACACATTGGTCTCTGGAAGAGGTACATTGACGACGTTTTGTGTATATGGACTGGAGAAGAGAGCTCCCTTTTGGAATTTCTGGACTGGTTGAATAGCCTTGACACTTGTCTGCGGTTCACGTGGATGAAAAGTAACGAACATGCTGTATACCTAGATCTTGACATCACTGTACAAGAGAGTAAACTGTGTACTACGGTCCATCAGAAAGGGACTGATAGGATTTCATTGTTACACTATCAGACCTATCATCCGAGATCCCTGCGGGATAATTTGCCCGTAGGCCAATTTTAGAGGTACCGACGCAATTGCACGACTGTTCAGTCTTTCTTGCAGCAAGCCAAAGATTTGGCGGGCAAATTGATGCAAAGAGCCTATCCCAAAAAGATAGTTAACAGGGCTCGCAAAAGAGCACGTAATACTACCCGGGAGGCTCTATTAGAAAAGAACATAAGAGAAGCAGGTGACTGCCT
Organism: Calotriton arnoldi; assembly: GCA_963921515.1. Classification (NCBI taxonomy): domain Eukaryota; kingdom Metazoa; phylum Chordata; class Amphibia; order Caudata; family Salamandridae; genus Calotriton; species Calotriton arnoldi. The sequence goes on from CAWUFW010011672.1 coordinate 190,412, forward strand.
ACCAGTAGTTATGACATTCGACCCTTTAGCCTCTAAGATAAGACATGTGATAAGGAGACATTGGTCATTGCTGTCCACTGCTGACTTTAAAATGCCACGACCCAGATTCGCATTCAGACGTGCGAGTAATTTGAAAGACAAACTTGTGCATACACGACAAGTACAGAAATCAAAAGTTACTACGATGCCAGCCGGACACTATCTGTGTGGGGGGTGTTCGGTATGTGAATTAACAGAGAAAACTAATACTGTGCAGCTGCACAACGGTAGAACATGGCATTTGAACAACTTCTCAAACTGTAATACAGTTAATGTCATATACAGACTAACATGCCAGTGTGGGCTACAGTATATTGGTTTAACAACCAGGAAAGTAAAAGTGCGGATTCAAGAGCACTTAAGTACCATCAAGGCAGGCAAGCTCACTACGCATTTGGTACAGCACTTTAATGAACACAAACATGACATTCGAGCACTGAGGTGGGTTGTTCTGGAGAGGGTAATGGCTGGCAGTGACAGTATCGAAAGTATACTGGCAAACAAAGAAGCCCGCTGGATCTTCTCCGAGAGAGTGGATCAAACAGGATTGAATGAACACATTGAATGGAACAAAGTCAGTAGATTATAGGGTTCTACATCCGACTTGTGCACTAAGCTGGGGTCTGGACTGCGTAGGAACTCCAACATACAAGAGATTAATATCCTGGGTGCTCATAAATATAGGGAACAGAACCCTCTAGTTTACGAAATAGCTGGGGGTGGAGGTGTGTAAGTGCACTGTAAAATATCAATGTATGTGCACTGATGTGAGTTATAAGATCTGTAGAACATCAGGGTGCTTGTACTGATGCAAGCAATAAGATATTAAGTCAAAATGTGAATAAGGACTGTATAACATCATGGCTATTGCACTGATCGAAACGACAAGATCTGAGCAACATCAGAGCAGTGGCACTGTTGATGTAATAAGAATTTTATGCAGTGCACTATGAGTATATAAGGACTCGGTCTTTTTAACAAATCCTTTTTGGCATTATCCCAGAACACTGAAAATAGGGCTGTTTGAGCAATATCGGGAGGAATGAATGAGTATACCTCATTTGAATATTACAATGACCTTCGTGATGAGTGTCCTTTTGGATGACGGTCCGGGGAGCCAGGACATAAAATGTACTTGACAGCGAAGTTAATATAAATATTGACCCTAGGCACTAATGGTTAAGTTTTAAGGAGAAGCACATTGCATCTGATAAATGAGAGCTATAAGAATATTTGAATTTATGTGCGTTCCAATATGGCCGCCGCAGTGGTGTGGAAAATCAGCCGGTTTTTACATCATTGTGTGGTCACATGGTCTACAAGCAATGGGCGCGTAGAACAGCTACGGGTAGATATTGCTCAGGCGGCCGGCGCGTTTCGAAGCTGGGACGAGACGCTGCTTGGTGTAAATGCGGGTGCGGTAAGAGCATGCTGACAGGCTACCAGGGCTAAGCCACCGGCGATATTGTTATGCCGGCACTATTCTCCATGAGCAAAAAGGATTTTAAGAGCGGGGGATAAGTCCTGTATAAGGGAGTAATGAAGGGAGATTGTACGTGTGAACTTGATGAGATGGCCCAAATAAATCAGAGATGTTGTGCAATACTGCTGGAGCATATCATAGCGGTCAAAGTTCTCATCGATGTGCATGTAGTGGGTAATGATACGCACACATGGAAATGACAGGGGTCTACTGATTGTTAGCTTTCATGAACACGACATTTGGCACAGGATGGCATTGAGATAGGGTCGTTATACAGTTGACGAAGATGAAAGGCACACATTATTTGTAGTGTTGATGTAAGGTTTGATATTATTTCCACAGGTGTAACGATAAACAACGGTAGTGTTTTCTAATCCAGGGGCAAGAGTGATGAACACACCCCTGTTGGTCTGGTGCAGGCTGGTATGAAAGCCCTCTGCCGACACCGGGTAACTATATACGATTGAAGACCAAAGATTAAAGAATATACATTACGTTGTAAATTAATTTTATCTGGTTGACCAATTTTATTGAGATAAAACCGCTGTTCTTTTTGTTTCGTCAGCCTATCCGCATCACACAAAGTATTGTCCAGAGAGGCGAGTGATTGAACCCCATGCCCTGACAAATTTGCCACAACATACGTAATTGGCAATGAAACATGTTGGCCTTCTTGGAAAAGGTTAGCAACATGCAGTGCTTTTAACCCGAGTAAGCTCACATTTGCAAATAAAGAGGGTAACCTAAGAGTGAGTCTTAACTCGAATTTAATTGCATGGAACACACTGTTCTCTGCATATCACGGGGTTTATGTTTTGGGACAGTTAACTCTTTTTTTCTGCTCTTCTTGTCTCTCTATTGGACACTATTTTCTTTGTTTTCGTGAGTGGGCAACCGATGATGATATACGTGGGCATACTGGCGAGAACCTGCCGGTAGCCTCCCTGGTGTTGCATACGTGAGGTGCCCTCCCACTCTTTCACTTATTTTTTAGTAAGTTTTCTTCACTCACATGATGTTGGGGGGGATATGCATGGTTGGGCGGCTTGACTGACAGCGGTTCTTCATTTTTTATAAAAATATTAATTTGAGAGTTCTGGGACTGCGGGAAAATTGGACAGGGTGCCAGAGAGTGGGTGGAAAAAGGGATTCCCACGTTAGAAGCAGCTCCTAAGAGTAACATTGAAGAAACTCTCTCATAGCCAGGTCTCTATTTTATTGATACAAATTCTCTTAACATGCACTTTCACATTTTGTTGATAAACAGTGGGGTAATCAAATCTCAAAACATGACTTAAAGGAATGTCCTCATCCGTGTGTGTATCATCGACTGCGCGTAAACTCGCGTATTACTGAAATCTTACTTAATTCTCCTTCTGGTCTTTCTTTTCAGGTTTACAGGAGCAGTTCAGGAAATGGTGAGGTGGAGTGGTGAAGAAGGATCGAACCCGGGGCCCTCCTTGAAATCCAGCAACTGAGGTAAGTGTCTTCTCCAGAACATGCGTCTTCATCTTTGGCTTTTCAGTTGCTGAGCAAGGCAAGACTTGGGCGTAGCCCTTTATACTTGAGGGAAACAAAATGGCCACCGAGATTTCAAGATCTCACACAGCTTAACTAGAAAGTTCCAGGACTTTGCAGGATAACGCGATAATTGGATGGGCGTTGTGCTTACTCCCCATGTACTCTAGCCTACCCTGTCTTCCTCCAAAATCGTACTGCAGAAATCGAAATGTGACCTAAAAATTAGGGTGGTAGGAAACCTTGGGCAACTTACTGTGGACTATGGCAGTAACTCCCCAAGATCCGTCGTTTCAGTGGTGGGGGCTATTTTGGGTGTGATTCCTGTAACCTTTTTATCAACTGAGGTGCATGCAGTAGGTGTTCTGTCATTTTCCAGAATCGGTCCTCTGAGCCCTACCCCTTCCAATTGACTAGACAAAACAATCTGCCTTGTTTTCTCGTAGAGTCAAGAAGTTGTTCATTGTGCACCACAATGGGGTACACTGTGCAGAGAGGTCGAAGAGGCCGTTACTGGTTTACAGAGGCAAAAGTAGATAATACTAACACTCTATTTTGTGGTAGTGTTGTCAAGCAGTTAGGCATATCAGAGGGTAGTGCTAAGCATTTGTTGCACTCACAGAGGCAATAAATGATACACACACTCAAGGAATGAAGTTGAGACCAAATTAGAAATACAGCACTCTTTTTATATAAATATTTTGACCAAGAACTTCGGGTACAAGGTAAATACTTTTTGCAATACGATAAATCACAGCAAAATGGAACAGTCACAGTTGTGCACAATTACGCACAATACATCTCCTATGGAAGGAAAAAGGCACTTGGAAAAAGCAATGCAGTACAGTTGTTTGGTTACCCTTTTGGAAATCGAAGGGTTCAGGGCCAGGGTCCAAAGTGCCAAGGCCAAGTTCTCAGGAGCTTCCCGGGTTTCTCGAAAATGAGGAAAAATGGGAATTTGTAGCTGGTGCCATACGAAGCCAGGGGGCCACTTGTGAAACCAAAGCAAAGTGAGACTTGAAGGCAAGTCCGAGGACTCTCAATGGAGAGTAAAGGTTGCAATGGCTCTTGGGTCTCGGGAGCACAGATGGTTTGAAGATGCACTGGCCGGGCGGGCTGGGTGCAGTGAAGGTAGGCAGCTGGGCTAATGCGTGCAAAGATAATCCTCGTGGTCAGGAGCTGGCACCTTTGAGCGATGATTCTGGAGCTCCTGGGCCACTGCAGAGGTGGGTCTCCGGAGTCCTGAAGTCCCTCATTAGGTGCTGGCTCGTTGTAAAGTTGGAGTCCGCCTGGACTCTGTTTTGTAGGTTTTTGCTTCAGGGGTTCCGGCACCCTGGGTATTGGTGCCTTGCAGCTCTGGTGGGTCCTGGGGGCCTCAAAGCTTGGTGCAGAGGCTGAGCTGACCCTCAGAGCAGGCTTACCTTCAGATGGCACTTTGAGACGTTGGTTGGGCTGGGGAGCTAGACATCGCTGGAAAGGGCTTTGCTGTTATTGGTGTCTGAGGCTGTAGGGAGATTATACTTCTATCTCAAGGGAGTTTTTTGGCAATTTTTGAAGTGCTGGTGACACTCCGGGGTTTGTGGGGACCGCACAGTGATGAGGCAAGCTGGAGGGTGGTGATTTTCAAGTTCTATGGCAGCAGGCAGGAGTTTGCACCAAAAGTCCACCACGAGGTCTGTAGTTCTCGGTCCAACAGTGTTTCTTTGGTCGTCTTCTTCTTGTGCTCGTGGAATCTAAATTCAGGGTCTGGGGATGCTACCTAAATATATAATTTAGGGGCGTTTACAAGGGAATGACAGGTAGTAGCCAATGGGCCCCTTACCTGCGGTGTCTACACCCTCTATTATGCCAACCTCCTGATGGAGGGGGATATAGCACTAGCCCTGATTGGAGCAGTTCCACCATCTTCAGGATGGTGGGCACTGAAAAATGTGCTTCACCTTGCCTCCAGCACATGAGGGGTGAAGTTGGCAGAGGAGGTCACACCTATTCTTTCTTGGTTTTCCCACCTGTCTTCCTAACAAAAAGGGGTGAGGACAGGGGGGGACGGCTCCTTCTATCAGAAGAGGCTAGGGTCATGTTATAAAGGTGACAGGCTGGTTTAGACCAGTGGGTGTCCACACTAAGGGCTGGTAGATTTTCAGGGAACCCCTCTAGGGGGTCCTCTGTGTGCTATTTTTAATAAATCTGACACGGGAATCAGTGCAGGTTTAGTAAGATGAGATGTGTGGCACCAAACATCCTATAATACAGTGAAGCCATCATAGAGCTAGAGAACTCTTAATGACGAGTGTCCAGCCCATGTATTCACCATTTTTTATTTTTTGTGAATTGACTACTGGAATGGTTTTGATGCCATGAACAAAATACCCAGGACAAAAAGTGCATCACTTTGTTGAAAAGTGTGAAGCCTAAGAGTTTTATTGAGATTGGCTACATCTCACCACTAAAGGCTAACTGTTTTACATTTTAAAAGAATTATCGTGGGCCACTGTAAGGTGGAATACTGCCTGATGCTGAAGAGAAACAATACTCCCCTGCCTGCTGCACTGAAAACATGCTTATGCCGTCCAAAGACTAGTAAAGACAGTACTCTTGTACTCTGCCAGAATGTCTACCGTTAGCAGAATTATGCTTACCCATCGCACTGTGCCAGTTAAGCTTGCATGACTGTGGGAAACTTCCCTTCTGTGTCTAGAAGGTCAAGAAGGTCAAGAAAAAGGAGACACAGTTTCCCACCTGGAAGAATACCAATGACCAGTTGGTACAGAGCATTTCTTATGGGCCTGGATCTGAGTTGCTAGGATCCACCCTACATCTTAAGAAAACAGATGGGAGTCTGAGGAGAAAGTTCTGAAGATTTGTTCACTTACAATGTAAAATACAATCGACATGGATATTGCAGGGGCATATCTGCTCACGCAGATATGTCCTCATATGAGGTATAGTGCACCCTGCCTTAGGACTATAAGGCCTGCTATAGGGGTGTCTTACCTATATCCAATGCAGTGTCTGTGGTCATGGCACACAGGGCTGTCTGACATGTTGACTCTTTCATTGTGTCTGCACCAAAGCACGCAATCTACAATGGCAGTGTGCATGGCAGTGTGCATGGCCTTGGTGAGGAGACCCTAGGGTGGCACAATTCATGCTGCTAGCCTTCAGTGCCAATGCCATAGGTACCTGGGGTACAATTTACTAGGGACGTACTAGGGGTACTGAGGTAGTGCCAATTGCGAAACAAAATGCGTGTTTAGGGAAGGAGTTTCTGGCACAGGGGACTTGGTTGGCAGAGAACATGTGCATTTCCAGTCGAAATTGCATCATGTTCTATGCAAAAAGTGGGGGATAACCATGTCCAAAAGAGGCACTTTCACACAACTTCATATTTTTATTCACCTGCTATCATTTCTAGGGTTAGTAGTGAAATGCTTTTTGTCTTTGGATGTCAGAGTTTGAGTAAGGACACATGAAATACAGGATGTATCCACATATCGGGATGTAAAGAGCATCCAGAAACCCCCCTAGACTTAACCTGGAAATGTGCATGGCTCCTTCAGCAAACCCCGATCCTTGCTGGTAAAACCTTGAAGGAAAAGAGAAACAAAGCATCAGGATGGGGCGTGGCTGAGTCATCCACCCACTCACCTAAAGTAAGGAAGGATCATTTTTAATTTAGGGGACTGGAAAAGGAGGGGAGGATTGGAGTAAGGAGAAAGTATAACAATTTGTCTATATTTGAACTAATACGGGGTGATTTAGTCCTGAAGAACCACCCAGATTTTGAGTGTTTCTTTGTTTTGCTTGAACTTCAAGATAACCGTCCTTCTGGGGTGAAGGAAAGTGGGAAGACTTGCCTAAACTTCACACAATCCCAAATGTAACCAACTACCCAAATCCATTTAGAGTTTTTTTCCCCCTTTCCACTCCTTTCCCTTTTTTTCTTTTTTCTCTCCATGGGTGACTGGTGATGAAACTTTCTGACTTACAATCTAATGAACAATCAGGTATGGGGAGAAGACAATTGAGATAATAAAACAGTGTTGTGACTTTCCCCCTCCCCTACTTACCACCATGTTCTCCTGTTCTTCAGAGGGTGTCGGTGGTGACCATTCAGAGAGACCTGTAGAAAGAAAAGAGAGAAATACCTGGTTAAGTGTGCATAAACATTTCCAAGTACCTCTGGAAAGATGCATGCAACACAAAGAGACTGCGACTCCACCCTTATGTGATTTTTTTCATGTTTATATTCTCTCCATTGACTTCAATTAAATAATGATATGAAAAAACGAAAAGTCTCCTAATCAATCTTTCAATTTGTGGTTTCCCTGAATCTTTAAGTGCTTTATTGTCAACCAAACTTGATCACCTAGTTGATCCAAGGGTTCTTTAGATCTTTTTCTATCAGCATACTTCTAGGTTGCTATATGGGCTTTTTGCATGCGTTCTTTGGCTAAACGTAGTATGTTAGCTAATTGGCTATGATGTTCCTCCACAGAAGGTACTATGGATTTTTGGGGCAGCTCAAAGGGAAGGATGTTGGGATGAACAGCGATCAAACAATAGAAAGGGGAATATCCCAATGTGGAATGTTCAGAGTTATTATATACAAATTCGGCCATCAAAAGATTCTTTGACCAATCTGTACCCTGCTGTAAAGTGAGACACCATAAGTGTTGTCCTAGCGTCTGATGCAATCACTTGGTCATGCCATTTGTTTCTAGGTGGTAACTTGTGGTAACTTGTAGAGAGTCTGCATCTATCTGAAGATTTTTACACAAATGTTGCCAGAAATATGAGGTGAATTGTGTGCCCAGATCAGTAATGATGACTAAAGGGATATCATGCAATTTTATGATGTGTTGAGGAAAACCTTGAGTCAATGCCGAAGCACTGGGAAGTTTTGGTAGGACTACAAAGTGTCACATCTTAGTTAGTCGATCTATGACCACTAGAATTGTGGCCTGACTGTCACTAAGGGGCATTTCAGCCACAAATGCCACTGAAACGGTGCACCAGGGTGCAGGTGGAATTGTACGTAAGAGGCCAACTGGTTTGTTATGATTGCCCTTGATATGCGCACAATAAAACAAGTAGTTATATATTGCTCTTAATCAGTTGTGACAGTGGGCCACCATAAATATCATAATATGAGAGAGGTCATTTTTTGTATCCCTAAATGACCTGCTAAATGATTGTCATAAGCCCATTCAGCGATAAGTTTCTGTATGTCGGGCAATGGTATATGCAGGTTGAGATCTTGATAGAGAAACCCATTCTTCTTGTGTCTTTTGGATCTACTCTGAGTCTAATCCTTTGTCTGTATTGAGGTGATTTGTGTCTTTAGGTCTTTATTCTTGGAGAGTAAGCAGACAACTTGGTCATCTCTAACATTGTGTTTCCTTGTCTCTTGCAAAATATAAGATGGACTGATGTCAGGGATTTTATCTCTTGGGGTATATGATCTAGACAAGGAGCTCACTTTTCCATTCTTAGTCCCTGGTCGATAGGAAATAGTGATATTAAAGTCTGAGAAAAACAGGGACAAGCGTAGCTGGCGAGGTGTCAAGGCTCATGCAGTTTAGAAAAACTTCGACTTTCTGTAGTCAGAGTAGATTTTAATTGTGTGTTTGGCTCTTATTAGATAATGATGCCACTCCTTGAAAGATATTTTTGTGGCCAACAGCTCCTTGCCAGAAATACTGAAGTTTAGTTCACAAGGGGAGAACGTACAAGAGTAAAATGTCACTGGATGGAGCTGGCCCATGGCAAAATGAGATTCATCAGCTTCTAGGCTAAAGGGCAGGCTCACATCGGGGTGACATAGAACCAGGGCTTGAATGAAACACTTCTTGATATGAGTAAACCCTTCCTCAGCCTCAGTAGTCCATTTAAGGTACTCCCTTACGCAACAGTTTTGTCATTGGATGGACTATTAAGGAAAAGTCTTTGATAAATCGCCTGTAAAAGTAGGCGAATCCTAGGAAACTCTGTAGAGTTTTTACACTGGTAGGTGGTGGCTACTGTAGGATCTCCTTAACCTTGCTGTCATCCATTTGAATGCTCTTTGGGCTAATGATGTGACCTAAGAACTCTATTTGAGGGACATGAAATAAACAATTCTCAAATTTGTAAACAGTCAGTAGTCTTGTATCCTTTCTAGAACGGCCTTAACATGATTTCCATGCCCCTGCAAAGTGTCTGAGTAAATAAGGATATCATCAACATAGACAATGCAAAAGGCATCCAAGTAACCCTTCCATACATTAAACATAAAATACCTGGTGCTCAAAGAGTCCATATTTGGTCCTAAATGCGGTTTTCCATTCATCGCCCTTATGGACTCTGACAAGGTGGTATGTATCCCGGAGATTCAATTTAGTGAACATCACTGCCTTTTTAATTTGGTCTATTAACAGTGGTATCAGTGGTAAGAGATATCAAATTTTTACACTTATAGCTCGACAATCGATACAGCTCCTTAACTTCCCTCCTTTTTTGGGTACCAAAAAGAGCGGGAGGAAGCTGAAGATTTTAAGGGGTGAATAAATCCTGAGGCAAAATTTTTCTCTAGAAAGGTTTTGGGATGTTGCATCTCTGGTTCAATCAATGCATAGATTCGAATACAGGGGATTGTTGCCCTAGGCATCAAATCAATGCAACAGTCATAATCCGTGTATGGGAGAAACTCAATTGCCATCTGTTTGTAAAACACCTCTCTATAATTTGCATAACATTCTGGTAACATTGCTATGCAACAGATTTGTGCATCTTTTCTCCCATAGGTTAGCAGCTTTTCAGTTTCTACAGCTCTTTCTGCTCCCCTAACACAATACAATAATCTGAATTTTACTGTAATGAGCATGCGGCCCACAGTACCAAGGGATCATGAACGGTTAGCCATGACATTCCCTATAATGAACTTAAATTGAGGTTCGTCAATAATGTTAAATTTGATGCGATAATTGTATGATGCTCGTTTTGTCATGATTAATTCTTCTGTGTGGTGAGGTATAGGACCAGAAGTGAGGGCCAAGCCATCAACAGCCTTCACAGGTTCTGGAACACTTTTCCCAACCCATGGTAATCCTAACTCTTTGGTAAATGCTTGGTGTTAGACCTGACAGCCTTAGTGTGGTCTTTCCCATGACTTTTTGCCTGCCTCCTCCACTCCTCTGACCTCGTTTTTGCTGGTATTAGCACTCTGTGCCCTTTACCACTGCTAACCAATGCTAAAGTGCTTGTGCTCTCACCCCTAAACATGGTGTTATTGGTTCATCCCCAGTTATCATATTTAATTTACTTAGAAGTCCCTAGTAAAGTGGTACCCCCTGTACCCAGAGCCTGTAAATTAAGTGCTACCAGTGGGTCTGCAGCACTGATTGTGCCACAAACTTAAGTAGCCCTTTAACAATGTCTCAGGCCTTCCCCTGCAGAGCCTGCGTGTGCTGTTTACACTGCCTAGTCAATCTGGCAATATAAACCTTTTGCCAGGCACAAATCTTCCCTTTTTACATGTATATGTCACTCCTAAGATAGGCCCTGGACAACCCAGAAGGCAAGGTGCAATGCAATTAAAAGGCAGGACGAGTACTTTTCAGTTTTACATGTCCTGGTAATGAAAAACGCCCAAAATCATTTTTCACTACTGCATGGCCTATCTCTCCCATAGAATAACATTGGGATTACCTTATTACATTTTATAAGTGTAATTTCCAATTGGGAAGAGGTATGATCCCCAAGTCTGGTGTCTCTGAATCTTAATTCAAAATTCTAATGTATGGAGAAGTCGTTTTTTAACTACCATTCTGAAACTGTCACTTTTAAAAAGTTGGCATTTTCTTACTTTAGCCATTTGGTGCTTGCTGCCTATCTCTGATCACATGTCTGAGGTGGGTGACAGTTGGGCTTTGTGTATTCCTCCTAGACAGCCACACACTATGGGAGCTTAGGTGTGACTTGATAGGAGGGAAGAGCTGGACCCAGCCTCAATTATACCTGAATTTGGCTGTGTCCAGTCCTCATACAAAGGGCTGCATACACCCCCTGTAGTGAGTCTGGAGCCAGGGCAGGAAGTGCAGGACCTCTGTGCACTTAAAAGGCCTGTCTTTGAAGTTTCCCCCACTTCAAAGGCCCTTCTAAGTATAAGTACTGTACTTCTGACACCACCACATCAGTACACTTCTGGACCTGTGAAAACTCTGCCAGGAAGAAGGACTGCTGTGCTGCTGAAATGGCTGCCACTCTGCTTTACTGCTGTTTTGCAGAACTCCTGCCTTGCTTTGCTGACCTGCTGCCTGATGCCCACTTGTCTGGGTGAGGGTTCTGTACCTGCATCACTTGAACCCAGAGTGACTCCAAAGGCAAGCTGACAGGCCACCTGATCTGAAGTCACATGGACATAAAAGCCTTCCAACCACCCTGATTGTGCACCTGAACTCTGTCATCTAAGAGTCTACCCTGCCACCTGGTTCCACCCCAAATCCTGGACCCTTGGAAGTGGGCCTAAAGTGCTTCTTCAGTGGAACCAATGCATCCTCTGCTTAGTGACACATCCCCGAACTGATGCGTCTCCTCGGGTGAGCAGCGCATCTTTGAGCAGAACCGACGCATCACCACTGTTGCGTGGATTGGACCTGTCGCAAAAGACCTGCATCACCGCTACTTTCTGTATCTGGGACTGACACATTGCCTTCAGAACCAACACTGTGCGATGCTTCACACTTTGCAAGTTCCTCGCCTCTCTCGTCAATGGCAGCCTCGATGAAAATGCCAAACCTTTGCACAGTAGCTTCACTGCTCTTCGGAACAGACGTCTTGACTTCACTGCGCCTCGCATCATTGACACCAGCCTTCATATCGCAAGCCCTGTCAACAGGATTCTCGACTCCAATGCATCAGTTCCTCGCATGGCAGCCTTATCGCATTTTGGAACCAACACATTGCTTATACTGCATGAGGCATCTTCGACAGGGATCCATGCAAGCTCTCCGTGACCAGGATTGAGGTACTTTGGTTCAGCAAGCCTAACTGGGTCCCTGTTGCCAGCCCCCAACCCCTTGCAGTCGGCTTAAACGTTTGACTTTGTCACTGTCCGACGCAACCAGATTTCCCCAATAGTGCTTTTTGCTTCTTAGCCCTATTTCTCACTAGAAACTTAAAATTTCAATATCTCCAGTTCGCATATTGGATTTTTGTCATTTTGGGCTAGTTTCATTTATTATATTAAGCTATATTTTCCTAACCTCATGTGGAATCTTTTTGTATGGTGTTTTCACTGTTGCACAAATACTTTACACATTGCCTCTAAAGTGAAGACTGTCTGTTCTGTGCCAAGCTACCAGAGGGTGAGCACAGGTCAATTTAGGGTTTGCCTGCCTCTTACCCTGACTAGAATTATGGTTGTTGCCTGCCTAGGGTTCATACCCCAGTCAACCACCAACCCAATTTCTAACACTTGGTCAATAAAATACCCTGTCACTCCAGAATCTAAAAAAGCTGGGACTTGTATTTATCTCTCAGTTGGCAAGGCAAGGACTGTCATTACGTTGGTATGAACCATGGTGCTTTGCAGGGTGTTTGCTAGGTAAGCTGAGGTCATGGAAGTTTGGTCTCTCGAATAAGGAACCTCTGATGAATCTGAGAGCATTCGTTTCCCGACTATGTCTCTTCTTGTGGGTTATAGGCTAGCACAACTGCCCAACTCTTACTTACTGGCCTGTGTTCCATAGTTTTCTCTAATTTCTGTCACTATGGAAGACAATAGGTACAGACTTTTAACTTCCTTCTCTTGTCTAGTCCTTCTGACAATAGTGACCCACGAATACCAACTACTCGCATAGGTTCTACCCCTTTTGTTTATTCTACATCTGCCATTGGGGGTTTACTTGGCCTAAATATGATGACTTGAGACTCGCTCCACGACTTATCACACTGTTGCTCTGAAAGACAGTGGTCCAACTGCACTGTTACCTCTATTAATTCCTCACAGCCAGTCGGTAGGTTTACCAAGACATCTTTTAGTTTCCTCTGGAGTCCTTGGTAAAAGAGGGACACCCTTTTTTCTCAGGCCATTTGGTTTCCACAAGTAACCTTTTGAAAGTGGCAATCTATGCGAGTAAATCTTGTAAGCCCTGTTTCAAGGTAAGTAGTTTGTTATCTAAGTATAAGACATGGGATTTTCTACCAAATAATTTCAGCATCGTAATGCAGAAGCCACTGAAATTGTATAGCATAAGATTGTTCTTTTCTGACCAAGGAAAAGACCAGGTGGCAGCATTGCTACCCAAATAGGATAATACAAAGGCTGTGTTCAACTGCTCATCATGAAAGGCTGTTGGCTTACAGAAGAAATGTAGATTGCATTGATTAAGAAAAATAACAAATCTTTTAGGGTCCCCATAATATCCTTTTGAATGAGCCAATGCTATTTGGGGAGGTTGGGCAACATGAATAGCAGATGAGGGATTAACCAAAGGAGTCGTGGGATGAGAGGGAGCAGCAGTACTCTCCGTAATGGTTGAGGGACCTGATGTTGAAGAGTGATTGGTGAACCTACTTGACCCAAGCAGTGGTGGCGGCAATGCCAACAGTATCCATGGAACAGCTTTGCTTGCATCTCCTTTTCCTTTACAAGTTAGGCCCGCTACCTCCCTACGAACTGTGCCCAATTCTTTCCTCAATTACTGTTTTTTTATTCAAGATGTTTGAATCTCCCCCTGTAATGCTGTGATTGTGTCCAGGATCTTGCCTAAAACGATGGTGGTATTCATCGCTCTGGCTGATTTTTTTGAGGTTCAGCATTCTGACACAGCTCAAGACCACAATTTGCACGCACCTGCAGTCTTTGAACCCAGTGAGAACGATGAGAAGCCCACCAACACCCAACTGCGCTCTGCGGCAAGAGTGATCAAAATCTCTTTGCCAAGATCGCAATAGGAAGGGGGGATAAAGGGATATGAGAGATAGAAAGTCATCTGTTGACTTTGCGATACCTCGGCTGCCCATCTCTGCTTATTAGTCTGGCTACCCGTGCAAGATGCGTCTCTCCGTAAAGGCTTGCAGGGGCACTGCAGCTGTGTAGTAAACAAGAATAGGCAAGTGAGTACATGTAAGAAGCAATGTACTCAATAGCAGCTATGACTTCACAATCATCGCTTGCCTGGCTTTTATGTTTTACATAGTGTTTCGAGGTGAAGTCTTTACCCATGAATCTTTTCAGAATTTAGGCTTTTGCAACAGTTTCGGACTCAGCCCCTGGTTCCATCACCAAAGGCGCTTTTATGTATCTTGGTTTACATTCGTTAGCTAAGTCTTTTGGCTGGGAATTGTATATGGATCAAAATGGTCTCTTAATACCTAGAGCGCACTAGAATGCACTGAAATCTCCTACATTTTATGACCATGGTCAGCCTTTCATTATACTGTCCACTTCTCTTGCATAGGTGAACCAAGTCTCTTAATGTACACTTGCACATTTTGTTGATAAACTGTGGGGTGATCAAATCTCAAAACATGACTTCAAGGTATATCCACAACCATGCGTGGTCAGTGCATGCTGTGCATAGTCTACTGCACGTGAGTATGCTACTACTAAAATCTTTCTGCATTCTCTTTCTTTTCTTTCCTTTCAGGTTTATCGGAGTGGCTCAAGAAATGCGGCGGTGAAGCCTTGATGGAGGATCCGATCCAGGGCCCTCCTCGAAATCCAGCAACTGAGGTGTCTTCTCCAGAATGCACATCTTCAGCTGTAGCTTTTCTGTTGCCAAGCAAGGTGAGGTTTAGGGCGTGGCCTTTTATACTTTAGGGGAACAAAAGGGCTGGCGAGATTTCCAGATCTCGCGTGCCTTCACTAGAAAGTTCCAGGTCTTTCCAGGACAACTCGATGTTTGAGAGATTGGTGACTTCTAATATGTGCATGGTGTCATGTCATGTTATTTCTTATCTGCAATTAACTGCAAATTAAGGGGCCGATTCCGATCTCGGCCTGTAGGGCTCCGAATCGGATTCGGCTTTACCGGATCCGATTCGGAGCCCTATTTCCCGACCGAATCGTACGTGCGTCCGGGCGAGCGAGTACGATGCATGCGCTCGCGAAATCTCCGACCGACTCGTTCGCAGGACCCGACCGCTCCGACCGACTCGCACGGGGACGACTCGCACCGCGCTATGGAGACGTTCCCCGGCCGGGTAAGTACGATGCGCATCACAACCGCTCCGACCGACTCGCGCAGTCCGGCTCCAAGGAGCTGTCGGAGCCGCACTTTGGGGGTCCGTGTCAGACCCCCCTGGAAGCATAGGCACGCGAGTCGCACACAGGGGGGACCCATGGGTCCCCCCTACACGTGCATGTACGGCGCGACCCGCATCGACGTGAACACGCTGTAGGGGCGCCCTTGTTCACGCCGTGCCCATTGAGTCAATGGGAGCCCGTGTACGCGTCGTGCGACTGGCTCCCATTGACTTCAATGGGAGTCCGACCGAATCGAGTCCGATAGCATACGTGCGCATCGTACTCGTTCGGTCGGACTGCTAGAGTCCGATTCGGTCGGAAATCTCTCCGGGTCCGTCTCGGTCGGAGAGATTTCCGGCCCGAATCGGAATCGGCCCCTAAGTGTCTGCTGTTCCATTGCGCTTACTCCCCATGTATTCTAGGATACCCTGTCTTCCTCCAAAATTGTACTGCAGAAACTCAAATGAGACCTAAAATTGAGGGTGCTGGGAAAATCTTGGGCAACTTACTGTGGACAATGACACTTGCTCATTGCACAACAACTGTGGTGGGAGTTGTTCCGATGGAGAGACTCAGGGACTATTTTCACCAAAGAAATGCTTCTGTGCTGTCAAAACTGCTTAGACTGTAAAAGTAGAATTCATAAACAGCATATTTTGGCAAGTTGATAAAGCCAGGGTTAAACATTAAGGGGCGGATTCCGATCTTGGCCGGTAGGGCACCGAATCGGATTCGGTTTAACCAGATCCGATTCGAAGCCCTCTTTCCCGACCGATTCGTACGTGCGTCCGGCCGAGCGAGTACGATGCGAGCGCATGCGAAATCGACGACCGACTTGTTCGCGGGTCCGAAGCGCTCCAACCGACTCGCACGGACAGGCCTCGCACCGCGCGATGGAGACGTTCCCCGACCCGGCAAGTACGATGCGCGCCACGAGCAGTCTGACCGACTCGCGCCGTCCGGCTCGAAAGAGCAGTCGGAGCCGCACTTTGGGGGTCCGTGTCGGACCCCCCTGTACGCGTAGCCGCGCGAGTCGCACACAGGGGGGACCCATGGGTCCCCCCTACCTGTGCATGTACGCCGCGAGTCGCTTCGAGGCCTACCCGCTGTAGGGGGCACCCTTGTTTGCCTCGCACCCATTGGGTCAATGGGAGCCCGCGTACGCGTTGTACGTCCGGCTCCCATTGACTTCAATGGGAGTCCGACCGAATCGAGTCCGATAGCATACGTACGCATCGTACTCGTTCGGTCGGGCTGCTAGAGTCCGATTCGGTCGGAAATCTCTCCAGGTCCAGCTCGGTCGGAGAGATTTCCTGCCCGAATCGGAATCGGCCCCTTAGTCTACTTGTACATGGCTAAAACTTTTCCACTGTCCCATGTCTAGCGGTTGAAGGTGGATGTTTGTGTCTGTCAACCTCAGTGAACACCTTGTTGTGGGTGGGGGGTCTTTGTCAAGGACTTTGTATAGCACTTACTACCTTAAGTTAGCCTGTTTTTAAGTATTCCTAATGTTTAGCAATAAGATACTAAAGGCATAAGGAGATTGTGAGGTCTACGATTCTATTTCATTCCAATTCTATAATCATCAGTGCCTTTGTACACTTGACTTTCCAAAGGTATCGACAGCAAGCAGAGGAATCTTACCATAGGGTATGGTAGAGGGATGGCGATTCAGAAACAGAATAACAAATTATTGCCAAAACTATGACATCTAGAGACTAGGGACTTAATTTAGAGGGCATTATTGAATGAAACCCTTATGAGAATTCCACAACTCACTGTCTGTGCCATGAGCATAAGCTTCCCCTACTATCATCTTACACCCACTAAAACCACCATGCTGGCATTAATGCTGTCCTTGGTCACACAACACACCAAAGTTTTTGGCCTCTGGGAAAATGTTTGCGAGTACCCATGATCAAGGGCAAAGTTATGATTATAATGCAAGTTAGGGTCTGAACTAATCAACTGGAAAAGTAACAAGTGGCTAGAATTAAAGGGATCCTCTAGTGTATAGAACAAATCAATCTCTGGCCAGCCCTGCATTATTAACAATCAATCAGCAGCAATAAGCATTCTAGAATGTTAGTTTCCTTGATGATGTCATGGGGTTTTGAAATCTGTGTGTCATCATTCTTCGGATGGCATCTCTAAACACACAAGTATGGAGGACATAAATGTTGGCTCGAAAGCAATATTGAAAAGGGCTTAGGGAAAGATTGACACTTATTGGTTAACATGATGTGCTGAGTTTCTGTGATGGAAGTATGTAATGACAGGGTTCTCCTCGACTCTGACCTCATCTAGAAGCAGTGAAAGGTTTTATTTGTCAAGGATACTGCAAGAACTATTTCTAGTTCTCCCAATCAGTGGTATAGAGTTACTTCTGCCTGTGTTTGCTGCAAGGGATTTGGATTATTGCACTGCTCTCAATGCACAGCTTCTTGGTGAAGAATCTCTGCATAACGTCTCGTAAATTATTATTATTCTTTTTTTTTTAAATATCTTTATTGCGTTTTTCAAATTTTCCAGAGTCATCTTGAACTGCAGATATACATATGGTAACATGTATTACCATATAAAGCACATATTATGGCTTCACAGTGATAATACATTGACAATACGTATGAAAACTGATGTTCGTAAAATATAGTAAAGTGAACAATTGTACACAACGTCCATTATGTTCCATGTCACTTCTTGGTGTCCGAGTAATGGTGCCACTGTATCTCACAGCTGCTCAGAGCACATGTGTCTCCAGTTGTAATATATGATGCTTATTTCTGCGTCCTGTAAGGGTGACCCATGAATGACCACATCTAAGTACAGCCATGAGGCCAGTGGGAAATGCAAAATAAGATATATATGTTTGTGGTTTTAAAATACTCAAACTAACTAAAGGTGCCATCAACAACTCATCACAACTGGATCAGGGTATCTGTGACGGATCACTGACAGAATATCAACGACAGGAATATCGAGGTACACAAATATTGTGTACAGAATATCGATGTCAAGAATATCGACATCCTATCTCTACAAAGGGAAGTACAAAAATATCGAAACCAAAATATCGTTGTTTAAAATATCGTTGTTCAAAATATCTTTTTTTTTTAAATGTCTCAAAAATAATAAAAAATAAATTAAATAATAAATATAATTAATAAAAACATAGTTAGATTTTTTTTTTTTTTTTACAAATTATAAATAATAAATGTAATATAAAAAACAATTAAACATACAGATATAAAAATTATTATATATATATTTACTTAATAATATTGATAAATAATTATTTTATTAAATTATAAAATGTTAGAAACATAATAAAAATTATAAATACATACATATATATACATATACCTGTAACATAAATATAAAAATAAAATATATATATAATAAATTAAAGTATTAAAATAATTATTTATTTTTAAAACAACATTTTACACTACATTAACTAAAACAGTAGGGAAAGTGTTGGATAGCGGAGGGGATAAAATTACTATTCCCACTCCAGCGAGTGCAACAGTAGGGAAAGTGTTGGAAAGCGGAGGGGATAAAATTACTATTCCCACTCCAGCAAATGCAACAGTAGGGAAAGTGTTGGATAGCGGAGGGGAATAATTTACTATTCCCACTCCAGCAAGTGAAAACAGTAGGGAAAGTGTTGGAAAGCGGAGGGGATAAAATTACTATTCCCACTCCAGCAAATGCAACAGTAGGGAAAGTGTTGGATAGCGGAGGGGAATAATTTACTATTCCCACTCCAGCAAGTGAAAACAGTAGGGAAAGTGTTGGATAGCGGAGGGGAAAAATTTACTATTCCCACTCCACGGAGTGCCACAGTAGGGAAAGTGTGGGATAGCGGAGGGGCTAAAATTACTATTCCCACTCCACCGAGTGCAACAGTAGGGAAAGTGTTGGATAGCGGAGGGGATACAATTACTATTCCCACTCCAGCAATTGCAACAATAGGAAAGTGTTGGATAGTGGAGGGGAATAATTTAATATTCCCATTCCAGCAAGTGCAACAGTAGGGAAAGTGTTGGATAGCGGAGGGGATAAAATTACTATTCCCACTCCAGGGAGTGCAAGAGTAGGGAAAGTGTTGGATAGCGGAGGAGATAAAATTACTATTCCCACTCCAAAGAGAGCAACAGTAGAGAAAGTGTTGGATAGCGGATGGGAATAATTTACTATTCCCACTCCAACAAGTGCAACAGTAGGGAAAGTGTTGGATAGCGGAGGAGAATAATTTACTATTCCCACTCCACGGAGTGCAGCAGTAGGGAAAGTGTTGGATAGCATAGGGGATAAAATTACTATTCCCACTCCAGGGAGTGCAAGAGTAGGGAAAGTGTTGGATAGCGGAGGGGATAAAATTACTATTTCCACTCTAGGGAGTGCAACAGTAGGGAAAGTGTTGGATAGCGAAGGGGAATAATTTACTATTCCCACTCCAGCAAGTGTAACAGTAGGGAAAGTGTTGGATAGCGGAGGGTAATAATTTACTATTCCCACTCCACGGAGTGCAACAGTAGTGAAAGTGTTGGATAGCGTAGGGGATAAAATTACTATTCCCACTCCAATGAGTACAACAGTAGGGAAAGTGTTGTATAGTGGAGGGGATAAAATTACTATTCCCACTCCAACAATTGCAACAGTAGGGAAAGTGTTGGATAGCGGAGTGGAATAATTTACTATTCCCACTCCAGCAAAATAATAAACATTAATTAATAAATACTTAAATAATAAAAAATAATTTACCTCCCACCAAATCCCCTATAAATGACACCACCAATATTGTAAAACATGACACAATTAACATCATTGCTTAACAATTAATTAATTAACTAATAACAATGAACAATCAAATTAAAACAATTAGTAATAAATTAATTCACACTATTAAGACTATAAAATAGCAATACCTAAATATATAAAAAGTATTTAAAAATATATTACATTTTAATTACTTCCCACACTACTCCCCTATAAATCCACAACCCGCTCCTAAAAAATGACACAATTTACATATTTACCAATTAATAATTAATAATTAATAACCAATTAATAATTATTTAATAATAAATTATTTAACACAATTAACAATATAAAATATTAAATACACAAATATTAATTAATTACAATTATTAATTAATTATGTATAATTAAATTACTTCCTTCCCTACTCCCTATAAACCCACAACCCGCTCCTAAAAAAATATCACAATTAACACATTTACCAATTAATTATTAATAATTACTATCCAATTAATAACTAATTAATAACAAATTAATTAACACAATTAACAATATAAATTATTAAATTATTAAATACAAAATTATTAATTAATAAAAATTATTAATTAATTAATTATAATTAAATTACTTCCCACCCTATTCCCCTATAAACCCACAACCCGCTACGGAACTAAAATACGCAAAAATTAATTATCATAAAATTAATTATTTCAAAAAATTTCAAACATACATTACAAAAATAAGCTATACTTATACAAAATATTTAAATCACATACTTTTAACACATATACTAAAATACAGAACTCTAAAATAAATTTCGATATTATTAACAACGATATTTTTACTAACGATATTACCAACTTCGATATTAAGTAAAACGATATTTCTTACCTGCATGTCGATATTCTGGTCGACGATATTCTTGCAGGTCGATATTATGCCACATCGATATTTAAACATCGATATTCTGGTATATCGATATTTAAATATCGATATTATGTCTGCTTACCATCTGTGACATGTATGTGTCTAACCTGCTATCTTGCTGGAGAGGTTTGCTGATTTACTCGCGCCACCAGGGGCCGAACTCGGCAGGTTTTGGGTTGTTGCCAGAGGTGTTTCGCTCGGTCTGTGGATGTAGGTCGTATTCTAGTAGGGATGTAGTTCTAGCCCTGAATTCAGGGTGTGGTGTATCATTGTGTTCGCAGCCCCATCACTCCCACCATTGTCCTGTTAGGCGCTGTCGTTATCTTCCCTGTTCCCATGTATGAACTCCGTGAGGATAGTGTCCCAGTATTGCGCTATCGGGTATTTACATAGGCTGGCTATTTCCTCCTTATGTAGTGTTGTGCTCTCTGCTTGTGCCCACACCGAGAGGGATTTTTTCCAGCTGTCCACTATTGGGGGATCAATGTGTTTCCATCTTTTGGTTATTAGTCGCTTCGCTACAATCAATCCTAGGTCAATGAATCTAGAGGTGACTCTATTTTTCTTGGATCTGGGATAAAGGCCTAAAGCACAGACTTCCCATGTGTATGTCAGCGGCTCGTCGGTGCAGTTCGTAAGCGTTGTGGTGACTGCATGCCAATAGGTATTAAGGGAGGTGCAGGACCACAGCATATGTAGGAGATCCGCGTTTGCCTGTTGTCCTTTGGGACATGCCGAGGTGGTGATATTAAAGTATCTGTTTATTTTATCAGGTGAGAGGTATGCCCTCTGCGTTATGTATGTCTGTGTAAGTTTGAATTTCGAACTTCTCGGTATGTTTGTGGAGCTAGCCAGTATTACGTCCCATTCTTTATCTGTCTATGGTTGCCTTCTATCTGTTTCCCACCTTTCACGAAGGGTCGACATGGGTTTCAGTGTGTGGGTGAGTAGCGCCTCTACCAGCAATGTTCTATGTGTGATCCTTTTCCCATGACATGTAGGTATTACAGCAGAAGATGTGTTTCCGGTTCAGTGGTTAGGTTCCCCATGCCGCCGTTAGGGATCTCATAATAGAATTGTGTAGGAGAAATTATCCTGCCGGTAAATCGTATTCTGTCGTCAATGTCTCGAAGGGTAGCATGGAGCCGTCTGCGTAGAGGTCACCCCGTGTATCTAATTCTACCTCGTGCCATCATGTGAGTGCCCCGTCTGGGGTGCCTGTCCTTCCTCTAGGTGTCCCCACAAGCGTTAGGGGCATAAGGGATCGCACCCCTGGTAAGGTGTAAACTTCTCCTATAGCATTTATTCGCCAGTTCTAGATGTATCTGGGATGGACGTGGAAGCCAGGCGATAGGGTGAAACAAGTGATAGATCTCAGATTGAGACCACGGCTGTTGCGTGGTTGCTGTGTCTTCTAATCCCATGCCGCTTAGCCATCTCGTCACCCACTGCAACTGCGCCACCAGATAGTACAGCTCCATATTGGGGACCGCCAGTCCTCCCCTATTGGTGGGTGCATACAATTTCCATAATGAAACACGGGGTCTACCCTTATTCCAGATTAGGTCTCGGAACAATTGTTCAAGGTCACGAAATAGTTTGGCCGGGACATAGACCGGGAGATTCGAGAAATAGTATAGTAGTTTTGGTAGTATTATCATTTTTGTTAGTATTATTTTGCCCATGACGCTTAATGGAAGTGACTTCCAAAATTGTGCTTGAGCTCTAACAGCAGATATGGCCCTAATTAAATTTCCTTCCAGCACATCTGTGGGGGCCCGATATATAAGGATACCGAGGTAGCGGAACGTAGATGGGTACCATTTGAGAGTGGAGTTGTTTATGAGCACATATATTTCCGCGGTGTTTTCACTAAATGGGTAGGCTCCCGACTTCGCCCAGTTCGCGCGAAGTCCCAACACTTTTTCAAAGTCTCTTAGTGTGTCTGCTATTGTGGTAGGTATATCGTGCAAGTCTCATAAATACAACAGCAGATCATCAGCATATAATGAAACGGGGTGCATTCCTTCTCCCAGCCGTATGCCCCAGTCCTCCCCGCCCCTACGGAGTAGCGTCGCTAGTGGTTCCATGGCGAGGGAGAAAAGAAGTGGGGACAAAGGGCATCCTTGTCTTGTGCCCCTTTTTACCTGACTGGTATCCGATATAAGCCGTCCTGTCCAGACTCTGACAGAGGGACGTTAATAGAGTAACCGGATCATTCATAAGTATTCATCGCCTAATTCATATTTCCGTAATACCTCAAAGAGGTAGGGCCATTCCATGGAGTCGAAGGCTTTTTCCAAGTCCAGTACAAGGCAGCCAGAGCGCGGCCATCTGTCTAGTGCATAATGCTGCACTCTAAAGAGTCTGCGTATGTTGAGTGATGTGTTTCTGGTGGCGACAAAACCATTCTGGTCTGGGTGGACCAGGGTTCTTACCAGCGGGGCTAGGCGCGCTGCCACAATGGACACAAATATTTTGTAGTCTGAGTTTAAGAGGGCAAGTGGGTGATATGAGTCCAAAGATTCCGGGTCTCTACCAGGTTTGGGGAGAGAAATCAGCAGTGCTTCGTTCTGCATATCAGAAAGGGTGGAGTCGTCTATAGCAGCCTCATATACCTTTTGGAGCTGCGGTGCTAGCACCTGTGCATAGGCCTTGTAGAACTCTGCCGGTAGGCCATCTGGCCCCGGTGTCTTACCATTCGACAGTGAACATATACTCGCTCTAATTTCCTCTAAGAGGATTGGGTCATTCAATTCCGATCTCTGTTCTTGTGTAGGGTGTGGCAGGGTAATATCTTCTAGGTACCTGCAGATGTCTGTTGAAGTGGCTAACTTGTGGGATTCGTATAGTGAAGTATAGTGTGTTGTGAATGCACGGTGTATATCTTGTTGTGAATATACTGTGGTGCCCTGTGCGGTGCATATTGATACTACTGGTGATGTTGTTTCATCCTGACGTATCAGCCAGGTTAGCAGTCTACCAGCTTTATCGCCCATATGGTGTCCGTGCTGAGTGTGCCGAATAATTAAAGCATCGAAGTCGTTCTAGTAATTGTGCATGTTCCTCCCTGTTACGTGTTAGCTGTCTATTGGAGCCCTCGACTGCTTCTTGTTCGTTAGATGCCAGCTTCCTCTCTATATTGGTGAGGTCTTTCTCTAGCTGAATACGCATTCCAGCCTGTGTGCCTAGGCAGTGCCCCCTAGTAACTACCTTAAAGGCGTCCCATTCAATCAGTGGTGTCGAGGCAGTAGCCGCATTGTCTTGGAAATATTGTGCTACTGTCGTTGCCAGTAGGTCATGGATTTGCGCATCCAACAGAGTGTCCGGTTGTAAGCGCCAACTCAGGATCGGTGGTGTACCACATGTCCACTCCAGATTTAGCACATGCGGATTGTGATCTGAATGTGTCCTCCCCAGGTAGTGTGGTTCAGAGACATGTGTTAGCAAGTCGTTTGAAATCATAATGCGGTCTAAACGTACGTGTAGCCCATGTGCCCCTGAGTAAAATGAGTACACCCTGTCATATGGGTTCTGTCAGATGCCATTGTGTTGCCCAACTGTTCAGTGCCTTCATTGCAGTGTATGTGGAGGTGCCGGTAAGGGGAGGGAAGGAACGATCTAATGAAACATCTAGGACACTATTGTAATTGCCTCCTAATACCATGGGGACCCCATGCCAGACAGACAATTTGTTCGACAGCATGTCTAGGAAGGCGGCCTGATCGGAATTTGGCGCATATATAGATGCGACGACCACTGGTATGCCATCCAATGTACCTTTCACTATAGCATAGCGGCCTTCTACATCTATTAGTGATTCAGTGATGCGAAAGGGGGTCCCTGGTCTGACCCAAATCAAGACTCCCCTAGCGTACGCCGAGTAGCCTGTCGCGTGTAATTGCCCTCTCCATCTCCTCTGTAATTGTGTCACCTCTGACTTTGGCAAATGGGTCTCTTGGAGGAGGGCTATTTGAATATGATGTCTTTTAAGATATGAGTATATAAGATACCTGCAAGATGGACTATGAATGCCCCTCATATTCCATGGACATATTTTAATTGGTGCCATATCATTAAGTTGATAGCTGGTGTGTAAGGCATTGGCGACTTAATGGCCATGCAAGTCAGGAGCGCGTTGGTTAAGGGCGGCTTCCGCCGTCGTGTCCCTAGCAAGCTGTTACCCAAGATGTTGTGTCCCAGTGTGTGAGAGATGGCATAACAAATACAAAGTAAATCCAATAATACCAAAAGGGCGAATATGCAACAGGCAGTCGTCCAAACAAAAGGTAGAAGTAACATTTAAACAATGTCTAGGGGGGTTGCTGTACGCAGCAAAATACGGGTACTGGACAAGAAAGATAGTGCCTCGACGGCTCCCCATCTCCCAACCGAGTTTGCGTGGGCCGGGACCCTGTCATAAAAGGCACATGTACTTTTCTCTGGGCGGGGGGAGGAACCTCCGCGTAATAACACATGTATTCGTTGAACCCACAGCTCCCGCCACCCGTCCTCATCCATATATTCAATTGCACATCAATATACCTATACATATGATTGAACAGTGTCATGAAGTAACATTAATATCAGCATATTATACTTGCGTGTATGGTACTATGCTTCTATCAATGCCAGGTAGGAATTCCGGTACATAAGTTTAAGCAATGTCATCTGAGGTCTGAG
Organism: Calotriton arnoldi; assembly: GCA_963921515.1. Taxonomy (NCBI): domain Eukaryota; kingdom Metazoa; phylum Chordata; class Amphibia; order Caudata; family Salamandridae; genus Calotriton; species Calotriton arnoldi. The sequence continues at coordinate 216,058 of CAWUFW010011672.1, forward strand.
GGGTGACCTTAGGTAGTTCGCACGAGTCCTGTGAAGTCGGGAATTCATACAAGAGTTCCTCGTCGCTGACCTGTTCCTGAAGACTGGAAATCGAGGCAGTTTCTTCCTGCGCCCCGCTGATGACCGCAGCCGTTTGGAGGGCCTTGCATTGATCACGTAATATCTGTGCTGGGTCCGGTCCGAGAGTCTGAGAGGCTTGAAGCTTCTTACGTTTCTTCTCTCTTCGTCGACGGCCAGAAGAGGTGTCGGGAGCGGCTTCTTTCGTATCAGTTGCCAGGGCATCGCCTCCCGCGGAGCCGTACATATCGAGCCATTCTCCCGCCTCCTCCGAGCTATCGAAAAAGTGAACTTTGCCGCCTGCCACTACTCTCAGGCATGCTGGGAACAGCAGAGAGTATTTCAAGTTGCGCTGTCTGAGTCGTCTCTTCACTGCCGTGTATGAATATCGTTGTTTCTGTACTAGCAACGTGAAATCTGGGAAAAACATGATTTTGTGGTTGTCTACTTGCACTTCCTGTAGTTTTCTGGTTTCCTGGAGTATGGCGTCTCTGTCCCTATAATTCAGCAAACGGATTAAGAGCGGCCTTGGGTTGGAGCCCGGGGGCGGGGGTCTGGCTGGTACTCTGTGCACCCTTTCAACAACGAAGTGGGGAGAGAGTGCCTCTTCAGGTAACAACATACGGAGCCAGGATTCGGTGTAAGCCACAGGGTCTCTGCCCTCTGTCCCCTCTGGGAGACCCACCATGCGCACGTTGTTTCGCCTAGATCGGCCTTCGGCGTCTTCGGCCCTGCCCTCTAGAAACTCCACTCGATTGAGAAGGTCTTGGATACGTTTTTCTGCCATTTCTATCTTTGGAGAGAGCTCCGTAATGGTGGTCTCCATCGTGGATGTTCTGTCTACAAGTTTGTGGTGGTCCGCACGGAGTAAGTTGAGGTCAATGGCCACATTATCAATTGTAATCTCCAGAGAGGTGCGGGTTTGGTTCAGAGTGTTGCCTAGCTTCTCCACCGCCGCCAGCACGGCATCTAATTTACTGGACATCGGATCGGTCGCTCCCTCCTCTGTCATCCTGTCAGTTTGGGCTCGGGTCAGTGGGGGTGGGGCGAATGAACCCCCAGCACCAGTTCTTGTGTGACCACCGCGCGACATAGATTTCAGGGCGTCTGTGCGTGAGGCTTGGCGGTAGGTGGTGTAGTAAGACAGCGACGGCGGGCGCCTGGCAGTGTGTGCAGTCGCACAAATTAGGTGTACAGGGTGTTTCGTTGTGAGTTGACTTCCCAGTGGTGCCTAGGCCTTCCTTATGTTGTGGCCAGCTGCAGTCTTTCATGTGTGGAGGACCTAGGCCTGTATTGGCCACGGGGTGTTAGACCAGGATCTTTGCCAGGTAGCAGCCAGAAGTTTCTGCATGGCACTGTATTTCTCCTTTCAGGGGTGTGGGCCTGATTTGCCCCCGGCGCTAGCTCCCGTGCTGTCAAGATCCCCTGAATGCAGTGGTAAGTTGTGGAAGGGAGAGTCATGTGTCACGTTACCACTACACTGGTTAGCAGTGCGCCTCACTGCTGGTCGCCTCCACTCGCCTATCGGGTGCCGCAGTTCATCTCAGTCGGTTTTAAGCAGTGCCACTCCCCGCACCGGTGTGCTCAGCTGCTCGTGCAAAAGGATTTGCGGATGCGTGTGCGGCTGACCCCTAATGTCCTCGCAGTCCAGGCTGTGCGCAATGCGGGAGCGTTAGGCTGCAGGGCGTCAGTAGGGATTATGGCTCCTTGCGGGTACTCACTTGCTGGATTGTTGAGGTGTCTGCAGCCACTCGATTCCCGTTTCGGGAAGTCTTTCTTTCCGTTGTTAGGCTGAATCCGGCGCCAGCAGGAGATCAGGCCGTCCCCGCATCATCAGACGCAATTGCTCTGGGCCTGGTGGGCGGGGCGTGTCCTCGGTCTAGCGTGATGGGCTCCCCCGGGATGGCAGCGGCTCGTTCAGCTTCCCCAGAGTCAGGTATGCTCGGATACGGGCCGCCGCATCTGTCGCTGCCGCGAGTTTCACGGTGTCGTTCGGGTCAGCAACAGGCTTAGCCAGAGGTGTGTCCGGCCCTGGAAATTGTGCATAATCGGAGATATGCGGCGTGGAAGGGGAGCCGTCGACGGAGCTCTAGACTAGCGCGTCCGTCTCCATTGCCCGCGTAGCCACGCCTACCATAACTTCTCGTAAATTATGATCTGTTATTCGCTCGAGCACAACACAACCACTTGTCTTTCATCCATTTTGGATAGTTGTGAAATTCCAACTCAATGTATTAAAAATAACAATGGCTTATACAGCAGATATTCCTTAAACACTTGAAAGTATACCTTGAAATGGGATAAACTCTGGCTTGAACTGTAAGGATGACCCTGTCTTGAGTAGAGGCATAATTGCAAGGGTTGCCTTGAATGAGTCTTGTGAATCCTAAGTGCGATGGGTATCCCCAGATGTGGGTCCTATTCTCACTGCACCACAGGAACCAAGATGTACCTGACTGAAGAGGCCCAATAAGGCTGAAACCGGTCTTGGATTACCTGTGTTCCTGTCTTGGAAGTTTGGCCTGGACTGTTCCTCATAGAGCAGGACCACAGCTCATTTGCAAATGGTTGGGTCTAATCTGAGGTGGCCCGGTGGGCTAAAAAAGATGGGCTGAGATGCGGTCCTGGGATTATTTCACGTGTTCCAGCTATCATGTTTGAATATTCCTCATTGAATGACTCTAAGACCATTTTACTGAAATCCTGTAATTCATCAAGCACTGTATTGTAGAACCGAATGCAAGAACATTTATTATTTATTTGTCCCTATTCAGCAGGTGTTCCGGGTCTGCTTTTATAATGCATTTTCGTCCATTAACATAATTAATGATTTGGTCTTTGATGACCTTTTGTGCGCGATTTTATATGGGCTCAATCCAAAAAAATATGATAATGAAATATTGTATAAAGTTCAAGCCTTTTTCAGAAGAAGAAGGTGCTCTGTAGTAGGGCGATAAGAAAAGGCTGATATTAAGTGCTTCAGAAGAATTGTAAGGACACATTTCTGGCAGTTCAGAGCATATTTTACACAGGAGGTGTCCCCCCTACGTGGTAATGTACTTTGACTTTTTCTAGTCTCCATGGGTTTTCCTCAAGAGAGGGACGAGTTATGCACCTTGACAGATTGCAGCTTGCTGTGTGAGCAGCACGCGCTGTGAGATATTATTGACTTCCTGAAACTGACTGGGTGACGAGTGCAGGCTTCAGAGAATGCAATCAGCTTCGTGGGTGCCATCAACAGAACTAACAGCAGAGCGGACTCTGCAGAGAACTGGTTACTAGGTCAGCGAACCTCCGGCACCCAGGAAGCAGCAAATTCCACAGAAGGCGCTGGAAACTTTATTACCTTGATTTCCATTAATTCTCTTGTGGAGGTCAGAAAGCTGGCGTATAGTATTGTTTTTCATGCATTGTGGAAGCATTATCAAGCTACAATTTGGAGCAATTTCACTTGTTTCATTAACTTTGCTGTCCATGCGAATTTCCTTCTGAGTGGCTTGTGCTGGTGGGTGGCAAGCCGGATGTGTAGGGCACTCCCTGGCTGGGCATCTTTGATAGAATTAAACTTTGCTTCTTAGTGTGGGTCCACTTAAACTTCAGTGCAGTATTGCAGTCCTCAGATGTCTAGCTGAGAGAGTGTTGCAGACACAGACAGTGTCTGCGTCCAAGTACACACTCCATCGTCTAAGTGCACTTTACTGGTTAAGGTTATCCAGTTTTTCAAGGCCACCTTGCACTCTGCGCTGGAATGAGATCATATATTGTAAAGACACAGCAGGAGCAGTAGACTTTTCGGCAGAAGAACACAAAAAATATACTACTAGTGTGCATTTTAACCACACTACGGCATAATTGATTGAGCATTGTTACAACATTGAAGTGCCTTTGATGATATGACGTGGCTGATACAAGCAAATAGCTTTACATGTAAATAAATCACTATAAGTTAGTAGTTGCCCACATCTTCCAGCATGAAATGATCAACCACAGGTGTTGTTTGCAGCAGAAATTGGGATAGCACATGGTTTAGTGTCATAAGGTCCTATTTAGAGCATGTTGGACAGAGACTCTGTCACAAATGTGGCGGTTGTCACAACCACGTTGACTATAATGCACTTGCAACATGGAGGCAGAGACAATTATGACATTTGTGATGGAGTACCCTGTCTGCCAAACTCTAAGAAAGACCCTTAGGGGCCTATTACGATGGCGTTCGGAAAACCTCCCCGACCGCCATGGTAGCGGGAAAAGACCGCCCGCATGGACCGCGACATCACCGCCGGTCGAATTACGATGACCAGCGGTCGAAATCAGACCGCGGCGGTCGGATCGCGGGCCTTAACATTGTGGCGGTTGCTGCTGCCCGCAGCACCGCCGCGATGTCCAACGGGGCATGTCTTGCATTTCCCTGCACTGCGTGGCAGGCACTGCACAGTGCCTGCCACCTGGTACAGGGAAATGTAGGGGGGACCATGGGTACCCCCCAGTGCACCCACACCCCCCCAAAACATTGGGGGCCTGCAACGGGCCCCCGGAAGACAATCTTTGCATGCATTTCCATGGCGGTTTGACCGCTGAGGAAAGGCTGGCTACCGCCGGCATCATAATCCTGCCGGCGGAGCCTGCTCTGCACCGCCACCATTATCCCAGACCTGTTCCGTCAGCCAGGCAGGAGTGCGGATGGCAACCGGTGGAAAAGCGGCGGTCGGAATTTCCCACCGCCGCGGTCATCACCGCCATCTTAATTTGACAGGCGGTTTTCTTGGTTGCGATCGCGGGCGGATGTCCACCGCCGGTCCGGCGGGTGCCACCGCCAGCCCAGCGCTGAACATCCAACCGCCATCGTAATAGACCCCAAAGTTTGCAAATTGTATAGTGGTGTAGGTAGTGCACCATGAGGGCAAAGAGCTGTGGTCTGAGATCGGTTGTGTGTACCTTATGAGGGCAGCGTTTTATAGCCTTGGACTCAGCGGCAGTCTTGTGCACACCATCGGGTAGGTGGAGGTTAATCGGAAGACAGAGGGCCCAATTCTGATGCGGGTTGGAAAAGCTTCCCGACCGAATCGGTTGGGAAATGGTTTCCGACCCACTCGGATCGGGAAAGTCCAACCGGCAGAGTAGGATGCATCCGGATGTTTCCAGATACGATTTGGTTGAACTCCCATTGACTTCAATGGGAACATTTGTTCCTAACCGCATCAGAATTGGGCCCTCGGTCGGGAAGACACGTTCCCGATCCGATTTGGAAGGAGCAAATGCCGTTAGGAGGCCTTCCTAACCGCATCAGAATCAGGCCATCGGTCGGGAAGCTTTTCCAACCCGCATCAGAATCGGGCCCAGAGTCTCATGTACATCATAGGTGTGGGGTATAACAGCCTCTCATGAGACATCATGGGGGTTGGGAATTGTAGTCTTAAAGCAGGTCACACGTGCATCACAAAGCACAGGTTTTGGTGTCAAGAATGTAGTATTATGAAAATAAGAAAAGTTCAGTGCTTCAGAATCACGTGCTATTTTATGTACATCAATATAGTGGATTGCTGTAGACACATACAGTCTAACTTAAGTTGAAATGCTTGGCTGTTGTCATCTGAGATGGAGTATCCTGTCCATCACGAAGGTTGTGTGTTGTGGCCAAATGCAAGTCATGAGTGTGCAGTGCTGAAAAGTGAATAGGAGCACCATAGATGTCCTGAGTTTGGGGGCTGTAGCCTCAGAAAGTGACTTCTTCATTTATGGACAGAAAGTTTTTTTTCATATTTATTACACTTGTTTTTGATGTCCACACCTTTCCAGTAACGAACAGATAGTGAACTGTAGCAGTCAGCCCCCATTTAGATCATATCCTCTTTGACTTTCTGAGCTTGCACCATTTACAGTTTCATAAGCCAGGCCCTTACTTCTTCAACAAATTTCTTGTCTACTGTCCCATCCCGTACAATCCCCATTGCTCTAGCCCACTAAAGTCTCAGCCCACTGCATAATCTCATCACTTGCCATACGATATAAGGCTGTTGCTACATACAGGATGTCCCACCCACCATGGATGAGACGTTCTGTGCTTGAGCCACAGGTGGGTTAACCTGCACTATAGCAAATTTCGAGTACAGTGATGTAACCTCAACTACTTTTTACAGAGGCAAACTTTTGCTGCTTCGCAAGCAAGGGGAAAATTATGTCTGACTAGGCCTGCCAACTCACATCTGCCCATCAAGTGACGCATGGTTTCATCACACGGTGAAGAAGCTCAATCACAAAGTGAGCTGGAATCCTTTGTATAGAAGGAGTTTCAAGCTCAGGTGTGAACATTCTCCATAGCTGGACAGTCCTACTAAAATTGTCAGTCATATGTTTGTTTCCTAAATGAGACCGCTAGTGTGTGGAGTAGAGTGGTGGGATTCCTGAAAGTACTCTTACTCAGCCGCGGCCCAAGCAGGTAAGAGCGGTGGGGCTGGATGGGGGTGGGGGGGGATTTTGACAGACGACGAGGGAAAATTAATTATTTATTTAATTTTCCCTCATGGTCGTCTGTCGAATCCCCCCCGACCCGGCCCCACCCCTCTTACCTGCATGGGCCGCTCCTGCTCTTACTGCATTTATCTAGATGACAGCTTGCAAAATAAAGAAACACAGAAGAATTCCTGAGTACTTTTGCTCTGCACTATTAAAGAGCAACGGCTGGGTTCATATTTGTATCTGGCAATGTGAATTTCTATGTTTGCTAAGCTGAAATCCTACTATTCCAGATAGTGCCCTACTGGATACAACATGTATAATCCTGATGTTGTAAGGTTCCGGAAGAGACTTAAATTGTTTTTTCATATTATGCACCCTTGACCAAATCGTTGGTCTGACCAGCACATCGTGTATGTCACAAAAAGTTAGCAAATGAAGATGTGCACTGGGATTGCGAGTTAAAGTTACCTTTATATCAGGAGAAGCTCATGTGTTTAAATGACTGGACGATGCCAATTAGGTTGTCCAATCTCAAACGCTCCTCAAATGAGGTGCATCTTAGCTTTCTGAGACTGCTAAAGGTATTGTTTTGGTTTGGGAACTAATGTGTGATTTATTGCTAGCTCAGGTGCTTAGTGTAAGAGAGTAATTGTATTTTACAGTTATACCAGAAATCTTATAATGGTGTATTCTCTTGCAAACACCTTTTCAAAACATCTTCCTGCTAGTATCAGAAATCTAATGGATGGGTCTAGTCATCTTGCAAGTTGACTTATGAGCTTCTGTGTACCTTTGCTATAACCATTTGAAAGGCATATAATTTTCACAAAGTCAAGCTGATTGAATTAAACTTAAATGTTGTAGCTAAAATAGAGACAGTAATAAATTAAATTGCATATTTCTAGACAGCTAAGATTGAAAATAACTACTTCCTGGGAATGGTACCTTCTTTCTTTGAATGCATTTTGTTTTTAAATGCAATGCCAGTTTTACTTCTCACACTGCTCCAAAAAATCAACTGATGGCAAAAACAAGGATATAATTCTTAATGCTGACCTTGATTGAGCACCTACAATTTGGCCTTATTTATCTTCCAGTTTGATAATGCTTTGTAGAAAATTATTATTACTATTTTTTTTTTAAACAGGAATTCGGGGTCATTTTTTCAGTAATATCTACTCATGCAAGAGAAATAAATGTGTAGAAGGTGCCCTGTCACTGTCCTCTTCAGGCCAGTGTTTGCATCTCTACCCTCCAGCCACTGGAATGCAGGCAATACACTTCCACTGTCTGGGAAACTGACCTCAACCTCATCTTGTGGCCATACAAAGCAGAGTCATTCAAATGGATCCTACTCTGCTTTGCAGTGAAAACGGCGATCAGAACTTGAGGATAAATATCAGTAGACATCCAAATCCAACATTTACAGAAGGCCCTTTTCAATATATATATTACTTGCTCATGTATGTTCTCCCATTGCTATAAACTTGAAGTTACTGCTTCCTTTGAGTGCAGTCAAAAGCTCTTGATATTTCATGACAAATGTGTACAGCCATTACGTTTCTTTTACAGCCAGCAGCAGATCAACTTACCTGGCTGGAGTGGAGGTCTAGCATTAGCCTAGCAGCGGGCAGACTGTTTACCTGACTCGAGTGTTTCTAAATACCTACTATAGCACAATCTGCACATGCAAGTAATGTTCCTTTCTACAATCTTCCATCCTCAAATGGCATGTCATCTCAAAAATATCTGCTGTATCCCAAAAATCTTGCATGAAAAACGAATCTTTAATTAAAACTTCTTACTGTCACCTCCCCATTTTTCTTTCAAAGGGCCCTCTCCTTCCCTTTTATTCACTGCACACTTCTTCTCCCTGAGCCCAGGCTACTGTCACATGGATGTTTACCTTAATCTCTCCTTTTGTATTTCTGCAATTCGCCCACAACTCATTGACAAGAACACAGCCGCATTTCCTCTGAAAGTCATACCCCTCCAACCCCAAATTCCTAATTTTCTCTAGCACATCTGTTAATCCCACCAACCATGTAGATGAACTGACATATCTCCCTCCATCACTAATGATCACAACTAACTCCTAATTATTTAATCCACCTCAATTAAACTTGAGCGGTTTGCATGGTCACACAAGAACAATCCCAGTAGCCAACAATAACCAATACTACTGAACTAACCACTAACTTTGGGTTCTGAAGCAGCGTGCTGCCTGGCATAAAGCACCTCAACACCTAGTAAGGGGTAGTAAGCACTAGTTAAATACAAGTAGAATATGTAAGTTCAGGAAGTGCGCTGTACAAAAACCTCTTGTGTTTGATATAACAGAGCATAATGTTGTTCCACCTGTAAGATTCTTGTCCACATATAGGTTGCCTATAACTGACTAGTTCACTAGTGGCTTTCTGTTGTGGTAAGGGTGCAGGAATGTTTCAAAGTTCATGTTTAAAATCTATCACTTTGAATGCACACCCATTAATGCAGTGTAGCTAGACTGTAAGCTTCCTATATACTGTTGCTGCCACGATCGCTCTGGGGAAAGGGGAAGTATGCTTTATAGGGGTGCACAGACAGAATATCGAGTTTTTTATTTCAGCCTACCAGAATATCGAGTTTTAAATATCGTAGGTCAAGAATATCGTGGTACAGAATATCGACAGTAAGGTAAGAAATATTGTTTTATTTAATATCGAAGACAGTAATATCGTTTGTAAAAATATCGTTCTTAATAATATCGATGTTTATATTAGTGTGCTGTATTTTAATATGTGTGTTGAAAGTATGTTAGGTAATTTTTTGGTATAAGTGTAGTTTATTTTTTTAATGTATGTGTTAAATTTTTAGCAGTAAATATTTTTATGTCAAATAATTTTTGCATAATTTAGTTCTGTAGCGGGTTGTGGGTTTATAGGGGAATAGGGTGGGAAGTAATTTAATTATAATAAAGTAATTATTAATGTTTATTTATTAGTATTTATAATTAATTTATTATTAATTAATTATTAATTGGTTATTAATTATTATTAATTAATTAATAGATAATTATATAAATTGTTAAACAAATTTAGGAGTGGGTTGTGGGTTTATAGGGGAATAGGGTGGGAAGTAATTTAATTATAATAAAGTAATTATTAATAATTATTTATTAGTATTTATAATTAATTTATGATTAATTATTAATTGGTTATTAATTAAATAATAGATAACTGTATTAATTTTGTTATTTTTATAGGAGCGGGTTGTGGGTTTATAGGGGAATAGGGTGAGAAGTAATTTAATTATAATAAAGTAATTATTAATACTTATTTATTAGTATTTATAATTAATTTATAATTAATTATTAATTGGTTATTAATTAATATTAATTAAATAATACATCATTGTATTATTTTTTTTATTTTTATAGGAGTGGGTTGTGGGTTTATAGGGGAGTAGGGTGGGAAGTAATTTAATTTTAATAAAGTAATTATTATTATGTATTTATTATTATTTATAATTTATTTATTATTAATTAATTAAAAATGTGGTTATTAATTAGTATTAATTAATTTATTGATAATTATATTAAATGTGTTTTTTTATGAGTGGGTTTTGGATTTATAGGGGAATAGGGTGGGAAGTAATTTAATTGTAAAAAAGTAATTTTTAATATTTATTTATTAGTATTTATAAATAATTTATAAATAATTAATTATTAACTGGTTATTAATTTTTAATAATTATTTAATTGATAAGTATGTAAATTGTAACCCTCTGCTATCCAACACTTTCCCTACTGTTGCACTCACTGGAGTGGGAATAGTAATTTATTACCCTACGCTATCCAACCCTTTCCCTACTGTTGCACTCATTGGAGTGGGAATAGTCATTTTTACCTCTACGCTATCCAACACTTTCCCTACTGTTGCACTCACTGGAGTGGGAATAGTAATTTTTACCCCTCCACTATCCAACACTTTCCTTACTGTTGCACTCACTGGAGTGGGAATAGTAATTTTTATCCCTACGCTATCCAACACTTTCCCTACTGTTGCACTCACTGGAGTGGGGATAGTTATTTTTACCCCTTCACTATCCAACACTTTCCCTACTGTTGCACTCACTGGAGTGGGAATAGTAATTTTTTACCCCTAAGCTATCCAACACTTTCCCTACTGTTGCACTCACTGGAGTGGGAATAGTAATTTTTACTCCTACGCTATCCAATACTTTTCCTACTGTTGCACTCACTGGAGTGGGAATAGTAATTTGCACCCCTCTGCTATCCAAAACTTTCCCTACTGTTGCTCTCACTGGAGTGGGAATAGTAATTTTTACCTCTACGCTATCCAACACTTTCCCTACTGTTGCACTCTCTGGAGTGGGAATAGTAATTTGTACATCTCCGCTATCCAATACTTTCCTTACTGTTGCACTCACTGGAGTAGGAATAGTAATTTTTACCCCTACGCTATCCAACACTTTCCTAACTGTTGCACTCTCTGGAGTGGGAATAGTAATTTTTACCCCTACGCTATCCAACACTTTCCCTACTGTTGCTCTCTGGAGTGTGAATAGTAATTTTTACCCCTACGCTATCCAACACTTTCCCTACTGTTGCACTCACTGGAGTGGGAATGGTAATTTTAACCTTACGCTATCCAACACTTTCCCTACTGTTGCACTGTCTGGAGTGGGAATAGTAATTTTATCCCCTCCGCTATCCAATATTTTCTCTACTGTTTTAGTTAATGTAGTGTAAAATGTATTTTAAAAAGATTAAAAATATTGTAATAATTTAATTAGCTATATATATTTTTTAATTTTAATTTATATTATTGGTGTATGTGTATATATATGTATTTATAATTTTTAATATGTTTTAAAACAATTTATAAGTTATTAAAATAATTATTTAAAAATATTATTAAGTAGGTATAAATATTATATTTTATAGATATATATGTTTAATTGATTTTTACATTATATATATTACTTATAATTTTAAACATTTTAAAATATTTTTAACTATGTTTATTTTAGTTATATGTATTATTTACTTTATTTTACATTATTTTTTATACATAAAAAAAACCCGATATTTTTAACAACGATATTTTTAACAACAATATGTTTTTTATCGATATTTTTGTACTTACCATTATGTAGATAGCACTTCGATATTCTGGGCATCGATATTGTTGCATCGATATTTCTGTAGGTCGATATTCTGACTCTCGATATTCTGTCAGTGATCCGTTTATAGGATGTATATAATACTTGAACAAGCTTTTCAGCCAGCACTCATCAGCCATTGGTCTCGTCTTATCATTCACATTTTACTTCCACCCTAAGGTGTCCATTACGATACCGGGCGGAATAAAATCCGCCATCTACCATAGCAGTAAAAAACCGCCCGCCTACACCCTCTGAATACCGACCGAGCAAACACAAAATACCGCCCGTCTATGTCCGAGTCAAAGTCCATCCGTCCGCCATGGACGCAAACCCGCACAACAACCCAAAACCGCCCGCCCTGACTACCGAGACACCGGCCGTGAAATTAGGATCTTCCCGACATGAGCGCGGCAAATCCACAAATACACCGCCCGCCATCGCAAACAACAGTGATGAAAATGGACACGGCGGAAGCCCTGGCGGCCACGTCCCTGCACAGAAACCATCCGCGGACCAAAGAAACACACACAACATGGCCAACAAGTCCACACAGCAAGCAACGCACAAATACCCAAACACAGTACACATCCCGAAAACACATCCCCCTGGACAAACAAATAAACTACAAATCCCAGAACACCAGCCACAACACACCTGAAAACAACAGCACATCATGACACACCCACATAGGTAAGTACAAATGCAGCCCCTTCACAGACCACAATCCCTTGCAACACTACAAACTGAGGACGAGAGCACAGAACACAGCGAGACAGAAAGGACAGCAGCACACCACAGACACGCACCCATCACCACCACCACCACCACCACCAAACACCGGCCCCACAAACCCCCTGCATATCACACACCACACACACACACCGCACCAGCACCACAAACACAAAACCACACACCATGGCAGCACAGAGAATGCCCAAGTTCACTTCCACTGAGCTGACGGTCATGGTCAACGAGATCATCAAGGTGCACCCACAAATCTATGGGAACCAGGTCCAACAGACACCACTAGCCACCAGAAACTGGTTGTGGAGCAGGATCGTAGACCAGGTCAATGCAGTCGGGAACGTGCCACGCAACAGAGTCGAAATCACCAAGAGGTGGCACGACATTAAAAGAGTGGTCAAAAAGAAGGAGGCCAAGAATCGGCAGCTGGCTGACAGGACTGGCGGAGGAAATCCCGCGCTAATTAAGACCTTCAAGGCGTGGGAGGAGAAGGTGCGAGGCATCCTACATCCGGAGAGTCTCACCGGAATACCAGGGGGAGTGGAGGCTGGTAAGTACAAACAAATGTATACCAGCACACCGCTATGTACTGTCATGCACTACCACTATGCCATAGCTCCGAGGGACAAACACCCCCATGTCCAGGACACAATACACAAGACATCACTCACACATGCAACAGACTAACTAACAAAACCATGGGGGCATGTGTACAGTCAGCCAGCACCGCAACTCCCACCAGCTCCCCTTGTACTCCAGATGCACCAGAAGGAGCACTCCCCACACCCACACTCATGTGTCAGCCATAGCTGCACTAACCGACAAGTAACAGGTAAGTAGCCGGAACACAAAGTCAGTGGGTCGGAGGGGGACAGCTGAAGTACAACACCCACCAGGCCCCCAGTCCTACAGCACAGCAAGGTGGAGCACAGCCCACACCCATGTGTCAGCCACTGCAGTGCACACCTTCAGCCGACAGGTAGATATCTTACCGTACATGGAGGGGTTTCTGTGGGTGGTAAGCCATCACCACAACACACAACACCGCCCCCACTCCCACAGACCAGCAAGATGGAGCACCCCTCCCTCCCAGTACCATATGGCAGCCATTGCATTGCGCCCTCCAAACCAACAAGTAGGTAGAGTACTGTACAGGGCGGGGTGTCTGTAGGCATGAGGACAGTATTACGACTAACATTTGGGAAATGTCACGTAGCGGAGGAACACGCAGCACTGCTCCCTGTCATAATCATGTGACCAATGTGCACACGGACATGTATTACAGAGTCATAGCCCACATGAGCCATCACAAATACAGCAACACCCATGGAGCCACGTCTGCATGCACAAGTCCCACTGGAGTACTGACCCACACGGCGGGCACTGTGCCACTCATCACACACATCAGCAACACCATCGAAGTCCTGTCCATGTAGTCGTTACTGCCTGTTCCCCTCACAACGTACAACATCGCCCATGTAAGTCTAACCTGTCTAGAACTAACAGTGTGGAACCCCATTAATGCACATTAACACCACTGGACCCATGAAACACACAGCCACACAATGCACATCCAACATACCATCCATCTCATCTGTCAGCCCCAGTGTCATGAAAGGTATGTCATCGGAACAGCCGGCCCTCATACAGTAGTTCTGCAAAGATACCTGCCCATCACAAATAATGTGTCTGCAGTGACTGAAGCGCACATCACACTGATTTACAACATACATAATATAGTCAACACCCCAAGAGCACTGCATTGCTGCACATGGCCAAGGGTAGCACGCACACCAAGGAATTGGCCCATCTGCAATACGTCGTGTGGCACACAACCATCACTCACTCACTACAATGCTTGCAGTGTAATGTCCATAAATGATAACAGTGAGCAGATATGCTGGGGATGTCAGACATACACACACCTATGTCTCTGCACTGTCATGTTGCCAAAACACATGTCCCGTTATGCACACATATGTCACAGTATGTACCCCAAAACCATATTTCACCTCAAAAGCGTTGAGGGGGCGGTACCCCCTTTTGCCATCTGCGTTTCTAAGCGTTCCATTTGAACCCCAAAACCATATTTCACCTCAAAAGCGTCGATGGGTCTGGAGCCCGCATACACCCAAGCCACAAAATGTAGGAGTACAGCAACACACACTGATTGTCATCGCTAATCCGTCCCATGCCACATGAACACAACACACAGTTCCATTGCCTTGCCCACGCATACACACATCGTACATCCACACACACGCCACTGGGAAACCTGTGCACGACAGTGCACGAACTGTGAATGTCAGACAACCAATACAAACTTTGCAAGGTGCAACACAATAACCTATCTCATTCTCCCCACAGGTGCCGAACAGCTGGATGCTGGAGAGGGAGACAGCAGCCAGCACAGCCAGTCCGCAAGCCCCCGACCCGGACTCACGGATGTAGAAGACCTGGACACCTCTTCAGACGAGGACCACCTAGCAGGCCCGTCTGGAGTGGCAGGGCCCAACCACTCCCCAGGGCCCCTCCTACCCACCAACACATCACCCAGGGCTGCTGACCAGTCACAGACCCCTGCTGCTATGGTCGTTGCGGCCACCACCACCGCCGCAACAACCACCACCACCACCACGCCATCCCTGGCCACAGCACCTGCGCAAGGGGTGGCACGCCTGTCGTGCTCGACCCTGGGAGCCAGACAGAGGACCGTGGTGACCAATGTGGCGAGTGGGCAGGTCGGTGGCAGCAGTACCGGTGGGAGGAGCAGGGTCAGGCCAACGCCATCTGAGCCTGGGAGCCAAGCCCTGCCGCAAATCTCAAGAGTCCTTGGGGCCTATGAAGAGGCCCAAGGACAATGGGCCAGGTCGGCTGCCGACACGCGGGAGGTCCTTGGGGTGTTTAGGTCCATGGACGCCCATATGGGCCAATTTGTGACCCGTATGGACCAACTTGTGGACCTCATGGGCCAGCAGGTGTTGGGGGGGAGGGCCCAAGCAAGGCCAGCCACACCACCGCCGCCACCACGTGCTGTGGCGCAGGGTCGTGCAACATCTAGTTCCCCTGCGTCCACAGCGAGTGAGCAGTCCTCAGCCACCACCAGCAGCCCACCAACACAACCCCCCCCTACCAAACGTGGAAGGGGCCGTCCGAAGAGGAAACAGGTGTCCAGAGAGGACTACGCACGCTCCAAACGCCAGTGAGTCAGCCAGCCACCCTGACCACCTACTGCACTGACTTTGACTACGATCCTACCCCACACTGCCATGTGAATGGCATGTGTCTGTTGGACTGTGGACATAGAACTTCATGGGTACACCTTGACCATCACGCAGCCATGTCCGTCAACTCATTGTCACAGCATGCACCACTTCTGTCATCACCTTGCACACAATCACATTTCACCGCTGTAAATAAATACACCTTGATCACAATCTGCTTCATGTGCCCTGGGTTTAATCAACGATGTGCAACCGCCACCATGAGCAGGAATGCCTCTGCTGTGTGGCATGTAGATAGGCCAGGAGATGTTGTAGGGACCTAGGGGTGAAAATCAGAACAAGAGTCCATTCAATTAGTGTGTCACACACCCATCACACAGTACTTGTCACCAACTACATGCAATGTACACACATCTCACAGAGCAACGGGGCACAATGCCACAGCCACTGTCAGTGGCATACTACCCTGGACATGGACCATTGCCACACAGCACTCAGTGAACAAAAGGCCTCCGTCACAATGCACACATACACCTGCACAACTACAGCTACATCAGCCGTCGTACATGGTCACTCACCTTCAAGTGAAGTAGCGGGCGATGAGCTGCTGACGCACATTCACAGCTTCCTCCTCTCCACTGTCCTCGTCACTGGTCCCGTCCTGGTCTGCAGGCGGGGGCCCGGGCTGATCACCGTCATCCACTATTAGGGGGATCTGCTTGCGAATAGCCAGATTGTGCAGCATGCAGCATGCCACAACTATCTGGCACACCTTCTGTGGGGAGTACGCCAGTGCACCCCCGGTGCGGTCCAGGCATCTGAATCTGGACTTCAGGAGGCCAAAAGTCCGCTCCACCACACGTCTGGCCCTGCCATGTGCCTCATTGTAGCGGACATCAGCTGGTGTCCGAGGATGACGTAATGGGCTGAGCAGCCAAGGCCCATTCGGATAAGCAGAGTCACCTGGGTGTGAGGAATACCGAGATTAGTTGCAATTCCAACTGTCCCCAAAACAGCATCGCACACCAGGCACGCTACACGAGTACACATACTCACCAACAATCCAAGCACGGTCCTGTTGCAGATTGGTCATCAGACGTGGTAGGATGCTGTTGCGCATGATGTGCGAGTCATGGGCCAATCCTGGAAACTTCGCACACACGTGTGTAATGACCATGTCCGCAAGGCACACCACTTGCACATTCAGGGAGTGGAAGTGCTTCCGATTCCTATATATGTGCTCCATGGCCTGTGGTGCTACAAGGCCAACATGGGTGCAATCGATTGCACCAACAACGTGGGGGATCCGTCCAAGGGCATAGAAATCACCCTTCACTGCCGCCAATTCACGAGCCCTGGGGAATCGGATGTACCGGTTCCTGTAGAGCATCATAGCTGACAGTACATCACGTAGCACCATGCTGAACATGGGCTGGGACATCCCACTTCCACTGCCCACTGTGTGTTGGAATGACCCAGTGGCGAAGAAATGCAGTGCAGCCATCACCTTAGCCGTGGGGGTAAATGCAGTCGGATACACCCTGCGAGGACGGAGGTGGGGTTCCAACAAGGCACATAGGCGATGCAGGGTGGGTCGGTCCAGACGGAATTTCCGGATTACCTCCACGTCCTCCATGTCTGACAGCAATTGGTAGGGGCGATGTATGTTTGGTCTCCTCCTAGGAAAGATGGAAGTGGACACATGTCAAAGCAACACACCACATGGCATTTTCACAAACACAAAACAAAAATGACTGACCAAGCAATTGAATCACAGAACAGCGGACAAGTAGGGACAGCACAGCCACAATACACTTACACAGGTCCCCTTACCAATAGCAATGAGCAGTGACACAAACCATTGCTATGGTCATGCACATGGGGATTTAGGCCTTAATAACTTGTAAGGCATGACGATGATATCAGACTGCATATTTGGGAAGCGGCAACACCACAGCAATATAATTAGCTGCTGTGCCTGACACAGCTTCCGAGGCTGGGTGAGTATGGCACACACCAACAACGCAATGGACACAGGCTGAGCGGCAAAAACAAGTGGGTCCTGTTGCACGAGGGGATATGAGACAGTCATTGATGTCCCTACTTCACCCTATATACAGCACTGTACGGATCACACCTCCAAAACACATTGACAGGTGTACACATTGACAGCTCCATGACAACACAGCTGTGTGATTGCAAATACACATCACCAGTGACATGTAACGTAGCACGTGCCAAGTGGGAGATGTGCATAGTGAAAGATGGCATGTGTGTGCATATGCATGTCCCATGCTCCCATGCCAATGTGTACATGATGATGTGCCAACAGACATGTGGAGGCTGAGCACTGGCCGTCCCTGCCCATGCGCACAGCATGTTGTGGCCCTGTCCAGTGTGTACCTGCTCCCACACACAAGTCATGGCCACACCTGCAGATGCATTGCGCACATCATACTGTGTAGTGCACATGGCATCAGCGGACTGTACCCGC
Source organism: Calotriton arnoldi (assembly GCA_963921515.1). Taxonomy (NCBI): domain Eukaryota; kingdom Metazoa; phylum Chordata; class Amphibia; order Caudata; family Salamandridae; genus Calotriton; species Calotriton arnoldi. Next base: position 234,202 of record CAWUFW010011672.1, read on the forward strand.
CATGGGCCAGGCCCTTACGACCAACTCCAATGGCCCTCGCGGTTGCACCCTGCGTGTCCGGCAATGGAGGAAAGCGTCACGGGCCAGCTGGAAGAAGGCCATCGTCTGCAATTTAAGCAGGCAGACACGGTACACCAATTGCAGTGGCTTGGACCCACTGAAACTGCCCCAGGGGGCTATATGACTGTGGGAGTGAGACCGGCATTACCACAGCTACCAGGGACTGCAGCCTGGCATCCCTCAACAACACCTGCTGCTGCCACCTGTCCACCTTAACGTCGATGATGCTGAAGATATGTCCAGATCCACTCACCAGCGAGGAGCTGGAGATCCTGGATTCCGAGCTCCACGCACACTGCACATGGCTATCCCTTGCTAAAGTTGTGTGTGTGAGACAACCACAGTGTGTGTGGGAGTGCATGTGGGGGACACACATGTCGTTGATCCGCAGCACCATGAGTCAGAGCCTGTGGGGTTCCAACATGCACTGCTCACCATGCTTACTGCAGGTGGCAGGGGTATGTGAGCTCTCGGGCGCTTTGCCATGTCTGTCCCTCCCGAGTGGTGGTACATGGCAACTTCATGTCAGACATCCAGTGACACAGCCAATTGGCAATGCAGGTCTCAGAGCACTTGTTGCTCGTGAGAATGGCAGGCTGGGGCCATGCTGCCCTTCTCAGTCCCAGCAGGCCTGGGCTGCACATTGACTGCACAATGCCAGTAGGTGACAACACAGACTGCCCAGTGGGTTACATGTGTCTTCTGTTCAGGACCCTCCGGAAAAGCACCAACTCAGCACTGTCGATCGGACACACCATGCCTCGTGATAGGGATGTCTGTGAGAGATAGTGGCACAGCCACGCGGAGGCCAATGACCGCCCTCCCATCCACTTCCACTGGTGCAACACGTGTCGGCACAGGGATGAAGGATAGGGTGTCCTTCACACCAGGCACAGCTGCCCCTGCACATGTGACCCCTGCTGCCCTCAGTGCTGGGTCTGTTGAGCTGATGCGCCATCTGTGCGTGGGGCAGACAGCTCTCCTCACTTACGTCATTGCCCATGACATCACTTAGCCGCAGGATACATGGATGAAGGAGGGCCCACATGTACGCGTGGGTGGACTACACCAGACCGTCCAATGGTTGTCACCCCCAGTGAAGGTGTGCCTTCAACTGCGCCAATCTCAGACTGACATTCCTGACCCTTTCCCCACCCCCATGGGGAGTGGCACATCTGACGGCAGCAGTGCACGAGTCCTAAATCGGAGGAGTGGGGGGACGCTGACATCCCGACCGGATGTGACATGTTGGAAGGTGGCTTGCACTGTCAGACTTATGGCCTCCCCTCGCTCACCCCAATATGCGTTTGCATCTGAGAAGCCAGCGCGTGCACAGGCAGCTCCGAGCTCGCACCTGAGAGGCCAAAGAGTGTATGTGTGGGTCCATTTGAACGAGTTGTCTGTCTCGCGGTATAATCAGTGGCGGGACGCCGTCCACCTGTGTGGTACCCCGACTCGAGACCTGGACAACATTGACAATGCATGACAGGCTCCGCAGTCCGGATACACCACCTGCAACACACAGAGGCTGTAGCTGCCCTAGTGGCCCAGGCCGCGTCCAACTGGAGCTGATGGACCCACACATTCACTCTTTGACCTCTCTGGGGCGAGCTTGGAGCTGCTTGTGCACGCGCTGGCTTCTCTGTTGCAATGGCATGTAACGTGTGTGGGGAAATAGGCAATGAGTGCGATGGTACGAGCCACCTTCCGTGACGTCACTCCCGGGCGCGATGTGTGCGTCCCCCCACTACTTATATTTGACTTGTGCCATGCTGCACAATGAGGATGTGTTGCCTGCGTGATGTGACCAGGAGGAGCGCGCCATGACGTCTCACCCACCATGCTCCACTGCCATCCTGTGCCCTGGATAGCCCGTGCAGGTGGACAATGTTGGGGGTACACCTGGTCGACAGGGGATGTGTGTGCCTTGGCATGGGCCTGGCGGACGCACAGCAGTATCCAGCATGTCCCCAGAGGGTGGGCTGACGTCTACACCTGATGCAGCATCTTTCGTGTGGCCGCCTGTTGTGCACACACGTGTTCACATTCATCCCCAGACAGGTGGTCTTTACAAATGCCCAAGACAGCGGTAAACTAGTGCTCCCGAATCCTCCCAACACAGTGTGTTTCAACATTGCATGTGCGCACCTACCCGTCACACCCACCCACCTGGGCCAAGCGTAACTCCCGCTTCACATGACACATGTGTGTCTTCCACAGTTGTGCTACTCTCTCAGGGCCGGACCTGCAACTGTCCCGTAGCACACACACAGCACCGAGTCGTACTGGCATCCTGTTAGATTGGTAGGCACACTCACACATCTCCTTCTGACACAGTGGTGGCTGTGATGGATATTGTGACTGCCATGGCAGTGTTGGCTGGCCATGGCAGGGCACGCTAACACACATTGCATCCGCGGCACTACGTGTCACTACTCGGCACATCGAACTGGGCACTGTCCCTGGGGTTGATGAGTTATGCCGCCTGTCGATGTAATCTGTGACCGTTTCATGTTTGCGTGCATGCAATGCACAGGGTGTGAGTCTAGCCACAGGTGGACTGGCAGCATGCGCTGAGTATGCGGGCATGTGTGAGCTTACTTGCTGTGTGGCCAGCGGTGTAGGTGTATGTTAGTCTTGTGATGTGCATTGTGCCTGGGCACATGGCCTACTCTCATTGTGTGCATTTGGGAGGTGGTGGTGGGTGGTGTGGGTGGTGTGAGTTTGGGGTGGCGTTGGTGTGTGTGTGTGTGTTGTGGCCATGTCGACTACACACATATGTTTCCCAGGCCCATGGTGGATGTTTGTAACCGTGTTGAGGTCTGTGTATATGATGCGATGTGTGTGTTGTATGTTGCACGGAATGCAGTGTGTGGGTGTGTCCTTGCAGTTCAGGATGACTCCTACTTGTTATGGTTCAGACGTTGTGTGTGTGCAGGGTGTGTCACTGTCAAGATTGTGCCTAGTTCAATTGTGCATGTCAGATTTTCTGCAGTTCTTACTCATTGTGCAGTGCTGCCCACCCAAACTGATGTCATGTGTGTGTTTTGACAGGCATTGCTGTGGCATGCTTTTGCGCGGCTCCTACTTTTGGTTGCTGAGTGTGTGGTCAGACTGTGTGGGAAATTGTAGACATGTGTAGGACTGTGCTTTGTATTGACCAGGCCGTCAGTGTTGATGTGATGATCTTTCGGGCACCTTCAGAGTCTGACAAGTCCTGCTCCAGGAGCTGTGGTATTGCACTGTGGCCACTGTTGCGGCTACTCATTTGTGTTGATATCCAGTGACAGTGGACTACATGGTCATCTCACGACTGTCGTGTACTTCACACGCTCTCATCCTCTCTCATTCGTACTTGTGTTTGTGAAATGATTCAGCGGAGTCACATTTTTGCTTCAAGCCATGTATTTGGACTTACGTCCTCTGTGATGCAGTGTAGTGGACACTACTGGCAGTGAAATGCATGTGGAGGATCTACTTAGCATGATTACACATACAAAAGGGGTTAGGGGTAGATGTGATTAGTTGTTGACTGTGGAATGAGGGCTTCAGAGTTACAACTGCCTTGCCCTTGCTATGCTAATGTACATTTGCTAGTTACTGAGGAGCTCTCGACTTTGACACAGACAGTAATCATTTTGCCTATGGGACAGCTTGACATCATAGGTACAGTACATCTCAGTTCCATGGTACAGGTTTACTACAGTAGTTACTCCTACACACGTGCGTGAGGGGTGACATCAGAGCATGAGCCTACGTGCATGCAGCAGCGTGTCACTAGTTGTTGCCATGTGGTGGCTACTGAACATGTCACATTCACTGGGGTCATGTTGTTGGGGGATGCATTTGTTGTCCATGCAAAAGTCCTGGCACGGAAGTACAGACAAAGGTGAGGTGACAGTTCTCACGTGATACAGCTGACAGATTAGTGTGCACTGACCGGTGCATATGTTCATGTGCGCAGGATACATATCATAGCATGGTTGTTCGTGCAGTATTGTCCATGTGGTTACTGTACACAAGTCCCATACCTCTGCCTCCCCCTGTTCATGCAGAGATATTGGATGTGGTGAGGAACAGAGAGAATGTCCCGAAAATGTCAGATGTCATGGCAGTGGAGTTGATAGTGTGGTGTTTGTTGCAGGTTGTATGGTATAGTTGTTGTACAGGTAACTGCCCAGTCCGTGCGAAAGCCAAGCATAGGTACGGTGTTGAACATCATTGTTCAATTGGGGGTATTGCGTCGGGGCCCGACGAATTGACAAGTTGTCAGGTATGCGATACCTTCCAGCAGGGCTTCCATGGCATTGGTGTTATACATGGATGCCATCCAATGAAGCGGATGGTGGCTGTCAATGTGTTCATCGTAAGTTGTCCCTTGTAGGAGCCTGATGGGACATGTTGGATGACATTCGATGAAACTGTGATCCAGAATCCGTTGTGTGGAGGCACACATGTCCCATTGCAGTGTGTGTCCGATTGCAGCCACATTCGCCATGCCCCCATAGACTGAACAGATCCTGTCGTGTGCGTCCAGGGGGGCGAACAGTTGTACCAGGTCCGCCTTTGGACATGCCGGGTTGGAGAGACATAAATCCACAGGACAGTGGAAGGGACACCTCCGACAGTAGAAGACGGGGATGACGCAGCTGAACATTGCGATGCAGTAAGTTACTCGGTAACTTACGTTCAGCATGGCCAGGTTTTCACAGCCCACTATCTGTAGCAAGCTGTCCATGTAGAGCTGCATCTGTCCGGCGTAGTTGGGTAGGTGTGGTGCGACTGCCATTTTGCTACAGGGCGATGTGATGGCGTGCTCCAGCCGGCTGTGCAGTCAGCAGAGTGCACCCTCCGACGATGCTGGGAAATCTGGAATAGTCGTACGGAGGCAGGGTTTGGGTTATAGTAGCTTGTGCGGAGGACACAGGTCCTCATCCCACATGCTTCTATGAATGGTCAAGGTCAGTGGTGTCTGACTCCTTCCAGATTACTTGCATGTGAACCACATGGAGGAGTGGTCTTATTTCTTTTTTGTGGTCAGAGATTTCTTTCATGTTGTGCGCTATCTGCACATTGGACTGTTTCCTCGGCATGCCTCTGTTTGGCTTGTTGTTGGGACAATGGCTGTATTCTCCGGCTTGTTTTGTCGAAATGTGGTTTCAGAGTGGGAATGGAAGGCCATTCAGTGCTATCTGCTTTCCCGTGTGTGGGCGGCACGCTGCGTTTCTGCTATACGTTGGGCCTTGTGTGTGTGTGTTGTAATTGGTAACACCTGTTGTCAGGCACCCGGGTTTTTTCATGTTATGTATTGCATGTATTGGTATTGGGTGCAGGATGGTATTAGTATTTTTGTATGGTACTGGCGTGCCTTTTGCGGACGAGGTACATATTCTGCGGCGTGATGTCGCAGCCGCTGTGTGCTTCACCATGTTATGCACACAAGGGTGTGTCCTATTTTGGCGTGACGTCACTGCCCTGTTGGGTACACTTGTGTGGCGTCATGTTGGCACCTGTGAGTTGGCGGTTGGGGACATGATTGATGCAGGAATGCCACGTGACATGTGCGTTCAGGGTGGGGCTGGTGTGTGGTGTGTGTAGTTGTGTGCCTGTGTTATTTGTGTGCGGCCCATGCATGGCGCGGTAGTTGGCCTCTGCGTTGTGCGCATGTGTAGCTGCGTCATCGCCGCTGCGCTGCGTTGCCGTGACGGGGACGTCAGTTCCTGGTCCCGGGTAGTGTGTGCCCGGTTGTTGCGAGTTGTTTCATTTTGCCCGGTGTGACATTTGTGGGTGCAGTGGTGGATGTGTCCTGTCCACACAGAGGTGTCTGGGGGGGCCATGTACAGTTTTTCCGCCCTTGCACTGTGTGCGGTGTTTGCGTGCCCTTGTTGTGTGTCTGCCTACCTGCGTCGCCGCGGCGCGTTGACTCCTAGGTGCTGCATCAGGTACAGCATGGGGATGGCCTGGAGTGCAGGATTCATGTCGGGGTGGGCCGCCTTTTTGGTGTCCGTACTCGAGCGGTCGAGTTTCCGCCTTAGAATCTCGTGCGGTGTCTCTTAGCCGGGGGAGCTGTTTGTTTGCGGCATCCTAATTTGTACGCCGGGCGGTACGTGATTTCGTCGGACGGTGTGCCTCCATTGGCTGGTGCCGCTACGTGTACGGGCGCACTTTGATGGCGGGCGGCGTCGCGGGCTTACGGGCGGTGTTTGGCTGATTTTGCACATCCTAATTGGGCGGGCGTGTGGGCCGCGGCGGGCGGACGGTAACTGGTGGGATTTGCCTCCGACAGCACGGCGGTAGTGCTTCCGCCCGACATCCTAATGGGCCCCTAAGTGTATAGAATGAGGCACTGCCCAGGAGTCCCTGTGCAACGAAAAAGTGCTGTTTCTGGTATCAAAATTCGTGTTAAAGAGGCAGAATCCTATGAAAACTGATCCTTATCTCATTGAATCTTGACTAGTGTGCATGTTTGCTAGTTTTTTCATCTTCAGATAAGTCCAGTTACATATAAATGTTAATGTATTATACAGACCAAATAACATAAACTTATTTTGAATTGTACTTGTGTTAGATGTCTATTTACGTACTTAATATAATATTGTATGACTTCCATCGATATGTCTGTAAAATGAACCCTTTGTACTGAATTTTTGTCAGGAATTTTGACCCTTTGTCCTCAATATTACACCCGCTGTCAAGACTTTGCCTCCATAGCAGGTGGTAACGCTAGCTGGACTCCAGTCTATACCTCTCAGGCAGGACATGGGAGCAGGCCCGGACTGCCGGCTTTTGACAACAGACATTTCCCTGGTGAACTGTAGCTATTGGAGATCGGTTTTTAAATAATGGGGATTCTGTTTGCGCTCTGTCGCTTTCTCCAGCTTTTCCCAGGTAACTACAGCAAGCAGGAGGGTGTGATGGTGGCGCTTCATGAGAGACAGAAAGAGGACAGAGAGCGAGATGAGAGGATGAAGGGAGCAAGACTGAGTTGAACATTTTTGTCAAAGCTGATTTTGGTTCCCAACCTGGCACGAGATGAGTTCCTGTGGGGAAGAGGGAAGGTAGCTTTGGTTGTTTAGGTAGAGTAGGAGACCTAAAGCCCCAATCGCCAAATCCCTGCCCCACACCAAGGTCATGCCTCCATTTCTCTGTTCACTCACACAGGGTGAAAAAGATGCTTAGGCTGGCCGGTCTGCCTGACCACGCGCAGGCATCACAGAATGTGACACGAGCTCTGTACAATGTTGTATATAGAAGTCCAGCAAACAAACATAATATAATATGAAAGTAATGCACTTACAAAATATTTATATTGAAATTTGTTGCCTGAAATGGTTATCAATGTACTTGAAAAATCTTAATGCATAGATACTGCCAGTGAGCAGCACAAGCCCTCTTCCGTCTGTCAATTAGCATACACTGTACATACCAGTCCTTGCTGATATGTTTTGTGCTCCTCTTTTCTCTCTATTCATCCAGTGAGTTTGTGGTAAGTAGCTTTTCCTGATAAATGTACCTTTTCTATTGATTTCTATGCTGGATATTGCAGTCCACCTGTTTTTTCCTCTCCGACATATTGAGGGTAAATTGTGTTATCGACCTTCGCCTTTGTTAGTCTCCTACCAAACCAACTGCACAATATTCAAGAGCCATACATAAGGCGAAATCCAACTGTGACTGCAGACCATCTTTGAGGGATGCTTGTCTTTAGTTAGTATCACCTACAGATTAGGACAGTTATCTAAACTTTTATTTTAAATACCTGCTATGTTGTGTTGCATTGTACTATGTTGTGTTGTATTGTGCTGTATTGCATTGTGCTGTGTTATGCTGTGCTATATTACATTAGGTTTGTTATGTTATTCTGATTTTATTGAGTATACCATGTCAATAAGTGATTTCGCACAACAACTCAAGTTGCAAGGATTAATGCAATGATGTAAGAAAGGATTTTAAGCATGAGGAGAAGGCGATCAGTTGTTATTCTGAATTTTAGCAGCAGGAACCTAATACCAGGCTCTATTATTCTCTGTGTCCCTGATAAGGTTCGAAAAGGTGGCGGATGGAACCAGTGTTATTTATCATCATTTGTCAGCTCTGATCTTTCTAAGAGGCTCGTTTGCATGTGGTGCAAAGGCCTCTGCTGCGTCCGTTGCTTGGCTGCCGGCAAGGGAGGCACTTGGTTATTCTGCTCAGATCCGCATTCTCCAATCAACAGCGACATAGCAAAGCATCCCAAGACAGGAGCAAGGCGACCTCTTGGCCTCACATTTGCTCTGCGAGACAAAATGCAAAATATCTCGGGGCAAAGGATCTCCCATGATGCTCCTCTGACACATCCTGCTCTGCAGCTTTCAGGCTTCCTTCCTCCAGCAGAGCAGCAGAGAGGATGAACAGCGCAGTTTCTAAAGTTCAATTAACCTCGCCCCTCGTGCTGATGGGAGTTACAGCGCCAGAGGTGAGGGACTTCTGAGTAGGGGAAGGTTAATTGCCAATTATGCAGAAAATTAAGTAGAGAAGCGAATCAAAGACCTACTTATGGAACGGCTGTACTTAGCATTCTGGTGCCAAGATGCTTTGCATGGAGAGTGCTGCATTTTTAAAGTGTGCACGAGCCCAGCCTTGCATGTGCTCCGGTATGGCCAGTATCACCCTAGGCTATGAAACAGTTCTACCCCATGAACACTGAAACATAAACAATAATCCTATCGTTTACTTTTCTACGGCAAAAAGTACACTCTATTTGAGAATGAAAGAAGGGTCGTTTTTATTCAGCTAAACATCCCGACTTTGACATTTAGTCTGATGCAAACTAATAGGGGACCGTGTCAAACAAAGTAAGCATTGCAAGGGTTAATTTAAGATAAGTCTCTGACACAGGCTTTTGCTGACTGGTGTCTTGTAATGGAAGGGATTTGTTGTGCTGTGTGTCAATTGCGAAAGGGAATGTATCATTAGCTGAGACAGTGGAAAAATAGCTCAGCGAGTTGAGTGCTCCTTGGCGAGCACTATGCATGGTCTGCAAGTCGCAGGTTTATACTTAATTCATTTTTTTGAGTTTAGTAAAATGAGTATTATATATATATACCGTATCAGGAGTTCCCCGTGCCTCAGCGCACTCGTTTTTCAGCGCGCAAGAAAGCACCAAAGAGCCACGAACCACTACGATGTAGGCAATCAAATTTCTTTATTCCTTCCTCAATTACGCGTTTCGGGCACCACTTGCCCGATATATATATATATAATTACTGCTCAATTTATTGATTTATATTTTAATGATATTTTGTGTATAATTAATATATACTTTTTAATTATATATGGGTGTGTTAGAGGGATCTCATAGGGACTCATAAAGGCCAATAAATTGCCTTACAATGTTTTTTTCTCAACACGCGGGAATTCACCAATTCCCCTTGGTGCTAAGTACGACTCCCATCCCATGTTGAACTGCGAATCCTGACGCAGCTCATCAGAGGCCGGCCTCCTTTGCCCACCACTTTGCAAATGCACTTCCTGGAGCACTACTTGTTGGGGGAATGAAGTCCCTTTGGATGCTGAGGGTCCTTGGGGGTCAAAAACACTCCTGTTACACCCAGTAAGTCTCACACAGTGGGATTGCTAAGTGCTGGATTGAGGCCCGTCCCCTTTCTCCACCACTCTGCAGACGTGACTCCTGGAACACTACTGGTTGGGGGATGACGTCCCCTTGGATGTTCAGGGTTCTTTGGGGCTAACAACCCCTCCTATTACTTCCAGTAGGTCCCACACAGCGGGGAGCTGAGAGCTTGTCAGAGGCCCCATCCCCTTTCTCGACCACTCTGCAAACGTGCCTCCTGGCGCACTACTGGTTGGGGGTTGAAGTCCCCATGGATGCTGAGGGTCCTTGGCGGCCGCAAATCCTCCTGTTACCTCCAGTAAGTCCCACACTGGGATTGCTGAGAGATGGTCGGAGGCCCCACTCCTTTCTTCACCACTCTGCAAATGTGCCTCCTGGCACACTACTGGTTGGTGGATGAAGTCCCCTTGGACGCTGAGGGTCCTTTCTGGCTAAGAACCCCTCCTGTTGCCTCCATTAAGCCTCATATAGCAGAATTGCTGAGAACTCGTCAGAAGCCTCGCCCCCTTTCTCCATCACTCTGCAAATGCACCTTCTGGCGCACTACTTGTTGGCCGATGAAGCCCCCTTGGATGCTGAGGATCCTTTGGGGCCAAGAACCCTTTCTGTTACCACCAGTATGTTCCACATAGCGGGATTGCTGGGATTTTGTCGGAGGCCTGCACCCTTTGTCAGCACTCTTCAAACACACCTCCTGGCCCTCCACGTAGTACAATGGTAACTCTCAGGGTAGTGGTGGTCCCCAGGGCAACACTAATCCGTAGGACGGAGGACCCTTTGTCAGACTAAACATGCGTCCTTACCTTGAGTCCACAAGGTTGAGTTTCGCAGAGATGTTATGGACCAACTTCCCAGTACCCTACCTTATAGCCTGTGTATTCTGCAATTCACTAGGGATACGCAGTAGGGTTCAGGGAGGAGGGGCGGATACTGGACACTTGAGGAATCTTTGTTGTCCACCTGCGAGGCAACAAGAACTCACTATCAGTATTTTCTATTTCTACTCATAGAATTAGTCCCTCCCTTTACACATGTAATCACCCTTTGTGAATTAACCACTCCTTCCTGCGAGCTAAAGTTGTTAGACTCAGCGTCCTGGTATTCTTGTGTAATGGATGTGGTGGATAGAGTTGTGCAGCGATGTTACTCGGCTTAGTTTACTTCACTAAGGGGCTTATTTACAAGCCCCTTGCGCCACTTTTACATCATTTTTCCCATGTTAAAAGTGAGGTAAAAGTGGCGCAAGGGGCTTGTAAATAAGCCCCTAAGTTTCTTCTGTGATTATTGGGCTAGAAAAACAAACACCACAAATTTGAACTAATACATGCATTAGGTTCTAACACACTTTTAAATATCACTTTGGATATAATACTTACTAATTCGTTTTCACGCAAACTCCTGTGTCCATCACTAGATTTTAAAGTTAAACAAAGAAAACTAACACAATTTCTAAAATGCAGAATATAGTTTTCTTGATACACTGATTCTGTTCTTGTTCCTTTCAAAATGATCTGTTCTTAATTGTCTTTTCTTAAATAGAAATTCCAAGAAAAAGGTTCCAAAAATGTTGTTCGTGTTCTTCTTTAGAAACACTCAAGTCTCAAAATGGTCTTCTGTCTTGCGAAGGGCACCATATAAAATTAAGCATTTCACTTAGCTTTCTTTCTTTTTTTCCCAGGATCGATGTCACGATGAAATCCGAAATCAGGAAGCCGAACGCAGGACCGCTGCGTCAGTTTCAGGTAAGAGTTTGCGTCCCTGGCAACCAACTCTCCTTGACGACGATCGGAAGGCTGAGCACCTTCCAGAACTGGGGTGTGGCCTTAAATAGTTGTGCCACACCCAAGATGGCTGCCCCGCCGACGCACGCACTGTGTAGCGCGGTGTTGCTAAGGCCCATTCCTTCGATTCATTGCTTTGGTACAGACGCGTGTAACTCGACCGGCTCGAGTTTACATGCGTTTCTTTTTCTTCGTCTGACACTCATCTAAAAAGACTTAACTTCGGTTCATTATTCATTATAACTCAACATGATACAAAGCACAAAATTGTAGGTCAGCAAGTACCTAACGAGATACATAAGGAGATTTAAAAAGTCACAACACTGTTATGCATAAGTAAAACATGTTGTAAATGCATGGTTGTGCTGGTTGCACGGAACAGGGGCGAGTTTTTCCAGTGTGCATGATTTGGGATTTATATTAATCCCTTGGTTGCACTTTTTCCCTGGCATTGCCTTACAATCTAGGTGAGGCTAGCTTGATAGTGTTTCCTGCTCTACAGTCTAGGTGGGCAATAGGTGGGCAATCATGACACCCTTGCGCCCCCTCCTTTTTTTGAAAAAGACTGCATGCCACTGGGACCTGGCCCACCGGGGGCTATAATGTCAACAAGCGCTGGAGCCTGCTCTTGTATATTTTATTTTTATTTTCACGGAGTAGCGGATCCACCACGATTTTCTGTGAAAATTCGAAAACAAAAAAAAGTTTTTGCCTCTGAAGGGGTCACAGGAGGACCCTTTAACCAGAGCTGGGGGGGTTAGGGTATTCCTGCCCTGCCCCCTTTTCCATTTTTTAAACGTTTTTTCAGGGACTCCACTGAAGACAAGTCCAAGATGGCTGCCAACACTTCCTGGTTGAAGTTAATAAAAAATATGTGGGACTTCCTGGAGGTAACAGGAGGAATTGTTGGCCCCCCAGGATCCTCTGAAGCCAAGGGGACTTCATCCCCCAAGCAGCAGTGCCCCAGGAGGCATGTTTGCAGAGTGGTGGAGAAAGGGGGCGGGGCCTTTGGTGAGTTGCCAGGCTTTTTTTTCTTTTTTCTTTTCTTTTTCAGGGAAGTCGGGCTGCATATCCCCCCTCCCCGGGCTGCTTACGGGACCAGGGACCTCATACCCCGGGGCCCGGATTTTCCTTTTATTTATATTGTTTGTTTTTAATAATGGAAGGGGTGCATATGGCCCCCTTTCCCTGGGCTGATTTCGGCACCGGGGACCTTATCTCCCAGGTCCTGCCCTATATTTTTTAAAACATGGAAGAGGGGCAGCGCGGCCCCCCCCACCCCAGGCTGATTTTGGCCTGGGGACCTCATCCCCCGGACCCACGCCTCTCTGTTGGGGATCACAGGGGGAGCCTCAAGGCCCCCATGGTCCCTGCAGTCTCCCCACCTCCTGTGGTATCCGGCATTACGTTTGGACAGAGAGAGCTGCTGAACATGTAGCTCCCTCTGTCCAAAAGCAATTCTGCTCTGTTTCGTGCAAGCGAGAGCATTTTACATGCTCTTGCTTGTACGAAGCGGAGCAGTGTTTGCTATGGCTTGGCGGGAGCGCCAAGCCATAGCAAATGGCAATGTACTGGGGATGGGCACCCCGGGACATTGCTGGAGCCGGACCTGGGGGGGAGGCAGTCCCCAGGTCCATCTATGCCTCCAGGAGGGGGGCCGCACGGCCCTCGTCCTTTGTTTGTATTTGCCCCAGGGAGGTGGTGGTCCCCGGAACTGTGGGGGGACCACGTGGCCCCCCACACTCAATCTAAAGAAAAGCCCCGGGGCGGTGGCAGTCCACAGGGCTGCGGGGCGGGTCCATGTGCCCCTTGCCTTTTAAAAAAAAATTAAATTATAGCCCTGGGGAGATGGCAGGCTTCAGGGCTGCAGGGGGGTCCATGCGCCCCCCCACACTTATTTGTATTAAAGTCCTGGGAGGTGGTGGTCCCCAGGGCAGTGGGGGAGGCCATACGGGCCTCCCCTGCATTAATATTTAAAGAAGCTCTGGGATGTGGTGGTCCCCGGGACAAAATAAGCCCCAGGAGGGGGGCTCATGCGCCCTCCCTCCATTTTTCCCTAATGTCCCCAGGACCTGGCCCACCCAGGGGCTGCTATTGAACGAAGCACAGGAGGGCGCGCTTCACTTTTTTAAATTTTGCAGCCTGATGACATTTAAAAAAAATATATTTTGGGGCCCTGTGTGGTCGCAGAGGGACCCCCCCAAGAGGCCTAGGGGGTTCAGGGTAGAAACACCCTGACCCCTAGGAGTGATAGCCAGGGACCCCGCAGGGGGTAAAAAACATTTTTTTTAATTCAATTTTGCCGCAAATTTGCTGTTTGATCTGGGCAACATTGAAAAAAAAGACACGTGGTCTGCTGCATGTCTTTTTCAGGAAGCCCCTGGGTGGGCCAAATCCCGGGGACATGTAAAAAATAAAGGAGGGGGTGCATGGGCCCTTATTTCTAGGGTTTATAAAACCCCCAAGACCACCGTACCCCCAGGATATTAATAATGTAGGGGAGCCATACGGACCCTCCGCAGCCCAATGGACCGCTACCTCCCCGGGGTTACATGTACAGAAATGGGGTCTCTTGGACCCCCCATGCCCCGGGGACTGTCACCTCCCTGGGGCTAAATTGGAGGGCATGGGGGGCATTACGGACCCCCCCGGGCCCTAGGTGCCACCTCCTCCCTGGGGGCATAACTTTAAAAAGAGGGAGTGGGCCACGCACTCCCCCTCCCGGGCCATATACAGCCCAGGGACCACCACCTCCCTGGGGCAGGCCCTACAACTAAAAAGCAGGGGGGCCACACAGGCCCCCCTACTGCAGCCATACATGGCCCTGTGGACCCTCACCCTCCTGCTATGTCCCAGGGTTCCCACCCCCAGGACATAGCTGTTTGTCATGGCTTGGCTGGAGCTTTCCTGCCAAGCCACATCAAATGCTCTGCTTTCAGCAGGCAAGAGCGGAAAAATGCTCAAGTTTGCTGGAAGAGGAGCATTTGCTTTGACACACAGGGAAAAGACCAAAGGTTACAGGGACGTTATAGTTAGACTCAGATTTCACTCGTGTAATACCATAGAAAATCAGCAGTTATAGATATCTGAGCTAACTATAACTTACGCCACCACAATGCATTACTTATGACCTCACATATTACATCACTCATGACATGGTCAGTGACTTCAATGATGAATTAATTTATGAAGAGATTTGAAAGGGGCTCACTTCCTGCCCTCTTGATTATGGTGAAACGGCTCCAAGCCTGTTAATGCCAGAAAGAGGGCAGGGCCTCCAACAATGTCTCAGCAATCCGGCTGCGTGGGACTTACTTGTGGCAACAATTCTTAGCCCTAACAACCCTCAGCAGCCAAGAGGACTTCATCCCCCAACCAGTAGTGTGTGTGAGTGGTTGTATGGATGTGTGAATGGGTATTTAAGTGGTTCTGTGGGTGTGTGAGTGGTTTTATGAGTGAGTGAGTGGCTGTGTTTGGCTGTATGGGTAAGTGAGTATTTGTGAATGAGTGGCAATGTGAGTGGCTGTATGGGTGAGTGTGTGGGTGTGTGAGTACCTGTATGGGTAAGTAGCTGTGTGAGTTTCTATATGGGTGATTGAGTAGGTGTGTGAAAGGCTGCAAGGGTGTATGAGTGGGTGTGTAAGTGTCTGCATGGGTGTGTGACTGGATGTGTGAGTGGCTGCATTGGTGAATGAGTGGGTGCATGAGTGGCTGTATGGGTGAGTTAGGGGGTGTGTGAGGGGCTGTATGAGGGAGTAATTGGTTGTGTGAGTAATAGGGGTGGGCAGTAAACTCTGCTCTGAGAGCAGAGTTTGCAGAATTTTGCGACTCTGCTCTGCTTGGAATGTGGAGTTCAGCAAAAACTCTGCCAACCAGCCGGCGGTGCGGAGTTTACAGGTGAGCTCACCCCTATGATTCAGTAATCCCGCTGTGGGGGACTTGCTTGTCACAACAATGGGGGTTCTTGCCCCCAATGACCTTCAGCATCCAAGGGGACTTCATCTCCCAACTAGTAGTGCGCCAGGAGGCCCCTTTGCAGAGTGGTTGAGAAAGGGGGTCCTCCGATGACATCTCAGCAGTCCTGCTGTGAGGGACTTACTTGTGGCAACAGTAGGGGTTCTTGGCCCCCAACGACCCTCAGCAGCCAAGGGAACTTCTCTCCACAACCAGTAGTGCGGCAGGAGGCCCCTTTGCAGAGTGGTCAAGAAAGATACTCCACCCGCTCACAGAACTCCACTAAATTTGGTGGTGTTTTTTGGCAATTCCGTGGAATTCTGCAGAGTGAAACTCGTCGAGCTCTGCCTGAAGGAAGTGGCCCTTAGGGGCCACCCGGGTTATTTACAACCACCTGCTATGCCTTCCCAAGTAATGAAGAGTCGGTCAGACAGTAGAGAATACAAACAGGCTTTTATTAGCAATATTCAGCAGAGGAGTCCAATCTGACCTGCACCCTAAGATGTCTGCCGAGGGACTGGCTCCCTAACAGTCTGCAACACCTAATCATTCCTCAAAGAACCTACAACCACGCCCACAGTGGAAAGTTACCAGCTTAGGCCAGACATGAACAAAGAGGCACAGAAGGATGGGCTACCACCTGCTAGATGGGTACACACTATCACAGTCTCAAGGTTGCCGTGCTGGGTCTCAGTGTCTCCTAACGTGGGAGCAAAGTTACACACAAGGATAGGAATGCAAGGGCAGAATGGCCTATTCATTAGTAAGTCAGAATCCAACCTTGAGCAGGAAAGGAAATAATAGCTGAATACAGTGTTCTGCTAAGGCAAGCAATACGAATAATGAGGCCTAGTTCAGACACAGCCTAATGGGGATTGCGAAATACAAAATGGAGTCACACTTGCTAACTGAGGCTTGCGCATTACAAGGATAACTCAGTGGGTTACATAACGTGAATGCAAATGGAACGTCATTTAGCCGCACACTGCTAACCTACTATGGCACGGAATAAGTATATAATAAGAATGGGTTTTTTCAAACCTAACATGCCCAGGCCTATTCCTTACTCCTTGGGCCATAACTTTGATCCTTTAAGGTAGGTGGGAAGAGGTTGGTGGCAGTAGCGGAAAGAGTTAGCAGTGTCTCTCTATGCGCACCACACTGTGCTACACAGCATATGGAACCCGCCCAGCCATTTCCCAGCACCCCTTGGAGTTGGAGTGTTATAGTGGGTTGCTAACGGTAACATTCAGGGGATATGTGGCAGGATGAATGAAAAAATACAGGGAGTGCCAGAGAGCCAGAGCATGGGACTGTTATGCACAGCCAAGCACTGCTGTGGAGAGGGGGGAGCCCACACGGCTTGATTTTATTTATTTATTTATTTATTTTAGGAGTTTTATATAGCTCTGACCTGACCCGGGGGTATCGGAGCGCTTTACAACAGTGTTTCATAAGGGTTACATAGTAGAGCAGTCTTAAACTTAGAGTTCGGAAGTCCAGGAGGGCTGAGGATTCTTGAGGTAGTAGTTGAGTCCTGAGGTAGCCTCGTTGAATGCTTCATTGAGGTAGTCCGTGAGTCCTGAGGCAACCACATTTAATGCACAAACTTGTCTGGAGGTGGGCTGAGGTGGATCTGTTCGATGCCAGGTCAGTGAGCAACGGAGTCGGGGTTCTCGTGAGGGTGGCAGCTATCCATTCGGGAGGGAGCGGTTGAGGAGGAGGGCTTTTAGGTGTTTTTTTAATTTAGCGAAGGACCGGATAGTCCTGATATCTGCTGGGATGGAGTTCCAGATTTTGGGCGCGTTTCCAGCGAATGACCTAGCCGCGGTTTTTTGTTTGCGTGTTTTCATGGGGATGAGAAGGAGGGAGTTTGAGCTCCTTAGGTTTCTTGTTTGACCGGCCCTCTTTAGTTTGGCGGCCAGATAGTCCGGTTTTCCTGTGTGTAGGGCTTTGTGCGTGAGGCAAGCCGTTTTGAAATTAGCCCGCTGTTCAACAGGGTCTGGATAGCACCAGCGATTGGGTGGCTTGTTTGAGATCTTTGGTAGGGATGAATGGTTTAATTTTGTAAAGAAGTTTCAGGTTGAGGAAGGCAGTCTTTGCAGAGTTTTTGATGTGGTGGTCATCTCCAGTTTTGGGTCCAGGGTGATTCCTAGAGATTTTGCGGAGTTAGCCAGGGTGGGAGTGCCGTTTAGAGCATCCTTAGCTTTAAGCCATTCTGCAATTTGTGGGTTCTCTTCTTTGTTGGAGATGAGGAGGATCTCCGTTTTGTCCTGATTGAGTTTAAGGTGATTTTGGGACAACCAACTTTGAATTTCTTTCAGAGTGTTGTTTAGTCTGAGGATGTCGTCAGGGGAGGAGGTTTGTAGATAGATCTGGGTGTCATCAGCGTATAGGTGGAAGGGGATATTAGCATTTTTGAGTATGGTGGTGAGGGGTTCCATGTATATGTTGAACAGTTGTGGTGAGAGCACTGAACCTTGGGGTACACCCCTGCTGACTGGGTGAAGGTCGGAGGTGAAGTTTTTGATTTTTATCCTTTGCGACCGATTATCGAGGAAGGAGGTGAACCAACGGAGGACCATCTCATCGGCCCCTACCCTTTCTTGTAGGGCCTTGATGAGGAGATGGTGTTCTACTGTGTCAAAGGCAGCCGATAGGTCTAGGAGAATGAGTAGGCAGCAGTGATCGGTATCAAGTGACTTATGGATGTCATCTGTGATGTTGAGGATCACCGTCTCAGTGCTGTAACCTTTTCTGAAACCCGATTGGTGGGGATCAAGAAGGTTGATATTGTCCATGTGCTGAGTCAGTTGTGAGAGGACGCATTTTTCGAGGATTTTGGATAGGAGGGGGAGATCGGAGACGGGTCTGAAGTTATTCAGGTCCGTGCAGTCGAGGCCTTGTTTTTTAGGTCTCGCAAAGGGCAGCGCATGCGCTGCTTCTACGAGGCATCAAGTTATCTGTATATTGGGTGAAACTCCGCCTATTGCCGGTAGTTTCTCCTGCCGCTTGCCATTCGTTCCCTCCGGCATTTATTTTGTTAGCGGGCTTATCGTTGGCTTACGATCCGATGCGGCACTACCGTTTTGCTTCCGTTTAGCAGGAAGCAGCACCGACCAAGTACGTTTTTTTTCCTCTGCTCGGCATTATCTATTCGTGTAGGGACTACTTCCTTGTTTATTTTCCACTGCCGTTCTCAAGTGCCGGTGTGCGCGAGGGGCGGGCAGCGCATGCTGCTTGTTTATTTATAACCAGGGGGCACGTCTTATATTTCACCGCTTCCAAAGCTGAGAAGAAGCGGCATGCGATGCGAGGGGCCATCGTGTACGTAAAGCATTTTTTTTTCCAGAATGCACACTTTTTCTCACTTCATATATCAGCATGCACCCGCGTCTCCGACATCGCTCTTCATGGTACTTTATTTTTCCCCAGTTTGTTGAAGCACTGTGCCTCCCTCACAGCGCACACCGCCCCTGCAGCAGTAGTCCGCTTCACTCCTTCGGCACCCGTTTCTCTGACACTGCGCTTCATGTTTTGGACAGCAGGGTGCTAGTAATGCTTGTTTATGTTAGAAAAACTGCACTAAAATAAACAAACATTGTTAGCACCGGGCTGTCCAAAACATGAAGCGCTGTAAACTCCAACACCGCGCATCATGTTTTGAACAAGGTTTGTTTTTGTTTTTGTCAGCTTCATTGTGTTTTCATTTTTCTTCCCTTTCCATATTGAGCCAACTTTCACCCTCCCTTACTCCGCCCGCTGTGCCTCCGCAGCACATACGGCGCTGCCTCTGGTGTTGTTGTAGTTAGTGCTCCTGCAGCTGGCCTTAACTACTTTCAGGCTCGGAGACCAGCCATGAACCGGGGGCGAGGGGGAGGAGAAAGAGCAAGGAGCCGTAAACCTCCCCAAGGCGCAGGTCGTAACCAGATTAAACAAAAAATTCCACACATGGAAGAGTTTTGTGGTCATATCAGATTTCTTTTATTTATATTGAATACATTTACATTTTTGAGCAAAAATGTTTGATTATTTAAGGCCATTATATGTAGTAAATATGCTCCGCCCCCTCCACTGCACGGACGCCGACCGAAGTGGGCGCTGGGTTAATTAAACAAACTGCAAACGCTTCCTCCATTGTTCCCCCTCCCTCCTCCATCCATGCCCTTCGTCTGGGTTTTTGGATTTGTGAACCTGCCGTGTTTGACATCGTCTTGTCTTCTTGTTATCTCCACTGAAGACTGTCCCCCTAAGTGTCCACCTACTTCACAGGAACGGTAACAGACTCTTAAATTTTTGCTTCCAAACAATATATTCCCACCTAAACATATCTACAAACATCACTGCATTACAAACTGCACAATACACGCCATGCAAAGGCCCACAATGTTGAAATCTTTCGTCATCCTTTGCAGCAGCCTAGACTCCTTACAAAAGATTTGTTTATCCCAACTCTGAAGCCACAAATTGTAATATGCTTCCCAACTGCCTTTATAAAATGTTAGCTACACAGCGGAGCTTTATGGGAGACTCCACCCTAGAAAACCCTCATGCTCCTATTTAACATCAATCAAGCTCTACTTTTTGTGTCGTACTTCAGGTTGTTTTAATTCAGAATGTCTACACCCAAATACATTTATTTTAGGTGACGTCTACATGAACTAAAGCAATCCTTCCAGACATTATTTTGTACTCCAACCCCACCCAGCACGGTAAAAAAATTGCTCATGCGAGGTCGTGCTTTAACTTTAAATATGGTGGCAGCACCTCTTGTTATTTTTTAAAAAACATTCAGTAATGGCCCGCACATCTCCTTGCAGCGGGTTGCCCAACTCGTGTTTTTTTAACTGTCGCCTGCCCAAGATCAGGAACCGGCACCTCCTCACCACTTTTCGTCAGCCAACAGCAACCCCCATGCCCGGCGTGCACACAGGACTACACTGCCAGGCACAGCACTACCGACTGCCTGCCTTCCTGCTCATGCACTGTTACCCCGCGGTGCAGCCACAGGACAGTGGCTACATTCCCTGCGTCTGCCCCACTACACGTTGTTCCCGCCATGGGAGTTTCCCACAGCCGGGTGCAGTTAATAAGTACAGGGACCCAAAGGTATGTGGCATCGCAGAATAAGAACGGACGTGGTACAGGTAGGCTTTTTTTTATTTATTTATTCGTTTTCACTTTTATATAGCGCAAACTTTACACGAAGGTAACAGAGCACTTTCAATCAGCACCAATTGCATTACAGTTAGACACAAGCTTAGCATTAAAGAGAGTAGGCATGCACAGCGGGGGAAGAGGGGGGGAGCGCCGGCGTTTATAAAGTATGTGCTAAAACCACAGTGCGTGTTTGGTAAATTACATAAAACTGCGCAGCCTAAAGGTGGGATGCCGGGGTGGGCTTGTACTTGGTTCCCTGGTTCTATAGTGCACCACTTGAAGTGCACGGGTGTAACGCAGTTAAATCCAACCATAAACGATTGACAAGGTCCTCAGGCAGGGGCAATGGGTAGTGCGAGCTGTGGTAGCCTCATTAAGAGAGCCCTGGCACATATTGTTTTACAAATTAAGCACTGGTGCCAGTGGTAGCTTGATGCACAGCATGGCATTCTATTTACTATCCAGCTGTTTTGCATTGGAAAGGCGCACATTTCACAGTGTAAAAAATGTAAGGCCCTGCTTTGTGTCAAGGGGCAAACAGTGACAGATTTTGACTCCAGGCCCGACTACGAAAATAGCCAGACCAGGCTTTGCATTAAAATAGC
Source organism: Calotriton arnoldi (assembly GCA_963921515.1). Taxonomy (NCBI): domain Eukaryota; kingdom Metazoa; phylum Chordata; class Amphibia; order Caudata; family Salamandridae; genus Calotriton; species Calotriton arnoldi. Next base: position 255,375 of record CAWUFW010011672.1, read on the forward strand.
AATGTCTACTTAAAGCAAGTGCAAACAACGGGGAATGTGTTAATTTCTCCCAAAAATGACACACTGTATATGTGCTACAGTGCACAGCACACATCCAATGTGTGGCAACCTTTTGAGTTTGTCTACGCATAGAAATATGTGGTGGAAATTTGTGCCTCAAGTACAATCCTATGCTAGAAGCTTACACTCCCCTGTGCACCCTGGTGCGAAGCTACCTGTCTCACAGGGCAGCCTTGTTTGTGTGACAGCGCAGGGGATGCACTGTATTTTTATCCTTGCACAAATCAGCACAATAAATTAATTTGGATGCTGCACTGTGTGAAAAATAAGAAAATCTGGGCCTTGTTTACCATGAGCACGAAAGTAAAAGTGTGTAGTTTCGGTTACAGTGCTAACATGTATGTAAAACTCTCTCCTCTCTCGGTATTACTATGACATATATACACTGACTGGCTGCATAACAATTACACTTGCCACATCTCTTACTACCCCTCTCTCATCTTCTTTCTTTCTCTCTCCATCTCACTCTCTCTTTCTCTCTGTTATTTTTGTCCTCTTTTCCTTTTCTTACTTATCCTCTTTTTGTCTTCTGTTTTCTCCCTTGCCACTCTTCCTTGGCCCTCTCTTTCATTTTCGTCTCCACAACGTTACTTATCTCTCTATGTCTTTCTGTGGCGCACACACTGTTTTTATCTTCCCTTGTCCCTAAAGCAAAGACAAAACCATTGCTCAGTTTAACAAGCATTTGCAATGCAATAGGTCTCGCATTTACGCAAGTTTAAGCTATTGGCATTGTAAATAACAATCCCTTTTATTTATTTATTTTAAAAACCAAAACATAAATAAAAGGCATTGTCATTTACAATGCCAATAGCTCAAACTCAAGTAAATGCGAGACCTATTGCATTGCAAATGCTTGTTTATTAGTGGCGTTACTTGGCCGACTTTGAGGCATTCAGGTATGCTTCCGGTTCTCAGAGAGCTGTTGATGATTCTGCACCAGAAAGGGGCTATGGAGAGTTTGAGTTTTTTGGTCAATTGGGTGGGTATAGGGTCAAGGACGTGAGAAGCGGGTTTGGAGGTGGAGATTAGCTTGATAATCTCGGCTTCTGTGATGGGATTGAAGGACTTCCATGTATTTGTGTGGTGCAGGCTTGTGCTTTCTATTGAGACTGGGGGCAGTCTTTCGCATGCGGAGTTGGTGTTGGTGTTGGTGTCTAGTGAGAGCTCAATCTTGGAGATTTTTTCTTCAAAGAAGATGGCGAAATTTTCGCACAGTTCCTTGGAGGCTTGGGTAGAGGATACGGGGGGCTTGGTGGTTTGTTGCTTGATGATTTTAAACAGTTCATTGGGCCTGTTTTTTGCCTTGTCCAGGGCGGAGCAGAAAAAGTTAGATTTTTCGCTACAGATGTGTTTTTTGTATTTTCTACGAGCTGCTTTGAGTTATTCATGTAGGCTCTTGGAGGGGTTGTTTCTCCAACGTCTTTCTGTGGCTCTCAGTTGTCTCCTTTCATTGTTGATGTCCGTGTTGAACCAGGATCTGGATGGGATGTTCCTGGTTTTTTTTAGTTTCAGAGGGGCTATCTGGTCTAGAATGGATGTCAGGGATGTGTTGTAATGGTCAGTGAGTTCTGTCGTGGTTAGACCATCCATGGAGGTATTGAGGAGGGAGTTGACTTTTACCTCCAGGTCAGTCATGTTGATCTGAGTGAGGTTTCTGGTCCATTTGGGCTGTTCTTGGGTGGGGGGTTGTAGAGTGACTGGCTGAGTGAGGTGGAAGAGGATTAGGTGGTGGTCAGACCAATCTACGGGCAGGGTGTGATTTATCGTCACTGTGTCATGTTTGGCGATAATGGCATCTAGGATTGATCCTTTGTTGTGAGTTTCTTCTGTGCAGTGTTGCGAAAGGTTGTTGCTGAGTAGCAGCTCGCTCAGGTTTTGTATTAGCGGGTTGTTATCTTCATTCCAGTGTAGGTTGAGGTCGCCCAGAATTAGGTTGTTCGTATCTTGTAGTGAGCAGTGGGCAATCAGGTCGGACAGGTGTTCAGTGAAAGCGTTGGAGTTGCCTGGGGGGTGGTAGATAAGGTGGCAGGTTAGTGTTTTGTTGTTGCTCGTGCCGATGTTGACGGTTAGGCACTCAAAGGTGTTGTAGTTGAAGGAGTCTGTTTCCGTCACGGAGATATTGTCTCTGTGGATGATTGCTATGCCTCCTCCTCTTTGGTCTTTTCTGTCTTTGTTGGTAATTAGAAAGCCTGGGGGGACGAGAGTGTCCAGGAGAGGTAGGGAGGAATCCTTAAGCCAAGTTTCGGTGATGAATGCTATGTCTATGTCGTGAGTGAGGATGGATTCTGCTAGTTCTGTGGCATGTTTGGCTGATCTGCAGTTTATGAGCATGCAGTTTGTGGGGGTCGTCACTGTTTTGGGTTTCTTCGTTAGGGGGGCCATGGGGATGCTAGTGTGGGTGGTCGGCGGTCTGGGTGATTTTGGAGGGGCTTGGTCTCTTCCTAGTCCGGTGATCACCTGGATTTTGGATTGGAGGGTAACAGCCATAGGATTGTCGTACAGGGAGGCGAGGACCGTCGCATCACTCTCAGACATTGCGTCTCTAGTTCTTTTGGGTCTCTGAGGAATATTGGGGAGGGGGTTTGCCACCCATCTCTGAGGGGGGACTATGGATGATCTTTGTTGTGCATTGGTGGTGGGGGAGTGGATGCGCTGAGGTTGCTGGGGCGCCACGAGGTTGGCTAGTATTTCTCTGAAGCCCCGGATTATAGTTGCTATCTGGGTTTCCAGCATGGAGAGTCTCTGCTCAGTCTCAGATTCGTTGAGGCATCGGGACTGGTCCTGAGCTGGTGTGTCGGGCCTAGGGGGGGAGAGTCTCGGGGTGTTGGGTAGCTTAGTGGTGGCTGTGTTGTCCGTGTTGGGTCTGGGGGGAGAGAAACTCAGGGAGTTGGGTAGCCTTGTTTTGGTTGTGTTGTCCGTGTGGGGTCTGGGCGGAGACATGAGTGCAAGGTGGCTGGGTGTTTTTTGGGGCATTGGTGCTTTGTTGCCTATGTGTTTGGGGAGGTGGGTGTTCAGGTTGTTCAGAGTGGGCTGGGGCGAGTGGGTGGCAGGTGGCGGGTGGGGGTGAGCGCCGGTAGGTGACAGATGGGGATGAGAGCTGGAGGTGGGCAGTAGGGGCGTCCTGTTCTCTCTGGGGGTGGTGCGGGAGATGTCGTGTGGTGGGGGCATGTAGGGTTGCTAGGGAGTATCGGAGAGTTAGGTGGCTGGTGGCGGAGAGAGCCGACAGTGGGAAGTAGTGGGGTCCTGTTCTACTTGGTGGAGGTGGGGTGGGTGTCATGCAGAGGTGGGCATGCGGGGTTGCTGGGGAGTACCGTCGAGGTAGGTGTCGTGTGGGGGTGAGAGCCGGATGGGGTAGTGGAAGGGACATGCTCTTCCAGGGGGTGGTGGGGGGGATGCCGCATAGTGAGGGGCATGTGTGGTATCTAGAGGGTACCGGGCGGTGGGTGAGTTCTGATGGCGGGTTCAGTTCTTCCGGTGAGGGAGAAGGGGCAGGAGGGGAAGGGGTGCGTGAGAGGGTGCATTCCGGAGAGAGGGGAAGAGGGCATCAAAGGACTCTAGATTGTCGTTGTTGGCTTGTATCAGGACTGTGCCGTTGGAGTAGATGGTCACCGTTGTGTTTCCAGTACGCCTTGAGCGGTCAGGGAGTGATATTGTCAGTTTGCAGATATGTGAGGTATTGGTGGTTTTAGAGATGTTGAGCTGCGATCTAAAGATGGATTTCCATGCTTCGTGTCTTTCAGTGTGGAAAATAAGGTCCATTTTTACCCTTCCTTTGGAGGAGCAGTGGTAGATGTCTGCGAAAAGTGATTCGGGATGCTGTCTGATCAGTTTCTGTTTAAAATTCTTCTTCGCTTTGGGTGAGAGGTCGGGTGGGAAACTGATCGAGAAGGAGTTCAAGCCGTGTGGAATAACGTGGCTCGAAGAGGAGGGGACGGTGTGGGTTGCCGTGGCAGAGGGCATTGTGTGTGAGTGGGACGGGGGGCAGGCTCCATACTGGAGGATGGGAAAAGTGCTTCCAGAGAGTTCTCAGAGGGTAATAGGAGAGTGATGGAGAGATTCAAGTTGCTGTTCTGTGGGTTAGACGGTGAGTGCAGACTCAGGGGAGCAGTGTATTGGGTGCGGGTGGTGTAGATTGTGGGGTCGCCTCTGTCGAGGGTTTCGGTCCTGGGTGATCCTCTAAAGGTTGGGCGCAGATTAATGGTGGTAGCGGGTGTGCTCGGTCTCTCTGCCCTCTTCCTGTTGGGGGGGGTTCTGCGCAGCATAGAGCTCTGTCCGTGGTGGGTGTTTTCCACTCCCAGGTGGCCAGATTTGACCAGGTGAGGTCGGATCAGATACAGACAGGACAAACCATGAGCGGCGTGTCGAGAGTGCTAGGGACAGGGTCAGACAATGAGCATTGGTGGGAGAGTCTCTCCGCCCTCTTCCTGTTGGGGGGGTTCTGAGCAGCATAGAGCTCTGTCCGTGGTGGGTGTTTACCACTCCCAGGTGGCCAGATTTGACCAGGTGAGGTCGGACCAGATACAGAGAGGGTCAAACCATGAGCGGCGTGTCGAGAGAGCTAGGGTCAAGGTCAAACAATGAGCACTGGTGGGAGAGTCGGGGTCTGGGTCCTGGTCAGACAATGACTGTGCACTGTTTGACCCTGCTTGACAATGCTCATGTACTGGTGGGAGAGTGCCGTTCAGTGGTGGGGGTTGTGTGGTTGGCGGGTCGGGGTTCAGTGTCCTAGGTGACCCTCTTGTGGTTGGCACTGGAGAGCTCAGCACCTCGGGAGAGGAGAGGTTGAGGTCTCATACCTGCAAGTTCTGCATGTTACTGCACTGTGGCAGTGCGATCCTCGGTAATTCCGGGCACCTCCTAGTGATTCCTGCAGCCTGCGTCTTAAGCCAGAACCCAGACCAGCAATACGCCACTTGTGCCATGCTGTTCAGGTTCTTTAGGTGACCGGGGTAATCAGGACCTCGGGCGTTAGCCTTCAAGAGGCCTTGGGAGAATGGCCTCGGGTGGAGGGCCGGATGGAAGGAGTCAAGGAGTCTGCCCGGAAGTGTGACTTGGAGTCCGACCGGGGGTGCTGGCTACCCCTGAGCTCCGAGTTCCGAGCTCCATGCACAGCCACCTCTTCTTGCCATGCCCTCTCTCATGCTGCCTCACGCTTTGTGGCTCAACGTCTCTGCATCACCAACAACATCAGAGAACTCCAAACTCAAAGGCAATGTGTAAAGTATTTGTGCAACACTAACACAGTGAAAAACAGACCACAAAAGGGGCCCACAACAGAGTTAGAAAATGAGAGTGCATTTTTATATATTAAATAGGGCCAAAAAGACAAAAATCCAATCAGTAGAACCCGAGATAATGCATTTTAAAGATTTCAGACAAAATAACACCATAAGGCATAAATCGGCAACTGTGAATTTCTGGTTGTGCCGGACCGGAACATAGGCACAAGTTCAGATCGACCACGATTGAGTGCAGGCTGGCTACAGGGACAAGTTAGGCCCGCTGAACACAGTATGTATCACACAACAAAAAGAACACAGTACCTTGATCCTGGTTTTTGGAGCATTGTGACTATCCGCTTTGAAGATGCGTCACCAACTGAAACTATGCATCAGTTCCAAGATGCAATGAGGTTGCGGTGCGAGGGCCTGCATCATCATTGAGGATCCCATGACGGGATTTGCGATGCAGAGTACGGTGTCAAGGATGTGGAGTGCAGTCGTGACGATGAGTCGGTTCAGGGGAGCTTGCTAGGTTGCGATGTAGAGACCGTCGTCGAGGCTACTGTCAATGAGGGATGCAAGTGCTTGTGTCGAGGGTGCATTGTGCAGTAGTGGTTCTGATGAGGCTGCGATGCTATGTGCGTCTTCGTGATGGGTCCAATCTATTCAGCAGTAGCAATGCGTTGATTCTGCTCAGCTTTGCACTACGCAGCAGAAGAGGCGTGTCAGTTTGTCTGGATCTACAGGCTGGTAGAGCACCTTAGGCCCACTTCCATCGGACCAGAAATGGGGTGGCACCACTTTGCAGAGCAGACTCACAGAGGGCAGAGTTCAGGTGCAGATGCAAGGTTGTTGGAAGCCTGTTACGTCACTGAGGATTCAGATCAGGAGGCCAGCCAAATAGCCCTTGGAGTGACTCTGAGGTTTGGGCTCAAAAGAGGCAGGTCCAGTCCTTCTCACCCAGGCAGGAGAGCAGTAGGCAGCAGGTCAGCATATCAAAGCAGTAGTCCAGCAGAGTCCTGTCCAGAAGAGTGACAGTCCTTCAGCAGCACAGCAGTCCTTCTTCCTGGCAGAGTAACCATAGATCAAGAAGTGTACTGAAGTGGTGGTGTCTGAGGTCCAGTATTTATACCCAGTTGTGCCTTTGCAGTGGGGTGAAGCTTCTAGAGGTTTCCCTTTGAAGTCTCCAGGCATTCTGCCTCTCCTGCCCTGGCTCCAGACTAACTACAGGGGTTATATGCAGCCCTTTGTGTGGAGGCAGGATGCAGCCTACTCAGGTGTAAGTGGGGCTGTGCCCAGCTCCTCCCTACCATCCTCCTAGTGATGGCTCATCCAGGCCCACCTAAGCTCTCAATTATGTGTGTATGTCTAGTAGGAATACACAAAGCTCGAGTGTCAGTCCCAGCCAGTCATGTGACCAGAGACAGGCTACAGGCATTAAATGGATAAGGCAGGAAAATGCCAATTTTCTACAAGTGGCAATTTCAGAATTTCAATATAAAATCACAAGATAGGATTTTAAATTGTGATTCCAGAGACTTCAAACATGAACTGGTTATCCCTTTCCATGTGGAAATTACACTTATAAAATATAATGTCAACTCCAATGTTATCTTATGGGAGACATAGGCCTTGCAGTAGTGAAAAACAAATGTAAGAATTTTTCACTACTAGGACATGTACATCTTAAAAGTACACGTTTTACTTTTTAAATACATCACAGCCTGCCCTCTTAGCTATCCAGGGCCTATTATAGGGGTGACTTAAATGAATTAAAATGGAAGATTTGGGCCTGGTAAAAGGTTTATTTTGGCAGATCGCAGTTTAAAACTTCACACACAAGCTCTGCAATGACAGGCCTGAGACATGTTTAAAGGGCTACTTAAGTGGGTGGCACAATCAGTGCCACAGGCCCACCAGGAGCATTAAGTTTACAGGCCCTGGGCACATGCAGTGCCACTTTACAAGGAACTTATAAGTAAATTGAATATCCCATTTGGGGATAAGCCAGTATTACTATGTTTTAAGGAGTGAGCATATTCACTGAAGCCCTGATTAGCAGTGGTAAAGTGTGCAGAGTCCTAATGCCAGCAAAAATGAGATCAGAAAAAATGGAGAACGACAAACAGTTGGGGGGAAGACTACCCTAAGGCTGACAGATCTAACATGTGTCCCACCCAGCTGAAAGTGGGGAAACTACCCAACCACTTGGCAATTCTCATCACTAAGGCAGAAGAACCTGGAAAAACTATCAGCAATGGCATGGTCTTACCCAGGATGGTGTTTCACCGTAAAGTCCATTCCCTGTAGGGAAATGGACCACCTCAACAATTTAGCATTTTCACCCCTGATCTGCATGAGACATCTTGGGGTCTGTGGTCTGTCTGAACACGGAAGTGAGTCCTAAACAAGTATGATCTCAACATTTTCAGTGTCCAGACCGCAGCAAATGCCTCCCTTTCAATCGCACTCCACCTCTGTTCTCGTAGAAGTAACCTCCTGCTAATGAATGCTACCGGTTGGTCTAGGCCCTCCATATTTAACTGTGCTAAGACCACCCCTATGCCATGCTCTGAAGTCTCTGTCTGCACTGTGAACTCCTTAGAGAAGTCAGGAGTCTTGAGAGCGTATTCTGTACATATAGCCTCTTTGACGGCATCAAAGGCTTTCTGGCAGTCCTCTTTCCAGATCATCTGTCTGGGCTGCTTCTTTAAAGTCAGCTCTGTTAAGGGGGCAACAATGGTGCCATATCCCTCAACGAACCTCCTATAATATTCTGTGAGGTTCAGGAAGGCCCTTACCTCAGTCTGTCTTTTAGGGGGTTGCCAGGCCAGGATATTTTCAATCTTGGCCTGGAGGGGCTGCACCTTGCCCCCGCTCACCATGTGGCCAGATATACCATGGAACCCTGCACTATCTGGCACTTACTGGCCTTGATAGTCAGGCCCACCTACGGCAGGGCCTGAAGCACTTTACGGAGGTGGTACAGGCGTTCCTCCCAGCTGGAGCTGTAGACAGCGATGTCATCCAGGTAGATGGCACAGAATGCCTCTTTCCCAGCCAGGACCCTGTTGACCAACCTCTGAAAGGTGGCAGGGGCAATATTCAAGCCAAAGGGCATCACCCTAAACTGAAAGTGGTCCTCTGCGGTTGAGAATACAGACCTCTCCTGTGCCCCCTCAGTCAGAGCGATTTGCCAGTACTCTCATGTCTAATGAAAAGTGCTAAGAAGTTTGTCAGTGTCCAGCCTGTCTATGAGCTCATCGACTTGGGGGATGGGGTGGGTGTCAGTCATCATGCTGGAATTGAGAACCCAGTAGTCCACGTAGAATCTAAGTTCTGGAGTGGCGCCCAGTGGGGCAGCCTTGAGTACCAGTACCACAAGGCTAGACCAGGGACTGTTGGAGGGCTCAATCACCCCTAACACCAACATCTTGGAAACCTCATCCTTGATACTGGCCCACACCTTTCTGACAACCTGCAAATCTTATTTTTAACAGGTGGACTGTCTTCAGTGTCTATGTCATGGACCAACAGGTGTGTGAGTCGAGGGGTGAGGGAAAACAGAGAAGCAAACTGCCCCACTAACTGTCAGCAGTCACTCTGCTATTTTGGGGTCAGAGTAGGGGAGAGGTTGACACCCTCTACTAACCCATCATGTTCCTGGGCAGATAGGAGGTCAGGGAGAGGGGCGCTCTCCTCTTCCACTCCCTCATCTGTCACCAGGAGCATGCTCATATAAGTTCCCTCAAAGTGTGATTTGAGGCGATTCCAATGGAGCACACGTAAGGGGTTTCCAGGGGTCTGGAGATCCAACAAGTAGGTGCACCCCCTCTTTTGCTTCTTCACCTCATATTAGCCTGCCCTGCAGTCTTGGAGAGCTCTGGGCTCCACAGGCTTCATAACCCACACCTTCTGGCCATGTTTAAACTCTACCAGAGTGGCCTTCTGGTCATACCAGAGCTTCATAACCTCTTGACTGGCCTCAAGATTACCTTTTGCCTTATTCCAGAAGTTGTGTATATGGTTACAGAGGGCTAGCATGTAGCTTATCACACCCTGAGGCTGTTTCCTGGGAGTTTTCTCCCACCCCTCTCTCACAAGGCTAAGTAGCCACAAAGGAGTTCAAAGAGGCTAAACTCCACTCCCTTCTGTGGCACTGCCCTCTAGGCAAAGAGAAGGCATGGAAGGAGGACGTTCCACTTATGCCTCATATGCTCAGGTAGGCTCATTATCATGCCCTTCAAGGTCCTATTGAATCTCTCCACAAGACTGCTTGTTTGGGGGTAATAGAGTAAATGTCCGTCACTCATCTCACATGGACTTCATGTACACTGACATGAGGTTAGTGCCTCTGTCAGACACTATCTCTTTGGGGAATCCCACACAGATAAAAATGCCGCTCAAGGCCCTGGCCACTGCAGGTGCAGTCACCGACCTCCAATGGATGGCCCCTGGTTAACGAATGGAGTCGTTTACCAAGACCAGGATGAACCTGTTGCCTAAACTTTCTTGGGGTACGAAGGTCCAATAATGTTGATTCCTTTCCTCTCAAAGGGAGTGCCATTGACAGGTAATGGGGTAAGTGGAGCATTGAGCTTTTTCCATGACTTCCCACTGGCCTAGTAGGTGGGACAGGACTTACAGAATGCATTTGAGGCTGTATTCATCTGGAGCCAATAGAAGTGGGCACTAAGTCTGGCGAAGGTCTTATCTTGCCCCAGATGTCCTGCCAGGGGTATGTCATGAGCCAAACCCAGTAGGAAGGTCCTGTAACACAGGGGGACCACCAGCACATGGGCAGCCTCAAATCCAGGAACCTTAGGCTCACTATATGGAGGTCATTCTCCCAATAGATCAGGTGATCTCCAGAGGTGTCACCTGCTGCCTGGGCCTCAACATGTCCCCTCAAGCCCTCTGAAGTGAGGCACTCTTTCTGTGCTTTGCAGAATTTCACCCTGGTGGGCCCACCCTCAACTTGCCATCCCGCAAGCTCAGGCAGGTCACCCACGGCAGCAATGTCCTCCCTGGATGGCTCAGGGGTGTCCTCCTCATGTGCCCTGTCAATCTGGACTGGGGGAACTTCAGGGGCTGGTTTCCCTTGCCCCCTGCCCCTCATGCTCTTTGGCAACTGCTTGGGCCATTTTTCCAGGTGCGCTTGACTCCCTTACCAGTTAGCCATGGACCGTGTGGTCCTACAGACCCATTCAGGAAATCCCAACATCTCCAAGTGTGACTTAATCTGTACCTCCTTTCAGTTAGTGTGCTCCAGGTCATTGCCCAAGAGACATTCTACAGGCATGGCAGGGCTCACAGCTACTTTTAGAGAACCTGCATCACCCCACTCAAAGGGAACAGACCCAAAGGTAGGTGACTCTATCATTTGTTGGTCCCAAAGGTAGGTGACTCTCTCATTTGTTGGTGAGTATGACCTGGTGGAATGTGTTAGGGAGGACCTGCTCTGAGGACACCAGCTGACACCTTAAAGCAGTCATGCTGGCTCCTCTGTCCCTCAGAGCCTCCACCCATTGCCCATTGATGGAGACCCACTGCCTGTACTTAGAAGTATTGGCAAACATATGGGCTTTTGGCACCACCTCCTTATCCCCCAGGGAACTAGGGTCAATTCTGTCTGCTCCCCAAAGCTAACTGGGACTACCTCCTCCCCAAGCGCTACACTCCCCAACCCAGGTGTCTGCCCACCAGTGGTAGCTATGCCCTCATCCTTACTGCCGGGGCCGCCGCCATCTGCCGCAGGGGACTCCAATCCCCAGCCTGCTCCACTTTGCGCCCGGAGTCGCTGATGACGGTTCCTGCGCCCGGAGGCGCTTAAATTGAAATCGTGGCTCCCGCAGTGCGGGAGCCACTCATCCTTACTGCCGGGGCCGCCGCCATCTGCCGCAGGGGACTCCAATCCCCAGCCTGCTCCACTTTGCGCCCGGAGGCGCTGACGACGGTTCCTGCGCCCGGAGGCGCTTAAATTGAAATCGCAGCTCCCGCAGCGCAGGAGCCGCTCATCCTTACTGCCGGGGCCGCCGCCATCTGCCGCAGGGGACTCCAAACCCCAGCCTGTTCCACTTTGCGCCCGGAGGCGCTGATGACGGTTCCTGCGCCCGGAGGCGCTTAAATTGAAATCGCAACTCCCGCAGCGCAGGACGCACGCGGGCGAAGCCCGGGCGAAGGGCGGGCCCGTCTGAGCCCGTCCTAGACCGGACAAGGCTGGGCTGGACTACCCCCTTGGCTCCACATATGGACGAATGACTGCGGGAAAGTGAGAACTCAGCAGGCAATTCCAAGGTTAGTGCACCCATAATCGCCCATTGCTTGCATACTCCGGAAAGCTACTAAGAACTTAATGCACTGTTGAGGATTGGTTTACAACTAGCCATTGGTAAACGTAACCCCCCTGCGAACGGGCCCGTTACCAGGCAGAAAGCCTCATCGGCACCTTTAACTGCTCAACCGACCGCAATTGATAAAATGCTGCAGCGGGCAATCGGAGCAGTGTCCACTGAAATCGAGCACACTGAGAGACGCATCTCTCTAACACCGATTCTTGCCCCTAGTCCAACTCCAACGGAGCCGGGGACTCCGTCACTATCTCTAACACCAAATGTGATTTTAGATCCAGAGCCCCCACATGCACGAGCAAAGACAGGTCCTGGCCGTGCCCCCAAGATCTCCCTGGGAGGCGGCGCAAAGAAGAAAGGAGGAAAACGGAAACCTGTTACAAACAAGGGAGCAAGGCAGAATAAACAAGCTCCCGACATGCCATCAAGCCAGGCCCCGGGGGGACAAGGAACAGACGAGCGATTGCAGAGGACTCTGGAGCACCCGTTATGGGTGTCTAATTTGGTATTGGAACTTAAAGCTCATTTTACCTCAACTATAGAAAGTTGAACTCGATGCTTTAATGACACGCATTGATAATCTATCATTATTGATGGACCACTGGGTGGGCAAAGCTGAATCTATTTTTAACACAATTGAGCCTACCAAATCCCCTACCCCAGAGTCGGTCCTGCACCAAAATAAGGTAACACCAACCACTCTCGACGAATTACCTCTCCCCGCAGGGTTTAACACAATTGTGCAAAAGGATGCAGCTCCCACTCCTAGATTGCCCATCCTGCAGAGTAGGGATCTAGTTAATCCCCAACAGAGGTCTCTTCATTGTCCCCCCTCCAAACTTGTAAACAGGCATACACCAATCACATCAGGCCTATCTGACCAACAACAAGTTCGAAATAACCAAGATGCTTATAACAGGACCCCTCTACACACTAAATAAAGGGAATCCAAACCCGCACTACCACGCATTGACTTGCCCCCAGCCTCTACTCCCTACGTTATTGTTTTAGCCGGAGTACCTGAGCTGGAGAGAGGCCAAGGGGAGACACACTCTGAACTTAAAAATAAATGCATTTATTGGTTAAACAAATATAGGCCCCTCACCTATCAAGATCAAAGTGAAATTTTACTCACTCGCAGGGTAAGCTGGCTGGGGTGGAGGCGAAAGGAGATATCTGGGGATTGTGTCGTGATCAACTTTAGGGATGTCCGGGCTGTCCAACACATCTTAGACTGGGGTCACTCAAGGGAGATTGGGGGTATTCTCTCTTTGCCCCTGGGATATTTCTATCCACCCAGGCATATGCAAGACAAAGAGGGAAACATGGCCAAGGGTTGGGGGTTGAGCGACCAGAATGGTGCTAGGCCAAAAACAGGCTGGGAACGTCCAAAAACAATGATGTATAATATCCCTGTTAACAACAGATTTAGCTCTCTGGATCTGGTAGATTGACTAAATCCCTCTAATAAATGGTCCATTAACAAAAACGAGGCCAAACCGGGACATACACAACAGGATGGTCTCCCCACCCCACCTAATACTTCAAACCGGGCTAATGAAAGCAGCCTAAGGGGAGAGGCAGGGTACAAAGACACACATCAAGCTCCATTAGAGGAAAGTCTCACCCCCCAGGCCTCCTCAGCTAACACACTGGAACAACAAAGCACCCAGATTTTATCCTGGAACATAGCAGGCCTTAACTCGAAACTGGACTTCCCAGATTGGGGGGCATTCATAGACCAACACGAGTTATGCCTGTTCCAGGAAACATGGTCAAGGATAGATTTATTTAGAGTGGGCTATGTGACGTACTGTATTCCAGCAGTTCAGGGGGCCAGGGGGAGACCCTCGGGGGGTCTATGCACCTGGGTAGGAGTGCACTTGGGATGCAACGTTAAACAGTTAGAGACCCCGTCCCCCGACATTCTGTGCATCCTTCTTTCTCTTCATAACTCTATGAGGATTGCAATAATTAATGTTTACTCACGGCCAGTAAGCTATGGACAATCCTCTTACACGCTCGATTGCCTCACCTCATTCCTCCCCACCTTACCGGACAACTGTCGGGTAATTATAGGAGGGGATTTCAATTGCCAATTTGAGCCCTTGAATGGCTTATCCACTAGCATTACAAGTGAGGAGGACTCGGTATGGTTAATTCCAGAACCTAACACCCAACCAACACGGGCATGGACTCCACTAGTACTACAAATGAATGCAGTCATACTTAGCCACTCACTAAGGGCATGTAATGGCCGATTTCCATCCGACAGCCCCGGGAACTCTACTTTTAACAGACCCGGGCAGGCATCAATATTAGACCACATCTTGGTAGATGTCAGCCTCTGGCATAGGGTTATCGATTTCAAGGTCGAGTGATCACAACCCTTTGGTGCTAGAAATATCCCTACCCCTGGCTAAAGACCTCCCAAGTACTTCCACAAACCTCAACCCAAACTTAGTAGTGGCCGAAGGAGGGAGGAGGGTACGCTGGGGGCAACTCGCACAATCACCGGACAAAATGGCCTCTCTCTACCAACAAATTGTCCCCTTTCTAGAAGTTGCGTCCTGAATACCTGCAACTAGCAGTAGTATAGCATCCCAATCGATACTGTAAAAAAACCATCAGGACCTGTTCTCTACACTGGCACAATTCTTTTATAACCACAATAGGCCTAGGCCGAATTTTAACCCGTTAAGTGCTTCTGTCGGCCAACGGCCGTCGCGAGCACTACCTCGGTAGTGCTGCGCACGTCCGTTGGCCGACGCGGCCCCGCCAGCTTAATAGAACGTTCCACACTGGCGCGGAACGTTCTAAGCAGTTAACCGGTTAAACCAAGGCACCCATGGTATATTAAATCTTGTAAGGTAGCTAAGCAAGCCCTATTAAACTCTATCAGAACGAATGATAGACCACGAATCAAGGAAGCCAGGGATCGATATAAAAAAATTATAACTGGAGCAAAAATTAACTGGGAAAATGAAAAATGGGAAGCAATAAAAACAGCATTAGATAATCATGACATGAGAGCCTTCTGGAATTTAGTTAAGACAGGGAAATCCGAAGGACAATCGGCTGTAGGACCTAACCTAGGGGAAGAAGTCTGGAGAACTCATTTTAAATCTTTATACTCAAGGCCCGTAGAGGAAGAGGACAGGGCAAAACCAGCCACCCTAGATGTGAACCCCCCAAATTTAGATGGTCCTCCTTGTACAATGAAGGAGATCACAGTGGCATTGGGTAATCTACTTCCAGCAAAAGCACCTGGGTTGGATAGGATACCTGGTGACCTATTCCGATCTGAACCCGCAGTCTGGGCACCCTATCTACGGTCATTATTTAATGTCGTTTTACAAGGTATGGCCTTGCCCCCAACCTGGGCTGGAGCAGAAATTATCCCCATTTATAAAAAGGGCTCACCACTCAACCCAGCAAATTATCGCCCAATAAGCTTCATAGATGTCACCCAAAATTTTTTGCTTGCGTACTTCTGGGGCGCTTGCAATCCTGGATACAAGAGAACAATGTACTAACAGCGTTACAAGCAGGATTCAGGGCCAAGACCTCCACTATTGACCAGATCTTCAGATTACAACTTATCCATTGGAAAATTGTGGTTTTAGAGGGTGGCAGCCTCTATCTCACATTTGTGGACCTTAAATCCGCGTTTGACTTGGTGCAGCGAGGTCAGCTATGGGGCATACTTCTCGACTTGGGAGTACCAGTATACCTTTGCCACCAGCTGAAACGTCTGCACCAAGACAACTATGCGAGAATTAGATACGGTGCAAATGGTGAACTTTCCGCCCCTTTCCCTGTAGAGAAAGGGGTGCGACAGGGATGTGTCCTAGCCCCGACACTATTCTCTCTCTTCTTAAACGGCTTAATCGAAACTCTGTTAGCTGGGAAAGACATTGACGCCCCGAGGCTGGCGAATCGCAAAATTCCAGCACTCATGTTTGCGGACGATACGCTGCTACTCTCCAAATCGCCCATGGGTAAGCAGAGGGTACTTAAGGTATTCAGCTCTTTCTGCAGGAAGAGGGGACTGGAGATCAACCTCCAAAAATCCAAGTATATGGTCTTTAATGCTAATACCACAAATTGCCCACATCCCCAACTGGATGGAAGGGCTCTAGAGAGAGTGTCCATTTTTGATTACCTAGGTATCACACTCACCGAAAAAATGGACTGGGGGACACAAATAAAAAAAGCCAGTCTAAAATTGACTCAGTCCACGGGGGGCATTCTAAAAATATATAAAAACTGCACCCACAAAGTGATAGGTCCACCAGCAGAAATCTACAAAACGCAGGCTAGGGGAGCTTCACTGTACGGGGCAGAATTATGGGGCCATTGTCCATTAACTTCGCTATCCATGCCAGAGAACCTATTTCTTAGGCAATTGCTGGGCCTCCCTATGAGCACTCCATTAACACCGCTCAGGATGACTTTAGGGATTGGCCCTATAGCAGATGTAGTCTCCTCCAGACCCCTCCTATACTGGCGTCGCCTGTGGAGTACAACTGAACTAGCTGACTATAAAGAGGAGTTGAAGGATGTCATGACCCTTCTTGGTGCAGGGAAACTCCCCTGGCTAGCTTATATCAGGAATTCTTGCCAGGCACTAGGGAGGGCAAATATGTGGACCACACCAGAAGAGACCTGTCCTACAATCTCCAGAAAGGCACTACTCGACTCCCACAGAGAATACAAACTGGCCCTACTATATCAGGGGACCAAACCAAGTAGCTTGACCTCCAGGTTTCTGGATATCAAGCAGCAATATAGGCTGGAATCGGTACTTGATCACATCCAACCATTTTTGGCAAAGAAACTCTTTCTTCAATTCAGACACGGGGTGCTCCCGCTTCGAGCATTTACTAACAATTGGCAGGGAGCCCACAAACTTGATTGCCCAGGGTGTGACCAAGTTGAAGAAACTGAATTACATGTCCTTTTCTTTTGTCCCGCCTATGGAAGGCCAAGGTCTAAGTGGGTGTTACAACTCTGCAGAAACATGGGGATCAGACACTACACAGAGGTCCACAGGCTCTTCAAGTATGAAACTGACATACTCTTTGTGTTCGCCATTTCTAGGTTCCTTTACTCGATGTGGTGCACACGCAGAGCAATTTTAAAGAAAACCATTTCAGGAATCTCCTAGTTCCCAGTACCCTATATATACACGCTGCTATGCCATGTTTGCACATATCCATTGTATGACTATTGTCATCGCAAATTTTTTCCCTCCGGGTTCTTCTTTTCTTTTAAAATGTTTTATATTACCTGTTTTACTGTGACTTTTTAACACTGTTACATATATAAAGTCAAAAGCTTTTTTAACAACTGATAGGAGTTTTATACATACCAATGAATTGGCTATTTGTTTTAATAAACGATACTTTAACCCCTCCCGCACTCAAGGTAGAATACATATCCTTTGTTGATTATTGTTTTGTAACCAAGTTTAGTACCGAGTGCTGCTGTGAGGGAGCATATTTAAGAATGAATTAGAAAATTCTGCACAAACTAGATTTGTACCATCTTTTAATATAACACTAATGTACATAAACTTTATGATGACATATTTTAATACCTTCTCTTGTTATGTAAAATGTATTGTATTGTCCTTTTCTTATGTGCTTTTATGGCCATACGGTCGAAATAAAGCTTTTTTTTACTTGACTTGGCTATGCCCTCTTGGGACATTTGAAGTTGCCCTTGGGGTGCCCATACTTGTAGCACTCTGTGCATTGGAGTACAAACCTCACTGTCGGTTAATCATAGAACCCCTTCTTTCTAGGCTCAGACTGGGACTGGTTACCACTGCTCTCTTGGGAGTTATTTTGGGGGCCTTTTGAGAACTCCTGATTTGTAAGTTTTTCTCCCCCCTCTTTCTTCTTGTGGGACCCTTGACCACCCTTGTGGGAGTCTCCCCCATATACCCTTTGTACACTCTGGTGATGGCCCAGAGGTCTGCCACTTTAGCAAACTTCCTCGGGTTAGTCAGCTTGCTGTCAATTAGGTGCTGGTGCAGCTCTGGACAACAAATACTAAGCATGTATTCTCTCAAAATTAAATTGTATACCCATTGTAGTCATTACCTTGCTGCCTCACACCCAACAATTCAGTGCTTTACTGAAGTAGTCTACATAACCTATCCAGGACTGGTTGGGGAGCTTCTGATTGTACTTGAACCTCTGGCAGTACTTCTCAAATTTAGCAATCAAGCTGGTTTTCATTGGAGTGTGCCTGGTTTGGTCCCCAACCTCTAAAGTAAGAAGTGTGTCCCACCCCACTGTAGGCATGTATTTCCACAAATCACCCCCAATGCTCTTTTCATATCTTGTGAACCCTTAGGGCTACCTTGTAGGCAGAAAAACATTTGCAATATTATCCACCACCACATAACTGGCACCAGATCTATAGGGATGCAGACATTTTTGTCTCCTGCAGCCACTGCAGGTATTCTGTCTCCATCACTGCTAGACTCTGCCTGCCTGGCCTTGATGTCCAGCTCTTAAGACTCAGTTCATGAGCCAGTATCAGCTTTTTCTCCTCCAAGGCTCTCTCTGCCTCAGCTTTCTTCTCCGCCATGGCCAGTTTCCTTTCCTTCATCCTTAACTGGGCCATCTGCAGCTTGAATTCCCCCTCCTCTTTCCTTTCTGCCAGTTCTTCTGGGGACAGGCTGCGGGAAGAGACACTGCTCCCTGCTCTGACAAGGGGCTCTATTTCAGGGGTTAAGCCACCCCCCTCAACTGCAGGGAGGCTCCACAGGGTGGTACTCTCCAGACCCCCCATTCAGTAGTCTCTCCTATGGCTTCATCTAGTGATTAATGGGCTTCTGCCCAGGTCCTCAGTGCCTTTTGCAACTCCACCTTCCTAGTGGTGCTCTTGTCAGGAAGTCCTCTTTCTCTGCAGAACTCCTTGAGCTGTGCCACAGTGTAGACATCCATGTTGGCCAGCTGGTCAGAGGAAACATTATGGGGAAAACCAATAAAGTCAATCAGGGAGAAGTTATCTCGAATTGGTCTTAGATTATTTATGTGAAGTGGTAGTGTAACACAAAATTACTGTTTGGCACTGCACAAACACAAGTCCAAATCCCACTGCAGCCACCAGTGTATGAAACTTGGGGGACAGATGTATGTAGCTATTTTGAGACCACAAATGGCCGGAATCGGGATATTTGCAGCTGTAAAGTAGCATTTTTCCATGTACCAACCCCAATTTTGAGATTGGGTAACCAATTACCGAATCACAAAATGGGTTAGCGATTCAGTATTAGCAAAGGGTGTGTTAAGGGTGTTCCTTCCTAATAGTGACTCACAGTGGTAGGTGTGAAGGTTTTGTGACCAAAATGCGAGGTAAAACATTTACATTTTACCACCTACCTTAAGTACGTGGTAACCAGTTCGGACCCCGTTCGGACCCCTTCGCCTTTGTGAATGGTTGTAAAAACATTTTTTAAGAGCTGGCAGTGGACCCACGGACCACCGCCTACTATTAAAAAATTAAAAGAAAAGTATTCATTTTTGTTTTTGAAACACATCTCATTTTCCTTTAAGGAAACTGGCTGCATTTAAAAACAAATCATTGCTTTATTTAAAAATAATCACAAACATGGTAGTCTGCTGACCCCAGCAGGCCACCATCCCTGTGATTTTAGCGATTAACAATGGGTTGCAAATTGCGACCTACCTTATCAATATTAATGAAGTAGAACAATTTGTGATCTATAGCTGTTTGCCTAATAGCAAATCGCAAACATTTGCTATTAGGTAATCGCAAACTGAAACCTATGTACATCTGCCCCTGAGTTACTGGTTTAGGGGGTGAAACCCTTTTCAAACAGCAGCCACTATTCTTCTCAGGGTGAAGTCACAAGATACCCTAAAATAACCTGTGCTCAACCCAGGAGTAGCATGGCACAGAACAATCAGGCTTAACTTAGAGTCAATGTGTAAAGTATTTGTGCAACGCTTCAAACACTAACACAGTGACAATACACCCCAAAAGGAGCCCACACAAGAGTCTGACAAATAGAGTGAATTTTAGTAAATATAACAAGACCCAAAACACAAATATCCAATCAGTAGAACTGGATATATTCAATTTTAAAGATTTCAGTGAAAATAGTGCTGAAAGGCATGAAGCGCCATCTGTGAATATCTGGTTGCGCCGGACCTGGACAAAGTCACAAATTCAGGCCAACCGAGATGGAGTACCCGCTGACACAGTACCTTACTCCTGGTTTGCTGAGCGTAGCAAGAATCGGCATCGAAGATGCGTCACGCAGCTGAAGCAATGTGTTGGTTCTGAGACGAGGCGAGACTGTGGAGCAAGGGTGCTCCTCATCATCGATGATTCCGTTGAAGGGGCTTGCGATGCAAAGTCTAGTGTTGAGGATGTGGCCCGTAGTCAGAGCAATGTGTCCATTCTGAGGAGTATACGAGGCTGGGATGCAGAGTTTGTCATCGAGGGCTGTGAGGGCCTGCGCCGAGGGTGCGTCACCCTGTGGTGAATCGGATGAGGCTGCAATGTTGTGCTGGTCTTTGCAATGGGTCCAATCCATGCAGCAGTGGCGATGCTTTGATTCTGCTTTGGTTTGTGTTTTGCAGCAGAGAATGTTTTGGTTCCGCTGGATCCACAGGCTGGCAGAGCACCTTAGGCCCTCTTCCAAGGCTCCAGGACTGGCACCACTTGGCAGGGTAGACTCACAGAGGGCAGACTCCAGGTGCAGACGCAAGGTTGTTAGAGGCCTGTTGTGTCCCTGAGGCTTCAGGTCAGGAGGCCAGCCAACTAGCCCTTGGAATCACTCTGGGGTCTGGGTTCAAGAGATGCAGGTCCAGTCGTCTTCACACAGGGAGGAGAGAAGCAGGCAGCAGATCAGTACAGCAAAGCAGGAGTCCAGCAGAGTGCAGTCCTGGAGACTGGCAGTCCTTCAGTAGCACATAAGTCCTTCTACCTTGCAAAATAGCCACAGGTCCAGATGTGTACTGAAGTGGTGGTGTCTGAGGTCTAATATTTATACCCTGTTGTGCCTTTTACCATCTACAACAACTTTGCCCCACCACCCTCAGCATCGACAACCTCAACCAACCAGCGAACACCAGCCAAACGATCACCACCTAGTCTCCACTCACCATGCATCACCAAAGCCATCATGTCATCCATCCACTCATGGGTACCCACTAACCCCTGCCCCATCATCTCTTCAACCTCTGAGCCTTCCCAATCAGCACAGAACTCATCAGCATCCTTACACCTCCATCTCCTTATCAACTTTCCCAGACAGATGGAAACATGCAGAGGTCAGACCCCTCCTAAAGAAACCCTCTGCCGACCCCAGCAACCTAAAAAATTACTGACCAATCTCTCTGTTCCTCTACCCAGTACTTGAGAAGATCATCAACAGCTCACAGAATACCTGGAACAAAACCACCTACTTGACGCCTCATGATTAGGATCCCGCTCCAACCACATCACAGACAACATCAGAACTCTCCTCGACCACGGAGAAACTGCAGCCCTGATCCTCCTTGACCTCTCTGCTGTGCTCGACACCGTCTCCCACCACACCCTCATCGACAGACTCTACAAATTGGCATGCAGCAAAGAGCCCTCTAGTGGATCGCATATTTTCTCACAGGATGCACACTGAGCACATTAAATGCAGGGTACCCCAAGGATCATCCGTCAGCCCCACCCTGTTCAACATCTACGTGACCCCCCCTGAGATGTCATCAGATCAAACGGACTCAACTTAATCTCCTTCGTAGACGACACTCAACTCATCTCCTTGCTCACCAAGGACCCCGCCAAAGGCTAAACCAACTTCTGCAACACCATGACCAATGTAGCCAATTGGATGAGAGACAAATGCCTCAAACTTAACTCCAACAAAACAGAAGTACTAATCTTCAAGAAGAACATCTCCGTATTAGACCACAGTTGGTGGCTAGCAGAACTCGGACCAACACCCACACCGACAGACCATGCACACAACCTGTGCATCATCTTCAACAGCCAACTGACCATAAAATGACAAGTCAAACCAGTCATCTCCTCCTGCTTCCACACTCTTCTCATGCTCCGCAGAATTTTCAGATGGATCCCTATCAACACCAGAAAGACAGTCACGCAGGCCCTCATCACCAGCCACCTCGATTACGGCAACGCCCTCAATGCTAGAATTTCTACCCTGCACCTCAGAAAACTCCAGACCATAAAGAGCACCACAGCCAGACTCATCCTGGACCTCCCCAAATGGACCCACATCACCCCCACCTCAGAAACCTCCACCGGCTCCCAATCCAGAAGAGATGCCAGTTCAAGATCCTCACACACGCATACAAAGCCCCACATGATCAAGGGCCATCCTACATCAACCATCGACTGAACTTCCACCTGCCCGCAAGACACCTGTTCTCCACCTCACTTGCCCTCGCACACACCCCATGCATCTGCTGCAGCGAGGGCCGTTCCTTCTCCTACATTACTGTGAAGTCCTGGGAACGACCTGCCCCTCTACCTCTGAATGTCACCCTCCCTGGCGGACCTCAGACAGAAAATCAAGACCTGGCTTTTTGACGGAGACACAGCACCCAGATACCCCTAGGGGTGATAGTGCTGCACTATACAAATACTGTTTGATTGATTGATTGATTGATTGAAGTGGGGGAGAAGCTACCAGAGGTTTCATCAAGGCACACCTAAGCTCCCTTTTGTGTGTGGCTGTCTAGGAGAAATACATGAAGCTCGACTGTCAGCTACACCCAGTCATGTGACCAGAGACAGGTTCCAGGCACTAAATGGATAAGGCAGGAAAATGCCAACTTTCTAAAAGTGGCATTTTCAGAATTGCAATTTAAAATCCGACTTCACCACAAGAGAGGATTTTCAATTGTGATTCCAGAAACACCAATCATAAACTGGTTATCCCTTCCAATGTGTAATTTACACTTATAAAATGTAATTAGTCAACTCCAATGATATTTTATGGGAGAGATAGGCCTTGCAGTAGTGAAAAATGAATTTAAGAGTTTTCCACTACCAGGACACGTAAAACTTAAAAGTACATGTCCTACTTTTTAAAATACATTGCAACCTGCCCTCTGGGCTGTCAAGGGCACACCTGTAATTCTCACCAGTTGTTTCAGCAGGGGTGAAATGTAAGATCTGAAGCAAGGGCCCAACTTTCCACACCCACCCGTGCAAGCCCAACAGTGTCAAAGCCAACATGGTGGAAATGGGGGAAACAAAACACGGAAAGAAAACGGGAGACACGTCACCAATGCGCTTCAGATATGAATATTCTCAATGAGTGGTCTTTATGTAGTTCCTGTAGTGAAGATAAAGTTATAAGTATTACCATGTGCATGTATCCTGGTGATAACACAAACAATTAGTGTTATACTAATAGATATAAGGGGGGCGTGGCTAGCCGCCTAAGATGGCGGTCGACTCTTGGTAGAGCTCCGGTTCCCTCGGGGGGTTTCACTTCTCCTGTGCCGCCTCCGGGCCAACGGACGACCGGTGACATCACCAAGGTAGCGCTGGGGTCCCCCGGACTTGTTCTGTGCCCCGGGAGACTTTCGCGACCGCGAGGGAGAAGAGGTTTCGGTCCTGGCCCGGTCCGCTGCTGTGCTCGGGCGGAGGCCGAGCGAGGGCCGAGATATCAAGCGAACTGTGAACGCGCAGGGCGCGAGAGGCTGGAGCGCTATGATACGAGGCCCGCCTGACAATATTGGACATTGAGAGTACGGAGGTACCTGTCTGGACGCCGTAGGGATTGCATTCCCCTGGCCTCTTCAGCGGCGCTGTTCTCCTCCTGTGTGCCCGGCTCCGACTCCCGAGGGAGCCGCGAGTGAGCGCGGGTGGGCGGGCGCGCCGCGAGGCGGCGGCCGCAAATGACGGAGAGCAGTCGGGCGGCCCACAGCCTATGACCCCCCTTGGACCATCTGCCGATGAGAGGGGCCACGCCGATGAGACAGGAGGATCCACCCAAGAGATCTACGGTGAGTGGTGACGCCCGCACGGGCCCACATTGGCCGGGACATTCCACCCCACACCTGATTGCCTTGCCGGGGTACGCAGCTGGTTTCCCCCCCTCCGTGTGTATGGCAGCCGGGGGTGGCTCCGCGACCTCATGCGCTGGACAGAGATCCCCTTAGAGAGACCGTGCCGATCTCGCCCGACGACTGCAGCAAGGGCGGCTCTCCCCACTGCACAATAAGCGACGTCACTGCGGAGGCCCTGCTCCGCCCGCCATTGCATCTACTGTACCGCCGGGCACTCGTGCCTCGAGGTGAGGCCTACACCACGGGCGCAGGATCGGCGGGGCAGCTGGAGCGGCATAGGGAGACCGCACTATGCTCCATGAGAATGAGCCCACATGGGGAGAGACATGGACAAGCAAAACTGGGCAGCAATACTGATATGGAGTCGTTCC
The DNA here is from genome assembly GCA_963921515.1 of Calotriton arnoldi. NCBI lineage: Eukaryota > Metazoa > Chordata > Amphibia > Caudata > Salamandridae > Calotriton > Calotriton arnoldi. The sequence continues at coordinate 279,470 of CAWUFW010011672.1, forward strand.
TGAGTCAATAACTGCATGTACTGAGCCCTGAGACCGGTACTACTCGTTAGCTATAGTACGGCCCACTTCCTTACCATCCCGGTCTGAAATTATACAAGGGAAGCATTATCACCGATTCCTTCATAGGAACACTCCGGCCATTTGACTCTGCCATAAACAAAGTGCTACTACTGGCCTCCTACACCCACGGCTTACCGGGGGCTGGTTTGGTCCGGCCCATCCATCTACATAGTTGCCCGCTCAGTAGACGCCACTCTGCACCCGCACGACGGACTCACATCATGGGCAGAGTAAGGGCAAAGACACTAGAGGGCCAACAGGGAGCGGGCCCTCCCTCCACCATGGTAGAGCTATCCAGTCGGCCTTCCTCACCGGGGGCCGTAACCGCAGGAGCTTATGGAGAATGCACCAGATAAACTGGACTTAATTCTCAAGGAGATCCGTGATTCCAGGACGGCACTCGAACTCCAGATCGGCACGCTCACCACAGGCCTTACAATACTCAGGGCTGATCATGGTAAACTAGCTGACACCGTCAAAGACCATGGCCAATCCATTGAGGACCTGGACCCCCGAGTCACAGCAAACTCCACAACACTGCGGCAGCTACAGCAACAAATGACAGGCCTCCTGGACCGAGTGGAGGATGCGGAAGGTAGAAATAGGCGCAATAACATCTGCGTCATTGGCCTACCAGAGCGCAGTGAGGGTGTTAAGGCGGCAGAATTTATGGAGGCATGGTTCAGGGACCATATTGCACGAGAGGGACTCTCCTCATACTTTTGTGTCGAACGGGCACATAGAATCCCAACGGGACCGCCCAAACCTGGCGCACCACCTCGCCCTCTGATAGTGAAAATTCTGAATTATAGGGACCGCAATGTCTTATTACAGAAAGCGAGAGAGAAAAAACTGGTTCAGTTCGAAAATCACCGCATTTCGCTATACCCCGACTACACCATCATGGTTCAGAGGCAAAGATTGTCCTACCAAGCCGTAAAGAAGAAACTACAGAAAGCACAACTCAAATATGCACTGCTGTACCCCGCCAGACTGAAAGTAATTTGTGATAAAAAACTCACTTCTTTGAGAGTCCGGCGGACGCCGAGGAATGGCTCGAAGTTATGGGGCTGGGTTCCAGCCAGGTCAGCCATTTGGATCCGTCCTCACAGGGCGCCAGCAGGCTTCCCTCATCAGGATCTCGCGGACATCCGACTCACAATCTGGGCAAAGGAGGAGCAGGACCATCGCGCGCACAGCAACGACGCGACCAGGAAGGAGCCCTTGCCGTCGCTGGGGCTTTTCGGGAGGACTCCAACAAAATCCCCACGGACTCGGAGGACAGTACTCTGAACTCAGACTCAGAGCATAGTATAACACTATTCCCTACAATGACTCCCCAGACGGCGGATAATATCATCGATAACTGAAAGCTATGGAGACCACTTGAAGTACTGGTAGACCTTTTGGAACTATTAATCGGAAACGTGTGCTACTGGCTTGGGCTCCACATCCATGGCGTCCATTGTATCCTTTCTTAAACAGTCCTACATTTAAACGTTGACAGCACGAAGTTGAATGTATATTAAGGCGGAGGGTCGGGAGGGCGGGGATAAGTCTGTCTTTGACATTGTTATATGGCACAAGTTCCTATGGACAGCATGGACATCAACACATGGCGCTTATCGTATCCTTTCTGCATAATCAAAAAACGTATATTACCATTGTGTTATAACCTGTACCTTAATATGGAGGCATGGATTGTTTGCTATAACTATATACATAGACCACCCCAATATATACACAAATTGGGCTTTGTTTATACGGGGACCACAGCTGGTTAATACTAGGGGTGGGCGGAATTTGCTAAGTCGCGCTACGCAAAGCTCCGCGAAACGGTAAAAAATCTCCGCGAGCACACAAAAGTTCCGCGAACACGCGGAATTGCTTGTTCCGCCCGTTCGCGAGGCTTTTTTCCTGTTCGCGAACGCTGTTTGCGTGCTCGGGGAGAAATATCTTGCGAACACGCATTTTGAAAGCGCAAACAAGCAAAAAATTCCACGAAGTTGCGGATCGCGGAATTTTTGGCAATTTTGCGTTCTCCGTGGAACGCGAAATTACCCAAATTCCGCAAATTCCGCGAGCGGAACGGAATTTACCGCCCAGGCCTAGTTAATACATACGATCACCTCAGGCGAATGATACTGTCTTCGACAGATATAATTATAACACCCCCCCCATGGGATCCCGTAGAGCCGCCAAGTAGTTGACCTCACTGAGAGTATGGCCGCGACTGAAGGCGGCAGCCTCCCTACAAGTGTATGCACCATTATCTGTTATGTAACTCTTCTGAATTATTGTTGGGCCCAGCGTAGTTCGAGCGCTGCGCCATGTTTCGTTAACGTTCAGGGAAAAGGGGACTCCTGGTTGACTTCGATCGGCTGGCTCCATATAACGTGGAGCTCCACATTTTATATAGCGATATGCCTGGGATGGGTACCACATTAGGGTCTTATAACCTAATCACATGGAACGTACGTGGGTTGGGGGCGATCCAGAAGCGACATTGTGTACATGCATATCTTCTCAGGCGTAAGGCTCATATAGTGTTCCTACAGGAAACTCACCTAACCGAGTCCGAAACTCAAAAACACGTAAAAATGGAGGGGACAGATTTATTCCACTAACTACTCTGCATTTGCCAGGGGGCAACCATATGGGTACGCCATGGGGTCCCATTCCTTGAAATGGAACGTCGTGTGGATGACCAAGGGAGATACATCCTGCTGAAAGGTACACTAGACGGCTCCTTGGTGATCCTCGGCAGTGTTTATGCCCCTAATTTTGATCAAGACCATTTCCTGCATCGACTAGGAACGGCATTGGCTGACTGGGATGGCATTCCCTGGGTGTTGGGAGGAGACTGGAACGCTGTACTGGACATTACCATGGATAGATCACACCCTCCCCTCCATGGTACAAACGCCAGTAAATTAGCTGACTTATTTGCTACATGGGCTAATGGCTGGGCGCTCTCAGACCCATGGCGTTGTCTACACCCTACTCATAAAGAATACTCATTTTATTCTCCAGTACATAGCCTCCATACCAGAATAGATAGATTCCTCTGTACCAGATTCAATATTACCCAGGTCTGCCAATCCACATACCTAGCAAAAACCTTCTTAGATCACAATCCACTAGAACTCACACTTAACTGGGGTAAAGTGCCTACCCCAGTACCCACCTGGAAATTGCATCCGCAACTGCTGGAGGATGCTCCATTTCGAGCAGCCCTCTCCAATACCATAACAAATTACTTAGCTGAAAATTGGAACACGGCCTCCTCTAACCTAATTGAATGGGACGCCCTGAAAGTGATGATACGGGGGGCATCGATAGGACAGCTAGTGGGGGCACGACAGGAGATTCACCAACATTTACTGAGGATAGAACAACAAATGAATATGCTGGAACAGGAGGCAGTGACGGACCCTGACAAGAAAGACAGGTTGCAGGCGGCCCGTGTGGATCATGCTGAAACCCTGGAGACACTGCGGACAATAGATCATAGAGCATTTCTGCAACGCAAACACACAGAAGCAGACAGGTCGGGTACACTACTCGCCCGTATCGTCCGGGATAGACCCGATCCACCGGTCATAACTAGAATCCGCACACCTCAGGGACATATAGTACATACCCAAAGAGAAATAAATATAGCCTTCTATGATTACCTTAGTACGCTTTACGCAGTACCTACTCCTGTAGAGGGCTCCACGATAGCGGAGTTCTTGCAGGATCTCCCCATCCCGACAATTCCCGACGAAATACAACAAGAAATGAACGGCCCCATCACCCAGCAGGAAATTCGAGCTGCGATAAAAAGTCTAAATCGTAATAAAACACCGGGGATTGACGGGTTACCCATTGAATTCTACCATACATACTCAGAGACTCTAATACCGACACTGGAAGCAGTATATAAAGCCGCCTTCGAGACTGGGCATCTACCACACTCCACTATGCAAGCGCTAGTCGCGTCGTTACCCAAGCCAGGTCGCGATGGCCTAGAACTATCTAATTATAGACCCCTTTCACTACTAGCGACTGAATATAAAATTCTGAGCAAAGCTCTTGCCAACTGTATACAGCCCCATCTTAATGCACTTATACACGGGGACCAATGCGGGTTCCTACAGAACCGTAGTACATCCCTTAATATCCGGCGACCCATTACGTCATGAAAGCTACTCCACACGCGTACCAGGCTGCAGGATGCATAGCGCTAGACCTCCGGCAGGCCTTTGATTCTCTCTCCTGGGACTTCATGTTCGCGACACTTCAACGCTTCGGGTTCCCGGACACATACTTAAAATGGGTACGGTTATTATACACATCTCCCACGGCCAGAGCACGCACAGGCCGCTATATATCAGACCAATATACAATACATAGGGGTACTAGGCAGGGATGTCCGCTGTCCCCTCTGCTGTTCGTTATTGCGCTGGAACCTCTAGCGATCGCACTTAGAAGATCGGCAGACAGGCTTGGCATACCCATCAACGGATTAACTCACCTAATTTCTATTTATGCAGATGACATCCTCTTATACCTACGTGACCTAACAGCGGATACCAATCCCCTCCCCGAAGTGTTTGCCAACTTCGAACGTCTTTCGGGCTTGGCCATGAACCCGGGGAAATCTGTGGTTTATTTCTTTCAAGGAACATCATGCCCCAATACTCTACAGTTCGGTGATTACACCCTACCAGTGGCCTCCGCCACCTTTAAATATTTAGGTATTCAAGTTTACAGAACACAGGCGGATCAAATCGAAGGTAACATTATGCGGACCATAGCGGCCCTCCGTGCCAGTGTAGCATTCTGGTCCTCTCTACCACTATCGGTGATGGGGCGTATCGCCATATCAAAGATGGTGATGCTTCCTCGCCTCTTATACTATTTTGTGAACATACCTGTTATTTTTCCACAGTCCATTTTCAATACATTGAATACAATACTGATAGACCTAATTTGGGGAACGGGCCGCAGACGAGTGAGCCTTCGGAAACTGCAACTGGAGACACGGATCGGTGGCCTGGGGGTCCCGGACTTCAAGGCCTACTACTATGCCGGCCAACTCCAGTGGCTCTCTTACTGGACCGCGGGGAGAAACTTGCAGGAAATTGGGTACACATCTAGCGATCTGAATAGGGGTGAGCTACATGCACTACTCTTGCCTAAAGCCAAGATCCCGATGGATGGCCCCCCCCTACTGAAGATCGCTCTGCAATGCTGGAGGAAGGCATTATCATATGCCTCCCAAACACCTCCCTACGCGAAGAATATCCCCCTTTTGGGCATCCCTACACCACAAGGTAGACTCACGAGGGCCAGGATACGGGATTGGGTAGACGTGGGGATAGTGGACATTGGGGCGTTTTTTAGCGATGGAACTATGCTAGACCATGATTCATTTGTCCATGCCACGGGCGCACCAACACGTCTGTATTTATTGCACGCTGCTGGCTCACATTCTATCAAAAACACATGGGCTCCACAGCGCAGTGAACCCTCCCAACATAACTTGGTACACCTTTTATACTACATGGGAAATGGAGGACACTTGGTACGATGGTTATATACGGGTATCCGAGCCCATGCCGCAATCACACTCACGTCCCTAAGAATGCACTGGTCCGAGGATTCTACTACGGAAATCACGGACACGGCTTGGAAGTGCATGCTGGAACACCCTAAAAAGGTGTCACGTAACGCGAAACTAAAATTCATTCAGACAATGATCCTTCATAGGTCATATCTCACCCCTGAGAGGATTCATCGCATGTTCCCAAGTTCCTCCCACTGTTGCCCCCGTTGTAAAGGAGACGAGGCAGACTTCCTTCATATGCTCTGGTCCTGCCCCCACATTCGAGATTACTGGGAGAGAGTTCGTCACACTCTAAGTGAAGTCACACAAATCCCTGTTTCGGACGACGCTTTGAACTGCCTCATGGGTCTCCGCAAACGCACAAAGGTGCAAAAGGTACGAATGAGGTTTTTAGACCTAGCCCTTGTTTTAGCAGTGAGAGCCCTCACCATGAGATGGAAGTCTCCCAGATGTCCTACGGTCTCTGGTTGGCGGGCCGATATGCTCCAGTGGGGGAGGGCGGAGGGAGCTGCCCTTCGAAAGGAAGAAGAACGAGGGCTGCGAAAACTACCCATCTCGATGGAATGGGAGATCATGTTGCATGAGCTCGAATCACTTGACTTATTGCCCCCACAGGATACCCCACCCTCATAATACACAACACGACTCTGGGATTCTTTGTCTTCGGGGTCAGAGACCAAGATCCGCACACTGTAACTCTAGGGCGCTATAGACCTCTCAGAGATACACTACTGGCATCCTACTTTGGAATATCACGGAAATCTGGTATAGACTAACCAGGAGTCTGGGTTAGGAGGGCTAGGGAGGGAAGGGATGTGGTTGAATTTGTTATTCTTGTTAATTTGAAATGTACATGCTTTATGCAACCGATTATTTCATCATAATTACGATATCCTTGATGTTTATGTTGTCATGGGAGACTAATGGTTCTTTAATCCTTATTGAATAGTACGAAAATATATGGTACTTTCATGTCAAATATGTGTAATACCTGTTATAAATAAAAAAGACTGTCACCGTACAATAACTACTGCAATGGATAGAATGTCATGGTCATCAATAAAGTATGTTAAAAAAAAATACTAATAGATATAACTATCTGTGTAAGGTCCCTCTTCTGCTTAGGTATGTATGATATCAGAGAGAAGAATCAGTTGTATCATCTGAGAGACGATCAGCATGGAATCCAATTAAAGGCCAACTTATTCATATCCATTTTAAAATCAGGAAAAAACAAAAAAACATAATCTCCCAAAATGGATATAGTTGAAGAAAAAATTAAAATATACACAAAAATGTGCAGGGCTAAGGCACAATGAAAAATCAGCCCCATAATTAATCAGGAGACTAATTTATATTTATATTTGTTTTTACAGCCATCAAGCAGTGTCAGCAAGGGAGCAAAATCTCCATACACTGTGGAGACATACATCACATAATTACATTACATGTTATTCAATTCAAATCAAACATTACCACCTTAGGAGCATGGATTCTTTGTGAATTGCTTTGCCTTTTTCTATTTTCTATTTCAGTTATTATTATTTGTTATTATTATTATTTAGCCATTGTGAAAGCTCCCATGGCGTCAGACGAGAAGCTGAGATGTAGAAAGCGGATCCTGATGAGAGAACGCCGGAAAGCCTGTCAGGAGAAGCGTGAAGGTCCCCGCAGCGCCGGACAAGCAACAGAGAATCAGGAAATGGAGCCCAACGAGGGAAAGCTGGAAAGCCTGTCAAGAGCAGTGTGAAGGTCCCTGTGGCGCCGGATGAGCAACAGAGAAGCAGGGAGTGGAACCCAACGAGGGAACGTCGAAGAGCGCCCGACCAACCAGGAAGGTAATCAGGTAAGTGTTTAGAGTGGCAGGACGGAGGACCTGCACGCGTCGACTTAAACGCAAAGCTTTCTACCACCCTGCTTGGCCTCCTTTATACCTGCCTTGCTCCCCGCACACAGTTGATCGCGATTAATATATGTATTTAAAAGAAAGGGTTGGGCATGGCAAAAGGTTTATTTTGGGATGGTAGAAATGGCAGTTTAAAACTGCACACACAGGCTCTGTAATGGTAGGCAGGAGACATGTTTAAAGGGCTACTTAAGTTGGTGTTACAATTAATGCTGCAGGCCTACTAGTAGCATTTAATTTACAGGCCCTGAGTACATGTACTACCACTTGACTAGGGACACACATGTAAATTAAATAGGCCAATTGAAGATAAACACATATTACCATGTTTTAAAGAGAGAGCACATGCACTTTAGCACTGGTTATCAGTGGTAAAGAGTGCAGAGTCCTAATGCCAGCAAAAATGAGATCAGAAGAAATGGAGAAGGAAGGCAAAATGTTGGGGAAGCCCACCCTAATTCTGACAGGTCTAGCACATATGTATGGTTGTTGTTGTTATTATTACTGCTGAACAACTACCCCCCTTTGTCCATGTTGTTGGTACAAACACATTGATGAGCCAAAAGTGAAAAAAGCATTACATTGATTGTAGAACTTTGAGGGATGGATGCAACAGATAATCCTCCTGTGGCAGATCAGTGTCAAAACCACCTGACAAACCCACAGTAAGCGCTATTTACACTCTCCTCAGTTCCCAGCTGCTGAGCGCACCATAAACCTTAAAACTTGATCTATGGTAAGGAAAATCTCCTAATGGAACCTCCTAAATGGGAAGTCCCACTGATCATTTGCGGAGATAAAATTCTCCCTCTTGAGCCTTTGAAAAACTCAACCAGCCCAGCCGCATTCTTACATATGCAACAATATAGAGCTACCCTGCTTCTTGTTAAGGCCTCCCTTGGCCTCATGGATTGGATATCAGCCGATCCCTTCGGAGGGAACCTGGATATATTTATAATTCTGCCTGTTATGCGGCCTGCTCTAGGCTTGATGAGTTCTTGGTATCAAAAAGCCTCTTACCACATCACAAAATCCGGCTATTCCCGCAAGTTATTTCAGATCACAACTCTTTAATGGTGATCATGGCACTGCAACTGCATAAAGAGCCCTAGGGCCGTAGACAATAAATCTTGGATTGAGGTCTTTTAGCCGATGACTGTCCCCGGAAGTATATGGCAGAGATTATTGCAGGCTATGTTAAGCATAACTTGCACTCTGCATCCATTAATATGGTCTTGGACTGTTGGTAAGTGGTCATCAGGAGTTTCAATCTATCTTACACAATTTGGCACGAAGTCAAGAGGTGACAGGAGCTCATGTATGAGAGACTGATGCAGATAGAATTTGACTTAGCTCTTTGCCCATGAGGGCTTTTGGATATGCTTAACCGAGACCCTCACGAACAACTTGACACTTATTAAAACACATTAAAAGGTCTGTGTTAGAAATGGGATTTCTGGTTGGCTAGGGCAAGTGCCTAAGCCAGGCAGAAACCACCATTCTAGTCAGGGCAAGGGAGTTAAACACCGAAGATAACCCCTGCTCACCCCCTTGGTAGCTTGGCACAAAAAGGCAGGCTTATCCCAGAGGAAATGTGTATAGCGTTTGCACAACACACCCACACAGCAGCGACACACTAGGCACACCACAAAAGAAACTCCACACAAGGTTATGTAAAAATAGCCTTTGTATTATCCATAAAACACATTAGAATCATAATCACAAATGTACACTGTGCCACCTGGCACTAGGTAATACTTTACAGGGGATTATATACAGGACAGGACCAATCGGGCCACTGTCAGAACCATTAGAACAGGTAAGTAATAAACCATCCAGTAACCACTGGTACAGGTGCTCTTAGCACTACACATTAGGCAAAAACATATTAGGCATAAATCATGCGGCACTACACATTAGGCATAAACATCATAGCACTTCCTAATATGGCAAGTTAGGCCCAACATAATCAGCAGCAGTGTACCATAATAAACACTGCACACATGGGTACTAAGCATAAGACATTACTCCTAAACCTCATCAACAGCGGTGCACGTCCTAACATCACCTAGGACAGCCTATAAGGCAAAAACATGATCAGCATAACGCATTATGTATAAACACTGGGCATAGACACATTATGCATCATCACATTAGGCATAAATACATTAGGCCTGAACACTGAATTAGCCCCTGTGCACCACAGTAACACTGATAAGGTGCACACAGCTCGTTAGCCCCTCCTGGGCGTAAATATCACTGTTCACGGGCACCAACTTCCACCATGTCCCCAAGAGCCCACTGGCCCTCACAAGGTCTTCACCCTGGCCTCCCTGGCTGCCGATGCAGCCACAACCAATGTGCCACAAAAGAAATGCCCCCGTCGGTGGAGAGACTTCCCTCAGTCCCTTTTCCACCAGGAAAAGAACAATGACCAAAGGGCGGCCATCCGCTGGTCCGCGGTGCGGCTGCCTCCGTGTAAGCAAGGAAGGGATTACCCCCTCCGGACTCACCCTCACTCCGATGAGTCAAGCTGTCATGTGGCCTCTCAATGGCCACTGCCGCAGCATGGCGGCTTCTCCTTCACTTTGATGGGCGAGGGGGGGGTTCTGCTTTCCCCCATGTGGAGTAACCAAGAAGCTCCTCTCCACTCATTGCGGCGCATCCGGGACCCTTGGGTCTTCCCAGACCGCTGTGGCAAAAACTCCTGCAGTGGAGATTCAGGTGCCTCTCTCACTGCGTGGACCGCACGTTGAATGCCCCTCCTCCCGCCAGGCAAACCGGACTTCCGGCGACGGGCACGACTGGCTTCTTCCGCCGGCCCCGCCTCAGGTCAGGCTCCTTGCCTGGCTTCGCCTGACTTCCGGCTTGCTCTGACCGAGCGGAGCTGGAGCCCTTCTCCCCGGGGCTCAGAAATACTCCCGGAAAGTGCAATGCTGGAGTGCTTGTCACGCACTCTGGCCGGACAAAGTTGGAGCCCACCTTTTTGGGACTTCTGCAGCACAGGGGCTCTCCACATTACTCCGGGAGCCCCGCCTACCACCAGACAGCAGCCGCCCGGCTTCCTGATCGGTGGCTCTCCTACCACGGCGCGATGGCGCCCTCCCAGCTGCAAGGTGAGAGCCCCCTCCTTGGGCTCCCGGCAGACAGGCAAAGTGGAGTCCCACTCTTTGGGATCAGGCCCTAAAGATGTAGCGCTCACGAGGCGCTAGGACACAAGTTCTTAGAGGGGCAGAGCTGGGTACAGGCAGGCCAGCACGTATGGACCCTCAGGAAGCAGCAGCTGGGTCCCACAGCGGTTCCTCCTTGCCCAGCAGTCCCTCCAGCCCCAAATAGGTACAAGTAAGCACCAGCAGCCTGCCAGCCGCAGGCTGCAAGTAAGCACCCAAACAGCACACCTACATGGGGTCACAGCCCCAATATTTATACCAGGCTTTGTCTTTGTTTTGCCCTGGCACAGGGCTTGGGGATCCAGTCCTAACTGGATCTGGGTGGTACTCTAACATTTCTATGCAGTGCTCAAACACCCTCCTTGTCAGAGTAGGTCCTGGCCCCAGACACACCACAGGGGGGCGGAGCCAGCATTTTACAAGGCAGGCACAGACCTATTCAGGGTCAGGGACTACTCCTCCCACTACTCGAAATGCAGATCTGCCCATTCAGCCTAGCGCTGACTCACCCAGCCCCTCTGGAGCCACACACCTCACCAGCCCCTGTCACTCCAGAGCCAGACATGCAATACACATCAGGCAGGCACAAAGACACATAGCACACAGAAATGCCAACTTCTAAAAGTGGCATTTCTAAAATAGTGATAATAAATCTGCGCACATCATTACGCAGCATTTATCATTACTATTCCAAACATACCAAACTTGACCACGCTGCTCCTCTTATATCAGGAATTACCATTGGCACACATATTTGGGAATCCCCAATGCATTCCTATGAGAGGGCAGCCTCACAGCAGTGAGAAAACAAAATGGCTGTTTGTCACTACGAGGACATGTCACCCAATTAAGGTACATGTCCTACCTTTTACCTACAATTCACCCTGCCCATAGGGCTAGCTAGGGCCTACCTGACATGCAGTGAAAGGGGGGTCACAGACGTGGCACCCACTTTATGTGCCATGTCACAGCGGCAGTAAACTGCGCGCACAGGCCCTGCAATGGCAGAGGCCTGAGACAGGTTTGAAAGGCTACTTTGGTGGGTGGCGCAAGCACCGCTGCAAGCCCACCAGTAGTATTTAATTTACTGGCCCTGGGTATCTGAGATACCACTTTACAAGGGACTGACAGGTAAATTAAATACGCCAAACAGGTGTAGACCAATCTTACCATGTTTACCACAGAGCGCACACACACTTTACACTGGACAGCAGTGCTAAAGTGCCCAGAGTCCTAAAACCACCAACACCAGTTCAGAAAAAAAGACTAGGAGGAAGGCAAAAAGTTCAGGGATGACCCTGCAAAAGGGCCAAGTCCAACAGTCTCTATGGGAAGTGCCCTCTGTTGAGTGTATCAAGCCTGCTAACACCTTTCAAGAATAGTGAAAGAATGGGCAAGATTTTAGCTTTGAAAATTAAGGAACAGGCAGTCAAGAACTGTATTCTCAAGATGGAAAACCCACATGGCATTATCAGTGTAAGGAGCAAATTCTGTCAACTTTTCACGATTATTACTCAAAACTATATGTGCAAGGTATTCAACCATCAATCACTGTCTTAAAAAACTGTATTGAGACTGCTAAACTGCCCAAAATATCTGCAGTACAATGTAAGGCATTAGAGGCATATTTTCCTAAAAAGGAGCTTGATAAGACGATTGCGAGGCTCAAGGTAGGGAAAGCCACTGGGCCAGTTCTGATTCTGGTTTAATTTTATAAAACTTTCCTCAAGTGCATGGGCTCCATAATGCAAACTCTGCAAGGGCAGGGTTGATACACCCCCTTTTGGAAAGAAACTGATATTGTTGAGCTTCTGATAATGGATAAAAATCCACTTAGGCGCTGTTCATACTGCTCATATCGCTTATCAATGGTGATTCCAAGATTCTGGCAGATCATACCTCCCCCTGGATTAAGCATTGGGTTAGCCCTGTCCAATTGGCCTCATTCCTCAAAGAGGCATAACTCATCACATTAATTTGGCCATCTTAGTATTTAAAGTCACTGCTGTCCAAGAGGTACAGGCTGGCATGATTCTTCCCTTTGCCAAGAAGGCATTTGGCCATGTCTCTTGGTCATTCTTTGGGCATGTCTTGGACCATCTCGGATTTGGTCCTGTTAGTTTAAATGGGATCAAACCCTGAACAAGGATCTCACAGACAGAATACTTTTCTTTGGCATTAAATCTGATAGTCTTACAATCGAAAGAGGAACTTGTCACGGGTGCCCTCTCTCCCCCTTACTTTTTGTTCTCTATTTGGAACTCTATTTGAGTCATCTGGAATGCTTGCGAGCGATTCCTCCTTGAGTTATTAAATGCCAACCCTGTAAACTGGCTGCTACGCAGATAACATATCGATTTTTACGCGCCATCCTCTGACTGCGCTTATAGCAAGTGAGAATGTTGCAGAAAAATTTGGAAACGCCTTTTGGTATCTTTTCAATCTGAATTAGACTCACTGGGGCAGATTTACAAGAACTGACGCATCTCTGCATATTAGCAGAGATGCGTCAGTTCAATTGCGTTGCTCAAAAAACCCCTTGCGCCATCATGGATGCGTCGCATTTACAATGTGGCGCACCGTGACGCAATGATTGACAGATGCGTCACACATCTGTTGGCATAAAGGTAACGCATTGCTGGAGTCATGTCGCAAGCACGAGGCAACTCCAGCAATGCTCAGGAATGCCCATTCCCATTGTGCTGCGTCACTCCTTACACCTGCTTTAAGCAGGCGTAAGGTTTTGACGCAGTGGCATCGTAGAAGTGGCGCAGTGAAATCTTGTAGATTTCCCTGCATCACTTTTACGAGGCTTTCTTTCGTCAGAAAGCCCACCCTGCCTACATTATACCTGATGATGGTATAATGTGGCGCGGTTGAATGACGTTACCCCGCAGGCTTTTACCCCGCAGTTTTTACTCTGCAAAATATTTTACATTGCAGGACTTTACAACGCACTCCGTTACAAGGCATTTCCCATTATAACGCAATTACTATTCTAACTCCAGGAGGGCATTACTTTGGGGAATGCGTTGTAACAGTTTGCGGTGTAAAGCCCTGCGTTGTAAAAGTTTGTGCGGAGTAAAAAATGCAGGGTAAAGACATGTGGAGTAAAAACTGCGGGGTATAGGATGTTTCCCATGTTGCGCAGGGCTTTACAACGTGACGCATCTCCCTAGATGCGTCACGTTGTAAATGTGTCGCAACCTGGCGCATTGTTTATGACGCCGCTGCGTCACAAAAAGACGCCACGGCGGCGTAAAAGTGTTGCAAGGGTCTTGAAAATCTGCCCCACTTTCTCTATAACAACAAGCAACACTGCCAGGGCGACCCCCGTAATGTTGCGTCAACTATCTATTTGGGAATTAAAGTCTTAACTAACTTTGTAGATACCAAGGAGCAGATTTACAAGAACTGACGCATCTCTGCATATTAGCAGAGATGCGTCAGTTCAATTGCGATGCGCAAAAAAACCCTTGCGCCACCATGGATGCGTCGCATTTACAATGCAGCGCACCGTGGCGCAAGGATTGACAGATGCTTCACGCATCTGTTGGCGTAAAGGTAACGCATTGCTGGAGTCATGTCACAAGCACAACGCAACTCCAGCAATGCTCAGGAAGGCCCATTCCTGTTGTGCTGCGTCACTCCTTACACCTGCTTCAAGCAGGCGTAAGGTTTTGACGCAGTGGCATCTTAGAAGTGGCGCAGTGAAATCTTGTAGATTTCACTGCATCACTTTTACGAGGCTTTCTTGCGTCAGAACGCCCACCCTGTATACATTATACCTGATACAGGTATAATGTGGCGCAGGGCTTTACAACGTGACGCATCTCCCTAGATGCGTCACGTTGTAAATGCGTCGCAACCTGGCGAGTTGTTTACGGCACCACTGCGTCACAAAAGTGATGCAACGGCGGCATAAAAGTGTCGCAAGGGGCTTGTAAATCTGCCCCCTATTGTCTGACCTACGATCTGCTCAGACGAAAAATGTTTAGTAGTTTGGTTAAATGGAATAGACTTTCTTTTGGGATTCATAGATGCTGTAATAAATTCTTTATTTGTTCTAAGCGCTGCCTGTTTCACTAACTAATTCATTCTTTCAGAAAATAGAATCATCCTGGACGCGGTTTATTTGAAGCCATAAAAGACCCCGTCATGCTCTGACTCAGCTACAGGTGCCCGCCTCAAAGGGGGGCTCGGCTCGTCCATCATTGAAATTCTATTACTGAGCATGTTTCTTAGCATGACTGTCTCACGTTAAGGGAATTCGTAATGTCTCTTAGCCTATTCGTCGCTTCTACCCAGATTTGCATTGCAATACTGGATTTTTGATCCATCCTATTTAAAAAAGATCAGATTTAAAACGTTATCTTTTCATGCCCACATTTGGGATCTCATGTCGAAGAAATAAGCAATACCCAAATTAACGATTTACACAGCACTCTGGCGCAATTCTTGTTTATTCATTCCTTCACATGATATTTTCTTGAAACAGTGATCTAGCACTCAACTGCAAAGTATTTGTCAGCTCTGAACTGATAAAACATTTAGGGCCATATCATCAAGAACGGGCGATAACATATCGTCGCTTTAGCGGCAGGAAACTGCCGCTAAAGTGGCGATAAGGGGTTTGATAATATGCCCTATAGAATTCCAATAGAAGCCCAGGTTTGATGTCCTTCACAAACAAAACACTATTATAAGTGGAGGGTCTCAGGGAAAGGTTTAAAGACCTGCGCGGATGTAATCCCCAGAACAATCAAGTATCAAACCAAAGAGTCCGTGGGTCTATCAGACTCTCTAAAGAGAGCTCATGAGCACAGACAGTACAAGTGAGTGGCTCCTACTCAAACATGGAAAAAGTGGAAAAAGTCCTCTTTAAAAGGACGGAACCCCATCACCCACCGAAGTGGCATGCTTCATCATCTGGGATCTCCTCTTGGTTGCAAATCCTAGTGCAACCAAGGGCTACAACCCCCTCACTGTGAGGGAGGAGCTCAGGGATGTTTTAAGAGTCAGTAGATAGGATCTCCTAAAATCCATTTAATGTGAAGCATGAAAATGTAAGTGGGGATGGTTGCAGTGCAAAGGATGTAGTGATGTATAAAGTGATGTTAAAATTGGCTACCAAGAGAGAAGAATTTTTTAATGGTTGCCTCTTGGTGTAAAGGTCAAAACACAGTGCAAGCGCGGTCTGAAAAAATTGTCGAGCGCGCTGGTCTAAGCAAGGGGTCTACATGTTTTAGCCATGATGATCTACTTCAGATCGCGGCCTTCCTCAGGACCTAGATGATTATTGCTACTGCAAAACTATGTGATTAAACTAAAAGTGTTGATGATTAGAACGATACAACCTACAGACACCTGTGGTCTCCTTTGTGATGAATCTACAGGGTAGTTGTTGTCACCCGTAAGTGCACGGGTGTACGCCTCACCTCACCTGGCAACAGCTCAGGACGTGAGGCACCGCTCTCTCCATCGGTACCCCGGACTCATCTGTAGCTGCCACAGTGGCACAACTGTTTTTCCGCAGCGGTGCACCAAAAAAATTACCGATGCAGTACGACAGTTCCTAGCGCCATCTTAGAGTCGTATTTACAATATAGCGCTCCATGGCGTTAGAAAGAAGCCAACGCCATCAATTTTGTGCACCTAGCAGGTGAAAATAAGTACAAAAACGCTGCTACGTGGAAAAAAAAAGTTACACATAACTGAAAGCAGCAATGGAGCAGCCAGGAGTGAGCAAAGCACAGGACAACAACCACAGCAACCCCACTACCAGCAAGGATGACCAAACGAGTCCCAAAGGAAGAGGGAGTGCAAGTTCAGTGAGGAGGAGCATCAGATCTTGATCGCGGAGGTGACGGAGGTGACGAAGCAACAACACTAGCTCTTTGTCAGCTCCAAAATGTCATTGGGGCGAAAAAATGCCATACGGCAGACGATAGCGGACAAGGTAAACAGCGCTGCCGAAGTCAAGAGGACAGTGAGTGACTGTAAAAAGTGCTGGCATATTTGCAAGCGCAGGTTGAAGGAGAAACTGGCAACCAATCTCAAGGCAGCATTGCAGAACGAAGGTGGTAGTCCAGCATCCCCGGAAGAGTTGGATCCCTTGGAGGAGTAGGTGTCCGCTGTCATCTATGAGGAAAAACAACAATTGATGGACAGAATGCAGAACAATGTCATACATTCACCCCAGTAGAAAGATCTGGGCCTAAATCCATCGATTTATTCAGCATTCCGTCCATCATTTGTTTGCGTAGCACTTTTCACCCTAAGTGGGATGGGTATGCCCAGACGTGGGTCCCTTGCTCACTGTGCCACTGGAATCAAGCTAGCCTGGCTGATGAAGGGTAATACCCAGAAACCGGTCCCAGGATGCTTGTTTCCAGTCCAGGGAGGACCTGGCTTGGCAGTTCAGTCTGGACTGTTCCCATGAGGCACAGGGTCAAGACTGATTTGCATATGGCTGGGTCTAAACTGGGGTGGCATGGTGAGCAAATGAACGATGGATTTAACCCAGATCTCTTGACTGGGGGTGAATGTATGATTTATTCAGCATTCCGTCCATCATTTGTTTGCGTAGCACTTTTCACCCTAAGTGGGATGGGTATGCCCAGACGTGGGTCCCTTGCTCACTGTGCTACTGGAATCAAGCTAACCTGGCTGATGAAGGGTAATACCCAGAAACCGGTCCCAAGATGCTTGTTTCCGTTCCAGGGAGGACCTGGCTTGGCAATTCGGTCTGGACTGTTCCCATGAGGCACAGGATCAAGACTGATTTGCATATGGCTGGGTCTAAACTGGGGTGGCATGGTGAGCAAAAGAACGATGGATTTAACCCAGATCTCTTGACTGGGGGTGAATGTATGATTTATTCAGCATTCCGTCCATCATTTTTTTGCATAGCACTTTTCACCCTAAGTGGGATGGGTATGCCCAGACGTGGGTCCCTTGCTCACTGTGCCACTGGAATCAAGCTAGCCTGGCTGATGAAGGGTAATACACAGAAACCGGTCCCAGGATGCTTGTTTCCAGTCCAGGGAGGACCTGGCTTGGCAGTTCGGTCTGGACTGTTCCCATGAGGCACAGGGTCAAGACTGATTTGCATATGGCTTTGTCTAAACTGGGGTGGCATGGTGAGCAAAAGAACGATGGATTTGACCCAGATCTCTTGACTGGGGGTGAATGTATGATTTATTCAGCATTCCGTCCAGCATTTGTTTGCATAGCACTTTTCACCCTAAGTGGGATGGTGTCAGGACTTGTATTATTTCTTAATCAGCACAGGAGCAGAACGAAGCCTTTTTCCCAACTCCCTTCTCAGTACTCCTCTGCTAGGTTGTGTATCCCTTCGCAGGTAAGTACCAAGGGGGAAAAGGGGAATGGGACAGAGAAGAGACAGCCCGGTTGTTCTTTCAGCAAATCTGCCTCGTCTTCTTCTTCTTCTTTTTAGGCTGGTGTATAATACATAATCTGATTACACTTCTACTTGTATTTACGGTACAGGCATCACATATGCATTAACATGTCAACCTTTTTCTTACCAGGAAATGCTTCGGGCTTGCTTCTCTTCTGACTTCTCTATATCGCTATTGCTTGTGTGTAGTGAGAAGTTTAATTGGTGTTCTCTTTTCCCTTACAGGTTTTACCAGAATGTGACCTTTGTGGATTCTTAAGACAAAAGAAAATACAGGTGAGTCTTATCTTATTTAATATACGTTTTAGGCAATGACCACTAAGGATATCTACTTACTGTGGTGACCTGAAAGGGACTCCTATGTACACTTCCTAGAGGTTCTGTAATATCCTCTACCTCTGCAGCTACTGAACACTGGTTCTTAACAGTGTACTGAATGTGTTTTATTTAATACTCTGAAGCTCTATTATTAATATTCTCGAGTGTCTGAGGAATCCGTTATGCGAACTATTAATATGCGGATGCCTGGGTTCTTCTCTTTATCTGTACAACCTCCACAGCTAGAAGGTTACCTAGATAAACTCTTTGACGTAAGAACTTCTCTGCTCACGTAATTAATTCTTATTATCAAATCTCTTAAATCTCGCCAACATAGTCTCTAAGTTCGTTCTACTGCTTAGAGATATCTAGACTGAAACACTACTCCCTTCTCAGAATAGAACTGAACTTGAAGACACTTTCAAGGAATAGCGTCTGAGGAAAAACACTACTCTTGACACATGCGCGGTATCGTATTGAAGGTAATTGAGCATGCGCCTCTCTGAATCACTAACCTGAGCCTCCTACTTCGAAAGGACCCGACGCTGTTGAACCCGACTCCTTCGTAACGCTCCCTGACTAACTGGAACACGACGACTTGAAGAGAACAGCCATTCGGGGGAAAACTCTCGGTGAAGTGCGCAGTAGAACGTTGGTGCGCTCCTCACCTGGATTCTAATTGTGGAAGAAACTAGACTGCTGACCTAGCAGGCACGCTGGCAGACATCTTGGATGTCCAGCGCTGCCAGCATACTCGCCAACTGAAAGCATGGTGAGTTTTCAAGATGGGATGGCGAGTAGAGGGAATACCTGTAAGTGCCACCACAGGGCTTTGAGGAGGAAACCTCCCGGGAGCCCTGACAGATGGGTATGCCCAGACGTGGGTCCCTTGCTCACTGTGCCACTGGATACAAGCTAGCCTGGCTGATGAAGGGTAATACCCAGAAACCGGTCCCAGGATGCTTGTTTCCGGTCCAGGGAGGACCTGGCTTGGCAGTTCGGTCTGGACTGTTCCCATGAGGCACAGGGTCAAGACTGATTTGCATATGGCTGGGTCTAAACTGGGGTGGCATGGTGAGCAAAAGAACGATGGATTTAACCCAGATCTCTTGACTGGGGGTGAATGTATGATTTATTCAGCATTCCGTCCATCATTTGTTTGCGTAGCACTTTTCACCCTAAGTGGGATGGGTATGCCCAGACACTGGTCCCTTGCTCACTGTGCCACTGGAATCAAGCTAGCCTGGCTGATGAAGGGTAACACCCAGAAACCTGTCCCAGGATGCTTGTTTCTGGTCCAGGGAGGACCTGGCTTGGCAGTTCGGTCTGGACTGTTCCCATGAGGCACAGGGTCAAGACTGATTTGCATATGGCTGGGTCTAAACTGGGGTGGCATGGTGAGCAAAAGAACGATGGATTTAACCCAGATCTCTTGACTGGGGGTGAATGTATGATTTATTCAGCATTCCGTCCATCATTTGTTTGCGTAGCACTTTTCACCCTAAGTGGGATGGGTATGCCCAGACGTGGGTCCCTTGCTCACTGTGCTACTGGAATCAAGCTAACCTGGCTGATGAAGGGTAATACCCAGATGCGGTCCCAGGATGCTTGTTTCCGGTCCAGGGAGGACCTGGCTTGGCAGTTCGGTCTGGACTGTTCCCATGAGGCACAGGGTCAAGACTGATTTGCATATGGCTGGGTCTAAACTGGGGTGGCATGGTGAGCAAAAGAACGATGGATTTAACCCAGATCTCTTGACTGGGGGTGAATGTATGATTTATTCAACATTCCGTCCATCATTTGTTTGCGTAGCAGTCATCTACGAGGAGTCAGTGGTTTGAGGTGCAGGACAGGACAGTGCAGGCTATGACAAACTAAAACAACAACAGGCTAAGTTGCAACAAGGGACAATATGGGTCAACATGTACGTCATGTTGTTCAGTGCAGGCAGGCATGTCCCAGCGATCTGCTGCACTGTCTGCTGGGCAAAGGGTAGGATGCTGGCTCATCTATGGTTAAACATAACATCAATGGAGGGCTAATGGGCATTTTGATGATATGTTTGTGTAGGGCAGCACCTCAAGCCTTCTAGCTGTGCTGCTGTGCGTCAAAATAAAAGGGCAGGAATGCACCGTATCTCCAAGATGCTGTGCATTACTGTTCTTTCTGCCAGCACCAACACCGGCACACAAACAGCAGATGTCCGCCAAAGCAGGCCCCCTTGCTCCATGGTGCAATGGTACCTCTGTTGGTGCTAGCCAGCCAATTGTGCACTAGCATAGAGATAAGCAGAGGTATGCGTTGTATTGTACTAACCATAGTGCAACCCTGTGCTTTCCTAATCACACAGCTTGGCGCAGCAAGATGGTTTGTGGCGCTGGGCTGCACCACATATCTATGAAAAATGTCCATCTGTCTCACCTGGTCCCATGCACATTAATCTAGCCTGCAAATCCATAGCATAAAATTGGGGGGCATATTAGCAAGACCGGCGATGAAATTATCGCCGTTTTAGCGGCAGGAAACTGCCGCTAAACGGCGATAATGGGCTTGCTAATATGCGTTATAGAATTCAATAGAAGCCCAGGTTAGATGTCCTGCACATCTAACCTGGGCCTCTATTGGAATTCTATAACGCATATTAGCAAGCCCATTATCGCCGTTTTAGCGGCAGTTTCCTGCCGCTAAAACGGCGATAATTTTATCGCCGGTCTTGCTAATATGCCCCCGGGTTCTCAGAGGAGTACCAACACACCTGAGGGGGAATATGTGGGCCATGGGTAGTACCTACACATAAGGATATATAAATTGTATGCAGCTGTCCTGGCATGCAGGGTCAGAGCACACAGGTATCAGCTGCCATGGTAGGGACTACTTGAACTCCTCTCATCTGCTAAATATGACTGGGTGCAGGGGTGAATGCAAGTGATGTACACCAGAGGACCATGGGACATATTTACAGAGAAATAGCGCAGCATGTCGTTGGAAACAAATCTGCTACGCCATGCTGCTTCATTTGAAAAATGCAGGGATTGGCTGTATTGACAAGAATATGTGCCACCCCTGTGTGTCAGTGCAAAAAGAATAGCCATTCGCCAATGCAGGCAACCTTGCACCATGGGGCAAGGGTACCTATGTTGGTGCTAGGCTGTTCTTTCTTGCTCTAGCCCATGGGTGAGCACAGAGGTGGCATATATGCCTGTCAATGCAGACCATCTCTGCATTTTTGAAATGACGCAGCACCTTGCAACTAAATTGCTTGCAGCGCTGTGTTGTGCCACTTTTATGTGAAAATGCCCCTCGGTAGGTACATGTCACGATTTTCAGCACTACATCCATGTGGGGTTCTGCATGACACATTTCACTCTATAACAGCCTGCCATGTCAGTCAATTGGATATGGCCATGCATCATGTAGGTGTTGCAGGTACATGAGAGTCAATGTCTGATCAGGGTGCCATCACTGTGTGGCAGTAAGTCAGCTGCCAGGACCAAATTGGGAACAGCAAGAGAAGGTATGTACATATACAAGTGCATGGGTGTGATTAAAACGATGTGTGACACCCTGCAGATAAACAACTATGGTCCTGATGAAATGGGTTGTACATCAGTGATCGTAATCTGACTAGTATGACAGGGCCCATCCACTCAGAGTAGGCACACAGTGGTAGTGAGAACAATGCTGATATCCAGTCATCTGAAAGAGAAATACAGTGATATTTGTAGTCCATACCCTTGCGTAACAGGTGTCCTGCGCATCAATGAGGAACTGAAAGTGAAATGTATTGCACCTTGATTGTCAACTGGATTACTCATGTCAACATCTAAGAGAGATCAGCAATAGCATTTCTCCATCTCATTGCAGAGGATGAACCCTCACCTCCTGGCCAGTACGCTCTCCTGGACTTCATCGATGATGGGGATGATAACAACCTGCAAACCATCGACCAGCACACCCTCCAAGAACTCCTGGACTCCATCGGGACACCATCTCCAGACACGGGAAGGGTCAACAGCATCGTGTAGTCTCCCCATCCCTCGCCTACCAACCAACAGGCACCACCTACCACCCCACCCAGAGCCCTGGACTCTGATGACCCACAGATTACCTTCCAACGTACTGCAGGAGGAGTCCAGCGGGAGTCGGTAGAGCAGGTGCGGGTGGGGATCGAGACTGTGGTGGCCACCCTAGAGGGAGTCTGTGGTGCCTCAGTCCCAATAGAGGCCTTGAGCAGTCCCTGGCTGACATTGCTGGTGTCATGAGGCAGAGGCATGAACAAATGTCCTGCCAAAGTGGCACCAGCAAGGTGGCAAACCAGCTAGGGGCAATCAGAAACATCTTGGAGTCCATGGAGAGAAAGCATGACTCCCAATTTGCTGCCATGGTTACCTACCACAGTGACATTGCTGCTGTGTTGCAAAACCATCAGATCCTCCTCGGTGCTGTGCTGCCTTATGTGTTGGCACAGATGAATGCTGCTGCAGACACGAGATCCACATCTTCCACCCTTGGTGTGGGTGTGCCTCCCTCGGATGCCGCACCTACAATAGCACCCTCACTGCAGACACCGCACACATCAGAGTAGGAAGATGTGGACGGCACCTCTTTTCAACAAAAAGGTGTCTGGTAGCATTCATCAGTGTCACATACCCAGTTTCTCCTTTGCTGTGCTTATGAACATGCCAGGGAAAATCAGCTGCCACTGTCCTCATTTTGATTTCACCTTGTTCACCTTGACCATTTGTGGACTGTCAATGTGGCGATCCTCCCTAATGACATTGTGGTCATTCTCCTCATTGAAGCACTCCTCTCCTCCACATGTCCCATGACATGTCCCCCACAAGGACTCTGTCTGGACATCCACTGGCTCAAAAAATCTTCTGGAGCTGTTGTCCATTGAACTTTACCTATGAGCCACTTCATCATTTGCACATGTAAATACATGCACTTAGTACTACTTGTGTGTTGTCTGTCTGTTGGAGTAAGGACCAAGGTGACCATTGTGCATTCCGTGAGGCAAAGACACCAACTACTTGACAAAGGGGCATGTGTTGTTTAGAGTCAGGGACAATGCTAGGCAGTGAGAGTGAAACATATTTGAGGAACTCTATGTGCGTGATTACGAGTTTTGGCGGTGTGGTAGGAGGCGGGCCGCCACTCCCATGCACCAGCACAGCCGAGACTCACCAGATTACAACTGAAGAGTGGTCTGGTCCCGCGGTGGTACCTCTTTCAAAGGCCACACAATGTTCCTGCACGGCATGGACTTCAAAGTAACTGGTGTGCTTGCACACAGGGGGGCACATGTTATGCCCCTCTGGGTGCATCCACATGCAGAGGAGGCTCAGGGGGCTCTGTAGGGCCCCCTTTGAGGAAACTCGTAATATGCTTGGTAGATGATGGAAGTCCAGGCAAGCATGTTGTGGCCTCAGGACTGCCGCGCCACCTCCAGGGAACGACTTTTTCCTGGCGGCAGTCACAGGGCGGTCCAACCACCCAACTCGTAATGGGGCAGATGGACCACCATTGCGGCAGTGGCTGGAGAGTCACTACCGCGCCCTTTAAGTCTGGCGGTCCTCAGACCGCCAGACTCGTAATCAGGGCCTAAGTGTGTGTTGACTAGCAAGTGGTTTTTCAAGGTTGCAAGCATGAAGTTCAACTAGTGTCATGCAGTCAATATTAATGGTGAGTGAAGTCACACCACAAGTGTCAGGTCTAGCCATGGATACTATCAAGCAAACAACATTGGGCTGACCAATAAATCTTGCAAGTGTGAGTGGTTACGGGGGAGCCGTCAGTGTGTGAGTTCAAAAACCTACAATTTTGCCAAATGTATTGACCACACCATCCATCCAAAGCATGTTGCATGACGTACCCACACAGAGAAATTGTATGTGAACACGTGTTGCACTGTGTACCATTCCCATCATGATTGTCACGTGCACTGCTCAACAATATCTGTAGACAGATGATGTAAAGCCATGGCCAACCTGACAGATCCCTGTCCATAGGTAAGACACCTACACACACGTTTCCAAACACAGCTAGCAAAGACAAATGCATGTGCATAACATTACCTAAGCACACATGCTAGCTCCCACACAGTAAATCATGATATAGATCTGTATGTAGCAAACAATTACATTTAGGGGCAGATTTACAAGCCCCTTGCGCCACCAGTGCGTCACGTTGCGTGACGCACCGGCAGCTCAACCTGCTGCTTGATACTTACAAGCACACGTAAAGCCACCCTATGTGGCTTTACCTGTGCTTGTAAATATCGCCCCTTTTCACAAAACACTTTTGCGTGTTAGGGGCGTGACATGGGTGTTGGTATGGGTGTTTCCACGCAACACCCATGTCCACTGATGCATTTCCAGATTTACGAGCAATCGTAAATCTGGAAATGCGTCAGACTGCTTCGCCACCCTAGGGTTGGCGTAGCGAGGTGCAACAAGGAGAAATGTTTTAGTTCCCCCTGTTTTTTTCCTCTTTCAATGTGTGCTGCATTCTACAGCACACATTGGAAGGGGAAATCACCTCAATTGATTGTTTTTGTGCAGGATGGTGCCCCTTCCTGCACAAAAATAATCCCCCCACGACACAGGCATCCTTGCACCATGGTGTAAGGGTGCCAGCGCCGGAGCATGATAGCAGTGTATGCGGCAGCGCAGGGGGAAGCACAGAGATGCAACTTATTGTTATAAATATGTCGCATCCCTGTGCATTGAAACTAACACAGTGCGGCGCAGCAAAATGACTTGCGGCACCGCGCTGCATTAGTTTCTTGTAAATCTGCCCCTAAATGTCAATAGAAATCTCAAACAAAACTACCTTCCCTACACTAACTAACTTACACTATCTTATCCTACATACAATCTAAAACTACCTTAAAATAACTTACCGTACTCTACACATTTAGCACAACATGATAAACATCAACCCCGCACCTCTCTTAACACACGTCTTCACACAAGGACAACAGAAACTACACCTAAACATCAACTAACTACACAAAGGGGCATATTATCAAGCCCCTATCGCCACCACAACGTCACTTTTTGCGACGTTGTGGTGGTGATAGGGTCAGTGCCATATTACCAAGGCAGCGTTAAACCACATAATGTGGCTAAAAGCCACGTTAAGTGGCTTAACGCTGCCTTGTTAATAGGGCCCCTTTCAAGCTAAAATTAGCGTGAAAGGGACGCTCAGTGGGTGTTGCGGTGGGCGTTCCACCGCAACACCCATTCACTTCGACGCTGCCACCTATTATCAAGAGAGGCGATAATAGGTGGCAGCGCCGAAGTTAAGACCAGGAAAATCCTGGTCTTAAGGTGGCGAAATGAGGAGAAATGCTTCATTTCTCCTCGTTCTTGCTTTTTCCATGTGTGCTGCCTTGTGCAGCATACATGGAAAAAGCAAAATGCAAAGGTTTGTTTATGTACAGGAAAGTGTCCCTTCCTGTACATAAACAAACCTGTTTTTAAAAATGCCATTTTGTAACTTACATGTGTGCTGCATGTAGCAGCTGTAGCAGCACACATATGGTGCAGCCTAGTGTTTCCGAAGTGGCGATGAGAGGCGTTAAGCCAAGGAGGATTACGCCTCTCATCGCCACTTCCTGCTAATATGCCCCATAGTTTCCTAAACAGTCATATATGTTCTTGCATTTTTCTAAAAATAAATATTTTTTTATACACATATAAAACACATCAACCCCATCCCGAAAAATACACAAAGTACCCCTACCCACTAAAATTGTAACCCACCCCTACAAACCCCTAACCCCACTAACCCTACACTATCACTAAACTATCACTACACTAAGTAACCTCAACTAAGCTATAAAAAGGGGAGAGGATGTGGCCTAATGGCTAGGGAGGTCGACCTCTAATCTGGGGAACCGGGTTCAAGTCTCGGCAATGACGCTCGACAACCTGTGATTCTGGGCAAATCAATTAATCTCCCTGTGCCTAACAGAAAAAAATGAATGTGTCTGTCTGTAAGCAACTGGTGCTCATGTAAAGTGCTCTGATACCTGATACCTTCGGGTCGAGTTTGCGCTGTATAAAACTCCCCAAAAAAAAGAAGACATTATGTACAGCATTAAAAGTATATATTTAGGGGGAAGGGCATAAAGGCTTCCTGTGGCTATCGTCGCTTGGGTCTTTCCACAGCCTGCTTCAGTTCATGGAGTGTCAGAGCCTAGTCCATTTTATTTTCCAAAACAGCCATCCACATCTTTAACTCTGAAAGGTCCTTCTTTATGTCCAGTTCAAAAGAGCTAGGCCCTCCTTTGCCCTGATGTGTGGGGACAGGTGGTTGGGATGGTCTGCTGGTGGAGGTGATGGGCACTGGTGCCTTGGAGGTACCTTGTCTAGAATGTCCATTTCTGCCAGAGCTCCTCTTGTCAAGTGTTGTTGGTCCTAGTGGAAAGCTTGTCCACTTGCCCAGAGCCTTCTCTTCCTCGTAACGCTTCCTTATGGCCCTGTGTGCCTTAGCGACTCTTCTGAGGTGGAAGTAGTGCTCCTTTTGTAAGTTATGCTTCCTCAGTTGCTCTAGGGTTATGTTGTCTGTTTAAGCAATAAGGGTAACTGTCAGTCGAAGGGTGACTAGGAACACGTACAAACATCATGAAACAATATTATATACCCACATCTAAGGTAGCAGCCCCTACATCATAAATTCATCTTGCAGCTTAGAATAAGCATACATATGCCTATTATCTATCATATCCGATTTACTAAGGCTAAATAACGAAGGCAGGGAATTGCTGCACAATGCAATTGGAACACCTTGGCAAATCTAGGTATGACCATGTCAGTACTTAGTATGCTTGGGAAAAATGCTGTTTGGTAACCCTGGAATGGTACAGGTCATCTTCACTGAACATTAGTGTGCCTTCTGCATCCTGCAATGGCCTTTATGCTATAGGCATTTGCCCATTTAGATGTGCAATGTCTGCAAAGTACATGTATTGTCTCACAACATAGTGTAACTGATATGGCAAGGCCCCTTATCAGGACACATTGCTAACTATACTGAACACTTGGGAGCTATGACATGTAACAAAAGACGCTGGATAAGTAACTCACATCACACAGAGGCATATGAAACCTCTCCTATCTAAACTGTTGTAAGTCCATGGTGGACCATGCCACCACTCATTACATGTTCCCAATATCATAGCATGTGCAACTGACATGCATTCCGAGTTCTTCACCACCACGGCCATGTTCAGATGTATATCCACTACCACATATTTTCACATAGTCTGACCCTGTGATCATGGCTCCCCTGTCAAGGCTCTATCATGTGGTTCATCCCAGATTGGCAATGTATTCTCCTGGACAGTAGTCAGATGCTGATACACATGCAACACTTAACATCCACTTTTCCTGATCTATTAATCATCATTCAAATGTTTATCTATGATAGGGATGCACATTGAATCTGGCAATTCACTCAGCATCTGACATCACACTCAAACCTTGCACTACTCAATTAGCATTGATGAAGGCACTCGCCGGTGAAGCTGGGGTTCTTGAAGTTATCCACCTCACCAATGGTATATGTGGGGGGTCCAGCTACAAGACAAAACATGTAAGACACATCAGAAAACTGAGATAACATATTTGATATGCAACAGAAGCACAGAACATAAGCATAACTATTGGCTATGTA
This sequence comes from Calotriton arnoldi, assembly GCA_963921515.1. Classification (NCBI taxonomy): domain Eukaryota; kingdom Metazoa; phylum Chordata; class Amphibia; order Caudata; family Salamandridae; genus Calotriton; species Calotriton arnoldi. The sequence goes on from CAWUFW010011672.1 coordinate 307,645, forward strand.
ACCCTTCAGGTTGTAAGTAATAAAATGACACATTTGAAATGCTTGAATGATACACATTGGTAAGGAAAGCTGAAGTGTACATACATATGATGAGCCAAAACATGCACCTGTTGTCCAATTTACTGAACCAGATAATGAACCTCATCACTCCTATATTTTGCTGTGGTAGCTGACTTTGATGATTCTCTGCACCTACATAACTCACATACCATACTCAGCAAGCCATTGCAATACCAAGGCCATCCAGGGGCGGCTCCTCCATTTGAGCGGAGGAGCGTCGCCCCACTTAAAAATCCCCAAAAGCCACAGAGCTGAAAAATAAAATTGTAATTACCATTTTATTTTTCATCCCCTGAGCCAAGCATAAGGACAAGGGCGGGGCCACTGCTAAGTGACAGCAGTAGGGAGGAGGGTCGGCTGGTATTACACTGTTTAAAGTGTGCATGTCTTTTTGTCTGTTCGTCTTGCGACAGCCAGCCACACACGCGCACTTTAAACATCTCTAACCCAACTGTCTTAAGACAGCTGGGTTAGAGCAGGCGAAAGCCTCCAGAGCGCTGTGGAGCACCGAGTAACCACTTCCACCAATCCTAGCACTGCTCTCATGCTGGTGAGAGCAGCTCCAAGATTGGCCAAGGGAGTTCCAGCATCCGGTTCCTGTGTCGGCGAAAAAAGAGGTCCAGAGCAAGGACGTCACAGAGTTCGGAAAGTTTTATTTTAACTTTTTATATTATTATACACGCGTCCGCCCCCCTCCCCATAGATGCCAGCTGCCTTTGAGGTCATCTTACATTTTGACACCAGGAAATGAGTATGCTACATACATCAAACATCATGCATGCTTGTTCCTTAAGTTAGGGGAGTTCTGTATCTGTCAGTGCTTCAGAGTGCCAGATATTGATTAGACATGTTCCATGCATCCCTAAGTTTTTAAAAGCCAAATTGAACAATAACATGTATGGGATATGTTGAGATGTGTGATATTCAGGCTGGCATACCCTTGGATACACTACCATATGAATGTGTTCCCTCTGACGAACATTGGGCCTCTCTTACAAGAGGCATGTACAATGGGAGTCTCATATGTAAGGACAGCTCCAGAGGCTCTGGCCTCAGAAACACCTCCATGAGGCCATGCAAAGGCAGCATGCAGGATTTGCTATGCATTCAGAGGTATGGAGTCAGGCACGCCAGTGCAAAGCATAGCGTAGCCATAGTGGATATCAAGGAGCCATACTTTTTACTTAGGAAATGGTGTTCAAGACCAGTTGTATGTGTTTTGCTGCCTTCACAGTTAGCTAAGCAGTGTAAGCCATGGCAGGCCTCATTAATGCCTGACTCCAAGGGAAGGTATGCCAAGGAGGATCATCCGCAGATCACTATGGGGCTTATTTACAAGGCTTCTGCGCAGCCGTTGCATCACTTTTGATAATATAAGAAGTGACATCCCAGCAGTGCAAGTGGCTTGAAAATAAGCCCCTTTATGTGTAACGTATGTTCTGTAATGACCCTTTACGACTGTACTTGACAAATGCTTGTTGTGAAAGAAGCACCTCTGGAGCTGATCTGCACTACCTGGTCTGTCATCATATGAGTAGTCTGGATGGGCTATGGGCATGTGCATAAGCTCAATGCTTCCCTGGGACTCATTTGTATTCCCTACAGGGACACTAACATTTGTGTGGCCCACTCAGTGTTGCAGATAGTGTTACTGCACAGATCGTGCCAGCGCTATTGCCACAGCATTTCCCTCTTTTGCATGAGGGCATGGCTATTTTGAGCCAAAAGTCATGTGAGCCATACTTAATTTTACCACAAATCATCAATGGGTACATTAGACACATAGAAAAGCACACAAATCATGTGTACTTACCAATTGCTCCAATAACGTCGATGCCAACATAGTTGAGGAGGTCTGACTCCCTGCCAACCACATTGGCCCAATGCTGTCCACTCCAAAAAGCCTCAGCATCTGGAGGTGTACACTCTCCCACAGTTGCTTGCGCACCTTCATGGCGTAGCCCTGGATGACACATCACCCAATGGCTACCATGGCAGGCAGGTAATGTGAGACCAGCCACAGGAAGCTTCCAAACTCCTGGTCACTCATGGGGTGAGCCCTACTCTTACCCGGCATGATCCCACCCAAATATGAACATCCAAACACAACTGAACCCCCTAAAAACCCACTAATACCTCTATGACAAGTATATACCAGAAGTCAAACACCCAACAGCACACAGGACATTACACAACAATATACAACAAGAAAGCACAAGAAGGGCTTGAGGGACATGACAGGAACAGCAGACATGATGAACCAGCTCCAAACACACCAAAACACTCTCCAGCACAGCCAAAACACAACCACTCCCAAGCTTAGACTGTAAAACTGTGACAAGGTGATAAAGTAACTTCACAGTTCCTGGTTTGCAGCATGCAGGATCCATTACATCACTTCCCTTTATCCATAACATCACTTCCTGGGCAAATGCGTGACATTTTCAGCCGATGCGCCTGGTTTTTTCTTACGCTACCAGTCAATGCGTGAAATTCACACAAGGGCTGACAAGGCACCACACAGTTATTTTGACGTGTCAGCTGGGAACCGTCATTTTCTGCTGGCTCGGTGGCTGAAAAAAAATCATGATTTAGGCTCATGTGTCTGTTTTTCTCGACACAATAGGGCAAATCTGTTTATTTGGGTGTATTGGGATGTGCAATGCATATGTAACAATGTACAGGGATTGCAGTGTTGTGTGTGAATAGTGGAGGTGACCTCTTTACTGTCTTTCCATGTGTTTACTAAGTGTGTTGACAGTGTACTTATATGTGAGTAATGCTGTTCAGAGATCACACTTTGCATAGTGTCCAAACAATCTGTTATCACAACAGCGTACATTACAAGAGGTGTCCAGTATGTTAGTCTTAGCACCCATTTACATTGCATTAGCTTCCCAAGGGTAGTGACAAACTATCACTGCCATGGTGTCAGTGCACCCACATCTCTGACAGCGCAGCCTACTGCCAAACAGCGCCGTGTCCCACAGTGGGGAACCTTGGGAGGGTTACATTTTCCCTTGTAGGCTAGTGCAAAGATTGACTGCACCCAAGTGGAAGGGGATTATGGATGGTGCCATATTTTTGTTTGAGTGTAGGCCATTCATATTCCAGTGTCATACCCCACACGAAATTGACATCATTGGTGGCCAACATGATTCTTACTCATGCTGATGGTGCTATCCTAGATCACATGCATGCCTTGGTGTGACCTCCTACCTATTGCTGACAGTAAGGCTGCATAAATCATACCATAACTACACTCTGCATCAAGGTGGTGTTGCTTGTGCATAGCAGTGGGTGTTCACATGCAACACTGTTGCACTGGCAAAGTATAGTATGTGGCATTTGTATGTGTGATATGAGATCACCTAATGGTTATCATATATGATAAGACTGATATGGGTGAATAAGGGAAGTTAGGCACACTGGAACATAGTGTCCATAATAGTCAAAATGAGTTTTGATTTCCTTCTTTTAGAACGAAGATCTTTGAGTTTACAGGTAACTCTTAGACTATAAGTGACTCTAAGTATATCTGAGCATGATCAGAATCGGGCACACTGCCCTGTGACAAGGGTTGTTTGCACACATAGTGATATTCATTACACGCTTTACTAAATCTTGTGGTGGTAGTGGCAATTGAATGCTAGGAACAATGACCTGTGTTGTCACTTACGGTGATTTACAAAATGTTTTGGTCACTGATGTTTATTTGCCTAACAATGGACTATTTTGTGAGCACTATTTTAATCTGAGGCACTTGGAATATGTCTCTAAAGACAACAGTAAATTTGGGATATAACTTTAAGACGTTCCTTTGTTAAGTTATAATCCCAGCCCTGAGGAAGTCGTGGGGTGACTCACCCAGAGACGAAACACACGTTGGCTGGTGCGAGAGGTGCTAACCGATTATAGACAATAATTGATGAACCTGAAGACTGCTGGAGTACTCTCATTTGAACTATAAAAACGCATGTGCTCAGAGTGTTTGTTTCAAGGATTTCATATATGGATACATTTATTGGTGTAGCATATGTAGACTCTAGGGGAATTATTTACAAGTCCCTTGCGCTGCAAGTATGTCTCTTTTCCCATGTTAAAAGTGATTCACTGGTGGCACAAGGGGCTTGTAAATGAGCCCCTCTGTTCCCATACTATGTTGAACACTTCACAGTCATCATACTATGAGTGGACTCTACTATCGTCCACAAGTATGAGGCTGTAGAATTGGCTAGCTGTAGGAGAGACACACACACACAGTCATAGCACATTATCTATGGTACCCCACCATGTTAATTGTGGCTGGCAATCGAGGACTGTTTGCTACATGTAGTTGGCAAGTACACTATTTTGTTTGTACCAGAGGATGTTCAATGCTGTTTGTTACACAAAGCTACATGCATTTTTTGTATGCCAATTAGTAGCAGTTGGAATGTGAATGTTTTGATGTTTACTGTGACTATGGAATCAAAATATCAAAATGCATACACAGTGGCAGTGCTCATACATTTATTTACAAATATGCACACATTTACATCTGTCATCATGTTTTGAGGTCATGTACATCACTCATGCTTCTGTGAAGAAATTGTTGATGATATGGTCCCTCCACCATGTTGCGGTTACTGATGTTACTGTTTGATAAGGCCCCTCATCTTCCTCATCCTCAGCAACTAGAGTTTCCTGCTCCTTATTGCCATCAGCCCATGGTACATATGTCCTTACACAGATATTGTGCAATATGCAGCACAAAAGTATGACCATACACACCATTGGTGGGAGTACAACAATCGACCCCCAGATATGTCCAGGCTCCTGAAACAGGATTTTAGCACACCAAATGCTCAACTATGGACCGGGTCCTGCTTAGGGCATGATTGTAACTCTGCTGGGCTTCCATCTGTTGGTTTTTAAGAGGAGTCATGACCCATGGCTGCAGAGCGTATCCTTGGTCAGCTGCATAGAAAGGAGGGGTACAATTCGTTAAGAGTCATGACAAAGTATTGCCCCAGATTCATGTTCTTTCTGTTATGCGTACTGAATGATTCATATTCCTTGCCTGTAAGAGTTGTGCTATGACATTGTGTGGCATACACGCAAGTAGAAATTAGGAATGACTGACCCTGTGCTACACACATATGGGTGTGCTGTCCTCTGTGATTTGCTTACTATTTGTCATACTTGGGAGTGCCAAGCCATACATGTGATGATTTGTCACCAATAAGGAGAGTCAAATAGCCATTGAGTAGACAAATTTCTAACATTCATCTAATTGTGTGTGTTATTGGCCACTATTGCCATTCCTTGATGGATACCTGTCTGATTTTATAACCTGTAGCTGGAGCAGGTGACCTGGAGTACTTCAGTTATACATATTTGGCATTGAGAGCTGAAGTCCATGTTGTTCATTGTGCACTGCCATGGGAAGGATAGTGAGGGGATATCACCGTGGGACATGATAGTGTACATCTGGCAGTGCACAGTGTCCACTATGTTGACAGTAACCAAGGGGTTTGAGATATGTGTTAAACCTGCGCTGTGCAGTGCAACTGATAGACTAACTATGCCATAGTGCCATACTGCTTGTGGACAGTGTAGACCATATTTTCCAAATGATTCTGTGTCTATGGTTTTGTGCCTGCACTTGCAGAAACTGTGCAGCATTGCTTCTAAGATAGGCATGTGATTCCCAAGAAGACTGTGATGTTGGCTGTCATGGGAGATACAGTTTGTGCTTGAGGCTGCACCTTGCTGCAGAGTCTGTAGCCTTGGAGGACTGATAGAGTGGTTTGTGCACTACAAAACCCTGTTCACATAGGATGTGATGTATGTATATGATGAGTGATGCAATGTAGCATGGTAGACATGATCTTGTAAGGTGAATATATGACTATATGTCTCAGTTTCACAGGACTGGGATACATCACATGATTCACGACCATGGGATTTGCATGTGTACATACTGACTAGAGAAGGAGAATCCCTTCCTTCAACATGGTTTTTGGACATGGTGTTGCACTAGTGAGGCTCTTTGACACTATTGAATGCACAAACAGGGCTTCATGTAGCAGTTGTTGCCACTGGGCAACACTGGAGGTCACTTGGCTGTGCTAACCAACATCCAAAGTGAAGGGGTGGAATATGCCATATTCCTAACATGCAGCACATCCATGGTTTGTACGCATACGCATCATCACATGGTAGTGACTAGTGCCAATCCCCCCTTGCACCATGGTGCCTGTGTGTCAGCGTAGTGTCCTCAAATAACTTAATGCTCTAAGGGACACATTCCACATTCCTGCACCAAAAGCAAACAATCTATGCAATGTCCTCATTCGATGTGTCCTGCGGAATGCAAGACACATACAGGCACATGCATCAATGTTAAAGATTGCGAATCTTTATTAGCGAATTTTAAAGATTCGCAAATAGAGATTCGCAAAAACAGATGCAACAAAAAATTTGCGAAAAAATAAAGATTCGCTAATATTCGCAAACACTACTGCGAATCCGCTAATTGCGAATTCGCAAATAGCGAAATCGCAATTAGCGAATTCGCAATTAGCGAAGTCGCATTTGTGATGCATCTTGATGACATCAGAACCAGGAAGTGAGCAGCACAAGCCCCATTTCCAGTGCACAGTCAGAGGGAGAGGAGGGAGCTGGCTCTGGGAGCTAACTAGCAGTGGGATTGAGCGATTGGAAAAACCTGGTAACTGCAAGAAAATGGAAAGCTCACAAACAGCAGAGGACAGCCAATCAGGCAGGAAGCGGAAAATGAAATTTTCAGAAAAAGAAATTGACATACTCATTGAGGGAGTTGTCCACAGCCATGATAAGCTGTTTGGGAAACTATCATTGAAAGTGGCAGAGCAGGAGAAAAGAAAAATATGGTTCCGGATCCAGAACCGGGTGAATGCCAGTGGGGTGACACACCGCACCATCGATGACCTGAAAAAAAGATGGTACGACTTGCGCAGTCGGGCCAAGGTGCGCATAGCTGCCCGTCTGAAGGAAGCAAGGAAGACAGGAGGGGGAACACCGACAGACACTGGGAACACTCCCATGGAGGACATGGTTGAATCCACAATCCAGCCTGAAGCTGTTGTCGGTGTGACACAGCTAGACACGTCAGGAGCAGCAAACACATCTGAAGGTAAGATGACTGCATGTTACCATTGACCTAAATAATTAAGGTAGTACACCACCCCAGTACAGCACAAGTGCACACTCTGAACATCCAGTACACAATGTATCCATGAAGGGAAGTGCATTATCGGAGATGTAGGCAGGTCAAGCAGTTACAATGTCAAACACACAAATAGGATAAGAACAACTCATAACAGTGAATATATTCCAAATTTAATGTCAAAGCAAAAAAAGATCACTGTGACATGACATCCCAGACATAAATCAATGCTGTTTTGCACTGTTAAACCTCACAGATGCAGAACGTGTAGAAGCTGAGGATAGTGACTACCAGGACATACAGGACACCAGCGCAGTTGAGGATATGGACACACCGGTGTTGCCAACAAAACCATCCAGTGCCCCAAACACACGCAGGGCAACTGTCCCACCACTGGTCACCATGGAGTCTGATGATGAGGCAAATGCAACGCATGGCCCAGCCACATCCATCCCAAATCCACAAACACAGGGCCGCAGAAGTAATGTCAGAGTCCGGCGTAGAAGAGCTAGATCACTCAGAACACAGCAGGAGGAGCAACCAAATGATGTCTGGGGTGGTCTTGAGGGACAGATGCTCCGCATGCAGCACCTGCAGACCAAAAACACACGTTTAGTACAGATACAAATTGGGAAGATGGCAGACAACATTGCAGTACTGTGCGATAGTGTGCAGCAACTGACCAAGGTTATGCAGGAGGGACATGCATCCCAGAGAAGAAACCATCGGCAACTAATGCAGCACCTCAAAATCTATGCGAAATCCAACAATAGGCTGGCCACATCAACTGCACTGCTGGCACGTAGGTCTGTGACCATGCAAACAGAAATGTGCCATTGGAGCGGGGATGTGGCGAAGGCACTGGACCAGGTAACCAATGCAGTGGAACTGATGAATGCTACCACAATTGCGGCCAACATGTCCACGCAGGAAGAGGGTAGTGAGGGGGCCTCAAGCTTGAGTAGCATAGCTATGCCAGTTGCCACTGCAGGAAGACGCAACACACGCAGCAGTACCCCCTCAGTTTCCAGCATGAGGGATGAGGATGCTGTCTCTGACAGGCGTCTGTGTGTTCGTGGGAGAAAGCGCTAGACTGCTATATACAATGACATTCCGATATGGTGACGTAACCATGGATGTGATCGGACCTTTTGACTGACTTACAAGTCATTATTTATTTCAAAAACACTTATGTCCATTACTTAAGAATCCTGTGCCACTGGCCACATTGAAAGTGTGCTCCGACACTCATGCCATATTTCCTTTGAATAAAACGTTCTGTGATTGTAATATACACTGTTTGTGTCATCATTACTCACCTCAGAAATAGTTTTGTGTGATGTCCAATCTTCTCCTGCGCCCTTCTGCTGCGCTTGCCCCTTGTGCTGCACGGCGGTGTGGCACTTGCTGGTTCTCATCCTCCGAGTCGCTTTCAGACACCTCGATCTCCATTCCTCCCCTCGTCGCAATACTGTGCAGCATGGCACATGCTGCTACTATCTTGCAGCATTGTTCAGGGTTGTATTGGAGTGCTCCACCAGTCTTATGGAGGCATCTGAATCGGCTCTTCAGCAGCCCAAATGTGCGCTCTATGATGTTCCTTGTTGAAATATGTGCTGCATTGTACCTCTGTTGGTTGGCAGTTGTGGGATTGAGGTAAGGCGTCAGAAGGTAATTACGCAAGGTGTATGCGCTGTCACCTGCATGTAGGTAAGCAAAGGGTCAGTGGCAGTTTGACATTGGCATACGTACAATGACTGTGAGTATCACTTACATATATTTACCAAGCAGATGTGCCTCTCCAAATTCTACCCTGACAAGACGGGTGTGAATGCCACTTTGCCTGAAAATATATGAATCATGTGCACTCCCAGGAAATTGCGCCACTATATCAGTGATTATGTTTTTAGCATTGCAAACAACCTGAATATTAAGGGAGTGATAGCATTTTCTATTTCTATATATATATTCCTGTGCTGCAGGGGGACATATTGCCACATGTGTGCAATCAATGCAACCTATAACATGTGGGAAGCGAGCTATCTGGTAAAACTCCTGTTTTGTTTTTGCAAGGTCATGCGCGGTGGTGGGGAAATTGATGTGTGAGCCGATCCTGGCCATCATGGCATCAAGGAATGCTTTGAATATTCTTGAAAGTGCGCTTTGCGACACACCTCCAGCTACTGCAATGACCCCCTGAAAGCTGCCTGACGCCAGTCGGTGTAGGCAACATAGGACCTGCACATGCGTTGGGATAGCATTGGTCCTACGTGTCTGTCGTTGCAGTATGGGATCCAATTCATTGATCAGGTCATGGATCATTGCTGCATTGAGCCTATACTTATCGTATATCTCATCCTCTTGCTGTCCTAGCAAAGTTATGCGGACTCTGAAGATGCGCTCATTAATTCGCCTCCGTCTGTGTCCAGCAGCCAGCAGCCTCATCCTCCTCGCCATCAGGTACATCCCTGCCATTGTGAGATGTGGTAGCTCATTCTGGGTGTGTTTCAATGGGTTTAAGTAGATTTTCAGCTGTATCTGGTTTGCACTCATGATTACCACCTGGTTGTGATCCTTCTTATTTAGCACTCGCAAAATTGCGAATTTATGGTAATTCGCAATTTGCGATTTTTCATGCATCTATTTTGCGAATCCTTATTTGCGAATCGCTATTCGGGGACGCAAATAGCGATTCGCTAATACTATTCGCAGATTGTTTAGCGATTCTTTAAATTTGCAAATTCTTGTGTTTTCGCTATAATGCAGTTGATGCATTGCGACACGGTATTTTGCGATCGCAAAAGCCATAATTTAGCGATTTGCAAATTTTGCGAATTTTTTAACGCTTGATGCATGTGCCTGCATGTGATTGGACATGACAAAGAGACATGTAAATATGTATCCTCGTTTCACTTCCCTTTGGGAGTCAGACTATTTGCACACAGCCCCAGGGTCCCTGAACATGGAATGTGTGAGATATTAATTGGTGTTGCATGGGAAAGACCACTGTAAGGCCCATGGTACACATCCTTAACATAGGGTGAATGAATGCTGCACTTTGCTGTGGCTTGCCTCACTGCATACCTATGAGGCCATGCAATGGCATTCAGGCAGACTTAGCATTGCTTCATTGCTATTAGTTGTAGACAGTGCTTAATTTGTAAAATAATAAGTGCCAAGGCTCTGACCAGGATGCCACTGCAGCTCCCACCACCCATTGCCGCTATCTTCACTGACAAAAAAACTACTAACTATCTCTCTCGCCTGCAAGTGCAACAGTTCAGATTATTCCAGGTCTCCAAAGCTAAAGGAATGACTGGGGAGGTGGGTATTGGTATTTTTTAATGTGTATTGTATTCATAAACTTCTTTTGTTATGCTCCTCTCTAAATTAGATGAGCAGCTCCACCATGTGGCAGACTGTCATAAGTGCAGTGTTAACAATTAAGTGCCAGTGCTGAGCACCAGAAACCAATTAAGTGGCGGTGTGGAGCACCGGAGACCACAGGCTCAAATTAAGCACTGGCTGTAGATCTGCTCCACCAGAGCGTCATGACCATTGATGCTCCATTAGCGCAGTTCACTTGTACATGTGGCCCACAGTGGCGTAGGCAGTCTTGACATGTGTGACTTGTAGGATTGTGCTACGCATATGCCATGCAGTATGGTGCAAGCATGTAGGACCACACCAACTACGTATGCCCTGTCTCATTCAGTCGAAGACTAATATGTTAACGTATTCCAACATAATTGACTATCATGTGGTCTGTCATGTGCTTGAGAAGTACTTACCAACCAGTAGGCCATTCCCATAAGTCACAATCTTTAAGCGCTCATTGATGGTGGAATGGCAGAAGATGAAGGAATCATGAGCACTGCCAGGGTACTTTGCAAGGACATTAATGAAGAGGCCCAGATGGCCCACAATTGCCTGCATGTTCATGGAATGTGTGTGCTTCCTATTGCTGTACAGGTATGATGTAGTCGATGGAGGCACAAGTTGCACATGGATGCAGTCCATTGGCCCTAACACATGTGGGAATCCTGCAATGGGATAACATTCATGCTTGTTTTCCTGTTGTTGCTGCATTGTGTGGGGGGGGAAAGGTACTGGGCTGTGAGGATTATGATGGCATCCAGGACGGAGAGGAGGAATGCTGAATAGGAAGGCTGGGATACTCCTGCCACTCTGGCTGTGGTGGGTTGGAAAGTTCCAGATGCCAGCATGTGTAGTACAGCCAGTAGCATAGCCTGCAGAGGGATTGTGGTGCTGCGCTGCAATGCCGTCTGCAGACTTGGTGCAATCTGGTGCAGGAGGTGGACAATGGACTCCCTACTGAGCCTGTAATGGGCAATGACCTCCTCCTCCCTGAGGTCAATGAGGGTGATCTCTGGCGGTATGTCTGCTCCCTTCTTGTGTGCTGCCTCCTTGGCGATGGTGGTGGTGAAGGTGGAGGTGGAGGTGGGGATGGTGGTGGTGGCGGTGGTAGTCTTTCTGGTGCCCCAAGCTACAGTAGGAGTAGGTCCATGGTGCCACAGAGCTTACCGGAGTGATTTGGGTATGTTCTGCTGTTATACCAGTGGCCTTGCGTCATTTTTACATCTGCTTTTCCGTAGCAGTAAAAATCTACTGCTATGTGGACTCTGTGCCTGTTTTTCCAAAGTAGCCCTGTTTCCCAAAATTGTTGTAAATACGGCTGTGTTAGTTTTGCAAGACTTTTTCAGCAGGAACGCCTGTCTTGCATATCATTAACGACAACTGCCTCAACAGGATCTGGTGCAAAAAACAATAGGTGCTAGAGGAGAAAAAGTGACGTTAAAGGCCTATAGAATCACTTTGCAATATGGCGCCCAAAAAAAAACACAGCTGCGTCAAAAACATGATGCTGCGGCATCGATAGCTCCTTGTAAATATACCCCCAGGTGTTTCTGGAAACAGGTAAACTGACTGATATTTATATTCATCCAATACCAGATGCCATAAGACTTGGATTACTTCAAACACCCCTCCTACATAATACTTGGTTAGTGACGATGGTAATTGTCTCAGCATCATTACTAATACCTCACAGCTGTCTGGAAAAAAACATCCAACTGTTAGGGAGTGGTGGTTTCAGTTTTGCAGTATTGCTCAGGATTGGGATTTTACAAATGTGCAAACAACAGAGCAAGCTGAGGCAAACTTGGGAACCCATGGCTAAAGTTATATCATCCTTGGGAGGATAAGATTGTCTGGAGAGACAGGACAAGATAGGACGACTGAATAATTTATTACTGCAATTGTAACTTACATGACTTATTTCATGTTGCTTAATATGTCTCATGTACAGATCACCCGATGAATTCTCTCTGACTGGATGAATTGTAAGATGTTAATACAACGCTGTTCAACATCTACATGGCACCCCTCGCCCACGTCGCCCGACAGCACAACCTCAACATCATCTCCTACGCCGACGACACCCAGCTGATCCTCTCCCTCACCAAAGACCCTCACACCGCCAAAGCCCACCTCCACGAAGGAATGAAGGCCGTCGCCGAATGGATGAGGACCAGCCGCCTGAAGCTGAACTCGGACAAGACGGAGGTCCTCATCCTTGGTTCCAACCCTTCAGCCTGGGACGACTCCTGGTGGCCAACATCACTGGGAACAGCCCCGCCACCCACCGACCACTTACGCAACCTAGGGGTCATCCTCGACCCCACCCTCTCCATGACTAAGCAGGTCAACGCCGTTTCCTCATCCTGCTTCAACATCCTCCGAATGCTCCGCAGGATCTTCAAGTGGATCCCCACCGAAACAAGAAAAACAGTCACCCAGGCCCTCGTCACCAGCAGGCTGGACTACGGAAACGCCCTCTACGCAGGAACGACGGCTAAGCTCCTGAGACGGCTGCAACGCATCCAGAACACCTCTGCACGTCTTATCCTCGACATCCCCCGACGCAGCCACATCACACCCCACCTGAGAGACCTGCACTGGCTCCCTGTCAACAAGAGGATAACCTTCAAGCTCCTCACCCACGCACACAAAGCACTCCACAACTCCGGACCAGCCTACCTCAACAGACGACTCAGCTTCTACACCCCCACCCGCCAGCTCCGCTCGACCAGCCTCGCCCTCGCCACAGTCCCCCGCATCCGGAAAACGACCGCCGGCGGCAGATCCTTCTCCCACCTCGCCGCCAAGACCTGGAACACCCTCCCCACCAACCTCCGACAGACCCAAGACCTACTGGCCTTCAGAAGACTCCTCAAGACCTGGCTCTTCGATCAGTAGCAGCACCACCCCCCTCTTCCCCCAGCGCCTTGAGACCCTCGCGGGTATGTAGTGCGCTTTATAAGTGACATGATTGATTGATTGATTGATTGACTGGTTAAAAAAAGGAACTGAAAAGTTTAAACCTTATTTCTGGGGTACACATTTCCTTTCATATACAGATGAGAAGCCACCAACATAATTAATTAGGGAGAAAGGTTTCTAAGGAGCATAATCTAGGATATTTTGCATACTTTCTAAGTGCAAGAACACAGTTCTAATGTGCGCTAATTTTTTGGTCTCCTCTAAGCCTGTTAATTGCTTATCTAGGCTATCTGTTGACAGTGAAGACAATGCATGTGTTTTTTTAATGATAATTGTGACGAGAGTGTTGTAGCAGAAATTGCTGTTGTTAGTCTGTGTTGAGGTGTTGTAGAGGAAGAAGAATGGTTTCGAGCTTGCAGTCAAGATTCTGCTCTTAACAAGCCATTTGAGTATGTACAAAATGGGTAGCCTCTGAAAAAGCAGCTCAAAGGAGATTTACAATGTTTTTTATAGGTTACAGTGGAACCAGTCGAATATGGCATTTTACTTAGGGAGGCACATTTTTTTCCAGCTAGAGGTTTAAGCCACAAAATTCTAATATTGGCTCATGCTGTGGGTTGCACCTCACTAAGAAGATCATTAGGCTCTCATTTATTTTGGTTGAGTGTATGGTAAGTGTGAGGAATGTTTGCTGTCCATTAAAAATTGAAAGCTTAGGGACACACCTTTAATGCATGTGCCATTGCATGAGAAGACGTGGGAAATATTTGCTTTGGATTTTGCTAGATTTTTAACATCATTAACCCACATTTTAAGGTACTTGATTGAACTGGTGGATTATAACTTGAAATGAGTCTATTATGACTTTGTGGAAGAAGTATCTACTCAAATAGGATATCAAACCTAGTACTGTTCCCTTATATAGAACCCAAACCAATGGTGCAATGGCTAGAATCAACAAGTTGTTGAAGGAGGGCATTCAGACAGTGTTGACTTGTGGTAGTGATGATGTAAGTTTTGTCAGAGAAGGGCTTTTGGTTTATCATAATACTGCCCATATCCCTACCAAAGTAACACCTTTTGTTTTGTTAATTGGAAGAAAGCCATTCACTGTTTTGATGCCTAATTGGCTAGAATCTGTGGAATGTATTGATTGGTCATCTCTCAATGAATGTTTTGACCGCCTTGGTCCTGCGTGATGTAAAAATCATGAAACAGAAAAATAAATTAAAACTAATTTAAATGGTCGATACAAAGTTGTTCAAATCACACATGATTCAGTTAAATTTGCTGAAGGTAGATGGTGCTCCAAACGCAATTTGGTTCCATATAATGAAAACCTGAACAGTGATATTGAAAAAATAAATTGTATACGATGCTAGATTTGATGTTCAATTACTCTGTTTCACCTATGTTGCTCACTAAGGGGCTGATTACGATGGCGGGCGGATCGCCACCGCCGGCCCGGTGGTGGCGATCCGCCCGCCATCATAACCTGATTTACCCCCGCCATAATAATATGCGCAAAGTGCGTCCGCCGCTTTTCCGCCGATCGGCAATCGTTCCGATTGTCGGCCGGGCGGAGCTGGGGCACAATATGGTGGCGGTGCCTAGCAGGCACTGCCATCCATATTATGATGCATTGTTTTAAAGGCCTTTCCATGGCGGCAATGCCGCCATGGAAAGGCTGGCGAGGATGTGCTTTGGGGGCCCGTTGCGGGCCCCCAGGGGGTGCACTTGGGGGTACCCATGGTACCCCCTCCATTTCCATGCACAAGGTGGCAGGCACCGCGCGGTGCCTGCCACGTTGTGCATGGAAATGCACAACATGGCAATTTGGCATTGCGGCGGGTGCTGCTGTAAGCAGCACCTGCCGCAATGTCAAATATGCGGAATGCGACCGCCAGGGTGGTGGTCGCATCCTAATTAGTGGTGCGGGACCGCTGCACGTCTGGCAGCCGGTCCCTACACCCCGAAGATGGCGGGCGGACTCAGGTCTGCCCGCCATCCTAATAGGCCCCTAAATGTGCCATATCAAATGGACTGTGTTGCATCTTCACAAGTTGGAGAGCATGATTTGTCATCTTCATGTGCTGAGGTGTCTTAGGGGGTCATCTCCAATGTTCGGGTTGGATTGGATTCTACTGATAATGTAAGTGAGTTATGTGCAATGAATCCTACTATTAAGAAATCTGGAAGCATTTCCCAAAATCTGGATATTTGCAGGATTTTTCTATATAAACAGGATTTCTTATTTTCTTTTGTTGTTTCTGTAAAAGAGGAGATGTTGCATTCTCTTATGGTACTTCATTTGCATTAACGTATGGCATTTAATTGTGAAAAAACCCATGAGTATAGTTGGCTTGTTCTGCTTTCTTATTGTAGATCTCAGATGGTTTAGTCACTCGGAGAGCAGGATCAGAGTGCACTGGATATCGGCTGATGGGCTCCGTTTTCCCCACTTGCTCATGTAAATAAATCATCCTTTCATTTAAGCATTTATGGCTCCTTTACTGTTTCTTCACATTTCAACAGTAACTTTACTTGACCTACGCCTGCCTAAAAATGCTATCTTATTAGAAATGCATTGAATAGTGACGATATCTAAAATCAGTGGTCGCTCCCAATGCCCCCCATGCGAGCCCCTTCGGGGCTCCCATGTGAGCCGTCACAAACCAGATACATGTTAGTGTTCCTAAAAAGTTTTAATCAAATTGGTGTGCCCTTGCAGTGCCATTCATATGGGGCTGGGCCACAATGCTGTTTGCAAGCAATAAGTAGGTTGTGGCCAATTAGCTGGAGTGTCAGGGTGAGGTAGGTAGCAGTGTATTTTCAGTGAAGTGTGCATGTCAGGCTGGCCACAGCAGGACACCAGTCAGCCTGAGATGAGTCCTCAGCATCAGCAATTCTCTATGTGTCAGAGAGCCGGGGTAAACACAAACATAGCCCCCCAATCTCCGATGTAGCACAGAGTTTGCTTGCCCCAACCAGTCCTGGTACTGCTCTCAAGCTGTTTACTGTTTTTAACCGCATGAGATCACTTACTGAATTGACTGATGTTGATGGCTCAAAGTTATCTGCGGACTTGAGCAAAAAAAGAAAGTCTGAGATCTGTCAGCACCCAATCTTGTCCTAAATAATCATAACCCAAAAGCACGCCAATGGCTAGGACCAGGAGTGGTTTAGTTCCGATACGGACTTTGATGCTCGCCGATTGGATCTGCAACTAATATTAATTTAGTTAAGTAATCAATGCTGAAACATTTGTGTAAGAATGAAAGACAAAGGTTGTCATTTGAAATGTTATGTAACAAATTAATAATCAATTACATGAAATAAGCCATCAATAAATGTTGCAGGGATTCTGCTAAGAAACAAAATTATGCCTGGGACCACAGAACATCAGTTTGTAGGGATTGAGTCATCTTACCACATCAGTCACTATGGGCCCAAGTCCAGACTAGCTCATAGTGCCTTACTTGCCCTCCTAACCTTCCAAAGAGACAAGTAAGTTGGCACCCCAGAACACAACACTCTAAACCCTCTCAGAGGTTGCAGTAGCAGATCATCACACTTCGTTCTCTCACTCATAACTGTCCACAATGTTCGGAACAGAGACACGAAAAAAGCTTACAATATTTATTTAAATTATAATGCTCTATTATGTAGCAACTGTGCTGCAATTAGAAAACATATGCATGTTAATAATGTAATTATCACAATTCATAAACTATACACAATGAAAAGCCCTGTCATAGCAAATGACAAATCATCCTAAATCTACCATTACTCTGAAAGTCCAGTTTTATACTGAAGATCTCTGGGATTAGTGCTGAACCCCATACCTGAGAGTCATAATCTGTTGGTCTACATCTCAGGCGCGAAGCTCCTTTGTCTCAGGACCTTTTCTCTGCAAGCTGGGTTCACTCTGTTTTTGGAACTGCAAGTCTTGGCTTATATGATAAGACTTGTTCTGTTAGAAAAGCAGCAGCTGGATCATTCTATTATGTCTAGGTGTTAGTGCCCAACCACAAAGAAAAACAGGGCACAATGTTGTTTGGCCTTGTCTGATGTAAAGACTGAACCCCAGCTGAAAAGGAGAATAATAAATCATGTGCAGCGTATTTCGATAGTAACCATGTGGCACACAAAAAAGTATGTTACTGTGTAACTTGCAAAGCAAAAGCGGCCTATTAGGTCTGCTGTTAGGGTAACATAAGGAAAAACTACAATGGGCCCTACAGGGGACTCACAACACTCTCCCTTTGGTCAGGTCAGTAATACGACAACTTAATAATAAAAATTGTTAGAGAAAAGATAACCAGGTTCAAAGTTCTAATTAAATCCTTTGGATAATTAAATTGGTCAAAAATGTAACATGTCAATTTTGAAAGGTTGCCAATTTCCTGTTGTGTTGGAGGTATCCATGATGCTACTCACAAATTCGAAGGCAAGTGAATCTAGAACAGATTCCATCTCCACAGACAATGAAAGATCCACAGCCCAGTTCACAAGTTCCATAGAACAGACATGATCCTCAGTCTTGGCTGATGCTGAGAAAACACCCGGGTAACCCGCATCCATGTTATTAAAGCCAATACTTAGTATTCCATGTGCCATCGCACTCGTCCCCTCCGGAAGGAGTGGCTCATAGCTCACATTCTGAAGAAGAGTAGGGTCGAGGGACAACTTTGAAAATTAGTCGATAACGGTCTCATCAACAGGTCTATGTCCACAGGAACCGGCGTCGGGAGAGCCAGACAAACATTCAGTGCCCATTCGAAGGGGCACCAAAGGCAGTGCACACGGGTTGCACGCAGGTAAACCAGGCAGGTCGGAATAACAATGACCAATCAAAGTCCAGTTCCTGGAGCATGTGGATTCCTAAGAATCATAGAATGCGCTCACGGTGCAAACGAAGCGGTGGTAGGGCCAGTAGGCTTGCAAACAGGATATCCATTGTGGAGGAAGAAAAATAAAACAAAATTGCCACAAATGAGGGCTAAAAGTAGCAGGAAACCCCTGAACACACTAGAGAAAAGCAAATGAATAAAAGCCGGTATTACTCCAAAGATGTTTTGGAATGGACTTACCAAGCCAGAATTGACAATTTAAAAAAAATGGGCATGGCCGGCCGTAATTTGCCAAAATGTAATAGGAGGGTTGTGTTCAACAAGGACTGTATCTCACTGGATGTTAAGCAGATGTTAAGGCTATTTCTTCTTGAAACAATAGTGCTTTCCGTCTGCTTAGCTTGTTGAATGCTGCCTTCAAAGTTGGAATGGAAGGCCAGAACAAGCTATCTATGAGCCTTACATGGGGAAAATACGACATTATTACGACAGGTGATGAGTTGGGAAACTTATAAAATGTAGGGGATACCAGCTCTCATTCCACAACAGTCCTGATCACTGAGCATTAAATAACTTCCATTTGAGAGGACTGTAATAAGTGGGAGTATTGCAGGGGCTGGTATTCCTTATAGATAGCAGGCCAAATTTGCTACAGACGCATGCATGTGCCGTGAATGGCCACCTGCTTGCAAATGAGTGAATGTCTGACATAAGAGTCTCATTCCTCTTCAGTAAGGAAGACTTCCTTGTTGGCACGTTCAGAACGATAAGAAAACGGGAGTGACCACACTTTATGAATGAAGCTGCCTCCTAGAGGTTCATATTTACCGACTAGGAAATGTTTCATGCAAACTGTGAATTGAAATGTTGATGTTGGTAGAGAAATTATGCTGTCTATTTGCCATACAGCAGAAGGCATTTTGACTCTTGTAAATGGGAGCTGCTCTAACTTCTCTAGGTGCAACATTGTGTACATGGCATCCTTTTTTGCTTAATTGCTGTTTGTGTGTCAAATTAAAGGGCAAAAATAGGTAACTGGAATTTAGGTAATGCCAGGGTATGCGTACATTTTTGAGGGTTTGTAGTGTTCAGCTGAACTGCATAATAGATCTATGCTGACTTTGCTCATGATAGAATGTCGACATGTCATTCTGCATGATATCAATAACAGATGATACAATGTTATTCAAATTGTAAATACGAGAAGACAGAATATTAATACTGTTGTCAACAACAGCAAGCATTTTATCCAAATTATCTTGTTCAGTTTTTCTTAAATGTGCAGCACCTTCTGTTTGTGACAATTTACAAATGTCATCAAAATTTAGAACATGGGGACTTAGGGCCTAATAAAAAAATCAGACAAATCCATACCATCGGACTGGAGAAAAAGATGTTGTTTAACTGAAGATAGTGTGGAATGTTCCTATCATTGTTGACACAATTTCCCCACCGAATAGGTAGTAACAATACCTGAATGTTGAGAATGTGAGTAACAGTGGTCAGGCCTGCTTACCTTAAACCCTGGTGTGGAAAACGAACATGACAACCTACTGTGTCTACTGGCCACAATAACCACCAGTGATTGAAAGTGCAGAATTAAATGTTCTTCAGTGTAAATTTTCATATTTTGCCAATTTTCAAAGGGGGCAATAGAGGGAATATTTGGGGTGTTCATGTCTTTAATTTTTGCCAGTCACAGACATGTAGTCTGCTGGACCGTATCATTCAGGAAGATCATTTGTGTTGGAATTAAACATGCACAAAACAATGTTTCCATCCCCTGAACTTTCCGAAGTTTGGTACCCCCAAATGGATTTCATGTTGATTGTGTCTTTCCAATAATCATAGCCCTTGACTGCTAATTGCGTGACAACCAAAGCACCATATGTGAGCTTGGTTTGTGTAAGCATATATCTGTTTGGAGGAGTATGGACTAACTTGAAGTAATATGATGTTGGGTCTGACGTATCATATCCCGAAAATTATGCAAATATTTCCTTATGTGTTTTAGAACTCCCTTGTGGGGGAGTGGGGCAATGTTCCCATCAAGTGTAATTAAAAATGATGCTCTGGAGTGCAGCGCGATGCAGATAAAGAGGTCCAAAATGTTGATAAATAAACACTTCTCCTTAATTCGCAGAATTCATATGCATATCCTCTGGCTCAAAAACAGCATAATATTCCAGCTCTGAGAGCATGGAGTTTACAGTCTCAACATCCCGATCATCAGAATGTAACCCAGGTACTATTACATCACCCATAAAAACCCTAAACATGTATGGTATCTGCAGGATCTCCTTAGGAACGATTATATCGAAAGGAACTTAAACAATTCCATCAGTCACTGGAACAGCTGAAATGTTCACAAGGGGCAAGTATCTTTTTAGTTTATGTGAAGATGAATGTGGGCCAACACCCCATCACCCAGTTCTATAGATGAGCCTTCTGGTAGATGCCCATTAATAAATAAGAAAAAAACAATCACAAATCCAATCCACAAAATTTGAAAAACCGAGGAAAGTGCAATCCAAACATATATCCGAGGTGGGACCAGGTAAATGTGTTTCAGTCATAAAATAAAAACACAGATCTTTAACAGAGGAGTGTCAAAAACAGACAAACTGTCATCTCGATCTATGTAATGCCCAGAATACGTTAGTTGTAAAACAGGTGGCTCAGGTACTGCAAATGGACTAGAAGAATCCAAAAGAGGTCAATCCAAAGAAGGTGGATCTGTATACACAACATCTGCTGCCAGGGCCGGCTTTAGCGTTGGTGGCACCCAGTACAACAATGTTGGCACCCCCCAGTGACCACCTCCACCACGGATTCCCTCACTACCACCCTTTAACAGTGCCCCTCAAGTCTCCATAACCACTCTCTCTCAGATGCATATAATTGGTTTTAAAGCTCCACTCATATCAGTGTAGGTTGTCAGAGCACTTTACATCCCATACACTACACAGAGACAATCAATCATAGGTGTGTAAATCAGTGTTTCGGAAATGTTACGTAAGAGAGGACTACAAGGTGTAGGAGTCACATGCCATCCATACTGGTAGACAGTATAGTTTAATAGTGCTCGGTTGGGAGAAGCACAAATTCAGAATTTAAAATGTAACACCATGGTTGAGGTTCTCTTTAATAATCAGAATTGATTTCTATGAAAATTAACCCTTTTTCCAACATTAGGATAATGAAATACTGGGGAAAAAATCATAACGCTCTAATCTTTACCTTGTAGTTTACATGCAGCAATTTGATGACGGTTACTAGCTGACTGTTCTATGTTAGGATTTTAAGTGCAAGTAGCAAAAGGTTCTCTCAGACAAAAGCAGTAACCCACTGACCTATTTAGATTATATGCACTTTGTGATCTGCATAGCACATGTTCTTAGCAGCAGGCATATAAACCCACTGCGCTACCTTACCATGCATCAAAACGTCCACTAGACAAACCTCAGATCTGTCTCTAGGAAGAACATTAATCACTGGCGTTATCTTGGCATTTTTATTGTTGCCTAAAAATTGCTGGAGGCCAGGAACAGGGCAGCAGGTGCTTTTCAAACCATAATATACTTGTGAACATGACACCCCGACCCGAAGTCAGCTCCTGGTGCAATCGCTCCGGTCGCACCGCCCTAGAGCCGGCCCTGTCTGCTGCAGAAGACATTGTAGTTACAGCAGTACTCACTTCAGTTGTGTTGCTGGATGATAATGCAGGGATTAATTGCAGTGCATTCTCTGACCCCCACAGCTGGGGAGAAACAGCTTTGGTGATAGTCACTAGCTAGAGAGGAATTTCCTGTATAGTAGCAAGAGTAGATTAATCGCTACCAAGAACTCCTCGTGGCCCGCTAGTTGGGATCGGCCACATGGTATAGTTTGACATGATCAATAGAGACAAATCGATTGTCTTTAGAACCAGGAGGTGGTGGGAAGATAACAGTTCTCGAACCTTGAACGCGCTCAGTATGAAGGACTGAACTCCTTTTTCACCGCCACCTTCTCTCACACAACATCACCAATTTTCGGAATCCAAGTATAAGGTGTTGGTTTCTCATCAATGCTTGCAAAAACAGATGCTTACAACTGCTTGTTGGAGTTGGTGCCATGGAAGTCTTGTAGATCCTGTAAGACAGCATGATAATCTATGTCAAAAGGCGTAGCTGTCGCCACAATGTCTGGACCGTCAAGTTCTGGAATAAACATTTTGATGCCAAATAGGACTTTTTTTTTTTTCTTCCTCATCTCACCAATAAGCTTCTGCAGATCTTAAAAAGCCGTCTTTCTCCAGCTGGGCGCCCTACGGCTTACTGCACTTGCTTAGGTCAAACCGACCGGCCCCATTTGATGAGGGCTTGGTGTAATCATAGGACTATGAGGAAAGCCAACACAAATTATATTAATCTCAAGTCCCGGCCCCAACTCATAAGGGGCTGCCAGATGTTTATCGAGCTATCCCCAGTTTCATCCTGATCTAGACGAGCCATGGCAAACGTAGCTTTAAGCCAATCTTCTCTCTTCGGAGGGTGGGGGTCTTTCCACTTAATACAGATCTCTCTCCGGGCGAGTAACACCAGGTATAACAACAACCCACTATAAGTCTGCGGTGAGTTCAGACTAAATGAACCATCATCTCCAAAAAACACTAACGATAGATTAACCTCGATGTTGACTTTAAAGATGCCACAAAGAGTGTCTCCCACACCTTTCCAGAAAGTTCCTAATTCGAGACACTCGTAAAAAATATGGATGTCATAGGCGTTCGGTGTCATACACCTGGGACATTTTGGGATAGGCAACGGAGCGAACTTGGCAATCCTGGCTGGCGTATAATAAAGTCGATTGATGACAAAAAAGTGATTCTTCTTTAGACTGGCTGGTTTAATATATTTATAAAGTAATTTCAAAGAGGGCTCAAACAGGTCTACAATATTGAGCTCAAAGGGGGATTGGTTCCAGACCGAAGATTGTGGTGGAAGTTCCATGTCTTCTGCATCTAGAAACTTCTTATACCAAATAGAAATCTCTTTCTTTTTTGGCTGTACTGATTGGAGAAAAAACTCTGTTTCCCACACTCCCTTATATCACCCTTTTCTGCTTCAAACCAGGATTTAAGTTGTAAGTACTTAAACTTAGAAAAACTAGGGCCTATCTTAGCTCTTAATAGCTCCCAAGGGTGGATTCCTTCTGCGTCCACCAAGTCAGACCACATAGTCATACCCGCTCTCTTAATTGGTACAGCCAAACTGTCTTTAAGACAAAGTGGTGTCCCAGGGGAGTCCCATATAGGAGCGAAATCAGAGTAATATCCGATTCCCCATCTACACCTCACTTTATACCAGGTTTCCAGGGTGGCCCTAAGGACCTTCAGGCGTACTCGTTTGAAATACCTCGGGGCCCCAAACTTATATAGATAGGACTTTGTATGGGGTCCGCCCGCCCAGAGATCTGAGTAGGTTATTTAATGTCCTCTGAACCCCATAAAGGTGATGGATCCACCTACATCCAGTAACTAATACTCTAGCTGTTAAGGACTGCTTTAAGTCACGGTACATCCTTTCCACAACAGAATTGCCCTCAGGCTGGTAAGGTGAAGAATAATGCACCTGTACACCCAGGGAAGCCATAGAATCCTGATAAGCTTTAGAAGCAAAGGCCGAGCCTTGGTCTGATTGGAGTGTAATGGATGCATCTGCCCCGATAAAGACTTGCATGTCTTTAATAACAGTTTGAGCGTCAGCCAAGCACTGTGGTCAAACCCAGAGGAACCAGGGTCAAACATCAACTGCAACTAAAATAAATTTAAATGCAGTGTCTGAAATAAGTGGACCACAATGATCCAGTTAAACACAATGGAAAGGCTTATTGGATATTAATAGGTGTTTCTGCGGTGGACGAGCCATGGTGGAAGTATTATTATGTTGACAAAAGTCACAACACAGGACGTATATTTGGCCTGTTGGTATAAACCGAGGCACCAATAATGTTGCTTTGGTAGGTAAATAGTAGCTTCTACACCAGTATGTGCAGAAGCAACACCTAAATGCACCGCTATCACTAAAGCTAGCCTGTGAACTTGGTTGGGTATCAAATGATCGCCAACCCCTGGAATAGTTACAAATGGAATATTCTGTTCAATCAAGTGGTACGTATTTTTAGAAGGAAAGCCTTTAGGCAAAGGTGTGCTGTCCTTATTTGTATTAACGGCAGCCAAGATATTGCTATCTATCCTTTTTTAGAATGAGTAATTGCAGCAACAGTAGCAGTCACAACTGCAGATTTGGCAGCTTCATCTGCCAGAGAATTCCCTACAATGTGTGTTCCCACATGCTAATGACTCATGTATGTATAACATGAACCTGTGGCAACCTGTCTTTGAGGTCTGCCACCTTAACCCAAAGCATTTTAGGCTTGATTGTGTTACCCTTAGAATCTTTGAATCCATTCTGCCACCAGTAATGTAAATTATCATTATAGGATTGTACACAGTAATATGAATAACACACAATAAGTGTGGTGAATTCAGGTTCCATATGTTCTAGTGCAAGAAGCAAGGCTTTAAGTTCAGCTAAATGTGCAGTGCAGTCCCCCAGGGACTGTGTATGAGTTTTTTGTTGTTGGAAGTTTACGTCTAACATCACTCCAACAACATTGGCACGTGCAGCTGAGTATTGCTTTTTAGAACCTATAGCAGGTTGGGTTGAACCATCAGTGTAACAATATATTTATACTGTTCAAGTGGTAGGACAGAAGTAGGCATGGGGTAAACATGCTCATATTAAAAGAAATCTTGAGTCTGTAAAGACAGGTCAAAGACGAATTCTACATCAGCAGCGGTCAAAGATGTTGCCCACTGGATCCATCTAGGATGCTTGTCTTTAGTGTTAGGAACACTAGCCTTTGTAACAGCCTCTAAGGCTGGCACTGGAGTAACGACAATGATGCGTTTCCCTTGTGCAAGTGCCCATTCTGTTAAGAATAGCCATCCACACAGCAGTCAGTATTTTTACAGTGAAAGTGAAACGCATTTCAGCACTGGAATATAAATGCGATTTTTATGCCATCAGCACTGTTTCACCTTCATTAAAAGGGCTATAAGTAAATCCAATCACACCTTGTAAAACTCGGATGACTAGGTTTGTGATATTTACACATATATGTAAGTGAAGTGTGGCAAGTAAGTCAAATTGTAAGGATCTGAGTGTATCAGTGTGTTCCGATGTCGAAAGTGAAGTGGAAAAATCAGGATGAATTTATTGATAATGTAATTTTATGCTTTGTACATAATCAGGAATGTATGTTCTGCCAAAATTAAGGAACCCAAATAATGATTGTAATTTCTTTGATGTATTTGGAGGTTGCAATTGTGCACATTTCTCAAAAAAATGAGGTGCATGACTCTTCCCTTCGTGTGTAAGTTCATATCCTAGAAAAAGGACACTCAGAAAAGCTATATTAGATTTCTTAAAGTTGAACCTATAGCCTAGTGCAGCAAATCCCAATATAATGCAATCTACTCTGGCCAAATGTGGGTTCAAGTCATCGTCTGTAAGGTAGATATCATCTACATAGGACAGCACCAGCACATCTATATCAATATCATGTAGAATCGACACTATGCACACAGCAAATAGCCCAGGGCTATTTTTATAGCCCATAGGAAGTCTTGCGTATCTAATTTGAAATCCAAGTGTGGAGAAGGCTGTCCAATCTCAGCTTTCAAGTGCTAGATTGTGACTGAAAAAAGCATTGGAAATATTCAAGGTTGTTGTTGATTTTTTTACGGCTTATATTGTTAATTAGTGCCATACAGTATGAATTTTGTATTGCAACAGTGTGTGTATGGCCATTTAAAAATCTGTAGTCTAAGACTATACAATATGAATGATCAGGTTTTAGAACATGAAAAGGGGATTATTCATTTGAGAGACACAGAGTTCAAGTACTCCCTGATATTCCAATTGGGTGAGTATGTCTCTGATAGATGCTTTAGCATCCCATTTTATAGGGTACTGAGGTTGCCCTTGCAGGGTGGACCTTATTGGTATAAGGAGAGTCCTTATCCCAGCTGACATGATTGCGCAGGGACGAGTGCTAGAGCCCATTCAGCCGCATAAGCTTGTTGAACCTGATCAGGGACAAGTGCTGAAAAAGAAGGAAGTGTTAAATCCTTACCTTTGGGGGATGTTTGTATAAACTGAGGGGCCAGTCGGCCTCTGCTAAACAGATGTCATAAGGTAAAGTAAATTTTCCCAGAATATTACTTCAATGGTGCCCTGTACGTCACCCTCAATTTGGATGTCTAGATCATATGATCTATCTGGAGGTACTACGCACCTGTCGGGGATCTCAACTGTAATAAAAATATCAGTTGCTCTCGCTACCAGAAACTCCTAGAGATTCCAGCACACTATGGTGACTTGTGCCACACTGTTGAGTGCCCAATTCCTGTTCAGGAGGAGGGTTCTCAGTGTCTGTGGCATATTTAGCAGTTATGGCTGCTACTCTCTTTTTCTGAAAAGGGGACTTAAATGGCGGAAGCTTTTCCTCCTTCTTAATTTTCATGTTAGACGAGCATTGTGGTCCTTCGGTCTCATGTACTCTTCTTGTCTGCGTTCGGACCGCTCTGCCCTATCGTACTGCTGGTCAGACAATTCCTGAAAGGAATGAGGAGAACATGTTTCAGGAATCTGATACCTGTCTGGAGTCTTGGGTTTAGTGCGATCAGGAAAATCGTGGCGACTCTAAGAGGACTCCGGTGGTGGAGAACCTCCACAAGGTTTTCCTTTCTGAGGTTGTTTTGATTTGTCCCATGGTTTTTTAACAAACTCACAGATCTGCTTGGCTACCTTGTCTGGACTGGGCTTACCAAGCGTTGTTTAGTAGGTCTGGTTCCCAAATTATTGCGTCCTAAGGATATATAGACATCGGCAATAACAATAGGCAGCTAACGTTCATGGTCGACTTGTGCAACCGTTGTGAGCTGCTGGCGTATAACCAGAGATACTGCTTTACCTTTAATGATAGACATAATCATTGTGGATACCGTGGGAAAGTTTCCCATTAGTTTAATTCCCAATTCCAGGGCAGCAGCTGCCCTGAGTTCATTCTGTATTTGCTTTAATACGTATTGCAAGACTGACATCAAGGGAGTGCTGTGACTTATCATACAGACAGCAGTGAACACTGTCCCCCAGGTGTTGCATTCTCCTTTAGTGGGAAGCATCACATTGGTTAAGCACATAGTTAAGATTCTGTGATTTTCTTGTGCTCCTGTAAGTGGAAACACAACTTCAAGTTGGTCTACTTTTTGGTCGATCCAAAATGGAATTTCCTCACAATTAGTGGGTCTCTTGCCCATAACTGAATGAACAATTAAAGGGCTAATTGTCCGCACTGCGGACAACTGGGCTTGCCTTGGCATGCCAATTATTTCTGGCTGCTCCAACAAGGTGTACGAAATTAATTGAGTTAAGCGTCTATATAGTTTCACTAGAGAAAGGTACAATGATTGTGTCTGTATAAGAATTTGATTAGCTATATCAGAATATGGTGCATATCCAGCTAAGGCTGGCTAGGGTGCCCTATCATTACTGAGAGGGCCCATGCGTACAGGTGTAGTTATGTGTGGTAGGGCACCAAGGAACCAAGTATGGTGTTCCCAGTAAGCCAGAGGTATTTCCATAAGCACATAAGGTCCATATTGATTTGGTGCTGGAGGTGTGGTGTATGTATGGAATGTGTTAGTATTCCCATCCACAGCTGGAAAATTGACCCAAGAGTAAAAGACTTCAAAGCTACAAGTGGCATCCGCTTCCAGTACAAAGATAAAAACACCACCCACATTAGCAATTCCATGCTACATTACGTGTGCATGGACAGCAGATCTGCAATTTCCAGGAATAACAAAAATCTGTGGCACAGTCATAAAACAGCAGTATGGAAACAAAGTGCAACACAAAAATGGGCATAGTTCTTTTAAACTTTCAAGCTTGAAAAACCAACAGAATTAGTTGTTTCCTAAAGACTGTGGAGGATCAATCCCAAACACCACGGACCTCTCTGAAAAAAGGCATAAGGGTATTGTGGACATGCACAAGCACTACTCAGGAGACCTGTGAATAAGTACCAGACCAAATATTGGGTGCCATGTTGCAGGGATTCTGCTTAGAAACAGAAGTATGCCTGGGACCACAGAACATCAGTATGTAGGGACTTAGTAACCTTACCACATCAGTACCTATGGGCCCAAATCCAGACTAGCTCATAGTGCCTTACTTACCCTCTTAACCTTCCAGAGAGACAAGTAAATTGGCACCCCAGAACACAACACTCTAGAGCCTGTCGAGAAGTCATGGTAGCAGGTCATCACCTTTCGTTCTCTCACTCATACATGTCCATAATAAACAGAAAAGAGACATGAAAAAAGCTTACAATATTTATTGAACCTATTGTGCTCTATTATGTAATAACTGCACTGCAATTAGAAAACATATGCATGTCAATAATGTGATTGTCACAATTAATAAACTATACACAATGAAAAGCCCTGTCATAGCAAATGACAAATCAGCCTAAGTCTACTCCTACTCTGAAAGTCCAGTTTTATACTGAAGATCTCTGGGTTCAGTGCCGGACCCCATACCTGAGAGCCATAATCAGTTGGTCTACATCTCATGCGCTCAGCTCTTTCATCTCAGGACCTTTTCTCCGCAAGCCTTGTTTTGCTCTGTTTTTGGAACCATAATTCTCGGCTTATATGAGAAGACTTGTTCTGTTTGAAAAACAGCAGCTGTATCTCTCTATTATGTCTAGGTATTAGTGTCTGATCACAGAGAAAAACAGGGCACAATGTTATTTGGCCTTGTACGATGTACAGACTAAATCCCAGCAGAAAAGCAAGAAAATATGTGTAGCGTATTTCGAAAATAACCGTGTGTCATAAAAATAGGTATGTTACTGTGTAATGTGCGCAAAGCAAAAGCGGCCTATTAGGTATGTAGTTAGGCTAATGTAAGGAAAAACTACTGTGCGACCTATAGGGGAGTCACAACATAAGTTTAGCAGCAAAGCATACAAATCATAAGTGCAAAGAAATCAGGATAGTTCTATATGAAATCTGGCATAGATTCGCTCTCTAACGGTTTTCTTTACCAAATCCCAACTGTTCTGGAAAAAAAGATGATTGATGCATTTCAGGGTAATTTCAGGCTTTTAAGGCAATGTTGTTCAGTTATATTCATTGCAAGCTAATTTATAGCAGTTCCATGCATTAAATGATGGTATTAAAGGGTGATGTTGTGCAGTTAAATAAACCCTAGAGTGATTCACTGTAATTTTAAGCATTAGAGGTTGATGTGGTGCTGTTAAAAACTCAAGAGAGATTATGTTGAAAGAAATCCGACTGCAGCACACCACGCTTTAACATTTAAATCGCCCCACTTTTCCCTGCAATTGCCCCCACATTGATTGTAATAGGTATAATTACTCCAAAAGAATGAACAAAAAACTAGTACTAATCCTGCATGGTTAATTAGTGGAAAGACGGTTATGTTCCTTCTTTGCCGGAACGGGAATACTGAAATCCGTTTCCTAAACTTTTATTTCCAGGAAAACAACCCCTTACGATTCAAGGGAACAGGTGGAGAAGTTGATGTCAGGTGTCAAATCAGGCTCCCCGCTCGACCCCTACCCCCATTTTATCTTCTTGCACCTATCCCCCATTTTAAATCATCATCTTACTCAAATTTTTAACTCCTCCATGTTAAATGTGGAGTATCCGTACAAACATATGCCCATTACTAAAGAAAACAAACATGGATCTGCTTAACCCCAATAACTACAGACCAATAACAAATGGACCTTACCTGGACAAACTGATAGAAAGAGCAGCATTTGTCCAGATGTCACAATTCATTGAAGATAATTCCATACTTTCAGACTTCCAAGCAGGATTCTGTCCAGGAAGAGCCACAGAAGCAGCCCTCATTGCCATCTGGGAGAACCTTGAGAACACAGCTGATGGGAATGGGATTGCTGCGCTACTTCTCTTGGAACTCTCAGCTGCCTTTGACACAGTTGACCAGGACACTTTAATACAAAGACTCTACGAAGTCGGCATAGAGGGGACTTCTCTCAACTGGATTACATCCTACCTTAAAAACAGAATAAATGTCATCCATACTCCCCCTTTCTCATCCAAATGGTACTTCATAACAGCAGGGTCTCTCAAGGCTCTATCATCTCACCCATGCTTTTCTACATCTACATGAAGTCATTACCGGCACTGATCAATGAATTTCACCTCACATGCTATAACTATGCAGATGACACACAAATACTCCTTAAATTGGAAAGCCCCAAAGACATTGGAAAATTACATATTTTCTGGTGCCTCAGAGCAGTTGATCAGCGGATGGCATGGAGCAATTTCAAATTGAATGCTTCGACAATGGAAATACTCATGTGTGGCGATTGGAATAATTATGACCCACTCGCCACATGGTCTAACGATCTGGGAACACCACCTAAAGTATTTAAGGAAGTAATAAACCTCAGATTTACCATGGACTCCAAGCTATCAGTGAATTCCTAAGTGGACAAACTAGCAAGATCAAGCTTAATTACTATAAAGCTCTGCGACGCATTTTCCCCCACCTGGGATTTCCACACAAGGTCCAGGATACTATCTCTCTTGTTCTGTCTAAACTTGATTATGCCAATAGCCTCTACCATAGATCATCTTTAACAACTATGAAAAGACTACATTGGATTCAGAACTCTTCAGCCAGACTACTCCTACATGTAAAGCCACACGCCCACCTCTCCCCTGCCTTGAAGGCCCTATATTGGTTACTGGTTGCCAGAAGATCCACATTCAAGCTGCTTTGTATCACCCACAAATTGATACATGGAACAGGACCACTCTTCATCAGGAATAAAATCACCAAATACATTTAAAAAAGTAACCTATGCTCTAGATTGGCACCTCATCTCAAAATCCCACCATACAAGAAAAAAAACATAGGTGGCACATCCTTTTCTGTTCAAGCAGCCAAACGATGGAACTCTTTACCCCCAAACATAATAACTACGGATGACTACCTTATCTTCAGAATGCTACTCAAGAGTTGGCTCTTCCCCACATAACCACCATACTCAAACATAAATCTACAGCATATCCCTGTGTATATAAGCATTTATTTGGACTATATATGTGTCTACCTAGATATGTGTATTCCTTTGTACAAACGTGTATAATAATTATGTTTATAAATATATAGATATTTGTCAATTCTGCTTAACAAATGTACATATTAATTATAGTTATATTATTCTATGTTTAACATGTATATAGGTCACGGCAGAAATAAGTACATTTTTATCATAACTATTTTATCTACAATTGCTTGGTATTTGGACAAAATGTCGAAAACACAAATATCATGTGAAGGAATATTGTATCAAAAATATCGAGGACAAGAATATCGTGTAGGTCATTTTTTATGGATGAGTAAAGTTTTACTATATATAACTCCCCATATATGTACTTTGACGTTATATCTGGGACGCAGATCTGGAGTTAAGAATAGTAAATTTATATGTACCTATTTGCATGGACCTTCTCGATATTCTTGTCCTCGATATATTTGACATGATATTCTGTCCACGCGACATTTGTGTTTCCCATATTTTGTCACTGATCCCAATTGCTTCACTATTGAATTACACAAAAAATAAATTATAACTTTTAAAAACAAATAACATTTGCTTAGAGTACAGCAATACTTGAAAGTCTTAGTTAATTAAATACAACTTAAATCCACAATATTACCTTCCTTCTACATGTATACCTTCCATGTACTTTTGTATCTTTATAGTTAATACTCTACTTCTAATTCAGCATCTCCAATGCACTACCATATTTCTCACCCTATATATCTCTCAATATATCCTCTACCTCCACTTTCTGACTCATCCCAAACCCCATTCTAGTACTATGATCCCCATAATAACCCTCCCTACACTCTTCCCTCCTCTACCACTCCTTGCATCATCTCAAACCTCTTTTACTATTCAGATCTCTCAAGCATGCCTTTCTAAACCCTTTCCTCTGACTCTTCGCCCCTCCACCTCCCCCTTACTCATCCCAAACCTCCTACTGCTATGGTCTCTGAAAAAACACTCTCTAGACCCTTCCCTCTTCTATCCCTCTACTATCCTTTTCAATCCAACTCATAGAATCACATGTCTACCGCTCAAATTAATTTCACATTTCCCTATACTAATCCCCCAATAATCCTGTTTAAGTTCCGGAGTAGTGTGCTACCTGCCGAAAAGCACTTTGACACCTCATCAAGGGTAGCACGCACTATACAAATGCAATCCCTTCCCTCTTTTATCCCTCCACTACCTTTTTCAATCCAAATAACAAACTCACATGTCCACCACTCAAATTAATTTCATATCTCTCCATACTAACTCACCACTAAGTTTTTGGGGTTCCAGAGTAGCGTGCTGTTTGCCGAAAAATGCTCTAACGCCTCGTCAGGGGTAGTAAGCGCTATATAAATGCAATTCCAATTCCAATTGCTCCAAAAGAATGAACAACATGCATTTGCAATGCAATCGGTCTCGCCTTTGGGACCTTATAAGTATTGAGCGATGCAGTGGGAGCACTCCAGCGGGTTGTGGACGGTAAAGATGCACATTGTTGGATAGGAAAGTTGAGGAAGGGCAACTCAATTATGATGCAGAGCACTTCACCATAAAGCAGCCGCAGATCCTCCGCCACGTCTGCACTGTATGTATGACCTTCTCTACTTTTGAATCAGTGTTACCGGCCACCCCCACCTCTTGGGTCACAGCGAGTCTTTCTTGTGTTTTCTTTTGTGGTGCAGTCATTCACAATTGGACATGAATTAGTCAGCCAGGGAGAGAGACAATAGCGGGGATAGTCCGTCATTCAGTGTAGCTGGCCACCTCCTCTGTGGAGGAGGCTCAAAAGTCACTGATCCTGCAGTCACTGAGAGAGGGGAATCAAAGCCAGGAGATTTGGAAACAAAGGAGAGGGGGGCTCGTGCAGGGCCGGCGCCTAACCCCTCCCTTTACTGACAGCCCAAGTGCGACGGAAGGTAAAGTCCTTAGAGGACTTTCTCAAGAAGTTCTGGCTTCTTTGACGCCCCCTCCCCTTCTCCCCCCAGAGGGTCTGCATAGCTCATAAAATCTTCCTCAGTCACTGCTGGCAATGAAGCGGGTGGGATGGGGAGCCTCGGGAGGCTGTGTCTTGAGAGGAAATTAAATTGCGGCGAGGTAAACAGAGGAGCCCAGGGGAGTGACTGATCGCACACTCCCTCTAGCTCCGTTTTGATTACCTTTTGGGGGGGCGGCCGTGAGCCAATGCTGGAGGGACACGTAACACTGGAGATGCTTTTGGCCATTGACCGGAATGTGAGAACCCCGATGGAGGGAGAAACAAGCAGGGTCTGAGGGCAGCACACAGGAGGATCGGGAATGAGCGCCTGCAGAATAAATAACACCCACGAAAAGACACGATAAGTGTGAAATCTTCTCTGCAGATGTACCGGCAGAAGCATTTCCAGGAATCTCACTGTAAACAAAGAGAAGTTGCCGACCGAAACGACGCCAGTTGAAAGTACCTTGATGCAGGCAGACATGCCGACACTTGGGCAAGCTGGCGAGAGAGAATTTGAAGTTAAAAGGGAAAATGTTATTTGTAAGTTAGCTGACTGATATTTTAGGAAGCGAAAAGTTAGATGTAAAATATATACACTTTGGTTAAAACTTTGAGCGCACGGAGTATATGCATGCTGCTTTTCCTTCTCGCTCTAAACATCCCCCATTACATTGAGAACTGCTCAGCCAAAGTCCCTGACTAGTGTCCGTGAAACAGGAAGTGTACATCTCAAAACAAGCAGACAACCATAATGAGCTCGGAGCCTGAGCCCCAGCTTCACGAGCCAGCCACGGCGCAGAGAACCCGCTCCTCAGCAAGCGCTGCTCCGGCGCGGAGAACCCGCTCCTCAGCAAGCGCTGCTCCGGCACGGAGAACCCGCTCCTCAGCAAGCGCTGCTCCCGAGCCACTTCGACTGGTGAAACCACGGCGTCCCAGCAGGCGCACCTACACATACAATGTGTGTGTGTGATGCTCGACCTAAAAAGAAGTAGTCCCCAAAATAATATATAAACACTCACAGTGTAGGGAAACTGTAGTTGGTCGGTGCTGCTTCTTACAAAAACGGAAGTGACGTATCGGATCAACAGCCAACAGTAAGCGAGATAAGAAGAGCAATGCCAGAGTTAACCAATGGCAAGCAGCAGGACAAATTACCCTCGATATTCTATTTACTACAGGTCTTGCGACAGCGCATGCGCTGTCTAGGCTCGACCTAAAAACTAGTACTAATCCTTTATGGTTAATTGGTGAAAACGCCGTTATGTTCCTTCTTTGGCAGAAGGGGCATACTGAAATCAGTTTCCTAACCTTTTATTTCCAGGAATACACCTCCTCACAACTTCCAATTCTAACAACTGTTTATTGCCATAAATATGAATCGAACGCCAATTTTCGTTCGACGGGGACGGTTCAGAAGGGAATCGGTATCTATTCCAACAACAGTTTTTCGCTGCGTCCCCTAAAAATAACCTAGCATTATTTAGCATTTAGTTTAGTGGGAAATTTGCGGTTTTGAAAGCGCTGCGGATGCATTGTGCTTTTTATTTTACATATGGTTACATAATTGGCCCTAGAAGGATGAAAAGCAGAGTCGGCTCATGCTGGATTCAAACCTGAGACATGCAGTTATTTCCTGGTTTCAGCGGCCCGGGGAGCTAACCTGCAAGCGACAAGACAGTACGAAATATTTTCTCGGGGGTGTCACAGATCCCCCATTTGCTGTCCTTTGAGTAATTGCTAGGTAGGTGGCTCCCTACCGGAGTAGTACACTGCTTTTACTCCTGAGGGCTCGGCAAAGGGGAGATACACCACACATTGTGCAGTTTCAATGTAACACAGGTACACACTAACACCACAGCAAGCAGAAAGAAGCAAGGCCTTTACTTTACTGAGCTTCTGCTTGAATATCAAGCCTCTGTACTTCCTTGTGTTACACCTTGTCAAATTGTTAAACAAGTGTTGTATTGTCTTCAACTTAAAGCGCCAAATAGTGGTATTGTGCATCCTGAGTTCCAGCTCACTTAATATACACACTGTCTGATCTTGAGCTCAATATCCACCTTCTACCTTGTATAGAACAGTAGTTTAGAGTGTGATCTTCGACATGTCACCGCTTGCCAAGATATCTGTTAGTGGGGATGATTGGCTTGTAGTACCCTGTGTATTGGAGGATATTTACAGCGCATTTGCTCATTCTTACGAGGACTCAAGACACTTTCTGCGTGCAGTCTGAAAGCGGATAGCTGCCCACTACGACACACAACCAGCAGAGCTAATTCAGGTAACTGGGGATAGAGCTTCTCATTAATAGTAATCAATGACATGCCCACGAATTTCTTCATTAAATAGTAGCCATCTAGCACTTTACATTTGTGCTAACATCTACCCGAAGTCTAGAAAGAAACACTCCAGAGGCCGTATTACACATAGTGCCCTGCGGGCTCAACTGGCATGTGCATGGGTTTTTGCACCACCAGTGCACTATGGTATTACACAAAGGGCTGCAGACTTTTGTGCAGCGCCTTCTGTAAAACTGGCTCATGCAGATGAGGGAATAACTTTGTCTTTGGGTCCTCACCGTATTATGGACACAGGCGCAGAGGCAAGCAGGGCCTTAGGAGACACACTGATAGAGCACAACAAAAAGGTAGTGCACTGTCCGTCTTTTACGCAGCCCTCTGAACGGGGGAAGGGGGGTCCCATGGATTCTCCAGACATCCCACTGCAGGCAGTAACTCTTTGCACCTGCCTGCTAAGGGATCTCTCTCCACAGTTTAATCTGAAGGCAGCATGTCGCCTGCGCTGTGAAATACACAGCAGCTTATAAACAGCCGCTCTATATTTCACTGAATGCCCTGCCTTTAGGACAGGTGCAGGTTCGCTGTTTTCCTGATGACAGTGCATTAATCATAATAGGGTGCACTGTCCCTGTTTACTACCAGCGCACGTTTAAAGGTGCCCTGTGACACAAATAAGGACAGTGTGCCATATCTGTAATACAGACCCAGGAGTCTTTCATCAGCTGCATTCCTAAAATTTGGAGTTGCCTGTCAACTGAGTTACAGTAGCTTCTCAACATCACTAGCTTCAATGAGCCTTAATGTATATGCCTAGATCTGAACCCAAGCCTGTTGAGCAATGGACTGAAGCAGCATCTTGCTGCTGAAGCCCAGTGTGAACATTGTGTGCCTGTAGGAATGCCTGGTTACTCACCGGTAATCTTCATTACTCCGAGTCCTGGTCTTCCCGTTCCATTCCTTACCAGTGAGCAGCTTGTTTTCTCTACAGAAACCTTAACCATAGCAAATGAAAATACTTCCCCCAATATGGCGCCGCCTACACTGTCTGGCATGCATAAAGGGGGAAGTACGACAAAACAATATCCTGAGAATACCAAGGAAACTCAAGACAAAGAAAAACAGGGAGGGAAGAAGGGGCCCAGGAATGGAACGAGAAGACCAGGACTCAGAGTAATGAAGATTACCAGTGATTAACCGGGCATTACCTCTTTGTCCGTCTTCCCGTTCCATTCCTTACCAGTGAGCCCAGACCCAAGCGAAAGGTGATTGAAAATACAAAGACCAAAAGGATGCAGCAGAACCAACAGGTCAAATTTATTCAAAACAGAAACAGTACAGATCACAAATCATGTACAGCAGAGAAAACATGAGAGCCAAAAGCAGCAGATGCTGCCATCCCCAAATGAAGGCGGTAGTGGTAGACAAAAGTATGGGGAGAGGCCCAAGTAGCAGCATTACAAATATCCCGCAAGGAGGCACCCTTAAACATGGCCCAGGAGGAGGAAACCCCACTAGTGGACCACCCTTGGGCAGAAGAAGGAAGAGGACAGTGTGCAGTCTTGTAGGACAGGACCTTAGCACACTTCACCCACCGAGTCAAAGTGGACAAAGAAGGCTTCAGACCCATGCCAGACATCCCGTAGGTAACAAAAAAGAGGATTCACCTTTCGACACTCACGGGTATGGTACAGCTAGTTCAGCTAAGCCTGGGAATGCAGAGCCTACTCCTCAGGGGAGGAAGGTCTGGGAAAGAACACGGGAATAACAATACCCTCATGACAATGGAAGGCAGACAGGACTTTGGGCAGAAAAAACAGACTAGGCCGCAAGATCACCGTGTCTGAACAAAAATGCAAAAAAGGGGGTAAAGCCAGCAAAGCCACAATCTCACCAAAACTCGTACCCGAAGAAATGGCCACCAAAAAAGAACCTTAGCGAAAGGAACTTAAGGTCAACAGAAAGCAGGGCCTTAAATGTGGGACAGTCAATGCCTGAAGTACCAAAGGAAGATCCCAAGCGGGAACTGGAGAGGGGGAGAAAAGCAGCGGAAGCAACAAACTCCACAAAGGTGAGACACTAAAGGAGAGACAGAGGCCACCGCAGAACCCCGGAAGGCAAGAATGGTGGCCCATTGGGCAAGAAGAGTGGAGACAGCGAGACCCAACACAAACCATCCCGCAAAAAATCCATGGCCCAGACAGGATCACAGGAAGAAGACAAACCTCACTCACTACACCAGGAGTCAAAGTTCTTCCAATGCCACACATAAGACCTCAGGGTCGAAGGCCTATGAGACAACTGAATACTCTGGGCCACCTCAAGTGAACAGCCCTGACCCAACAAATTCAACCTCTCAAGTGCCAAACCCCCAGCCAAAGACGAAGAAGAGAGATCTCGCTGAGAAGGGGAACAAGCAGAAGATATGGGGACAGGGGAAACCACCAATAAGGACATATCGCCAAACTATGAAGGACGGGCAACCAGGGCCTCCGAGACCATCCCAGAACCCCCAGAAGCAGCTCCGCCCGATCCAACGAGTTATCAAGGGAAAAAGAGGGAAGGCAAACAGGAGCCCCTGGGACCATGGGATGCATAAGGCATTGATCGCCCAGGCAAACCTCAAGGGAATCAGGCTGCAGAACAGCGGGTGAAGGGCCATCTCTTCCGAGGTAAAGAGATCCAGCCATGGAAGGCCGAACATGGAGACGGTCTGCTGAAAAAGAAGAGAAGGCAGACACATGGCTACAGACGAGGGAAACGCCCTGCTCAAAGAATCCGCAGGCTCATTCTCCCTCCCAGCAAGATAAACTGCAGATAGAGATATGAGATTCCCCTTGGCCCACAGACCAATCTTCCAGGAAAGGAGAAACAGAGACCAGAGCATCCCTCCTTGCTGGCATGACCCACCTGATTGTCCGTCTGAACACAGACAACCCGGGACTGAAGGAAGGAACCGAACCAACGAAGGGCCCACCAAACTGCCTTGAACTCCTGCTAATTCGAGGACTGGAGAGACTCGGAACCAGACCACCGGCCCAGGGCCTTGGAATCCCCCAGAACTCGCGGATCAGCCAGCAGCAGACTCCATCATGCAATCTCAAAAGAAAGGCGCTTCCTGCAGAAGACCCGTTTCTAAGGAAATGAAGGCTCATGGCCCGACCTCTCGTGGGAGGTGCCAGCCAGCAGGAAGCGACCAGAGCTTTAAAAAAACAGCCCAGAAGGCTGGGCTCACATGAGGAGGGAAGCCGGAGAAGAAACGGGAACAGGCAGGCTTCGCGATGCCACCCGTCAACAAAAACCAATGCAGCTATAGCAGGGTGAAAAGGTAGGACAATAGGTCAAGGCAGCGCAGCTGCTAAAGCAAGCTGCAACCCCGTAAGCAACTAACAAAGGCAGTATGGCTGCTAAAGCAAGCTGTGACACCGCAAACATAAAAACGAAAGCAACACGGCTGCTAATGCAAGCCGCACCCGTAGAAGATATAATAAAGGCAGCGTGGCTGCCAATGCAAGCTGCGCCCACAGAAGAAATAATAAAGGCAGCACGGCTGCTAATGCAAGCCGTGGCCGTGCTAGAAAAAACAAAGGCAGCGCGGCTGATAATGCAAGCAATGGCCATGCTAGAAAAAACAAAGGCAGCGTGGCTGCTAATGCAAGCCGCGAGACAAAGAAAAAAACTGGCCGCGAAAGCAAGCCGCCCATTAACACATAAGAGACACTTACCCAATGCTAGGTAAACGGCACTACAATGCAGAAAAAAAAGAACAGGATGTTGTTCTGTCTTACTTCCCCCTTTATGCATACCAGACAGTGTAGGCGGCGCCATATTGGGAGAAGTGTTTTCATTTGCTATGGTAGAGGTTTCTGTAGGGCAGACAAGCTGCTCACTGGTAAGGAATGGAACGGGAACACGGGCGAGGAGGTAATTTGGTCTATTAATTTGTTCTGAATAGATCATGTGGGTGTTATAAAGATCAAGGGCCAGATTTATTGAGGGATTGAGTGGGCCTTGCATCATGCTGGGTGTCACAAGGGCAACACAATCCCTAAGCCAGATTTACCAAGCAACGCAAGGCCACCTAGCGTGTCCCTGCAGTGCTTGGTTAATCTGACTTGCGTTACTCTGTCCTAGGAAGGTGGTCCATGGGTGTTGCATGGGTGTTCTCATGCATCCACCCATGAATTTTGGCGCATTCCCAGATTTACCAAAACCGATAAACCTGGGAATGCATCAAAATGCTACGCCTTCCCACGGGAGACACGAGGAGAAATATCTTTATTTCTTCATGGGTGTTTCCCCTTTCTAAGTGTGCTGCATTTTGCAGCACACGCAGAAAGTGGAGAAAGCTCAAAGGATTGTTTCTGTGCAGGAAAGTGCCCATTCCTACACAAAACACTCCTCTTTACAATGCAGGCACCCTTGCACCATGTTGCAAGGGTGCCTGCATAGGTGCTAGGCAGCAGATTGTGGTCAGCACAGGCAGAGAGCAGGGATGCACCATCTATTGGTAAATATGGTGTATTGCTGCTCTCTCCCATTCATACAGCACAATGAGGCAAGTTGTCTTGCTGCGTTGCATGAAATATTGATAAATCTGGCCCTAATGGACAGATTTATCAAGGGATTGCATTGCCCTTGCATTACGTAGGGTGTCGCAAGGGCAAGGCAATCCCAGAGTCAGATTTACTAAGCAACACAAGGCCACCTTGAGTGGCCCTGTGGTGCTTGGTAAATCTGGAATAACGCAAGTCAATGTAAGTCTCTCCCTTGCATTATTCTGCCTTCAGAAGGCTTTCAATGGGTGGAGCATTGGTGTTCCCATTCCCCCCTGCCCCCCCCCCACTGATTTTGGTGAATTCCCAGATTTACCGAGGCTGGTAAACCTGCGAATACTTCAAAATGCTATGCCGTCCCAGGGGAAGACACCAGGGAGGTGATTCTAATCACCCTGATGAAAGCCACAGACCCTTCGGGGCCATAGAGTAAGGCTGAAACATATCGCTATAGGGTCATAGGTCCATTAAATCCTAATACCCCCTCATATGCTTTTTAACATCCCCCACTACTCCACAAATAAAGGGATACCTTGCAGTAAGCCTGTGATGGTGTAGCCGAGCTGGACGTCCCTAGACCGCTTTCTTCCTCAATAACACAAGACGCTAGAATCAAGAACAGGGCTGTTTATTACTGATTCGTGATTGGTAGTCCCAATACTTCTTGGGGCGGGATAAAAGAGAGGTTGTTTTCAAAGGAAAGGGGATGAGGATTGTCTTTGGCTTTAGTTTCTTCCATAGGCTACCATCATCAATGGAAACAGAGGGCAAAGTCCAATGAAGTGACTGTTGCTGTCGTCCCTGGTCTTCAATGGGAATAGAGGGCAAAGGCCAATGAGGTAACTGCTACTGTCGTCCCTTGCTTCTGGTGTTCACGACGTTGGGGTATTCTCCACAAGCGGGGCGAGAACCGAAAAAGAAAACAAAAGACAGGGTCAAGATACGGCCCTAATTAAACATACATAAGGGGAGGGTTTGTGCACACCCTTCACCAGTGCCCTGTCTGGTGTTGTGCCTAAGTGAGGAAGTACATCTGTGATTTTAGGAAGGTGCAGCCCGTAAACCCGCCCACCAGCCCTTCAAAGAAAATAGTGGTGTGCGGTGCACTTGCCTGGACCCACAACCCGCCAGGGCCGTGGTGAGGAGAGTCGCAGCCTCCTCTTCCCTTGTGGGAGTACTGGACTCGAGCGCGGTGCTCCCTGAGCGGTTTCCAGCATAGTCCTCCTCCTCCTCCTCATGGGGAATGGCTCTGTCGTCCCCTGGCTCGTCTGGTTCTTCCCGTAGTCAGCCGACCTCCTAGTTGCTTCCGGATTCTTCTTTCTCCGTCTCCTCGTCCGTCTTCGTTTTTTCCTCCATGCTCTCTGTTGGTGGCATCCTCTTATGAGCTGCAGCTCCTCCCTCTTGAATTCCGGTTGCTGGCAATCGACCTCCGGACTCCGTCGGATGCTGTAGAACGCTACCCTCACTTCTGGTGTAGGGTAGTGCGGTCGCCATGTTGAAAGTCTCAGGACAGCTCCCCGTGACAGCCTCTACTTGTTTACAAAGCTGGAGGATGTTTAACCTTTATGCTCCCTGGTCTTTTTCTTTTAAGTGCTCCCTGGAATATGGTCGGGCCCACCCTGACCTTTAGGAGTCCGGGTGAACCCGATGATGAAGCATGACACTATTAGAGTGTTTGAGGGTTATTTAAAGAAAAGGAACTCTTTCCTTCTCGGCCTCTAGGCAGACTGAGTTCTACCCGACAATACTAGTACACAGCACTCTGTTAAAATATTAGGTGGGATACTTTGTGTGCGTATGAAGGAATTTGGGAGGACGTATCCCTCCTGTCTCTCTTCCATAACTTGGCAGAAGGACCCATTATTTCTTTCCCTGGCCTTCTGTATACTGGTCTTATCATATTACTCACACCAATCCTTATGTTACTTAAATGTATATATCAATTTACTCATCATACCATAAGAGTGACACACCATAATTACAATCACATATAGCACATACTAATCTTCAATAGGCACTACAGTTCCACAGAATGATTAGACAGTAACACACTACTATGGCACATGTGCTCTTAACTCATAACCGTGACTGGGTTTGGGGTGGGACATAGCAAGTACTCTTCTGCTTTCAAAGGAAGACCCCACATCCATTGACTCATATACACAGACGTGGGATTAGAAGGATGTAAATATAAGTGTCCCCACTATACTGTGGAGCAGTCTGCACCTTTTGACCAGATTCGGGAAGCTCTGTGTTTCAGCTGTGGTCTGTTCTGATGAGCACAGATTTGTCAGTGTAAAGGCCGCTGTGGCCTGCTGCTGACCAGAGAACAGGTGAGAGACAGAACCAGTACCACAGCCAGAGAGTCTATTTAATAACTGAGGTGAAGTTCTAACCCTGCACTGTTTATCAGATCCACTTGGCCCTACATTAAAAACTAGAGGGCAGAGTGAGAGCGGGCCAGAAACCAGAGCCGTTTTAGTATCACACCTGCATATTGGCAAACAGCAACGTTTTTGAAGTTTTTTGTAGTAGTGTTTCTTATACTGACATAAAGTATGTGCTTTCACTGTAAGAAAACAACTGGACTGGTCAATCATTTGAATGCACTGTTTGTTGGGTGAGTGTTGAGTTCTCAATCTGTTGTTCCCCCCATACTAACCTTCCTGAGAAGACTCGCACTGGGAAACATAGTCAGACGGAGCATGGAATAGCAGAGCCAATAGCCCCTGTCCCCAAAGCTGTGAGCCATTAGCTCATACCTGCCCCTGGGATCCCAAAATGGGTAAGGAAAGGAGTCACAAAACAAGCTGTTATGTATATGAAATGTTATCACTTAACCTACACAAGCAGAGTCAGTTTCAGGTTATTAGAAAAGTGCATAGTTAATTAAAACCATTACACAGATAATATAATCCGAAAAAACATTCAACAATAAAAATACGTTTCCAAACAAGCATATCATTAGCATCTTATCATTTCTTACTCGTTGCATTAAAGAAGCCTTAAAGTATGAATTAAAGTGCTAAAGTGTCCATACATGGATAGAATTCAATGTGCAAATTTATCATGTTCCATTTTCACAAAACAAACTTATCATTACTTAGTGAAATTCTTATTTCATTCCCGTTAACAAAAGCCTTAAGGTGGAGAGTTCCATATATTTGTTTCCCTCATCTAACTGACTGAATAAATTATTTGTTATAAGTAATTGTTAAAAAATACTTTGCTTACTTTAACTTTTATAAAACCAGCCACATAAAGGATAGGGAAATGTGATTGTAAAGGCTCAAATTGTTATCATAGCGATACATATCTGTGAAAAAATCAAAGGAATCATAAAATGAGCTAAAACTGTACATTCTCACAGAAATCCATTTTTTCCGCCTTCTTTCAAAATGTAGTGAATTTTCAGTGCAGGAATGTGTCTGTTGCTTTAAAGCTTGCAATAACAGCGTATTCCTTGCTGATTGAGGGGGCCTTAAGCAAACCCTTCCTTTCATTAAGCTGGCCAGGGCAAAGGCAGGTTATATGGATAATGTTCTCTTACCCAGATCTGCACAGTCTTCAGCTGACCTTTTTTGTGTCCCAGAGTCAGGGTGCAACATGGAAAAGACTTGGGTGGGGGTCAAAGCGATACCTAATAAATAAGAGATCTTTTTCATTTCTTGACAACCCAGTTTTTATGTTCATTTATAATCATCCATGCATGAAATCTGACTAAAAGAGCCTCTTTATCTGTTATTACAGAGATTTTTTAGTCAAACAGTTGATCGCTTTTTTAAATGCCTCTAGGGGCATTTGTCTTTCCCATAGTGTTCGGATGCCTAGATCGTCCAGCCCTAGGTCTAAATACTGGCTGAAAGGTGCATTTGTGCTTG
Organism: Calotriton arnoldi; assembly: GCA_963921515.1. Taxonomy (NCBI): domain Eukaryota; kingdom Metazoa; phylum Chordata; class Amphibia; order Caudata; family Salamandridae; genus Calotriton; species Calotriton arnoldi. Next base: position 351,992 of record CAWUFW010011672.1, read on the forward strand.
TTTGAACTTCTTGCCAAAGAGATTGGCAAAGTTTGTTTTCAGTAGTTAATTGTATTGGTTTCGGTACTTTAACGTAGCCTCCTCCTTTCCTTGCAATGGTTTGGTTCAATAGGCCAAACTCGAGCCTTATCTGAGCTTCAGAGGCGTATTGAGGAAGACGGAAAAGTGTCCCAAAGTTTTCTGGAATATCCCATTTGAAGATGTTGCGTCTCTCCTCGTAATGCCTCACTACAGTAACATATGCTCAGTGGAAATTTTGCTGCTATTACTTTTAGAAGTGGCAGGTAATTGGGGCCATCTAAAGATTGCTGTAAAGTATTGAATGCAAGGAGTAATATTTTTAAACTTAGGGGCATATTAGCAAGAACCTGCGATAATTATCGCAAAGCTTGCTTAGCGCGTTTTCTATCGCCGGCTATCGCTGGATATTACCGCGGAGATAACATGCTATTAGCAAGGTTTATCTCCAATGCGATAAAATATCCAGCGATAGTAGCGTAACCTAGCAATAACGCGAGAAATCCAGCGATAGATTCCTCGCGCTAATGCTGGGGACTTAACCTTGCAATCCACCTCCCATTGACTATTATTGTTAAGTCATGCTTTTACCAGTTCTAAAAAACCAGCGCTAATCGCGGTTAGCGCGCGTATTTTTATCGCTTCGCGGTTATTGCTAATAGGCGATAGCGATGTTAGCGACTGTTTTCAGTCGCTGTTAGGTTGGGAACGCCTACCTTGCATGTCATTAGCGATAAATATCGCTGACATGCAAGGCGATGTAATTCCCGGCCTCTAACGCCTGAAAGCTGTCGCTAACGCCTGTTAGCGACAGCTTGCTTATAGGGCGTTAAAAATATCGCCGATTTAGCGGCAAAAAGTGCCGCTAAATCGGCGATAAAGCCCTTGATAATATGCCCCTTAGTTTTATATAGCGCGAACTTGACCCGAAGGTATCGGAGCGCTGAACAGGAGCACCAGTTGCGTTACATGAGGATACATTCATTTTTGTTAGGCACGGGGAGATTAAGTAATTTGCCCAGAATCACAGGATGTTCAGCGTCGTTGCCGAGACTCGAACCCGGTTCTCCAGAATCGAGGTCGACCGCCCTAGCCGTTAGGCCAACTCCTCTCGTTAATCTTTCTCTGCAGGTTCTGCCTTTGCTGCTGGAAGGAGCTCTTATCATCAAATAGGACTCCAATGTATTTGTAGGTTTCATCCGACTCCAGATTTTGCCCTTGCAGCTACCAATTGTTCATTTTCTGTGCTTTTTTGCTCACTTCCATAACTTTTGTTTTCTTCTCGTTTATCAGCATTCCATTAGCTATTGAATACTGAGACAGCTTGTGAATGAGTCATTGTAAGCCAATTTTTATTTGGCTTAGGGGTATCACATCATCTGCATACAAGAGATTTGATTTGCACATACCCCTTAGTTTAGGAAGATGTGCATTTATGCCGCTCAGGTCTGGGGTCACATCTGCTAGGGAAAGCTCAAACAATTAGGACGCAAGTACACAGCCTTGCTTTAATCCCTGGAGAGTTACTATTTTCCAGGACAGGAAGGAGCCATCCCCAATCCTCACTCTCGTTCAGCTGCGTTGCTTTGAAAAGACAAGCGGGGATGCCCCAGGAAATCCAGGGGCTGATGTACAAGCCTCTTGCGCCACTTTTGCGTCATTTTTAACACGGAAAAAGTGACGTACGGGTGGCGCAAGGGGCTTGTAAATAGGCCCCCCAGTGTTTGCCAAAGCAGGTTGCGCTGCACAACGTCGAATGGCGACTTAAAATACACAAAACAAAGATAAACAGGTTACTTTTTCAGATTTTGCTTGTCCATAATTACCGACAAAGATAAAAACTGGCTGCCATCCTGGCCCCTTGTATGAACTCCGATTGGTTAGGAAGGATGCTGTGCTTTTCTTTTGCCCAAAGCAGAAGATCCATTAGAAGACCTGCAAAATGCTTTGCCTCAGTATCTGTTAGCGTGATAAAACAATAGTTTTCCAGGTGGGAACAGCCCCCACTTTGAAAATGGGGGTGATTATAGAGCATTTCCACAAGGCCGGAATAGATTTCAATTGGAGAGCACAGTTTAACACTGCCACCAGTGTGTTCACCCAAAAGGCCGGGTTGGTTTTGTACAGAGCATTTGGTATTCCATTTGGACCTGAGGCCCCATCTTGTCTGCTCTTTCAGATGACTTTGCGGATTTGTTCTTCAGAAAAACTGATCATGGAGTCATCTAGGTTTGTCAGGAGTTCTACAGTAGTTTTACTTCCCCTCATATAGCTTCTGGGCACTGTGTCCTCAAAGCATTGATTAAACTGCTTAATAAGCAAGTCAACCCAATCTGCTTCTGCTATGTTGGAGCTCATAATTGTCGTTGGAGCCCTGTTCAAGTTGTTAATCATTTCCCAGAAACCCCTCAAGTTTTTCTTTCTACTTAGATATAGTGCTTTAGCCCAGAGGTCATGTTTCTTTGCTATTTTCTCTTCCAAATTGTTCTCCAGTATATCTTGTTTATAAGCTTCAGTTCAGCTTGAATTTTGCAATTCCCTGGATTCCTCTTAGCTATTCTCAGTATTCTGTTGTGGTTCTTCCTTTTCATGCATCTAGAGGCAGATATGTTAATCCTATTTAAGTCTTGGATCTGTTCTTTAGTTTGACGCATGATAAGATGTTTTTTGCGGAGTAAGTAGCCAAAAGTTTATCTGTAAAATGTGTCCACATAGCCGTTGGATTGAGATCATCCTTTTTAAAACATTGCTTTACGAGAGTAGAAGCAGTGGCCCCAATATATTGTGCAATTCGACCAATGTAGCTTCCTGTAGTTTGCAGTGGTTACGCTCTCTGGTAAAAGATATGCCTGCCTGTGGAAGGGGCATATGGGGTTGATCTCCATGGATTTGTTGTCACTGTTCACTTTCGCCCAATTTGATAATCTTATGGGACGAAACCAGTCTGAGTAGTGACAGACTTACTGCTGTATTATCTATTGTGGAGTGTGCCCCAGCTGAGAACTAAGACCATGCTGGGGGATTGTCTTGCTGGTATCTCCCATTCAGTAGTCTAAGCCCAAGGGACTGAAGGTCTTTTACCAATGCCATTGTTTTTTTATCCCTGATCCAGTCACTTTTGATTCCACCAGACTAGCTTGGGACAGCCCAGAGGAGATCCTGTTGTAATGGGTGTTCATCATTGGAAAAAGGCAAAAGCAGGTTAATGTTAAAGTCCAGTGTAATTAAGATTTCTGGGTTAGCTGGGTCTTATAGGCAATTTAATAAAATGTTTACCAGTTTAAAGGGCATCGACTTCCTGGATCATGCATCTGGGTGAATGTAAAGATTAATTATCAGGAGAGGTCTCTTGATATCTTTATGCTACTTCTGAAGTTTGACTACCAAGATGTTAATATAGTATACTTCCACCTGTTCTCTGTGTATTTTGAGAGGCGCAGCTATGAAGATTGCCAGTCCCTTCTTCAGGCTCTCAAACCTCTTTGATTGTTGTGCTGTGATGAAGTAACCAATATATCCTTCTGTTGTGAACAGATGTATTGCCCAAGTTTCTTGCAAAAGAATGATTTGACATTCTCTCAGAAGGTTTATCAAGTGCTTATTTTGTTTTTTGGTATAAACGCTATTAATGTTCCACAAGCACAATTTCAGGGATTTTGTTGCGTTCCCCACTAATATTGATCAGGGTGGACTGTGCGTTAGCGATTCAGGATCACCTTCCATCATGTAAGGCTGCTTTAGCCAACCTACGTTTAACTGACTAAAACTTTAATAACATGTTGGAGATGCAAGTTCTGCAGCGGGAATGTAGAGGGAAAAGAGGGTATAATTTTGCCAATGGGGTTCCTAAGATAAGAAAAAGGTTGCTTGTATCCTTTTGTATCTTGCTTCAGGGTAGCTTCATTCTGAGTTATAAGAGGGCGTGGATAGCCTGACTGACAAGGTGTACTGATCTTAATTCCCTATGCAATAAAACACTCCTTCTCATGAGGAACCTTCCTGGCTAGGTGAGTAGTAGCCCAAGTCACATGGGTTGAATCTTGCTTCATGTTTTCCGTAGGATGCAGGAATTCAATAGATTCAATATCAATCATTGACATCTTTGCAAGTAATGTGACTGCCTGAAAAAGTTTTAAGATATTACCATAATTAAGTATGTTGTGTCTCTCCCTGGACTGGCATTCTGGGGTGAAGACTATTTGGTTGCCTTCGATCAATGGGCCAGGAGACTTGTCCCCACTGTTTGTGCCAAAACTAGATGGACCTGAGCCAGTATGTTCTTGGATCTCAGGAGGGTCTGGTAGCCTGATCAATAGGCTTGTGACAGCTACAGAGTCTTGGCAAGCAGGGAAGCTTGCAGAGGCCTTGAAGGTAGCCATTCTTTGTATGGTTAGGGGTTGAGCCTGGCCTATGTTGTTTGTAAAGACTTTTAGGCTGTCCTCTTTGTTGGCCGTAAGATGTTGACGTAATTGATCTTCCTTCCTCTGACTCTCATTCAACGAGGCCGAGTTCCTGGGAGAGCTAGAAGTTTTCAGGGTCAGGGTTTGCTCTAAGGTGAGGACTGCAACCTCTTCTTGAATGCTGCTGCTCTGAGCAGTTTTTCCTGATTTTGTTTATCAAATAGAGGAGAGGGATTCCTTTTCATTTACAGTCCTCTACTGTCTAGGCTTCAGCCTGTGCTCAATTTCATTGTTAGCTAATTTACTTGCAGTGGTACAGGTAATAGCCATTGAGTTACCTTTTGCTTTATTTCTGGCCTTGCATTGTTTTTTTTCTCAGTTGTTTTGTCTTTGGTTCATCAAGCTTCTACAGTGGGAGCCGGTGTGAGTTACACTATGGCCTCCCTTGCAATTATGCTCTCAATAACAGGACCACTTTTCTCCTCTGTTGGCTCTGCAGGTTGATGATCCCCTTCTGCCCCAGTGATTCCTGTGCTTGTGTTGTTAGGATCATAAGGCGTGCTACAGCCCTGTAATGATTGCACTGATGAAGTTGAATATTTATTGTAGCAAGGAATATCTCGATTGAATTTTAAGTTCTCTATTGCTGTGGTAAGAGCCTCTGGAATTGTTGCAAGCTTGTTGATTATTGGTGCACAGGTGCAATCAATGTGAGTCGCTTCCGTGTAGTTCTGTGCCAGGATAATTAGATTATTTAGGACGGCCAACCGTTGGTCGATTCCTGAAACTGATTTTGCCATAGCGTTAAGCAGATCCACTTGGACGTTCATTTTGGTAGATTGATATATCAGGGCATTAAGTGTTAGCTGTGAAGTTTTGAATAAGATATCCCACACTGCCCCATAATCTATTTTTTTCCCCAAAGTGCTTTGCTTTTGATATAGCTCATTCTTGTTGTTTCCATGGCTATTATGCAATATAGGTAGCCCTGCTTAAGAGCCAATGTCTACTTTAGCCGAATCAAATATTGGCTTACTGAATGTGTTATTGGCAGGCAAGGGGTGCTCAAACAGTAGGACTCTGTCTCCTCTTGTAGACGTGTTTTATTTATCCTCCATTCTAATCTGCTTGACACTGGCCACAGGCTATTTGTTCAGTGTCTAAGAATAATGACTTCGAAATAAGCTGGGATGAGCCATTGAGACTTAACTGCCGCTGCACCAGTTGTCCAGTATCTTAGCAGTGCATTTGTTCTTGTTCCTCCTGTAGCAAATTAGTTTACAAACTATTTTTGTCCTTTTTGGATGTTTATTCTGACTTCTATTGGCAGTGGGGCACCATTTTTCAATAACCAACTAGGGGATGTTAAAGGTAAGGATTGTCTGGGAGAAATCAGTGGCGATGGTGACCTCAGTGAAAGTAGTTCTAAGTGAGGTATCGATCTCCAGTTGGTCTCTTTATTCTCTTTGTTTTCCACCAGCTCTGAATTTGTCCTTTGTCCACTGACCCTTTGAAGGACCCAGTTTTGCAGCTTATATCTTGAAGGGGACTATTTTCACTTATAGTTGGAGAATTTGGGGCAGGAAGAGTGGTTGGGCCCTCAGAAATGGAGAGGATATTCCCAATGGGGTCCTTAGCAAGTCAAATTTGCTGTGCGGTTGCGGGAGGGCACGGGCACACCAGCCTCCTGCCTCTAGCGTCCTTCCTCATTTCACTTTGCAGGGGTAGCAGAGCTTGAAAACGTTCTTGGGGCAGCATGGCTATGGGGGCTGGGAGGTCCACGGCTGTGCTTGCCAACGTGGGAGAAGCAAGGTGGCTTCTCAATTGTGCCGCCTTCGGTCTCGCAAGCAGGGCTGCTGGGCTGCTAGGCACACTGGGAGTACTCAGAGCGACTCCGAAGTAATTCATAGTCCGGCACAGGCTACTACAGCTACCGTGGCCCAGGCAAGCCCCAACTGCCTAATTAGGCGTGTCAAGGTACAAGCACACCAGCCTACGTCTGCTTCCCATCCAAATTCAAGGCATCTCCATGCCGCCTCCTCTGCTGCTGTACAGCACTTCACTGCACCTGCATCTGCATCCATATCTGTACGTTGTCTGAGTGATACTGATTCGCAGTGTCAATATTGTACGCATTCAGGCCATGTTGGAAAAGATTGCTTCATCATGGTCATGAAACTCACAAGACAACATCAATGACACAATAAAAATAGCTGTTATTAATTGAACACCTATAAAACTAATACTTAATGTTACCACTTTTAAACTGAATTTACTTCCACAAGCACATACTTTTAAAGTATCTAATGGTATCTAATTAATAATCTGTCACATACTTCACATCACAAAGTATACACAGAGGTCACTGTGCTACCATCATTCTCCTCAATATTAGATCTATTGTGTATGCCAGAGCAATATACTACAAACAAGGTGTTTCAAATGAAACATATATTGTGCAAAAATACAGTATCATGAATAAATCCATAGGGAAGACCTCTTGTTGAGCTACTCTCAACTATCCATTCTAAAGGTGAAGGTAACTCAGCAAGATATCCAAGGCATCACTTAAAATTAGAAGGATAATCTAACTCCCAAAACATTTTTTAACTTGAATATCTAAATCCATGGTAACACACTCACTGTATGTCTTTAAACAAAGATCAAAGGGGATAATGAAATAGTGGACATTGAGTAGACCCAGGTGGAATTTAAATTGGCATAATTCACATAATTTCAGGAATTTCGCATTATGCTTGTTACGAAATATTTTTGAATTTACTCCACTGCATAATTATGCTGCAGTTCATGGGAAAATTATTGCACAGGAACACAGCAACAACACAAATAACCAGAATGTAAGCAGCTGTCATAATAATTGCGTTTTTAGAACTATTTTTTGTGCAAAATGCATTTTTGCATCAAAAATTGATGTGAGGATGCATTATGTGCTAAAATATAACACTAAATGAAGGATATTCATTAAAAAGAATTATTATGTGAATTTCACACATCCCTAATACGAAACCACAATAAATTACTCTTTGCCAATAGTTCCCTCAAAGATTTGTTAGGTATATCACTTTATCCAAATTTCAGGTCAGGGCCCCTCCAATCCATCTTTAGCTGGAGAAAAGGAATTGGTGAATTCTTCCAGGCTACTAACTTTAATCAAGGGACAATGTCAGTGAGGATGCCATAGAAACATATAAAAAGACAATGTCAACATTCCGTATTTATTTCCATCTTTCCCAGAAATCTGGACCTCCCCTTCACTCTGAGGCCACAAAATTGCAGTGTTTTGTCCCCGAGAAAAAAGAATTGCCAACACAAGTGCCCTGTGGGCACACCCCCACAGCAACTGTAGCCACCCTCATTTTGGCTTACATACGAACCACAGTAACAACAACAGTTTTACAGCCAAGGAGAGACAACACGTGTGGCCACTCAGTCACAGTAACTGAGTGGCTTGAAAAGGAGTGGAGGGTAGTTGAGGATGTGGACAGCAATGTCACCAGAATAAGGCAAGACCTGATGGGTTCAGTTATGTGTCAGGAGGATCAAATGGGCCAGTTAACTGAGATCCTAAAAATCTCTTCGGGACCACAAAAAACTTCTGGAGCATGAATGTAAAAACACTACATTCTGAGATAGTGCAGGATTCCTTTATGTCACTGAGTGCAGCAGTATCTGATTTAGCTGTCACTTTCTACAAACACCATCTGCTCACAGCTCTACTCCTGAGGTATCTCTGTCTGCCTATTCTGAAAATGGAACCTTCAGCCCACGGAGGCACCCGTCATCAGCCTCCCAGTTCCCACTCAGGATGCTCCATCAGTCCTTAGGAAGGGTTATTCACCGGGCCCATTTGAGGCAAACACAAATATACCGTGACCCAAAATTTAATGTTCTACCTTATCCAGCTGAGTCACACGTTTCCCATCCACCCATGGAGTGCGGTCTGCAAACGTAATCTAAACAACTGGTCTTCAATCTGAACTTCCACATCCAACATCAGAGTTACAGCATTTTCTGGGAATTTTCCGAAGGATACAATTTGAACAATTGAATATAGAATAATAATAATACAATTTATTGAATCAAATAATGTGTATATGTACCTCATTCATAGACTCAATATAAATGATTGATAATTTGTACAACCGTAAAGACTTCACATCACTGTTAATTCCCTCTATCAATCAAGTTGTAAAGACAGGCAATTTGATATTTTTTTAACACAAACAGAAGCAATAAAATATATGTTAAAAAAATTCTTGTGTTTTGTAGAAGAAATGTAATGCAAATGAACTACATATCCCAACACCCAGCAAAGAAGAAGCACATTCCCACAATGTGTACACACCTTACGGACAAAACAAAAAACTAGGAAATAAATATATAATCTCCAAACTGTGATAAATCCTTTACGAAAACTGATTGTCCAAACGAAAGGTAAGAAATCAAACCACCTATTGTGAAGATCTTAAATCAATGTTGCATATCAGTTCAAACTAGCCTTCTGACTACCTTAGAAATCTAAATGGTAGTCGCAAACAACACATTTTGCTGAACGTCATTTTGTGCGCAGACATTATGATCAGATGCAGGCATTACATGCACCAAATTGCCATGATCAGAGTAGAACGGATAACATCAACTGAGAGTTCATGGCATTGGGACACATACCACATGTCAGGCCTCTTTGTTGTAACTCATGTACATTGGCATTACTCCATGATGGAACTGAAGTCTACCACAAAAGAAGCATCACCATTTCAGCAATGGGCTCACAACTTGCACTTCCAATCTTTACAAAGTCAGTATCTCTGCAACATCCAAAAGTATCCACTATGGAATTATTACTGCCTCAACAGATGATAGGATAACATGACCTAGGAATAAATAATAAGAGAACATCATGAGTGTAATGCTAGCATTGGCTTGTATAATTAAATAATTATGCCTGCATTTTGCACGGGCAGCTTCAAAAAGTGAACTGAGAAACTTGGCTTTAGATATGGTCTTGTTGCAATTTAAGGCCTGATTTTGGCTGACAGGCTACTCTACCACAAGTGAGGTGGAGTAGCCTATCTGTCAAAACCGTGCTCATTCCGCTCTATAACAAGTTGGGCAGACTGTCATCTTTTCTGAAGTCAGTACCCTCCCAACCCCCTCTGGCCGCTGGAAAGCTTACTCTCATGGGTCTATAGAGTAGGCGCCGTAGGAGTCAGGACATTAGACCACCCTCCCTAGAGCAGGCGGTGTGACACATCACATTTATTCTGTACAGCACAAATAGGAAATACTTAGCAATCTCAAACATAAAAAAACACACCCTGATTAAAAACTCCCAGGGTGTAGGATCATTATTTTTAGTTAACAATAGCCACCTGTACCTCTGAGGGTTTATGTTTTAGAAACAATGAAGATTGGTGTGCGGCTGCCCCAAAGACAGCAGCCGGGCACCAAACTTGCATTGTCCTTAAAAATAAAATGTAACACATCAAAAAGCCCAAAGTCCAACTAGAGTTTAATGCAAAATAGCAGGCACCAAATCAAAAGCGCAGAGACAATAATCATTTCATATGACCAGAGCTCTCTCAAGAACACGGGCATATTAGCAAGAAGAGGCGATAATCATCGCTAACCCTGCTTAGCGTGATTTCATTTATCGCCGGCTATCGCTGGAATATATCGCCACGCTAACGCTGTATTAGCGACATTTAGCGCTATGGCGATAAATATTCCAGCGATAGCTCGAGGGAAGGGCCAACATTGCAACAAAACCATCAATGTTGCATGGGGGAGGTGGAAAACCTTGCTGATACGACCCTGTGGTCGTATCAGCATAATCCACCCCCCATTTAATGTATGGCTAAGTCAGGAAAATAGCAGGTGATAAAAAAATGGCGATGGCCCCGGTTAGCGCGAATTTTCACGTCGCTAACCGGGGTCAGGGACTCCTTGCTAATAGGTGATAGGCCTGTTAGCGTCTGTTTACAGGGTATGTTGGTCGGGAATGCCTACTTTGCATGTCATTAGCGATAAACATCGCTGACATGCAAAGCGGCACCCAGACCGATCGCTTTCGTCAGAAAGTTGTCGCTAACTGCTGTTAGCGACAGCTTGCTGATAGGGCGATAGATTTATCGCCGCTTTAGCGGCAAAAAGTGCCGCTAAAGCGGCGATAAATCGCTTGCTAATATGCCCCACAACAGTCACTTGGAGCTAAGAGCTAAAATTCCTGTAAAATCAACCTAGTATATTTCTCTCAATTCAGCATGATCATGTGACAGAAACTTTTTACTCTCAGTGAAAAGCTATTTAATGTGCAGGTGTGAGGATCTTTCCCTCAAAGAAGGGTAGGATGGTCTTGAAGCGGAGGTGTCATACAATACTGGCCCCTTTATCCTCATAAAATCCCTCTTCCCTTGCTATGTTTGAAAAAGAGGTTGGAAAATGTGCAAAGTAAAACATTGAGCACTGTGCTTCTGGGCCTACTAAGGCTGTGAATATATATATTTTTAATAATCAAATTTGATTAGGTTTTACAGTACAAAGCATCATCCACTGACAGTTACAAATAAGTTATATCATATTTCTGGACCTGATCATTGAACATTGATAGTTTCACATCATAATTACACATTTTACATAGTCGTCCATGTTAAGTACACCAACCACCCCATATTTTCTCCTGTTTTCGGGGGCAACCTCGAGCTTTGTAAATTGGTTGTTTTTGGCGCAAGGACCAATCAACACCCCTCCGCTACACCACTAGAGAGGGGGGGGTTCAGGACATTTCCCGTAGCGAGCGATGTCCCGCTTGGGCACTAAGGATGCTACCCCTACAAAAAAAAGTCCTCACTGAGCAGGAATTGCCAACTCCCTCCAAGAGCCCAAGAGTGCCTTCCGGGGGCCTAGTTCAATTTGGTGGCACAAGACCTCCGAGATCTCATGCCCCACCCCACTCCAGAAGGGTGTCAAGATCAGGCACGACCTGGCCACATGTTAAAAGTCAGCAGCTGGGGCGGAGCAGTGTGCACAAACGGCCTGTTCCACCCAGCCCATCCGTTGTAGTCTTTGAGGGGACAGGTATGTCGCATGGAGATAATTAATCTGGATCATCTGCAAGCATGAGGAATTTGCCAGTTACCTCCAGCTATATTTGATTAACACTGGATACATCCATGATTACATATACAGTTGAAATCCTTTGTTTTTGCTTGCCGCTGTGTGGGGGACTTGGCATCCCAGAGGACACCTGTTTACAGAAGGTGAGGAGGGGCCCAGCGGGACACCCACGCCGCGCCACGCTGAAAAGCACTGTCTGTCTCTCGCGGCGAGGGAAATCCTTTGTTTTTGCTTGCCGCTGTGTGGGGGACTCGGCATCCCAGAGGACACCTGTTTACAGAAGAGGAGGAGGGGGACATCAGGATGCCCACGCCGCGCTGAAAAGTGCTGTCTGTCTCCCGCTGCACGGGAAGCGCCCAGGGCAAAACCCGGGCCAAGGGCGCCCATCCTTGCCTGTCACTGACCGGAGCAGGCCTGGGCTGGGCCACCCCTCTGGCAGTTTGGATCTCATATTCATCAAAAGGTACTGTTTCCTTGTTTGCCCCCAATGTACTGTATGCAGGATTGTCCCAGGTACACAGGAGAGTGGTGATTAAAGTCGTCCTCCCTTACTAGGATATATGTGGCATATCTACCTCTGTGTAACTAACATTTGGACCTTTTATATGGACTTTCCTGGACTTTACTGGTTATTATTCTCCATATCTGGCCCGCTTATACTTTATACAGTTTGGTACAGGTGTTTGGTATTTAGGAGGCCATGAGTAAACGCAAGGCAGGTAATTCCCTGCCAGTAGCCGATAGTGGCCGGTCAACCATTGATTCATTTTTGGTGAGGGCAATTAATGTGGTCTCTCAAGAGATAGACATTGTTGAACAACGTCTCTCTGTAGGTGGAGGGCCTGGGAGTGGGATTACTGTGTCACTTAGCGATGCTACAGCCATACCCCCAGTAACTAAGAGCCCTACCAGGGAAGATAACGGCCTAGAGCCACTGATAGTTTGGCTGCCTCTGCAATTAACGAGGCAACACGATCCCCCAGTACCAGCATCACTCTCTTTAATCCCCCTACTCCAAAAAGGAAAAGGAAATGCAAAAAGACCCCTGATATGCCTGGAGGTTCAAGAAGACCAAATACCCCCAAGACCCCAGCCTCCTCTATCACAGAGGTTGGGACTATATCATGCAATTTGGGGGACTCACATCAGGCCTCACTACTGGCTGAGATTACCACTAGACTAGAAGCCCTGTTAGCACCAATTCTTGAGAAGTTAGAGGCCTTGTCTACTGAAGTTAAACAGATTAAGACACGCTATTCTATCATGCCCCTGGGACAAACTGAGAAGGGGTCTGACAGGGTATTTGTACCATCCACAACATTAACAACTAACTTACCATGGGATAATATAACGAGAATAAGTGCTAATGTAATTAAGTCAGGGATTGCAGGCACTCTACCTGACGCTACCCTCAGGGATCACATCGAACCACCGGTCTCTACATCCCAAACACAGACCCAACCCTGGTCAATTAACGCAACTACCACGCATTCATCACATGGAGAAATCCAATGAACTCCTCTATTAGCAGAGGTTAATACTGCCAACACAAGAGAAGCCAACGCTGTAGATGCCAAGACAACTATTAATTTACCCCCTGAATGTGTCCCCTATGTAGCAGTCATAGTCAACATCCCCCCATTACACCCGGGCCAAATAGAATCCTATGACTCACTAAAAAATAGGGTGATTCCTTGGCTCACCAGGAACTGCCACTTCCCGGTAAGGGATGCCCAACAAATTCTGTTTGTAAGAGGAGTATGCTTGATTGGCCCCCTGAGGAAAAACTATGTTGGGGATTGTATTGTAATCAATTTTAGGGAACCTAGGTGTGCCAAGAGTATCCTTATGGGGGTGGTACGTCATGCCCAATCTGAATATAACATGTCAACCCCAGCCCTTGGGTTTTTTCTACAGGCACCTCCAGTCCGCTATACCTAATATGACCAGACTAGGCCCATTAGTTAACCATCCCTCCGAGTGTATCCCCCATCCCAGCCACTGGTGGTTTCCAACAGATACCAGGTATTGAGTGACCTTCAGGATATCGATTGACATGAGATGAGGATGTATGTCAATCGACCGAAACATATAATGAAGGTGCCTCCATCCCACGAAGAGCAGGAAGACGATATATATATGGCCCCCAAGGACTATTGTGACACTGCCGCTATTTTATCTGCCCCCGTCTCCTTGTGAGGGTGTAGTGGATTCTACACACATAGGGGGGTCATTAGGATGTCGTAACGTTCGCCACCGCCGAGTCGGCGGTGGCGACCGTTACGGCATCGCAACGAGTAATACCCCCTGCCATATTATAATGGCAGGGGGTATCGCGGCGGACGCAAAGTGCGTCTGCCGCTTTCCCGCTGGTCGGCAATCGTTCCGATTGCCGGCTGGGCGGACTTGGCCCCTGATATGGTGGCGGTCCCTAGCAGGCACCGCCATCCATATTAGCATGCGTGCGGTCACAGGCCTTTCGATGGCGGCGATGCCGCCATGGAAAGGCTGGCGGGGAATTGCTTTGGGGGCCCGTTGCAGGCCCCCCCTGGGGGGTGCACTTGGGGGGTACCCATGGTACCCCCCTCCATTCCCATGCACAAGGTGGCAGGCACCGCACGGTGCCTGCCACGTTGTGCATGGAAATGCACAACATGTCAAATTGACTTTGCGGTGGGTGCTGCTGTAAGCAGCACCCGCCGCAATGTTCATCTGCGGAATGCGACCGCCAGGTTGGCGGTCGCATCCTAATCAGGGGTGCGGGACCGCCGCATGGCAGGCGGCCGGTCCCGTTACCACTGGGATGGCGGGCGGACTAAAGTCCGCCCACAATCCTAATGACCCCCATAGTAACTGCCCCACCCAATTTATCACTACCCAGTAGTAGTGGTCAAGGGACAGCAGATGGGTACAGAATTGCGACTTGGAATGGAGGGGGTTTTGCTAAGAAACAGGGCACCCTAGGATGGATGGAGTTTATACGCGACTTGGATATATTATGTATCCAAGAAACGTGGTGTACTGAGCCTGTTTATTTTGAGGGCTTTACGACACATTGGTTGGAGGCTGAGCCATTGGCAGCAGGGAGAGCCAAAGGGGGACTCATGGTCTTAATATCAAACAAACTCCCGGTAAGCTTAAAGAGGAAAACATCTACTGGCCCCCATTCACTAATTTTATGGTTAACATTTAGGGGAGGCCGGGATATGGTTCTGGTCAATTTTTATAACATTGTTTTTAATAATACCCAGGGGAGGGTGGTTCTAGGTCTTGAAGGAGGTTTGGGGACCCTAGTTCAGTCCATTACAAATAGTTTCATACTATTATTGGTCGGAGATTTTAATACTCACACATGCCCTCACTCTGATGTATGGGTATGTGGGATGACCAACGAGGCTGGGCTTGGTTACAAGTATTTTCCCCACAATGAATATGGTAACTTATTAAATTCTATGATCATCAAGTTCGATCTACAATTACTAGAAAGTGCCCAGGATAGTAATGAGAATCACATTCCAACCTTTATAGGGAGAAATTCTACTTCCATTATCGACCACATTTTAATTTCAGCTAATGCATGTAACTGGTGCGCCTCACCATGGGTTGCTTGCCCGGGTATGAGTGACCACTACTGTATAATCTTGTCAGTCTTCTTTTGGGGTAGGCCCACTGTTACTACCCCTAGTTGTGTTACAGACATTGTCCCATTTAGACCCAATGGGACCCGTATTAAGTGGAACGGAGTGGATCAGATCCAGTTTCTGCAAGATATTTGTACTAAGGGCTACAATTTTATCATGTGTTGTTTGGAAGATGTGGTTACCCCATATCAGATACTTTATAACTATATTGGCATTATCGCTACAATTGATGCCCTTTTGACTCGTCCCATTAAAATTGGTCCCACCAAATGTAAAGGCTGGTTCGACCATGCATGTACCATTGTCACTAGTGATCTGAAACTGGCTCTCTGTAAACGACCTAGAGACAATCTATTGATCAAATCCCTTAGATTTCAACACAAAGAGGTACTATTAGCTAGGAAAAAAGAACTACAAAATGAGGCATGGTTGAAACTGATCCAAGCAGCGGATACAGGAGATAGCAAACTTTCCTGGATACTGTTAATTCTCCTTTTTTAAAGGATGACTCTTTTCCAGAATTGCTTTCACATGTTACTTGTGACGCATGGGTCACCCATTTTACTAGTATTTTTAGCCCACAAATGGCACCAATGGTAACCACTCAAAATGAGGAACAATCGTTATATTCACCTGTACCCTTAGACATTACGCTACAAGAAGTGACATGGGCCCTGAAAGAAAGCAATGGGGATAAAGCCCTGGGACCGGATGGGGTCCCAGTAGATGTTTTTAAGAACAACGTTGAGTTATGGGTGCCAATTTTAACAAGGGTTTTTAACATGGCTGCGGAGACAACGACTCCGCCGACATGGGGCATATACATTATAGTTCCAATTTTTAAGAAGGGCAACAAATCAGATCCCAAAAATTATAGGCCTATTTCACTTCTATATTCATCGGTGAAAGTGATGATTATGGTCTTGCTAAAAAGACTAGAAGAATGGGCCTGGGATTACTCAATACTTTCACCCATGCAGTTTGGTTTCAGGAAAGGCCTGGGGACCTTAGAGCAATGCGTGAACCTTGATCTACTCATAGGCAAGTACACCTGTGCCAAAGGCGGCAGATCATATCTCTGTTTTGCTGACCTGAGCAGTGCCTTTGACTTAGTAGATCATACCATCCTTTGGTGCACTGTGCTTGCTATGGGGGCACCCAGGCCAATCATCTATTTTCTGGCCAGATTATATGAGGATTTGACGAGTAAAGTCTGTTATGACCCCAGGGGGGAATGCACCAATACCTTTGCAGTTAAGCAAGGCATTCGGCAAGGCTGTGTACTAGCGCCTCTGTTATTTACTTAGTTTATTGATGGGGTAGATGAGATCTTACAAGCAGTGCATGCCAATGCCCCCCAAGTGGCTGGGTGCCCCACACCTGTACTTTTGTATGGAGATGATCCTGTCCTGCTGGCCAGGACTCCAGTGGGGCTACATCGCTTAATGGATGCTTTTAGTGATTTTATTGCCTCTAGAAAATTGATTTTCAATAAAAGTAAAACCTATACCATGGTCTGCAGGTCACAGGATAAACAAAGCAGAAGATCTTTTATGGATCAATCGCCTGTGACAACGGTTGATACTTTCTGCTACCTGGGCATTACTTTTTCAGGTAACGGGTCGTGGACTCTAGAAATTACCAATGTCAGGAGCAAAATGGCTAGAAGCACCCATGGTATTTTTAGATTTTCAGCTAAATTGGGCTCTAGGCCAGTCAAGGAGATGACAACAATTTATAAGGCAAGGGTTTTATCGATCGCAACATATGGGGCTGGTATCTGGGGTTACCACAATAGTTCTGCGTTGCAGACGGAGGAAAATAGTTTCCTCAAACGCCTCCTCAGCCTACCCACCTCGGCTTCTTCAGAGATCATACATAAAGAAGTGGGGCTACAGTATCTTATAGATATAGTTGCATCTCGCCCATTACTGCTCTGGCACTCCATATGGTCTAAGGAGGAAACCAGCTTTACAAAATCAATCATTCTAGACTGTCTTTCTTTGGATAATGCCATGAAGATTCCCTGGTTAAGTTATATCAGTTCGCTGTACAGTAAATTATTTAAGATGTCAGTACTGACCAATCCCTCCCAAGTATCATTACTTAGGAAGCTGTTTATCAGAGAAATTTTTATGAATCATATGAGGGAAGCTCGGCTTGATTGCAAATACAGGAAACCAACTGTAAAGTTTTATTTAGCACTTACTTCTAATGTGGGCTGTCAAAATTATCTAACGTACATTCCCAACCTTATGCATCATTTTGTATTAGTCAGATTCAGATTGGGAATCTCCCACCATTTAGTGGCTTTCCCTAACATGAAAAATTGTCTTCCAGCCATGAGCCCTTGCCCATGTGATGGACAGAGCAAGCAGAGCACCGTGCACTTTATGCTGTTTTGTGGTTTGTATTCGGGTTTTAGGAACTATTATTTAAAACCACTTCTACTTGCGTATGGCAGTGGTTCGCATCTTGCCGCAGTAAAATACTTGTCCGAACTTAACAATGCCAGGGTTTGCCTTAATGTGGCACTTTTTATTTTAAATGCCTTCAATGCACGCAAAAGTATAGTTGTATCGATATAGTGACGACCCCTGACGATTTTTAAGTAATTGAGCTGCCTTTTTAAATATAACATTTTACATGTTTTAAATGTGATTACTTTGGCCCCATGTTGCAGACCAAGCGTCATCTGCTTTGTTTTTTATTACTTGATATTTTCCATGTGTAATGCAATCAGTTTTAATGTATGCACGTTTTTAGTTGTTATCAATTTTGGCCCCATGTTGCACATCAGATGTTATCTGTTCTGTTTTTTATACGTAATGTAATCAGTTTCGATGTATGTACACTTTTATGGTTGTTTTAAACATACTGAATAATGTATTTTTTTAACTGAACATATACAGTTGTTAACATTGCACTTCTTACAATTATGTGAACAAAATACGAACACATTTTAAATATGTTTTCATAGTTCCTTTTTTCTGAGAGGAAAACTCTCAGGGGCATATTCTCAAGGACTTATCGCCGAGTTAGCAGCACTTTATCGCAGCCAAAGTGGCGATAGATTTATCGCCCCATTCACAAGCTGGTGCTAACAGCCGATATCGCCAGTTTTCCTGCGATAGCAGCAGCAAAAAACATCGCCACGGATGCCACCGGCAACTAACGGTAATGAGATGCAGAGTAGGCATTCCTGTGCAAAAAGCCGAGAAAACACCACTTCGCAATATTCTTTACGACCAGCCAGATCGGCGATAAGATCCCAAAACAGGCGATAAGGCGCTTTAGCAGCAGGGATTTAACACCTGCTCTTACCTGATGTTAAGTCGGATGACAACCTGCACCACAAAAGGGAGCCCAGACCAGAGCCACACCTGAAGAACAACAGATGCCATGGAGCTACTGATCATGCAGCTCGGAGCCCCAAGAGGGCCACAACACCCACCGCCACCACACCCAGGCCCGCCACCCCCCCGGACCCACCCTGCCCCCCCCGGACTACCACAGAGGCAGCGCGGACAAAGACTGTGGACCTTCAGAAAACGCACCAGCCTCACAGACTTAACACCAGAGGATGTCATTGCCCACCACAGGCTCAAAAGGACAACCATCCTCCGCATCCTGACCATCATTGCCCACAAGCTGACGGTACCAACACAGCGGACAACCAACATCCCTCCGCAGACAAAGCTGCTGGCTGTGCTGCACCTGTTGGCCTCTGGTACCTTCCAACCAACAACTGCCAGAGTTGGAGGAGTCTCACAGCCAGCCCTATCCAAGTTCCTCACACCTGTCTTGGATGCCATCATCAGCTTGATACCCCAGCACCTTTACTTCCCACACACTGCGCAGGAACAGCTGTAGACCAAGCAAGGCTTCTACGCCATAGCTGGCTAACCGCACGTGTTGGGGGCAATCGACTGCACACATGTACTCCTCGTGCCCCCTGCCGCCACTGCACACAATTACCGCAACAGGAAGCACACGCATGCCATCAATGTGCAGGCAATAGTGGACCACCTGGGACTCTTCACCAATGTCGTCGCCAACTACCCAGGCAGTGTGCATGATTCCTTCATCTTCCGACAGTCCATCATCAACCAGCGCTTTCAGGATGGCACCTATGGGAATGCATTGCTCGTTGGTAAGTACCAAATGAACACACCACACACCTCAACTTCACAGTCATGCAACTCACGACTCTGGGAATGCACACGTTACAAATTCACATACAACATGCCAAACAACATGCCCACCTACCAGACACGACAGCACAACTTACTGTGGTAACCTGGGCTAGCCATGTACACAAGCCATCAATGGCATGGCACCTCAGCCACACAATAGCAGAATGTAGGGAGAGGTGGGAACCAGGCATGTGTGAAGGAGGCAAGTGACCCATGAATGAGAATGTACACAATGCCAAGTGTGGCGTGGATGTGCTGGCCAGACTGCAGTATGCAGACCACAGACAAGTCCATGTCGACATATACTGCTGGTGTTTGGAGTGTAGTGGACAGTGGATGCAACCATGTCACCCCAGGCAGTGGGGAAGATCGCGGAAATGTAGCTTGTTACGTCCCCCCCTGTAAGTGTGAGCGGAGTGGGCTGGCCCGGCGTACGCCAGGCCAGCATAGGGGTGTGAATAAAAAGCCCGTTGCTCTGGGCGTGGTTCTCTTCCGGAATGGCCAACGTGTCTGTCAGAGCGGCGCCTCTTAGCCCGCCACGAGGCCGACGCCATGAGCGGCGGTGCCTGCGATCCTGTGCGCCTGCTGCACCCCAGGCCGCTGGTCCCCAGACCCGTCTTGGCCGCCCCTGCGCAACCAGGCCTCACTGCTCACCTGCCGACACCGGCGTGTGTCAAAGAGGGCCCACCACGTGCCGGTGCAAGCTCCAAGCCCGAGGCCCGCGACCTTGGCAGCCTCCTCGGACCATCACGGCCTCCGCGACACAGGCCCCCAGCACTCCTTTCTCGTTGACGTACTCCACCGCTGCCTCCGGCCTACACTGCGGTCCAGTAGGTCACACATTTGGAACTGAGTCTTGATTTCATGATGGCCGTTCATATGTTAATGGCAGCATTTATATCACAGTACTCCCTTCGATCTGGTGCCACCAACTCTGTGCATCGCAAGCCAACGACACGTGTCTGTGGGCCCTTGATGACTACTGCCTCCAGCCTACACTGCGGTCAAGTAGGTCACACATTTGGAACTGAGTCTTGCTTTTTTCATGGCAGAGTTCATACCATTGTACAGGCCTCATCCCAGACTGCATCCCCTTTCAGCTCTGGTGCCACTAACTCTGTGCCCCGGAATTCAGGGACACTCTCTGGTTGAACTTTGGTGGCGTCTGAGTCTATGGCCTGGGGATTGTCTTCATCATCATGTAGCTGATACTGACTTGGTGTTAAAAATGAGTCTGTAGCATTCATCTCCTCCATATTGCCTGTTTATGCTTGGTTCTGCCCTCTGCATCATGCCCTGGAAGAACACCTTCCACTGTCCCCCGAAACACTCCGCGACATTCACCTTCGACATCGACGAGGACCCGCTCAGCTCCCTTGGCCCTACCTCAGTGCACCGCAAGTCACCGTCCCGTGGCGGTGTGCCTGTGACGGCTGCAATGCATCCGGGGCCACTAACTCTGTGCAGCTCAAGTCGTGGACCCTTGCTGTTTGAACTTTGAACTTCTGATTGTCTGATCACTGTTGTAGTTGTTGCCAGCACCAACCACTCCCTGAGGGCTGGCTTACACTCACCACACACCCATCCAGCACAGGCGTCACTGGACATGTGACCCTGGCAATAAAAGTGGCCGGGAGCACGTGCCCATAACCAGTTCCACAAACTATCTAAGTGTGTCCGTGTGGTCATTATGTATGCATGAGGGCCCCGGGCCCTACCACATTACATTGTGCTGTGTACAGCGGACACAACCATGTCACCTCAGGCAGTGGGGAAGACCTGGGACATGTAGCCGTGTCGTACCCCCCTGTAAGCATAAGCGGAGTGGGCTGGCGTACGACAGTCCAGCATAGGGGTGTGGATAATCAGCCCGGGGCTCTGGGCGTTGCTAAGTGTTGGCCTTGCCAAGGAAGTAACTAATGCGTGTGTCTCTGTTGTAGTGTCGGCGCCACCCATCCCGCAATGGACAATGTTGCGATGTAGCATGCCCCCGGAGTGCGGGCTCGGCCGAAGGGATAAATGAAGGAGCGCAAGCCAGCTCGGGGTCCGGGATCATATATGCTAACTGTTGTGTGTGTCGCTATTACCGCAGCATAGGCCAAAGGTCTACCCTCAACCGCATCGCGAGTACAGCCAGCCATGAACTCTACATCTGTGTCTGCCCTATCCTTACCGTAGGCCTACACACACGTGGCCGCCCACCTTCAACGCACAACATCACAGTGTCGTTGTCAGGCTTGTGGACATGCGCAGACAGACATGACAATGGTGTGCCGTAGGAGTGCAAGTGATGCAACTGCGCTGCGCACACTAGTAAATAGGCTCGGGGGAGGGAGGAGCAGCAGTGAGGCTATGTAATACATACTGATGCCGCTCATTTGCTACAAGCAGTACCTGTCAAACATGAATCACTAAGTCACACATATCACACACCAATGAACTAGTGAGCCTGCCAACACATCATGCAGAACCAACTTTTGACTCATGTCTCTCTGCACTGTCACAGGTGATCAAGGATATGCACTCTGCCCTTGGATGATGACACCCCTCTGAGCCCCGAACACACAGGCCCAGAGGCAGTACAATGCGGCCCACAAACGCACCAGGGGCATCGTGGAACGCACATTTGACGTGTTGAAGTCACGTTTCAGGTGCCTGGACATCACAGGCGGAAGGCTCCTGTACAGCCCAGGCATCGTGTGCAAGATGATCGTTGCATGTTGTGTGTTGCACATACAAGTGCCAGATGCACCGGACGATGATGAGGAAGATGAGGCAGGTGGACCAACCCCACTGCAGCAGCAGGAATAGCCCGTAGGAACACCATCATTGACAATTTCTTCGCATGAGCACGTCACATTGTCACAGTCCTTAGCAATCATGGGACAGTACAAAATGACCACAGGCACAGCATGTGAAAATTAACTCATTACAACACACATTCCCTGTGTGCATGTTACTCCTCTGTACAAGCACATCACTCTGACAAGTGTAAGGGCAACATGTAGTGCTAACAATCTCATAAATTGGAAATAGATGGTGGGTGTGTCACCTCTGCACAGAGAGGCTGTTTAGGGTGTCACGTATTCGAAATGCCATTTCTGTGTGTCAAAGATAGTACGGAATCCCACTCATCAGCGTTTCACATGTGTCCCAAATCATTACATATAGGCTGTCATTTGTGACCTACAATTGACAACAGGGCTTCTTTTGGGATCAAATATGTAGCAGCATGATGCAGGGATGCACCCTGTGACTCAAGTCCCACAACATGAGCTACATGGACGTAAGGGGGAATCACTGCCCCTACATTCGTCCATGCTTTCATACTTGATTATTCATAGACATGACACATCTGTGTGTATTAGAATGTATTATTCACGTTCAGTGGAGTGTTGAAGCTGTCTTAGTACTGGGCCATGCAGACAACACTTTACAATGTTGCCCCGTGGAGGGCCAGCCAGAGTCCTTTAGGGATTGACAAGTTACTCGGAAGGGGAAGAGTCCAGTCCGCAGGCTGATTGCTGTGTCATTGTTGAGCATAAAAAATATGGCAGTCCATGTCGAGGTCCAAGGTTAGTGTCGCAGAGTGTGTCGGGGGACAGTGGAAGGTGTTATTACAGGGCATGATGCAGAGGGCAGACCCAAGCAGAAACAAGCCATATGGCGGAGATGAACGCTACTGCTTCCTCCTTAGCACTGAGGCAGATTCATCCTCATCTTCGTCCTCTGACGTTTCATGTGCCTCACATGTGGGTGGTGGTGTTTGGTTTGCAGCCCTGTGTGACACTGACACATCAGGGGCCGGAGATGTGGATGTAGAAGTAGCAGCAGCATTCATCTGCGCAATGTCTTGTGGCATCACTCCCATGATGAGGATCTGCAGGGCATGGAAGATCCCATCTACAGCTTTCTCGTGTGCAGCCGTGGTAGCCATTCTTTGCACCTGCATCCGCTCCATGTTCTCCATGACCCTCTTCATGTTTCCCAAATCACGGATGACATCGCTGTAACCACTCTGACTAGACAGTTGTTGTTGTCTCAGAGTCATGACTCCAGCGACGCCAGCCATGGATTCTTGGATGGCATGGTGCAGACTGTGGGTGTCTGTTAGGGAGTGTAAGTGGTCCCTGATAGGACTTAGACACCCACGTATGGCATCTAGTTTGGCTGCCATGAGGTCGAACCCCACCCGCACCTGTTCAGCCAGCTCCTTCTGGCAGTCTAACACACAGCGTTGGAACGCCATGTGTTCTTCGGTGAGGTGCTGGGAGCCAGACGTGGTGGTGGGTGCTTCCTGCTGTGTGGTCTGTGCAGGGAGTGGTATCACCTCGATGGTGCTGGGCTGCCCTGCTACTGGAGGTGGGGTGCGGAGGTTGTCCATGAACCATTGGAGTTCGTCAAAGTCGATGTCCTGGGGGTCGTCTCCATCATCGCAGATGTGATGTGGGGTCTGCTCTGCAGGAGGTGTTAATTGTCCCTCTGCAATGTAAAGGGGAGATGCAGTTTCACAGTGTGTTCCATGTATGTTGACGCATTGTTCTAGTTTACATACAGACTGCATGACAATGTACATTGTGACTGTTTGTGAGGAGATGCCTATTTGATGCGGGACAGTGGACATTTGTACTACATCACGGATGTTAGGTTGTACTCGTACATTGTCATCTCACAGTTTCCTGCTATGCCAGATGTGATTGGCCATTTTGTACACACATGTGGCACCAGTTGTGTCCTGTGTTCTGTTGTGAAAGTGTTGCAGTTTGTATCACATTGTTGTCAATGTTGAGGTACTCTTATTCTTATGTGTGTGTGCTGCATTGTGGGTGAGTCGCCCCTGCAGCTCTGATTTGGCTGCCCCTTATCCCTTTCAGGCGGTGTGCCTTTGACTTCTGTGCTTCTACAGTGCTGAGATGTTGTGGACTTGGGTAAATTGGGCTCTTGGTCGAGTTGTGACTCTTGGGCATGGTTTGTCCGCAGATGTGTTGTTGACGTCAGGGGTTGTTTGTGCACGTGGATGTGTCAGAGTGTGACCTGCTCCTTTCCGGATGTGGTCCACACTCAGTCACCTCAGTGTCGTGGCGTGCACCATGTCATGATAATTTGACTGCAGCCATGCTAATCGTCATGCAGTGTCACTTGCATTGTCAGTGTGGCTCATGGACCCGCAGCTTTGCTGGGTTCAGCACATGTGTATGGGTTTGTTGTGAGATTAGTGATGTGTGGGGAGGGCCCCCTCCGGGCACATTGTCGACGGGGGCAAACTTGCTGTTTCTATGTGTGCTGCAATATGCCAAGGAGATCAGGGACATGATCCAGAGTCATTGTGGGTGTGCAGTGTGCTCTACTTAATTGTGCAATAGAAAACAATCTCTCCATTTCTGTATTATTTTCATCCTGATAACTTTCATCACCGCCCAGAAGCAGCAAGTATAAAAGTGTTGACTGTGCCTTAATTATTCAAGAGGGCTTGATAATACACAAGCCCAATCTAATAGCAACTTAAATGACAACCACAATTAAGAAAATTTTAACAATGAACTCAAATACCTTAATACCCCAAGGTCTGAAAACCCACCTCAATCACACCTATATGCAGTTTGGATTCAGGTCAGGCAGATTTATCTCTTGTGTAGTTTCTTGACACTCTCCTTAATGATATCTACATGATCATGTATGCTAAGGTAAGTGTCATGAAAGTGAGTGCAGCAGCCAGTCACTGTGATCACACAGACACCCCCTTTGTATACTGGTAGATAATCTAGAACCATTCTATTCTGAATCAGCTTTTTGTCATGACACCTGATCCAGCGCAACCCCTAAATTCTGAAACCAGGGACCAAGGGAAATCTCATCACACATAAATTGCTTTACCAAATAACGGGGCACATCACACATTACCCATAAATGATCCCTGAGGACAGGCGCTGGATTTGGGGTTTTTTTTTGTCAGTTTTATTAAACACTATATCTCATATCAATAACCATTATTTTTATTCTGACTATTAGTAATTTCAACTTCTTCTTCTTTTGGTTGATGGACCATTAGTTGAAGAGTTGATGGTGACTATGATTAACTAAACAGTTTAATACTTAACTAAATAACCACAAAGTCACTTTTTCAGTTAATGATTTTATATTATTAAATGCTCTTAAATTGATCATCAGTGCATACACAAGATTGCATATAAGAGAACAAATGATCAAGCAATGTAATCAAAATGAATCATTTGCATCGATATCAAGCGTGCATAGGAATAGGGAAGAGGAGGTACAGCATAAATACTTGCAAAAATATACTTGCAAATTAAAAGCAGTCAAGGAGGTTAATACCCACCAAAGAATCAGGAAAACCACTTCCTTGGCCGAGGTTGTGGAAAGAGGTCCCCAAAGATAGGCTCGGAGGACAAAGTCAAACAGGACAGATGCAGCAAAGTTTACTATACTAACAATTAGAATTTATCTCCCACTTAATCTACCTCCTCGGTCGCAGTCTCCTCCCAAGCACTCCCGCAACGTTCTCGTACCTAAAGGTTCTCTTTCTCTGTGCAGGGCTGCTCTTTCTGTCTTAGATCTTTTCTATGAGATCTGGTCTGTGTTCTCTCTAGGTTCTCGTCTGCGTTCTCATCTGATCTATTCCGCTCCACTCTTGTTCTGCCACACCCCCAATTGGGACATCAGTTATACCTTTCTGCCTAATACACTTTCTTACAATCTTGCAGTATCGGTAGAAACTCGGACTGTGATTGATTGTCGTAAATCATACTAGGGTCGCCTCATCCAGTTCTCCCCACAAATCCATCCTATACCGGTTCTAACAAAGGAAGGATTTAAGACCATTGCATTCATATAAGTCTAGCATTCATAATTAAACTTTTAGCAACAATGTTCATTATAATATCCGCTTCCACGTTGTATTGCACGTAGTGATGGCTGTTCCCACAGTCGCTGTCGCATCTTGGCACATAAATAATAAGACACAGGTCAACATGGCCTTCACACCGATTGCATCATCGGGTACACTCAGCAGTCTGCGAACAGGCAACCCATTTTGGCACATGCGCACTCCGTACCGACTAGGTCAGCTGCATGCTGGCTTGAACGAGAGGCCATTTTCATGCAGGCCCAATCCCGTACTAAAATAAATAAACACAAAAGAATATTAATCCTTTTGCTGCGTGCGTCGGCCAACGGTCGTCGCGAGCACTACCTCGGTAGTGCTGCGCACGTCCGTTGGCCGACGCGGCCCCGCCCGCTTAATAGAACGTTCCGCACTGGCGCGGAACGTTCGAAGCAGCAAAAGAGTTAATTCATGAAAATAAACCCATTATGTTTACCTCCCACCATACTAATGCCCTGTGTTAAATAAATCCTAGCGAAAGCTATTAGTTTAAAGCAGACTTCTTATTATTCGTGCACAACATGCAAAATGTGCAATGTACAACACAGCATAAACATCCATTAGTACAGTTTTTCAATGCGCAACAATTAATACGTACTCATGCCAATATGATTTAGTATATTATGTAAATTGCGTTTGCCCCCTGTGTAGATGTGTGTATCTGGAGTTGATTAGTTCATGCAATTAATACATTATTATAGAGTTGCTTGACTTTATGAGGATGTATTTTACAAACCTCACTGCATCAATACCCCCTTTGATGGTTTTACCATCATAAAATCCCAAAACATGCGGTTTTTCAAGTTATATAGTTGTTATTTTGTCTTTTGACCCTTGCTCTTTACATTTTTCATACAATTTTTCTTTAAAACCTTCCATCTCTATTTCCTCTATCTCTCTTTCCCTTTCTTTATGTTCTTTACTCAATTTCCTTTCTTTCTTTCCCTTGCGATTTTTCTTCACACAAATATAAGTCATTCGTATCATGAATATCATGGTAACTAATAAAATTATTGGCACTATTATTCTCACTACTAAGGAACTACCTATAGAAGAAAACCAATTGCTTATAGTAGAGAAACCTTTACTTAGTCTCTCCCAAACATCGTCAACCTCTAGTTGAGTTACTTCCTTATGCAAATTAGTGATATTCTGAATGTATCCTTCCAAATTCTTACTTTTATCTGGAATGTAAGTGCAACAATGTTGAACTTTCAGCATTCCACAGACTCCACCCAACTTTTGCCAACAATATATTAGGGGCAAGTCGATTTTGCATAACCATAGATCTCATAGCAATCATTTCAGTGTCAATCATTAAGAATCCTCCAGCAGTATCTGTTGATAAACGATCAACCACTGTGGATAATTGTCGAATTTTTTATGCATTCAGTGTAACTCCAACTCCAGGTATCAATGCTCCAAATATATCACCTACAATTTCTGGAAAACTTTCTCTTTTTACACAGATTATTCCTTGCCTTACTTCATCGATTCCATTTGTACTTTTGTCTACATGATAGACTTTTGGAAAGACAATCCCAAGGTAACATGTCCCATACCAGTGATCTGGCAATCGATAATAGGCTTTCCTCCCACAGACATAATATATACCAGGCAAGACAGGGTCAGTTCCTCCCTTTAATCCCCAACCCCCAATAATGTTATAGGTATCTTCACATTCACTGGAACTGATGAAATAGGAATTATAATAGTCTAATCCCTACGTAAGCATAATTTTCCCTTCTGCGACCAATCCAGAGCCATTGCAGCATAAGTCTCACTTTTGTCATAGTTGCCTTCTCTGAAAACCCAAGGTGGTGTTTTCAATTTCTCTTCAACAGCTTTTTTCTGAAACTTAGCCCTTCTTTCCTCTACCATCTCTAAAAATATTTTCTCTTCTCTTTCCAGTCTACATGTTAAGTTATTTTTCTTAGCATAAGCTATACCTAAATGTTTTGTTGTCAAGAAAAAATCTCCCATGACATTTGCATGTGCTATCTTATTCAACTCAGGTACTACAGTAACTTTAGAGAAGATTGTATCTACATTTGAATAATAGTAATCTAGTTTACCTGTTCTATACAACAAACTTGATAAGACACTACAGGTCACACCATAAGTCAAAGGAAGGTGATGGTAAGTCACACCTTCGGAAACAGATAATGGCAACTGTATACATAACAGTCACTCACATCCATTGTTTCTACATATTCGTAAAGTAATTTAGTGAAAACATTTGGGGAAAAATTAGTAACTAATCTGTTGTGATGTAAACTACTAGCATCTATTTGATTCAAGTGAGTAATTGGTGTTTGTCTAATGTCAGTGTCTATCCTTGGACCTGTTAAATTGCTAGGACGTGGTGTATCTTCTTTTATCAAATGTAAAGGTATTACGATTGTCAATATTATCCAGAATGCTATCAATATACACAATAAACATAAGCAAACCTTATAACATCTACACATAAGGCTACATCTAGGTCTAGTTTCTGGTGTATCTGCCATAATAATATTAATAGAATGTAGTGTGATCCCACACTTCAAGAGCTTTCTTCTTTACCCCTTCTTTTATTTTAACTTAATCCATTTTTCCAGAACGTCTTCAGAGAACTTTTTCAGTTGATAACACGACACCTTAGTTTGTTTTCAGTCTCTTAAGGTGGATTTAGATCACTTTTCTCTTCTTGTTCGTTGTCAGTGCTGTTTCTTCTTTTGTTTAAATCTTCTTCCTCAATCTCTTCTAACACTATATAAATCCATTCAGGTGACTTGAACTTTTTGTTTGGTTTTCTCACTCTCTTTGGTCGCAGCACTGATTCGTCATCTGACTCTCCTTGTTCTAACTGATCTGAAGTTTCGCTTATTTGTTCTAACCTATTTTCTGGTCTTCCTTTCACCACTCTATATTTCAGTCTTTTAACTCCACTTGGCCACTGCTCGTCTTTCCTTGCTCTCTTTGGTTGAACTACTTCTTCTTCTTTATTCAATTCGTACTTCCGTTTCCTTGTTCCTACTCTAAGTTTGCTTTCTTTTTCTTCTTCTTCGGTATTTCTTTCACCTACTTCTTTTCTACACTTTCCCTTTTCACCTAAAATTTGTCTTTCTTGTTGTTCAACAACAGTTTCTTCTGTCCCAGTAGCTGGTGCCCCATTTACTTGACTTGTGCTAAGCAATTCATCATCAAGCTGCTCTTCAGAGTCTTTTGGTTCAGGTTCACCAGTTTCAGAGTCTATTGCTTTGACCTCACCAATTTCTTGTGCTTCAACCTCTGATTCAGAGCTTGTACTTGAGATCTCCAGATGCTGCTCTACTTGTGGTTCAAGTGCACTTGGGACTCGCTGAGTGTGACTGGCAAGGATCCAATTTGGTAAACCAGCACACTTTACTGCTGTAGTTGTCACTAATATGACCTGATATGGTCCTTCTCAGCGGGGCTCTAGGCAAGTTTTTCTTTTATGCCTTTTCATGTGAACCCACTCACCAGGGCTTAGGTCATGAGCTTGAGTCTGCTGTGTTGTGGTCGAGTATGCTCCAACCTGATGAAACACAGAACGTACCACATCAGCCAATCCTTTGCAATAGTCAAGGATGAGATCATCAGATATATTTATCAATTTGTTCGCAGGTACAAATGCTTGTCTCATTGCTCTTCCCATCAATATTTCGTGCGGACTCAATCCTGTCTTTTTGTCAGGAATGCTTCTGAGACTCATCAAAACTAGGGGTAAAGCGTCAGGCCATTTCAGTGCTGTGGATCTACACACTTTACCTAACCTACTCTTGATTGTGCCATTTATCTGCTCTACTATTCCAGAAGCCTCTGGACGATAGGCACAATGAAGTCTTGGTTGAATGCTCAAGGCCTCACAAATCAGTTTGATTAATTCACTAGTGAAGTGCGTCCCTCTATCTGTTTCCATAGTGACTGGGATACCATATCTAGGAATGTATTCCCTCAACAAAAGTTTTGCCACCGTCAGGCTGTCATTCCTTCTTGTGGGATAAGCTTCTATCCATCGGGAAAACAAACACACAATTACTAACACATATTTGAACTTATCACATGGAGGTAACTCGATGAAATCGAGTTGTAGTCTGGTAAAAGGACCACCTGCCCTCCCTATTGTTCCCATACTAACTACTGTTTTTCTTCCTGGTTTTTGCTGTTGGCACATCAGGCATCTTTAACAAAGGCTCTCTGAAATAGTCCTGAACTTAGGATTAAACCAGGTCTGTTGAAAGGATCTGACCATGGCGTCTCGGCCTATGTGTGTCATTCCATGATACATCCTTGCATATGAGAAAGTAAATTATCTGGCATGACTGGTCTTCCATCAGTGTATACCCATACATCGTCATCTTCCCGTCTCTTACAACCTACTTTTTCCCATTGCTGTCTCTCTTCCTCATCTGCCTCTTCCTGCAGTTGTCTCACTTCATCCCAAGTTTCAATAGTATTAGTAAACATAAGTTGACAAACCGTATGTTCTTTTGCTTTTCCCCGATTTATGGAAGTCTCATTCTTTGCACAATATTGTGCTACTTGGTCAGCAAATCTGTTGCCTTTAGTCACATAATCATCTCCTGACTTATGTGCGGCACATTTGACCACTGCAATTTGTTTTGGCAATTGTAATGCTTCCAGTAATTCTTTTACAAATTGACTATTCCTAATGGGGGACCCCGAAGAGGTCAGGAATCCCCTCTGCATCCATAGTTCTCCAAAATCATGCACAACGAAGAGAAGAGGAAGAGGTGCGGCGCAGCGGCCAGGGCGACTGACGCTGGAATCTGGGGCTCACGGTTCGATCACCGGCGGCAGGTCAGCCCAGCACCATGTGACTCTGGGCAATAGCTTGCTTAATCTTCCCGACGGCCCCCAACGCCGGGATGCCTTCGGGTAGCTGTTCGTGCTTTACAAATACTGGATTTACATTTTACAATGCCAAAGCCATATTGACTATCAGTAATTATGGTCACTTTCTGACGTTTTCCCAATTTACAGGCATGAATTAGAGCTATCAATTCAGCCACTTGTGCAGATCTTATCCCTTTTAGACAGGATGCTTCCAGGATTTCTGCTACAGTACAGACAGCATAAGCAGAACTTAATACACCTCTTTCAGTTCGCAAACATGAACCATCAACAAACATCACACGATCTGATTCCTCAAGAGGAACGTCCTTGATGCCAGGAGGATGGGGCTTGGTACAAAACTCAGTCACATCTAAACAATCATGTTCAGCTTCATCCTTTACTTCTTCATCCCACACATCTGGCAATAGAGTAGAAGGATTCACATTTGTACATCTTACTATTGTCACATTTTCTGCTCCCAGAATCACTCTTTCATACCTAGTCAGCCGACTATAGATGAGGTGCTGTGTCCGTGTCCTTGTTAAAAGGATTTCAACTGAATGTGGCACATACACTCTCACAGGATGACCCATTATGATCCCTTCACTCTGTTCCAGACTCACACAAGTAGCAGCTACTGCTTTCAAACATCCAGGAAATGCGGCAGCCACTGAATCTAGAGTAGCTGAAAAGTATGCTACAGGTCGTCTTGACATTCCATGCCTTTGAGTTAAAACAGCAAGTGCACATCCATCTCTTTCACTGCAATATAATGCAAAATCCTTTGAATAATCAGGCATTCCCAATGCCGGAGCCTTACACAAACTATCTTTCAGTTTAACAAAAGCATCCATAGTTTCTTCATCCAATTTAACTGGATCTTTCACATCATTCCTCGTTAACCTCTGTAGAGGTTTTGCCATCAGTGAAAATCCACTGATCCACTGTCTGCAATATCCAACCACTCCCAAAAACATTCGCACTTCTCTCTGTGTCGATGGAGGTTTCATGTCCTTAATCACTCTAATACGCTCTGATGTTACCTTTCTAACTCCCTTCTCAATCTTATGACCTAAATATTGGACTTCTTGTTGGCAGAATTGCAGTTTCGCAGGGGACACTTTATGTCCACCTTCTGCCAAATGGTTCAGTAAAGCGACTGTGTCTGTAACACAGGCTTCTCGAGTCTTTGATGCCACCAGTAGGTCATCAATGTACTGAACCAAAACAGACTCTTGAGACATTTTCAAATCCTCCAAACACTTTTTCAATATCTGATTAAAAATTGAAGGACTCTCAGTATAGCCTTGAGGAACTCGGCACCATGCCAGAACACGATCTCCAAACCGAAATGCGAACAAATACTGGCTATCTGGATGCAGGGAAATCGAAAAGAATGCATGACACAAATCAATCACTGTATACCACTGCATCATGTGGAATTTGGTATAGAATCACTGCTGGGTTTGGCACAACAGGACAACAAGGCACAACAATTTTGTTTACCTTTCTCAAATCTTGTACTATTCTATAAGTTCCATTTGGCTTTTTCAATCCCATAATAGGTGAATTACAAGGACTACTCATTAATTCTTTTAAAATTCCTTGTTCAATCATTTGATTAAGTACAGGAGTTATTCCTGCTATAACTTCTGGCTTCATTTTATACTGTGGCGTATTTGGATAGTTAATACCATCTTTCACTGTGATTCTAATTGGATCCACTTTCTTCATCAACCCAATCTCCTGTCCTGTGAAATCCCATACTTCCGAATTCACTACCTTCATTAATTCTTCAGGCACACTCTTGTCTGTAAGAAGCGAATATAACTCATTCACTTCTGTTCCTTGCTTTGCTAACACCATTTTAAATGCAACATCCTCATCAGGTGTCTGAAATGCAATACCATCCGGTGTGCAGTAAATTGTGCAATTCATTTTGCACAGTAAATCCCTTCCTAACAAATTCACTGGACTTGAGTCACACACTACAAACCGATGCATGTCTTTAAAGGGACCAATATGCACTTCAATTGGTTTAGTAACTGGAGTATTTATCTGTTTATTTGAGACTCCTACTACCTGGATAGTTTCTCCCGAGAGGGGTAGGTTTGGAATTTCTGCTGCTCTCACAGTAGAACGGGTAGCACCAGTGTCCACAAGAAAGGTGATATCATTACCTTCCACTTTTCCATCAACAAATGGACCTGACTGATCTACCTCTAGAGTAGCGCCAAGCACGCACTCTTCCTCCCCCCTCAGGCACCGTCATTGATTTGATTCAACATCACTTCCATCACATTGCAACCAAAATTGGGGAATCACATTGTTGCGGGGATTCTGCACATATACAGAACTATGCGCAGGAAAACAGGACCTCGGTGTATAGTGGTGTACCAACCATCCACCTTAGTGCCCAAAATCCCAATCCGACTAGCTATAGTGTCTCATTCATTCTCCGTACTGTAGCGAAGCTACCAATGATTAGACATCCCAGAACACGGACTCTTTCAGGAATAGCAGGAGCAAGAACACTCTTTCATTACTCGCTCATACTTGTCCACAACGTACGTATTAAGAGACACAGTATAGTTTAAAATGTTTATTTCAACTAACGTGCTCTAAGACACAGTACACGTGCCAGTACTAGCAGCATAATGCATAAAAACAAAACAGTAAGCATTGTTACAATTCCATAGAATACAAACGGGGACAGCATTTTATAAAGACAGTGGATAAAGGACTATACGGCCTTGCCACCCTCCCCGTGCTAGGAACTAGTTTATTATAAAAATAGAAGACCTCTGGGCTTTGTCAGGGGGACCCCCATACCGCAAGAACTAGATGCAAGGTTTACATCATCGGACAAGCACAGCTCTTCTCTCTGGAAAGGTTTTTCTCCAAGTGCCTTCAACAGTGAGATCACAATATTGAAAGCACACAAATTTCTCCAGTGAAGCTGTATGTCATGTTATGTCTAACTGCGAGGGGCTGACCAGAACAGCAAAAACAAGGGACGTTGTTTTTCGACCTTGTACATTGTGTGCAGACGAAAACCACAGAGAACATGAGAAAAGGTGAAAGGCAAAAAGGCAGACAGTTCTAATGTGAACAGTCACAAGCAGAGTCTGGAAAAACAAAGTCAAAGAGGAACGTGTCCAAAGGAGGCATCATGGCAGCTAGGCCTAAGCTAACTTAGCAATGTCGACAATGAGGCCACAATCCACACCACACCCTCCCTTGGTCAGTCCATAGGTTAAGACATAGGATGAAAACAGAGTTCGAATAGATGGAGCAGAACGTAAACGTCTATAGGTGGGAAATGTCCTTTTGAAGGAAAGGGAGAGTAAAAAAAATTTTGGGGAAACGTTGAAAAAAAAAAATCCGAGTGTGGGCAAGATGGCGGCCGTGACTTTGGCCGAGTGAGCGGACCTCAGCCCTCTCCCAACTCCTCTCCCCCTCCGGGCAGTAATTTGTGGGGAATACGGACTTACCGGCATCGTCTTCAGTAGGCTTCAGCAGTGTTTCGGCTCCGTTATTTTGTTAATGATTTGGCGGACCTGGTTTTGGATTAGGGCGGCTCCACTTCCATTCCGCCTGGTGATCTTGGGAATCTGTAGCGGTAATTCAACGATGCCTCCCAAAGCAACCATCAAGGCTGGAAAGGCCCGGGGACCGCCGACAACCTTAGACAGTTCTGGCAGGCTGGAGCAGACTCGGGTCAGCCCTGATGCAGTCGGACCCAGGAGCGGTAAACCAACAACAGCAACTGGGGGATCACCCGATCCTCGGGAGAAAAGGAGCGCTTTGATCCGTGGGAGACAGACGGTCCCCGCGTTATTTAAAGCGCAATCCAGTAAAAATAAGAATTTGCGGGACCCGCCGGTAGTAGAACAAATGAGCGGAAAAATTCCCGCTCCCCCGCTGACTCTTGAACCTTCAACTTTGCGTGAACAGACAGCAGTCCTGCAGACAAGTGGCAGCTCTCAAAAATCCGATCTCGGAGCAGCAAGGGCTGGAGATCTAATCTCTATCAGTGGGGGCAGGTCTGATGAGGTTTTCCAGGCACCGACAGTGGATGAATCCGGTGAGCTGAAGGGCTCAGCACTAGTACAGGACCAGTGCATTCTGGGGGATGGAGTTGCTTTGACTCTGGATCAGCCAAAGCTGGCTACAGTGGTGCTTTCTAGTGCCGCCGCCTTCCCGGAATCCATTCCCTTATCATTGAGAGAAGAGGAGTCTGCAGATAACTTCTTCTCCCTTTCAGATCATTCCAGCCAATCAGGGGATGATTGTACTGGGAAAGACTGGGCTGCGCAGGAAAGCGATGATAGCAGCTTACAGTGGGAGGTAGAAGGCAGTGCCTCAGCTCAGACTGGTACAGTTCGTAAGCTGAAAGAGCCAGGCACCTTTCCAGATCATGGCGCAACCGGACCATTTACTTGGGATTACTCTTTCTCTACTCAGCTAAACGGTAATGGGAATGCACTTGAAGTAGCCCAGGCTCCGCCGACGGCCACTGATGATAGTGCGAGCGGCCCTGAAGATATCACACTGGCTACAATATATCAGAGTATCATGGCCCATCGCTCTGAAACCAGAGCAGAGAGCTCCAGGACACAAGGAGCATGTCGCAAATTGCAGAACTCAATGCGCCGGATGGCGAAAACATGCTCAGATTTTGCCGTAAGAATTAGTGAAGCTGAGACACGGATCTCACAATTAGAGGATGAATTGGCTGTACAGAAGCAGTTGACGGAAACCATTAAAGTAATGAAAGATGACACAGTCTGGAAACTTACTGATTTGGAAAATAGAGCAAGGAGGAATAATCTGCGGGTCCTTGGTGTCCCTGAAGGGAAAGAGGCGGAAGATGTCCGGCAGTTTATAATTGAACTGTTTGAAGAGGCATTTCCAGAACTGCAGTGGGATTGGAAAGTCCAAATCCAGCGGGCACATCGGTTCCCCTTTCATCAGCGCCAAAGGAAAGGTCAAGTGGATAACCGCCCTCGGGCTATCCTAATTTGTTTGAATAACTTTTTGGCGAGGGAGGCACTGTACGACTTGGCGAGGCCGGACAGGAAAAGAGTTGCGAAAGACTGCAGTTTCTTTCTTAGGCCTGACTTCTGTCAGGCCACGGTCGAAAAGAGGTGGCTTCTGCGCCAATTAATACCACTCTTTCAGGCAAAGGGGGCACAGGCTTATCTCCTTAATCCTGCTAAATTAAAGGTGGTTTATCAGGGGAAAACCCACTATTTCCAATCTGAGATCCAGGCTAAGGAATTCTCATCCTCATTATGATGGCAGAAAATCAGTATAGTATGTCTGATGGGGTGTGGTGGCCTTATCTCTTTCTTATTTCCCCCTTCCTTCTCTCTTTTCTAGTCTCTTTTTTTTTTTTTCTTCTTATGAGTATAGTATGAGGGTTTTGCTGGGTATCAACAGATGAGAAATCTAATTGTAGAGTAAAGAGATGTATTGTCTAGTTGCTGGAGGGGGGTAGTTAGTTGGGGGGTGGTTCAGCTCAGCATCACCTGGGACTTACAGTCCCTATGCCCTTTTTGGTGGGTGAGGGGTGGGTTGGGTGGGCTGGTGATGAGGGTGGTGAGGGTGGTGAGGGTGAGGGGAGGGCTGGGGGGTTGGAGGATACAGATGTTGTTGTTATTGTTTCATTCTCTATTTTTTTATGAGCACATTGGTTCAATGAAATGTTTAGCTATCGACAGAATCTTTGAGATGTTCCTAATCTTCAGGTCTAATGAGGAATTCGATTATTCACTAAATGGCAGCTAGCAGGGGAGTTATTTCACTATGCTCCTGGAATATTTGCGGGTTGAATGACAGGAGGAAAAAGGGATTTCTGGCTAAATGTGTACAGCTTATGCAGATCGATATTCTTTGTCTCCAAGAAATCCATATACCGTGTAGTAAGAGCAACTGGTTGAAGGAATGTGGGTTAGATCTTGTAGCATATACACGTCAGAGCACTACTTTAAGGGGTGTGGCGGTACTCTCTAGGCGTGGGATAGGGATTTGTCGCAGAGTTAAGGAGGACCAACTTGGTCGATGGGTGATCGTTGAATTTGTAATTAACAATGTTTCTTATACAATATGCTCTGTTTACGGATCCAATCTGGATGATCCGGACATCTTAAATTTTTTGAGTGTGGAGCTTGCGATGTGGCCACAACCACTAATTTTCTGTGGGGACCTTAACATCCATTTGGAGAGCAACTTTGATTTTATGAGCTATTCCCAATATTCTGGGCGGAAAATCCAGACTTTTAAGGCTTTATGAGGGCTGGTTAGTGAGCATGGGCTAATCGATCTCTGGTATAGACATAAACGAATGGATCTGGGCTATACTTTCTATTCAGCCCCCCACAATAAGATGGTCAGGTTGGATTATGTTTTTGTCTCTTGTCAGAAGGCAGAGGAAATGAGCATCCGTATACCCCCCAGGATCATATCAGATCATAATCCTTTAATAGTCGAATTTTCGTGCAGGGGCTCTTTGATATTACCACGCCCCTGGACTTTCGAACGTAAATTGTTATTAGACCAATCTTATTGTCAGTATATGGCCAAATGGATGGTTGAATTTTTTGAATTTAACAGAAAGTCGGCCCCTGATTGTGTGGTCTGGGACGCATTTAAGCGGCGGTGCGGGGAGAGACCCTTAACTTTTCAGGATACCAGCGAAAGACACTTAAGGAGCAGTTGCGAGGGTGGACAGAGCACCTTAGGCTGGCAGAGGTACGCTTAATGTCAAGGATTCATCTGGGACAGGACATTACGGAATGTCAGCAGCTTATTACCAATATTAAGACCAAGATACATCAGCAATTTAGTGATGAGATTGCTCTTAAATATACCCAATTTAGAACCGAGGCATATGAATTGGGCGAAAATACGGGTAGAATACTTGCCAAACGATTGCAACAGCGGGAGATTTCACACAGGATTGATAGGATACAAGATCAGTCTGGAACAAGTCATGATTCCCCAACAGGGGTACTGAAAGTGTTTCAAGACTTTTATCAACAGCTGTATACTGAAGAGGATAGTGCAGGGCAGGAGGGCAGTGGGGACCAGTCCTCAGGGGGATTTTTCAGGGTCTCTGCACTACTAAAGTCACATCTGCTCAAAATACACTTCTTGAGGCCCCAATCTCGTGGGAAGAAATAGAGACAGCCATTACGTCTCTTGCAGCCGGGAAAGCCGTGGGTCCGGACGGGATCCCTCTGGAATTTTTAGATCGTTCCGAAATGTCTTAAGGGCAGATTTAATATCTCTATTTCAATCGGCACAAAAAGGTCAGATTCCCGATTCGTGGAGAAGAACTACTATTGTTGTATTTAAAAAGAAAGGGAAACCAGAATTTAGTCATTCATCATATAGGCCTATTTCACTTATTAATGCTGATTCTAAGATCTACTCTAAGATCTTAGCGACTAGATTGTCGGGTGTCATCGCGCCTCTGGTTTCCCTACGACAACATGGGTTCATTCCGGGTCGGGACACGACTGATCACGTCCGGAGGGCTATTTCTCTTCTTGACTGGGCGCGGGCCACGGGGTCTCCGCTTGGGATGATCCTGTTGGATGCCGAAAAAGCGTTTGACAGGGTCTCCTGGCGGTTCCTGTGGTCCGTCCTCCGCTGGAAGGGGATGGCGGAGGGATTTATTCTGGCAATCCAGGCTTTATATATCTCACCTGTAGCGGGGGTTCGAATCTCAGCACATGAGTCTCAGGCGATTAATATCAGTAGGGGTACTAGGCAGGGTTGTCCCTGCTCCCCTCTCCTGTTCTCGTTATATATTGACCCCTTTCTGCAGCAACTTGAACGGTGTAACAATATTCAACCTATAATCGCAAATGGTTTTGAATATAAGACATTAGCTTATGCTGATGACGTTGCGATACTTACTGCGGATATAGTGGCAGCATATCCGGCAGTTATTGAGTTGGCAAAATGTTATGGTCGGTATGCCGGATATAAGCTAAATACAGATAAAACACAGATTTTGTATTCAGGCAGGGAGCTCCTTACAGATCTCCCAATCGTCTCAGCAGTGACGTATCTGGGCATTAAACTCACAATAGAGGTTGATCAAATCCCAGACATTAACATCGCCCCTATAATTGATGCAACTAATCGGAAACTTGAAAGACTAGACCACCTGCACCTGTCTATGTACGGGCGGAGTAATGTTATTAAAATGATGGTATTGCCCAAAATACTATGGGCCCGATTCTGATGCAAGTTGGAAAAGCTTCCCGACCGAGGGCCTGATTCTGATGCGGTTAGGAAGGCCTCCTAACGGCATTTGCTCCTTCCAAATCGGATCGGGAACGTGTCTTCCCGACCGAGGGCCCAATTCTGATGCGGTTAGGAACAAATGTTCCCATTGAAGTCAATGGGAGTTCAACCAAATCGTATCTGGAAGCATCCGGATGCATCCTACTCCGCCGGTCGGACTTTCCCGTTCCGAGTGGGTCGGACACCATTTCCCAACCGATTCGGTCGGGAAGCTTTTCCAACCCGCATCAGAATCGGCCCCTAAGTTTGAACCAGATGCCAAAAATTGTTCACTGACAAAATATCGATGTAAAAAATATAGAAGTAAAAAATATCGATGAAAAAACATAGAATGCAAAAATATCGACTCTCTATACTTAAACAGGTAAGTACAAAAATATATAGAAAAAAATATCGGTGTTAAAAATATAGTTGTACAAAAGATCGATTTTTATATATATATAAAATAAAATAATAAATATTAAATATATTAAATAATAAAATTAATTAAAAAATAAAGTAGATTTAATATACATTTTAACAAATATAACAAATAAACTTAATAAAAAATAAATAAACACACATACATAATCAATTTATGTATGTATGTAAAATATATATATATATATATATAATATATATATATACATATTTACTTTAAAACAATTAATAAACTATTAAATTTAATTCATTATATCATTTCAAAATTATATAAAAATATACACATATACATATATATAAATATATATTATGTATCTATATATATATATATATATATATATATATATATATATATATATATATATATATATATATATATATATATATATATATATACCAATAACATAAAATATATTAATAAACCCCATTCTATTATAAATTAAAACAAACTATTAAAACATCTTTAAATTTAAAGCAACCACTTCAGTCAGTGCAACAGTAGGGAAAGTGTTGGATAGCGGAGGGGTAAAAATTACTATTCCCACTCCAGTGAGTGCAACAGTAGGGAAAAAGTTGGATAGCGGAGAGGTAAAAATTACTATTCCCACTCCAGTGAGTGCAACAGTAGGGAAAGTGTTGGATAGCGGAGGGGTAAAACTTACTATTCCCACTCCAGTGAGTGTAACAGTAGGGAAAGTATTGGATTACATAGGGGTAAAAATTACTATTTCCACTCCAGTGAGTGCAACAGTAGGGAAAAGTGTTGGATAGCAGAGAGGTAAAACTTACTATTCCCACTCCAGTCAGTGCAACAGTAGGGAAAGTGTTGGATTGCGGAGGGGTAAACATTACTATTACCACTCCAATGAGTACAACAGTAGGGAAAGTGTTGGATAGCAAAGGGATAAAACTTACTTATCCCACTCAAGTGAGTGCAACAGTAGGGAAAGTGTTGGATTTGCGTAGGGGTAAAACGTACTATTCCCATTCCAGTGAGTACAACAGTAGGGAAAGTGTTCGACAGCGGAGGGGTACAACTTACTATTCCCACTCCAGTGAGTGTAACAATAGGGAAAGTGTTGGATAGTGGCAGGATAACATTTACTATTCCCACTCCAATCAGTGCAACAGTAGGGGAAAGTGTTGGATAGCGGAGGGGTAAAACTTACTACTCCCACTCCAGTGAGTGCAACAATAGGGAAAGTGTTGGATAGTGGCCAGATAAAATGTACTATTCCCACTCCAATCAGTGCAACAGTAGGGAAAATGTTGGATTGGAAAGGGGTAACAGTTAATATTCTCACTCCAATCAGTTCAAAAGTTATTACCCAAAATAGAGCTAAATCTTTTTTTTGCGGGGGGGAGGGGGAATGGGAAAAGTGCTGCAGATGAAAGCGTCTAGTTTTGCCCTGCGAATGATATCAACAAAGGGTTTGTGGTGCTGCAATCACCATCTTCCCAGCTTTCAGGGACTGACAGACTTTTGTCAGAAAACCAATTTTTTTTACACAGGGTTGGCATTTTACTGGTACATAGCCTATTTTTGCTATTTTTTGTGCTTTCAACCTCCTTCCAGTTAATGGTAGAAATAGGTATGAAAGCAATAATGGATCCTGGAAAGCTATACATTTAAAAAAAAGTAGACAAAGTTCTGAATTCAGCAAGGGGTCATTGTGTAGATCCTTCAAGGTTTTTTTTTATAGAAACTAACAGTTGAAAATAGGAAAAATTGAAAACCAGCCATTTGTGCCAACGTTTTCACCTGTAACTTCTTCTAAGTATGACAGATTTCTTAAAGCAATATACCGTTACATCCGCTGGACCCTTCTGGTTATGGGGATATACAGGACTTTTTAGGTTCACCAAGAACCCGACAAACCCAGAGCCAATAACTGAGCAGCGTCTTGCAATGGTTTTATATTTTTTACTGTGTATATAGCAATTCATTTGGGAAATATAAACAGTGAAAAATCGGTTTGAAAGACACCTATGTATTTCTGAAATGGGAATAAAATATAGAGTTTAGAAACAGTAGCTATTTGCACATCTCCGAAATTGTGGGTACCCATACAAGCATGTGCATTATAGGACATTTTTCAAAGTGATTTCTATTTTACACATTGTTTTACATTTGGAAAGTAGAAATGCATCGAAAGTCAATAGGTAATAACAGTTGCTCTACAATTCTGTGTTCCCCTAACTCTCCCGATAAAAATGGTACCTCACTTGTGTGGGTAGGCCTAGTGCCCGCAACAGGAAACGGCCCAAAACACAATGTGGATACACCACATTTATACAGTGAAAACTGATCTTTTTTTGCAAAGTGCCTCGCTGTAGGTTTTGAACCCTAGCTCTGCTGGCACCTAGGGAAACATAGCAAACCTATACATTTTTGGAAACTAGACACCCAGAGGAATCCAGGATGGGGTGATTTGTCTGGCTCTCACCAGGTTCTGTTACCCTAAATCCCTTGCAAACCTCAAACTTTGAAAAAAAAAATTAATAAATTCCTCTGTGATGGAAAGTTCTGGAATCAGCATGGATCCACAAAATTCCACCCACCCCGCATTCCTCAAAGTCTTCCGAGAAAAATGGTGCCTCACTTGTGTCGGTAGCCCTACTGCCCGCAACAGGATATGGCCCAAAATGCAACGTGGACGTACCACATTTTTACAGTGAAAACTGACCCTTTTTTTGCAAAGTGCCTAGCTGTAGATTTTGAACCCTAGCTCTGCCGGCACCTAGGGAAACATAGCAAACATATACATTTTTTAAAACTAGACACCCAGGGAATCCACGATAGGGTTACTTGTATGGCTCTCACCAGGTTCTGTTACCCAGAATCCCTTGCAAACCTCAAATATTGTAAAAAAAACACACATTTTCCTCACATTTCTGTGATGGAAAGTTCTGGAATCTGCGTGGATCCACAAAATTCCACCCACCCCGCATTCCCTAAAGTCTTCATAGAAAAATGGTACCTCACTTGTGTGGGTAGGCCTGGTGCCCGCAACAGGAAACGGCCCAAAACGCAACATGGACACACCACATTTTTACAGTGAAAACTGACCCTCTTTTTGCAAAGTGCCTAGCTGTAGATTTTGAACCCTAGCTCTGCCGGCACCTAGGGCATGGCTTGCGTGGATCCGCGGCACAAATGTCCTACCACCCAGCGTTCCCCTTGTTCTCCCGAGTAAAATGATACATCACTTGTGTGGGTGGGCCAAGGGCCTGTGACTGGGAAGGGCCAAAAACATAGGGATTAAGGTTATAGCACAGCAAATTCTAAGCGCTACATTTAAAAAAAAAAAAAAGTTTTTAGGCGATTCTGCATTGGACAGCCACACAAGTGAGTTATCATTTTACTCGGGAGACCAAGGGGAATGCTAGGTGGTAGGACATTTGTGCCGGCATGGTGATCCCACACAAAAATGTGTGGAGAAAGTGATTTTGTTTAGCTAAATTTGAGGTTTGCAGGGGATTCTGGGTAGGAAAACGTTGGGGGATCCATGCAAGCCATACCTCACTGGACTCCCCAGGGTGTCTAGTATTCAGTAATGTGTGGGTTTGATGGGTTTCCCTAGATGGCCGCGAGCCCGGGGCCAAAAACCCAGGTGCCCCCCCCCCCTGCAAAACCAGGTTCTTCTATGATGGGTAATTTTGAAGTCTCCACAGTACGATTTGGGCCATTTCCTGT
Source organism: Calotriton arnoldi (assembly GCA_963921515.1). Taxonomy (NCBI): domain Eukaryota; kingdom Metazoa; phylum Chordata; class Amphibia; order Caudata; family Salamandridae; genus Calotriton; species Calotriton arnoldi. The sequence continues at coordinate 395,587 of CAWUFW010011672.1, forward strand.
TGCGGCCACTATGCCTACCCACACAAGTGAGGTACCATTTTTATCGGGAGACCTGGGGAACGCTGGGTGGTAGGAAATTTGTGTCAACCCGGTGATCCCAGAACTTTCCCACACAGAATTTTGAGAAAATGTTGATTTTTTCAGCTAATTTTGAGGTTTCCAGGGGGTTCTGGGTAGGAAAATGTTGGGGGATCAACACAAGCCACACCTCCCCTGGGTGTCTATTTTTCAGAAATGTCTGGGTTTGGTAGGTTTCCCTAGATGGCTTCTGAGCCTGGGACCAAAAACGCAGGTGACCCCCTTGAAAAACCATGTCGTTTTGTGATAGATAGGTGAGCACCTGTATTTTTGGTCCCGGGTTTGCAGACATCATGGGAAACCTAAAAAACCCAGACATTTCTGAAAACCAGACACCCGTGGGAGTCCAGGGAGGTTTAGCTTGCATTATAAAGTAAGTAAAATTAATTTACTCTCCACCCTTTACCCCTAAAAAAGTAAAACCCACACACATAAAATATAAACAACTACTCTGATTGAATATCAATTAATTAATTACCATTAATGATCAACCAATTATTAATTAATCAAACATAAATGACTTCCCACACTTTATTCCTATAAACATCATAACCCACACCTAAAATTAGCTACACAAATTCCATATTTAATTTTCCATTAATTAATCAAAATTAATTAAGAACTAATTATTTATTAAGTAAAAATGAATTACTTCCCACCCTTTACCCCATAAACCCCACAACCCACACCTAAAAAAAATCACACAATTACCATAATTAATTTTCAATCAATTAATTAATATAAATTAACAACTAATCATTAATTAATCAAAAATAAATAACGTCCCACCCTTTACCCCTATTAACCCCAGAACCCGCACCTAAAAAATTACACAATTACCATAAATAATTATCAATTAATTAATTAGTATTAATTAATAACCAATTAATAATTAATTAAAAACAAATTACTACCCACAAATAACACTATAAAATCTAAATTAAATAAATAAAAAATAATCATTAATTTATTATAATTAAATTACTCCCCACCCTAATCTCCTATAAACCCACAACCCGCCACGGAAGTAAAAAAATGCAAAATCTAATTAAAATAAAATTGATATCTACTAAAAATGTAACGCATATATTAAAAAACATAAACAATACTTATACAGAAAAACATACATCACATACATTTAAAATATAAACTAAAACTTATTAAAAAATCGATATTTTAAACAACTATGGGGCCGATTCCGATCTCGGCCGGTAGGGCTCCGAATTGGATTCGGCTTTACCGGATCCGATTCGGAGCCCTATTTCCCGACCGAATCGTACGTGCATCCGGGCGATCGAGTACGATGCGTGCGCTGGCGAAATCTCCGACCGACTCGTTCGCAGGACCCGACCGCTCCGACCAACTCGCACGGGGACGACTCGCACCGCGCTATGGAGACGTTCCCCGGCCGGGTAAGTACGTTGCGCATCGCGACCGCTCCGACTGACTCGCGCAGTCCGGCTCCAAGGAGCTGTCGGAGCCGCACTTTGGGGGTCTGTGTCGGACCCCCCTGGAAGCATAGGCACGCGAGTCGCACACAGGGGGGACCCATGGGTCCCCCCTACACGTGCATGTATGGCACGACCCGCATCGACGCGAACACGCTGTAGGGGGCGCCCTTGTTTGCGTCGTGCCCATTGAGTCAATGGGAGCCCGTGTACGCGTCGTACGACTGGCTCCCATTGACTTCAATGGGAGTCCGACCGAATCGAGTCCGATGGCATACGTGCGCATCGTACTCGTTCGGTCGGACTGCTAGAGTCCGATTCGGTCAGAAATCTCTCCGGGTCCGGCTCGGTCGGAGAGATTTCCGGCCCGAATCGGAATCCGCCCCTATATTTTTGCAAACAATATTAATGACTTCAATATTTTTAAAAACGATATTTCTTACCTTAAATTCGATATTCTTGACCACAATATTCTTGCTGTCGTTATTTCTGAATCACGATATTTCCAACTCGATATTTGTGTAAGTTCACATTTCCAACTCGATATTCTGTCTCAACACCGCCAAAAATGAATACAAATCCATTTGAAAATGCCATGCCATTTTTTAGAACCCAAACCAGAATACCTTGCAACAATTCCCGTTATTTGAGACTGAAGGTTCTGGTTCAGAGAATTCACAATGATGGTGCCTGTGAGAGGAAGAAGATTGCATACTTGGCGCAGTCTTAGAGGTAGACCAGAGTCGCCCATATGTAGATGCAGAGGTTTATTGCCTCCCTGTATCATTTCTCATTGATACTGGTGCTACCCGGTCCACTGATAGAACAATGGAAGTCCCAGACCTACCTCTCTTGGGGAAACCAATCCAAGTTGTAGGAGTATGAAATATACAAATTCATAATCCAGCGTCTGAAGGGTACCAGTAAAAATAGGATAATTTGAAGAGAAGCAACAATTTGTTATTTGCGACTCAAGTCCTGTAAGCCTGGGAGAGATTTGTTGTGAAAGTTAAATTGCACCATTACTGTATGCCGGTTGGTGTAGCATGCGAAACACATGATGTGGATGTGGATTTCAAATTGATCAGACAGCAAACCGAGACAGGACTGTTTCCTATGTTAACCGCTGATGAATTACCTGAAGATTTGAGACAGACTGTGAATGTCGAAGTTTGGGATTTTACAGGAAAAGACATCGGACTAATTAAAGGTGTAGAACCAGTATGAATTATGGTGAAACCAAATGATGTTTACCCTAACACAACACTGCACTATTTGACCCCAGAAACAATTGCAAGTATACAACCAGTGATAGATGACATGTTACAAAAAGGAATCATGAGAGAATTAATTTAACCCTCCAGTTATGGGTTTACAGAAACCCAATGGAAAATATAGGATAGTTCACAATTTATGGAAGATAAATGAAATTGTAGTACCTTGTTGTCCTGTGGTATCAAATCCTGCCACCATATTGTTCCAAATTTCATGTACTGTTGAGTGGTTTACCATAATTGATATGTGTCATGCTTTCTTTTCAGTGCCATTGCATGAAGAGAGACAATGTTTTATTTTCTTTTGTCTTCCAGCAGAAATCATTAACATGGTGTCCCACAAGGGTATACAGAAAGTCCATCTATTTTTAACCAGATTTTAAAAAGGAATCTAGAGATGCTGGTAATGCCACACAGATCGACTCTAATTCAATATGTAGATGATTTGCTTGTAGCTTTAGAAACACAGAATGCATGTAAAAATGACACCTTTGCACTCTTGAATCACTTGGCTGAGAATGGAAACAAAGGGGCCTATTAGGATGGCGGGCAGACTTTTGTCTGCCCGCCACCCTAGCGGTGCTGGGACCGGCTGCCAGTGGTGCGGCAGTCCCGCACAGGCGATTAGGATGCCACCTCCGCCGTGGCGGTGGCTTCCTCCATTCCCAGCATTGTGGCGGGCGGTGCACAAAGCACCGCCCGCCACAATGCTGGGAATGCACTGTGTGCATTGGCATGCACAAGGTGGCAGGCACTGTGCGGTGCCTGCCACCTTGTGCATGCCAATGTTGGGGGTACCATGGGTACCCCCCAAGTGCAGCCCTCCACCCCTCCACCCCTCCACCCCCCAGGGGGCCCGCAACGGGTCCCCAAAGGCAGTCTCCGCCATGGAAAGGCATGTGACCGCCATCATCCTAATATGGATGGCGGTGCCTGCAAGGCACCGCCACCATATTGCAGGCCTTTTCCGCCCGGTAGGCAATCGGGCGGATTGCCTACCGGCGGAAAACCGGCGGACGGTCTTTCCGTCCGCCTGGGTCCCCACCGCCATCGTAATATGGCGGGGGGAAATGTTAGGCGGGCGGTCAAAAATGGCGGGCGGATCGCCACCGCCATACGGGTGGCGGCGATCCACCCGACATCATAATGATCCCCTAAGTGTCTCCAGGGAAATTGCAGTACTGCCGAAAAGAAGTTCAATATATGGGACACATTATTGTGAAAGGAGCTAGAAACCAGTCACCATAAAGCGTGGAAGCAATCTTGCAAATGAATACACCACAAACTCAGAAAGAAATAAGGATGTTTTTGTGAATGGTTGGATCCTGTACACAGTGGATACCAAACCTTTCCTTGGTGGCAAAGCCTCTACTGAGACTAACACACAGAGCTGTGTCTGATCTGATTCCATGGGACAATGAATGTGCAAAAGCATTCCTAGAGTTGAAAGATAAAATGTGTTGCGCCCCGGCACTAGGAATGCCCGATAATACAAAATAATTCACACTATTTTGCAGTGAGAGAGATGGGTGCACTCTCTCGGTTTTGACACAAACACATGGTGGATCTCGAAAACCTGTTGGTTACTTTTCTACCACCCTTGACCCTTTAGCGGCAGAATTTACTGGTTGCCTTAAAGCAGTGACTGCGGTAAGTACTAGTCTGGAAAAGAGCAAGAGCATAGTTATGGGATACTGATTACCTGTCATGGTCCCTCACTCTGTGGAGTTGTTGCTAGCCAGAACAAAGACTCAATACATGACCCATAATATATTGACAAAATATTAGCAAAGAATTCTGTCTTCTAAAAACGATGTCCTGCAATGTTGCACAGTTTTGAACCCTTCAACGTTATTGCTTGTAAATGATGACAATTGTGATGAAAGTAAACACGACTGTCTAGATGTCATGGTATTGTGTACCAAACCCCGCCCTGACATTAAAGATGAACCATGATTGAGCCCGATCATGTGATATTTGTAGATGCCTCATGTTTGAGAGGCACACTTAGAGCAGCATATGGCATGTGCACCATAAATTATGACAGCCTGTATGGGTTTGGTGTGGTCCATAATTTTGGACAGTTTTGGTCACAACGAGACTTCCTCACAACTTCAGGAACCCTCATCAAGAACAGAATGGCCGTCAAGTGCCTACTGGAGGCCCTACAGTTACCTCGAGAAAATGCTGTGGTGAAGTGTTTAGCACACCAAGGAGGAAGTGGGTACTTTGCCATGGGCAACCGATATGCTGACTCATTAGCCAGACACTGTGCTCTGTTAGCCTGTTCATTTAATGAACAGACTCCTGAGTCCGAAGAGGAGAGTTCCTTTGCCATGTTGATGCAAATCACTGATACATGGGATGAGCTGAAGAGGGTGCAGGAAAATGTGTCAGAAGCAAAACAGAACAGTTGGGTAAACGCAGGTTGTGAGAAAAATGCAAATGACATCTGGATGTCAGCGGATGGGATACCGGTACTACCAGACAGCTTGTTGTTTCCAATGACACAATATTACCATGGATAAACACATTTGGGGAGAGATGCCATGGTGGGACTTTTCAGATAGAGTTGGTATAACCCCAGATTCAGGATGCTGGCAGAAGAGGTTTGCCATGGGTGCATAACTTGTCAACAGCTGAACATAGGGAAGCAAACACATGCCACACAAACACACCTAGGGAGATCAGGTGGCCCATTCAATAGGACACAGATGGATTTTATTGAGGCGCCTGTCCATAACAGGCTGAGGTATATCCTGGTAATAGAGTGTGTCTTCTCAAGATGGGTGGAAACCTACCCAACTAGAAGAAACAAGAGCCTCACTGTAGTAAAATTGTTATTACATGAATTGTTCCCCAGGTTTGGCATGCCAATTTCTCTTGAGTCAGATAGAAGAACACACTTCAATAAGAAAGTCATGAAAATGATCTGCACAGCTTTACAGATCAAACAAAGATTATATTGCAGTTGCAGACCAGAGGCCTCTGGTATCGTTGAGCAGATAGATGGTACCATCAAGTCTGTATTGGCCAAAGTCTCTGTATTCACCTCTCTGAAATGGCCAGATGCTTTACCATTGGTGCTGATGAGTATTTGAAATACACCTGACAGTAAGACAGGGTTGTCTGCACATGAGGTACTGATGGGCAGGGCAATGAGATTACCTACTCTTCCCGCAAATGCTCTCTTGAACATTACTGATGACTTTATCTTGGACTATTGTAAGGAACTGGCTGATGCAATCTATTCTGTCTATCATCAGATCTCAGCTGCCACACAAGATCCGCATCAAGAACATTGCCACAACCTCAATCCTGGTGATTGGGTCATGATCAAGAAGCACGATCAGAAGACTTGCCTTGAACCTAGATGGAAAGGCCCCTTTCAAGTGATTCTTACTACACACATGATTGTTAAATGTGCTGGAGTCCCGAACTAGATTCATGCTTCACACACGTAAAAAGTGAGCAATCCAGAAAAAGCGCCTTTGGAGGGAAGAGCATTGGTGGTTGCACCACCAGTCGAGAGACCGCCTAGACCTTTGGCACCATTGCCAGTTCAGCATGACAGGGATGAAAGGGGTGAAGAATAGTGTGCACAGAAAATCAAGCGTAAGTATCAGAAATAACCTAGAGTGGTGTGGAGATCTCTAACGAAAAAGAAGCAGAGATCGAGTCACCAAGAGGAAGGAGAATGAGACGAACATCCAGGTGAAGGAACCAGCACTGAAATAAGGAGAAGCAATTGACAAGCCAAATGGGCACAAGACTATGAAAACAGAAATCCAAGAAAAAGCGCTTCAATAGCTCGAATACCAGAAATGATACCTGAAGAGACTGAATCTGGTGATTAGAGCAGCCTAGACCCAAATCAGCAAAACCTAAGATGAAAAGGAGCACAGGTTCCATGTTGCAGGTATTTAGCATCTGAATGGTCGTACTTTGGGAACACTGCCTTAAATATTATATTGGAAGACTTTTGCAACGTGAACCCTGAACCTTTTAAACCTCCCTGAATGGAAAATGAAATAAAACAAAGGAAAATAATTGAGAAACAATCTGAGACAGAACAGAAGAAGAAAGAAACCTGAACTGTGTCTATTAGATATTTGTTATTTTAGTTTGTTATTTTACAGAAGACTAACCTGGGTCTGAGCTAAAAGTTACAGAAGGATAGGGATAACATTTTAGAAGAACACGGTGTAGGGCTAAGGATTGTCTGGATAGGAGCTTAACTGAAGAAAGAAGAAAAAAGAAATAATCGCACTAAAGAAACTATTCACTAAACTTCATCAGCAGCTATTTAACCAAGTGCTCTGAACTGACTCCGAGAATGTGTTGCATTAGAAATGAATGTAAAAATATTATGGGTTCAATTGTCGTAATAACAATCATAATGATCACAATAGTACTAATAGGATTTTATTTAACACCAGAGTCATAGTTCAAAGACAATAATGTTACTAATATGCATATTCACAGCACTAGAGAAGATCCTTTTAGTTATTCATTTGTGAGTTACAAGAAATATGAATATTCTACTAATGTCTATTCTAGGTTAGTACAAGAATACACTAACTCAATGAATGCAAAAGATTGGTATGTCTGTGCACTCTTACCTGCATCAGTGTCAGAAGAGGTTACCTACTATACAATGCCTTTGTCCTATGCAATTTCTTGCAGTATTTTACCATCCTTAGTCTATAGGAGAGGACATTTTGAGTACTTTTATTCTAATCATGATTTAATACTTCGCCAAGTACCATTGATAGAAAGCATGAAATTACACTCACAAGCAAAAGAAATGGATACAACTTGGTACTATTTCTTTCCCCATAGACCTATAGATAGTGTAAAGGCTTGTAAAGACAATCTAATCTGTTTAATGCAACATATAGAAAAGATTTATATAATGGCTTTAGAAGAATGATACACTAACCTGACACATGCTACTGACAGAAAGAGTGATGTTTTGGAAAATGCATGGAGGAAGGGGGAAAATGAATTTAGAAAGAAAATGGTCTACCCTAAACTTAGACTTGACAGCCAACACAAAAGGAAAATTTGCATGTACAGAAGATGGACACCTACAAGAACTAGACATGTAGGGATTAGTAGCTGTGAACACACTTTCGAAGTGATGGGTGGATCTTGGAATATTCCAGGTGTTTATTACATCTGTGGACAGAATGCTTACTTTCTATTGCTAGCTGACTAGGAGGGGATCTGCTACCTAGGCATATTAATTCCAAAAATGTATCATGTAAAAAGTGTAGATGCACTGACACACCTGCACATAGGCAGAAACGCAGTACAGAAACAAGAGCTAGGTTAGTAGGAGACATATTTGGAGCTTTCATTCCACCTGTAGAAGTCATTTAAACAAGGAAGAGATTAGAAAGCTGTCAACTGTTGTCCACAAAATGGCAACTAGTACATCTGGAGCTTTGCTTGTAATAAATACAGAACTAATAGCTATATGATTGACGGTTTTACAATACTGTCTTACATTAAACATTTTGCTTGCCAAAAAGGTGGAGTGTTTCGGAATGTTTAAATTAACTCACTGCTGCACCTACATACCTGACAAGAGTAGGGAAATAGAAAGATTTGCAAAGAACATTTCAGGTTTACAACCTTAATTGGAAACACGAAGCATGTATGAAAGTTTGGGAAAGGAATTGCCACAATTGGGGACCAGTTTTCAACAGCAGGGAACGGTATACTGAAAGCTACATTAATGCCAATAGTAATAGCAGGGCTTTGTCTTATATTTCTTTATGCTCTATTTCTGAGCTGCAAACACATACTCTAAAAAAGACAATAATAATTTCAAAGGAAATTATATGAAAGGGACATGGGATTGCATGGCATCATAAACGACGTCTACATAAACTCACTAAAATTTATGGGGTTGAAAAGAAAAAGATGAGACTCAACTGATGACAAAACTGCACTCTGAAAACATTCTCACATGAGAAATGTAGATTTGTGATGATTTTACAAATGATCAGATGGGGAAATTGAGGAAGTTGAAACTTTATAAACAAAGTTCACCACGTAATAATAATATAGAAACGTGTTAAATATTAAACCAGAAAATGCAACATGAGTTAAACGTTAGAAAATGCGCCTTTATTTAAAGTGCAATTGTGGGAAATGCTGTTTATTTTATGCAGAAAGCTTTAATTTCTATCTTTCTACTCTTGCTAGGCCACACTATTCATTTGTTCTGCTCCATCTCTTTCAGAAAATTAATGCTTTTCATAAAATAGTGAATTAACGTTATAATTGAACTCTAGAGATTCACTTTTTGCGAAATGTGCTGTGTCCTGGAAAAACGTATTCCTTTTTTCCTCATACCATATGACTTCACTGTACTTAGATTGTTTTCTTTGCCACATATGCATAATGAACTAGTGTGTTAATGAAAAGAAAATGCTTGCTGTAGCTTACATTTCGTGATCTAACCAGGACATACCAAACTTTCAATGTTTCCTTTCAATGAAAAGCTTATTTTTATATGATGAGACACCAGACAGCAAACAGAGTAGGCTTGCAAAAAGATCGCATCAGAGCCTTCATAGATGTATCTTTTTGTAAAACATTGTAGCCATTTCTAACTGACTTCATGCTGGTGTGGCCGTTTACCATGGGAACCGAGGGTGAAGACAGGGGACCATCGGAAGACCTCTCACTGTTGGACGATGATGATGACATTCACCTGCTTTTGCAACATGTTTAGCTGCTTTTTATATGTTACCTGTTCCTAGCTAGAGAGCCCCCTACTCTTTAATGCATCCCTACTCTGCCATGCCCCTTGGCACTTTGCTGTGTTAGTCTGACTCGCCATAAGGTACTGCTTACAGTGATTACTTTATTTCATTATACCTTGTGAGGGAGTTTCTGTTTTATGCTGATCATAGCTAATGATGTGATTCTTTCCCTCTCACCCAATTAGAAGGTTGCTACTGCAATTGTCCGGAGAACTAGGCTGAGCCTCCAGAACTACCCTTTATAGGGAGTTTGTTCATCATCTTAGTTATCTGAATTTGCTCCCTAAATCTACTTGCTCTTTTCCAGAAAGGACTCTTGATGGGTTCTTGTTAGGATAGGATAGGTCCTTTAGTTAGAATAGTGATGATACTCTGAATGGAAAATGCTGTTTTTACTTCTCTATGCTTGTTCTGACCAACTTTATTTCTTATTATTTCTGTAATTGATTTGCCACTAATTTGAATAAAAAGAACAAAAATACTGATCAATCTATTAAAATGAGGGAATAAACTTTTAAAACTTCACCAACCCTCTCTTTATTGACTGTACATCAAATGTAATTATTTATGTTTTTGATGTGTAATGCTACATTTTAAAATGATGGAAAAGATTCATCAGCTTAGAAAGGTGCAGAACTTCCAGGTTCTTTAAATCAGTTATAAGGTGGCATAATTAGTTGAAATTTTTGAGAGATGTCCACGCTAGCTTTTCTTCACAGTTTGAGGGGCCCCTCAAGGGCTAAAAAATAATACAATAAAATGTTGCACCACGGGTCCTGTGGTACTGTCACAGGAAGCCAGTGCAGACCCCTGTGTGCTCTAATGGGACTCCTGCAGGAGTACACAGGGGTCCGCACTGGCTCCTGTGGGACTATGAAAAATAAAAAAAGCATTGGAAAAGCCAAGTAGTCCGGCACTGGCTGCTAGCCTTTTGACTTTGGCAATTCTTGTTTTCTTCTATTATGGTTTTTGCAAAACATTATTGTTGGATAAGCTGCTGGGCCCTCATCAATCTAAAAGACATTGCGTAAAGGAAAAAAATATTTTGTGGGTCCAAAAAGACACACATTACCATAGTAGTCCCTGGCACTAAAGGGAACTACTTTGTGAGTGGTGTGCTCCTTGTGAACGAGAAGCATGTTGTAACTCATAGTGAAGTCAGACAATGGTTGAAGTGGGGCTGTAGTTGGAAGAAAAATGTGAATGGCACAACAACAGGCTTGTTGATGAAGTCTGGCTGAAAGCCCCTATAGATAACTGTGTTATAGTCATAATTTTAGTGAAATCAAAAGGTCAAACGAACAATGACCTAAAAAAGCCAATCATTCTGGTGGAAGATACACTTGCAAATATAGATAGATAGATAGATAGACAGACAGACAGACAGACAGACAGACAGACAGATAGATAGATAGATAGATAGATAGATAGATAGATAGATAGATAGATAGATAGATACAAGTATAGCTGTAATCCTCAATTACAATACGTACAGGAGGGCAGTTATAAATGTGTTTCATTGTGTCTATTCTGAAAGGAGAATTGCTTTATAAATAATAGATTCAAATGAACAGAATCTAGTATATTCTGAAATAGATTTCAGATAAAAAGGCAACTCTGAAAGGAATTTACAACATCATTCGCAGAAGAAAGGAACTGATAAAGCTGGAATGTGTCCTGAGTTAGTTGAAAGCATCCTGCTATCACACCAGGCTCTAAACACAAAGGAAACACTAAAGTAATAATTAAGAACTAACAAAAACCCTGGCACTAAAAGGAACTATCTTGTGTGTGGCTGTGCTTCTTGTAAAAGAGCAAACTGCAGTCACTCAAAGTGAAGGCACCCAGTGACTTAAGTTGGCTGACTCAGTGCCCCATGCTGTATGTTGTAGTGTAAGCAAAATGTGAATGACTCAACAACAAACCAATGGGTGAATAGAGCTGGAAGACAGGCCATTTAATTAAGTATATTATACATATATTTTTTGTAAAATCACATGGTCTTGGCGAATACCAGACCTCAAAAGACAAGCTCCTGTAGCCACAAGATCTGACAAGCCCACTACCTCTATACGCCTAAGCCCTTTTAGTTTTAAAGCCCCTACTACTCAGAGTATTTGCCCTGTACCAAACCCTTTGTGGGCAGTCAACTTCCTGTGGACAATCATTCAGATGCAAGTGGCTAAGCCCCAACTTATAACAAAAGACTCACCTTTCATTAATATATATAGACTGCTACAGCAGACATATATGTGATGCTCTAACATAAACAGACACACACAACAAGCATTACATTTTTCTTGCTTTAAATCAAATAAGGGGGATCTAAAAAGAACCTTTTTTAATTTTTAAATTCTTTTTTCGTATTTTTGTAATTCTTTGCTGGGGTTCAACTTAAAAAACACATTTCTTCTTATGGCACTGGTGTTTTGAGACCAACTTGTCTCTTGCCATCACACTCTTCTCCTCACCATTCGCCACCCTGCTGTACATGCTGCAGTAAATGACCAAGTGCTGGTAAGCACCATTCATGTTGGCATACCCCTGTAGTACTTGGGATGGGACAGTGTCCACTGGTCCGATGGAGGGTCCAGCGGTTGAAGTTGATTCCTCCTGTGCATCCCATTTCCACTCAGCCCTGGTGAGATGTAGGAGTCCACTGCTGCTCCTCCTTCTACTCTTCTTCTCTCTTATCTCCAAATGCCATATTTGGAGAAAGTGTAACCCCCCAAAAATTGCAAAAATGCAAAATAAATTAGGAGGGCCCAGCAAAGATGTGTTCACACCCAAGTGCTACTCCTAAATGAGGTTGAAAAGTTGGGAACTTCCTATGAATGATGCAAGTCAGTGATTTCAACCAATCAGATGTCTTTCATGTGTGTGTCATAAGTTTCGCTTTACCATATTCAGGTAGCGCTGGACTGCAACACTGAAAAATGAGGCAAATTCACAAAGACTCAAGGGATCCTAATTATTTGGCCTAATAAGCTCTCTGTTTAAACTTAAAAAAAATATCACTCTTTCATACTAAAAACAACTTTTAAAAACCTTTTGCAGGTCATGCCTTACTCAAGCCTGAGTTGGAACAGGAAGTAAAACCCACACAGAACTCATGCAGGGCCCTTCTATTAGTCCTAATGGTCCTGTGGTATTACCACGAGACCCTGGAAAGTGAAATAAACTAATAAAATGAATAACACATTAATTTGAAAAAGTACACTACTAAAAATTCACTGCAAAATCTAAAGATAAGATTGACATTATACTTAACTTTGCTAAAAAGATTTTACTTTGTGTTAAACTAAACCTAGAAATGTAGTTAAAAAAATGCAAAGATTAATAGGAAGTTATAGTTAGTTAACGTTTTAAACCCAAAAATAATGGAATTCACCAGTTATAGTTCAGTGAACTAACTATAACTTGCGACTTCGCCAAGCACTTCACTGCTTATAACCTCACATAGGACCTCACTCATGACATGTTCAATTACATAGTTTATGGCATCACTAGATGACATCTCTAATGACATAATTGATGACACTACTGATTACATCATCCATTGAAAGTGGCACTCTGCTGTACACTTTCAAATGCAAATTATTCAGCACAACTTGATTCAATTTTCCATTCCCTCTCTACTGCTAATGGATGTAAGCTTGTGCATTATACTTGAGCTCCTAATGTGTCTTGTATGTAAAAGGTGGCATCTGTCTAGCAGAGGCTGAGAAAAAAGGGGGATATGATTTCTCCTTGCAATTTCCATAAAGAATTTTAGACACCACTACAGCCAAAAACAGATAAATGTAATTACACCCAAGTTGGCAGAAAGCTAGATCTTTACCCAATAAGTGATTTTAGTGCAATAGTTTTTGAGAAATCAAGATTCATACTTTATAGATATCTGGACGGGTGGGTTAGAGGGTTAACTGATGACATATCAAATGATATAATTTATGATATCACTGATGACATCATCCAATGAGTGTGACAGTGAGCAGCATTGCCAACACCTCCACATTTTACTTGTTATTCTCTTCTGAAGAAGGACAAAAATCCTGAAACACACGTCAAGAGATACACGGCACTGGCTGCACCAGCAATAGTGAATGCTAAAGACTTTCAACTGAAATGAGTGTTATCATGCACTGCATTTACCACAATGCATCTGGACTAATAGTGTGATTTTATGTCAGGCAGTGTGCTCCCTCCTCCTTTTGTGACTGTTAGACCTGTCAGCCTTAAGGTGGTCTTCCCACAAACCTTTGTCCTTCACCCTCCTGTTTTTCTGAAATTATTTTTTTCTGGCCTTAGGTCTCTGTGCACGTTACCACTCCTAACAAGTGCTAACATGTTTTTGCTCACTCTTTAAAACATGGTAAAATTGTCTTATGGCTGATTGACATATTTAATTTACTTATAAGTCCCAAATAAAGCTGTATATCATATACCCAGTGCCTGTACATTAAATACTACTCGTAGGCTTGTAGGACTTATTGTGCTACCCACTTAAGAAGCCCCTTAGAACATGTCCCAGGACTGTCATTGCAACCTGCATGCAGTTTTAAACTGACAATTTGACTTGGAAAAATTACCCCCTTGCCAAGCCTTGAACTCTCCTTTTGTTACATACAAGTCACCCCTAAGGAAGGCCCTTGGTAGTCCATAGGGCACTGTGCATTATAATTAAAAGATTGGCATGCACTTTTAAGCTTTACATGTCCTGGTAGTGAAAAACTCCTAAATTAATTTTTCACTACTGTGAGGCCTACCCGTCCTGTAGAATAACATTGAGCTGCCTTATTACATTTAATAATTGCCAACTTTTGGTTGGGATCACGTAGAGATTTCATGTTTGGTGTCTAAGGGGCTCATTACGATGGCGGGCGGAAGCACCACCGCCGTGCTGGCGGATGCAAAAAGCACCAGTTACCGCCGGCACGCAGCAGTCCACACGCCCGTCCAATTACGATGCGAAAAGTAGGCCAAACACCGCCGGCAAGCCAGCAACACCGTCCGCCATCAAAGTGCGCCCGTACACGTAGCGGCGCAGCCCAACTGACACACACCGTCCGACGAAACACGCCCCGCCCGGCGTATAAATTACGATGCCGCAAACAAACGGCTCCCACGGCTAAGAGACACCGCACGTGAAAGAGAGGCGGTAACACGGACGCAGAGCACGGACAACGAAGAAGCGGCACCCCGAGCATGAATCCAGCACTGCAGGCCCTTCCCATGCTACTGCTGATGCACCACCAAGGACGCAACGTACCGCGGAGACGCAGGTAGGCACACACACAACAAGTGCACGCAAACAGCGCACACAGTGCAAGGGCGGAAAAGCGGACAACCCCCACCAGCGCGTGTACACCACACATCCACCATTGCATCCACATATGACACACAGGCCAAATCGTAACATCGCGGAACACATGTGTACACACCACCTGGGACTAGGAACCAACCACCCCGTCACGGCCCCAAAGCGCCGATGACGCCGCCACACATGCGCACAACGCAGAGGCCAACCGCAGCGCCATGCATGCGTCGCACACAGACACAGGGACACAACCAAGCAGCACACACATCAGCCCCACCCCGAACGCACATGACACGTGACAGGCCTGCCACAGACATGTCCCCAACGCCCAATTCACGGACAACACCCAACGCCACACAACCGACGCACACATGTCAGTGAAGTCACGCAACAGCAGGACACACCCCAGTGTAACAAACATGGCGTAGCACACAGCGGCGGCAACACCAACTAGGAGAAGCAGGGGCCCCTTCGGGAAGAGGAACGCCAGTACCACACTGAAAAACCCATACCACCCTGCACATATGAACAAGACATATAAAACGGAACACCAAAGAGCCCGGGGACCGACAACAGGTGGCCCAAGAATAACATTCACACACAAGGCCCAACACAGAGCGGAAAGGCAGCCTGCCGCCCACACAAGGGAGAGCAGACAGCACTGAATGACCTTCCATTCCAACACCGAAACCACAGCCCTACGACAGAAGCCGGTGAATACAGCCATTGTCCAAGAATAGACCAACACAGGCATGCCGAGGAGACCGACCACAGGGCAGATAGCGCATATCACAGAAGCACACAACGGACGGGGAAGAAAGAAGAAAACACTCCCCATGTCGGCCACATGCAAGTTAATTGGAAGGAGTCACACATCACTGACCTTGAACTGTCTGAGAAGCATGTGGGAAGAGGGCCCGTGTCCTCCAAACAAGCAAACAGAACACAAGTCCTGTCTCCCTACGACTACACAGAGCTCACAGCAACCTCGGAGCGTGCACATTGCAGACTGCACACACAGCCGGAGCACGCCACCACAACGCACCGCTGCGAAATGGCAACCGCAACACACCTACCCAACTACGCCGAACAGCTCAAGCTGTACAAAACCAACCTGTTACATACATTGGGATGCGATCTCCTGTCCCTGCTGAACGTAAGTTACCGACTGACTTACCGCATCACATTGTTCAGCTGCGTCATGCCCGTCTTCTACTGTCGGAGGTGTCCCTACCAGCATCCCGTCGAGATATGCCTCTCCAACCCGGCATGTCTGAAGGCGGACCTGCTACCACTACTCCTCCCTCTGGACGCACACGACAGGGCCTGCTCTGCCTATGGGGGCATGGCGTATGTGGCCAACATCGCACCTGCACTGAAATGGGACCACTGTGCCTCCACACGACGGATCATCGAGAACAGCTACATCGAATGTCACCCAGCATGCCCCATCATGGTCCTCCAAGGGACAACTTACGAACAACACCTTGACAGCCACCATCCGCTACATTGGCTGGCAAACATGTACACCACCAATGACATGGAAGCCCTGCTGGACGGCATCGCATACCTGACAACCTGTAAATACGTCGGACCACAACGCAGGTTCCCCGAGTGACCTATGATGTCCAACCCCGCACCCATGCTTAGCTTCCGCACGGACTGGCCAGTCACCACCACAACAGCCATACCAAACGACCGGCAACTGTAACCACACCATCAACGACATCGCCATGACATCGGATATGACCGGGACATGCACACTGTTCCCCATCACATCCAGGAACACCGCATGCATCGTGGGAGGCAGTGGCATGGGCTCTGTGTATCGCACCCACATGGACGGAACTGCACGAACAACCAGGACACGACATGGATCCAGCGCACATGGACACACACACCGCTCAGTGGACATGAATAGGTCGCCTGGAGTCTGTGGGTGCTGCACCCCTCCCACCCCCGCCCCGGGAATCCCATACCAGGACCTTTGCATGGACGACAAGTGCATACAACAACAACACGACCCCAGTGACTGTGACATGTCCAGTAACCACCACAGTGCAACAACAAGTGGCACGCCGCTGCATGCACGCAAGCACATGCCCTGATGTCATCTCACATGCACGCGTGCATGAGGAACAACCGCAGCAAACCTGTCACATGGAACTGAGATGGACTGTGCCCATGATGCCAAGCGGTCTGGTAGGCTACATGTATACCGTCTGTGTCAAAGTCCGCAGCTCCGCAGCTATACGTAAATGTACATTAGCACAGCCTTGGCCAAGCAGATGTCACTCTGAAGCCCACATCCCACATGCAACAGCCAATCACATGTAACCCCACACCCTATCCCATTTGCAATCATGCTCAGTATATCCTCAACATGTATTCCGCTGCCAGTAGTGTCCACTATACTGCATCACAGAGGACAGAAGACTCAATATAATGTTTGAAACCAAAACTGTCTCCGCTGACTCATTTCACAAGTACGAATGAGAGAGGATGAGAGTATGTGAAGTACACGGCAGTCGTGACATGACCATGTAGTCCACTGGTATTGGATGTCAACGCAAATGAGTAGCACAACTGTGGAAGACACACATGTGTCGTGTGAAGTCGTATGGACGCAGTGCTCAGGTGGGTGGGTGTGACGGGTAGATGCGCACATGCCAAGTTGGAGCACGCCGTGTCGGGAGGGGTCATGAACAGTACACCACCGCTTCCCTGGGCATTGTGAGAGGACACCTGTCGGGGGAGTGAACACGTGTGTGCACAGCAGCCGGGCACACGTACAAAGCGGTACCAGGCGCACCTCAGCCCACCCTCTGTGGACAAGCTGGATCCTGTTGTGCGCCCGCCATGCCCCCTTGACAAGGCACACACAGCCCCAGTCGACCAGGTGTAACCCCAACATAGACAATCCGCACAGGCGATACAGGGCACGGGATGGCAGTGGAGCATGGTGTGTGAGAGGTCTCCTCGCGCTCCTCCTGGTCATATCACGCAGGCAATGGAACCTCAACGTCTAGCATGGCAAAAAGTCAAATGGAAGTGTAGGGGGACGCACCACAGCACGAGCAGCACTGACATCACGGGAGGTGGCTCGCACCATCCCATCCATTGCCCATCATACCAACCACGCCACATGCCATTGCGACTAAGTGCAAGCGCGTGCGCCACCACCCCTGAGCCCTCCCCAGAGAGGCCAAAGAGTGAATGTGTGGACCATCAGCCACAGACGGACGCGGCCTGGCCGCAAGGGCAGCCACAGCCACTGGGTGTCGCAGGTGGCGGATCCGGAAGGCGAAGACTGTGATGCATAGTCCATGCAGGCCGGGTCTCCATTTGGGGCACCACGCAGGTGGACGGCGTCCCGCCACACATCATACCCTGAGACAGCCCACTCGTGCAACTGGACCCACACATACACTCCTTGCCCTCTCTGGTGCGAGCATGGGGCTGCCTGTGCAAGCGCTAGCCTCGCAGGTGAGCATGCATATTGGGGGGCGAGGGGAGGACATGAGGGCTGGGGCGAAGATGACAGTATCACTGTCAGTTAGTACAAGGGATGACCCAGATGTGGAAAGGAAGAGACGTGTCCCGTGTGTACTGCAACTAGTCGCCAATCCAACTACCCCCCATGTCCGGAATGTAAGCCCGCACCTAGGCCCGCCCATCCGCCACATCGAACATACCACCAGCACGACAACCTTCCCATTCGAAACACTGACTGGGGGTGGCGACCAGTGAACAATCATGTGTAGCCTACCCACGCGTACATGTGGGCCCTCCATGATCCATGTCACCTGCGGCAAAGTCATGACATGCGCAATGAGGGAAGTGAGGAGAGCTGTCCGCCCCACGCACAGAAGGTGCATCAGCTCCACAGACCCAGCAGCGAGTCCAGCAGGGGTCACATGTGCAGGGGCAGCAGTGCCTGGTGTGAAGGCACATGCATATAGACAGCACATCGACCAATGTGTAGTCTGCCCACATCCACAGTCCATCATCATGCGGACATAGGAATTGAACACAGGGCAACACATCTTAGTTGGTGCACCCACCGTGACCAACAATGCGCAATCATCGACGTACCCGCCCTGTGCATGGCCCCCCACCCAACGGAGGCACATCCAGTGCCACCATCCCACACACACAAGCCTTCCACGGAACATGCTGTGTCCAATGGTCAGTACAGAGTCAGCGCCCATCTGGTGGATCCTGAACAGGAGACACATGCACACTCATGCCAGCTCCCACTATGTACGTCTGCCACCTGGCACGTGCAATGTAACCTCTCACCAGTGACGTGTGACTGCAAGCACACAGCCGTCTTGGCATGGGGCTGTCAATGTGGACACCTGTCAATGTTTTGGGAGGTGTGATCCGTACAGTGCTGTACATAGGGTGCAGTGCTGACACCTACTACTGTCTCATATCCCCTCGTGCCACAGGTCCCACTTGTTTTGGCCGCTCAGCCTGTGCCCACATCGTCGTCGCCGTGTGCCATACTCATCCAGCCTCGGAAGCAGTTCCATGCTCAGCAGACACTCATGTTGCCGTGGCGTTGCCGCTTGACGGATATGCAGTCAGTCCCCATCAGCACGCCCCGCAAGTCATTGGGGCCTAGATCCCCATGTGCATGCACATGGCAGTGGTATGTCTCACTAGCCATTGCCATTGTTGGGAGACCTGTGTAAGTGTATTGTGGCCGTGCCGTCCCAGCTTGACAGCTGGGCTGTGGCTCATGTGCTTGCTCAGTCATGTCAGTGATGTGTATGCGAAATTGCTATGTGTTGTGTTGCTTTGACATGTGTCCTCTGCAATTTCCTAGGCGGAGACCGAACATTGACCGCCCATACCAATTGCTGGTGGACATGGACGATACAGAGGTTATTAGGAAGTTTCGGCTGGACAGGCCAACCCTGCATCGACTGTGTGCCATGTTAGAACCCCATCTCCGTCCCCGCAGGGTGTATCCGACTGCTGTCACCCCCACGGCTAAGGTGATGGCCGCCATGCATTTCTTCGCCACTGGGTCATTCCAGCACACAGTGGGCAGTGGAGGAGGGATGTCCCAGCCCATGTTCAGCAAGGTGCTGAGGGATGTACTGGCAGCCATGATGCTGTACCGAAACAGGTACATCCGCTTCCCCAGGGCTCGTGAATTGGCGGCAGTGAAGGGTGCATTCTATGCCCTTGGCAGAATCCCACACGTCGTTGGAGCCATTGACTGCACACATGTTGGCCTTGTTCCACCACAGGCCACTGAGCACCTGTACCGCAACAGGAAGCACACGCACTCCCTGAATGTGCAAGTGGTGTGCCTTGCGGACATGGTGATCACCCACGTGTGTGCAAAGTTCCCAGGCTCGGCCCATGACGCACACATAATGCGCAACAGCATCTTGCCACGACTGATGGCCAATCTGCAACAGGATCGTGGCTGTATTGTCGGTGAGTATGTGGAGCGGTGTAGCGTGCTGGTTGTGCGATGCTGTCCCCTGTCCAGTTGGAATAGCAACGGTTCTCTGTGTCCCTCACACCCAGGTGACTCTGCGTACCCGAATGGGGCATGGCTGCTCAGTCCATTGAGGAATCCTCGCACCCCAGCAGACGATCGATACAATGAGGCACATGGGAGGACCAGACGTGTGGTCGAGCGTACCTTTGGCCTCCTCAAGTCCAGGTTCAGGTGCCTGGACCGCACCGGGGTGCACTGGCGTACTCCCCACAGAAGGTGTGCCAGATAGTGGTGGCGTGCTGCATGCTGCACAATCTGGCCATTCGGAAGCAGATCCCCCTCATTGTGGATGACGGAGATCAACCAGGGCCCCAGCCCGCAGACCAGGACAGCTCGAGTGAGGAGGACATCGGAGAGGAGGAAGCTGGGAATGTGCGGCAGCAGCTCATCGCCCGCTACTTCACTTGACGGTGAGTGTCCATGTACGACGGCTGATGTGGATGTATCTGTGCAGGTGTGTGTGTGTGCTGTGTCAGGGTGGCCGCTTGTTCACTACGTGCTGTGTGTCAACGCTCCATGGCCAGGGTAGTATGCCACTGTTGGTGACTGTGGCATTGTGCCCTATTGCTCTGTGCGATGTGTGTACATTGCTTGTAGTTGTTGACATGTACTGTGTGATGGGTGTGTGACACACTCATTGAATGTGCTCCTGTTCTGTCTCCCACCCCTAGGTCCCTACAGGCCCTCCGGATTCCATTGCCATGCCACGCATCAGGTGCCTTTCCGCCCAAGGTGGCCGTTGTATTCCGTACAAATAAAACACAGGGCACAAACAGCAGTTAGTGAAAAAGGTGCATTTATTACAAACTGTGACATGTGATTGTGTGTAAGGTGATGACAAAAGTAGTGCGTGCAGTGACAATGAGCTGTCGGTCATGGCTGCGTGATGCTCAGGGTGTACCCACTGGTTCTATGTCCATAGTCCAACACACACATGCCATCCAGATGGCTGTGTGGAGTGGGATCGTAGTCCAAGTCAATGCAGTGGCTGGTCAAGGAAGGCTGGCGGAAGGCTGGCTGGCTGCCTCACTTGCGACTGGAGCGTGCGAAGTCCTCCCGGGAGATCTGTTTCCTCTTCGGACGGCCCCTTCCACGTTTGCGAGGGGGGGTGCCTGCTTGCGACATGCTGGTGGTTGAGGTGTGCTCACTGGCTGTGGACGCAGGGGAACTGGACACTGCTGCTCGACCCTGCGCCCCGGCAGGTGGTGGCGGAGGGGGAGCTGCTATACCTGGCCGTGTCCTCACCGCCACCACCAGCTGGCCCATGAGGTCCACGAGTTGACCTATACGGGCGTCCATGGACCTCAGCACCCCCAGCACCTCCCGCGTGTCTGAAGCAGACCTGACCCATTGTTCTTGGGCCTCCTGATAGGCCCCAAGGACTCTGGCCATTTGAGGCAGGGCATGGCTCCCAGGGGAGGCTGGCGTTTCCCTGACCCTGCTCCTCCTACCAGTCCTGCTGCCACCGGCCTGCCCACTAGCCACATTGCTCACCACGGTCCTCGCTGTGGCTCCCAGGGTGGATCCAGTCGGCCGGGCCACCACCTGCGCTGGGGCTGGTGCCAGCGAAGACGTGGTGGTGGCGGCGGTGGTGGTCGGTGCGGCGATGGTGGCGGTTGCGGCAGTGGTAGTGGCCGCAATGACCGTGGGTGTGGCCGCAATGACCGTGGGTGTGGCCGCAACGACAGTGGCAGCAGGGGGCTGGGACTGTTCAGCAGCCCTGGATGATGGGTTGGTGGGTAGGAGGGGTCCTGGGGAGCGGCTGGGCCCTGCCACACCAGATGGGCCTGCTTGGTGGTCCGTGTCCGAAGAGGAGGTGAGATCCTCCACATCCGTGTGTCCTCGTTGGGGGCTTGTGGGCTGGCTGTGCTGGCTGCTGTCTCCATCCCCAGCATCCGGCAGTTCGTCACCTGTGGAGAGAATGAGATTTGTTATTGTGTTGCACCTGGCGAAGTATGTATTTGTCGTCTGACATTGACAGTTCGTGCAATCTCGTACATGGGTTTCCCGGAGGCGTGTGTGTGGCTGTGGCATTTGTAGTTGTGTGTGCTTGGCAATGGGACTGTGTGCTGTGCACATGTGGCATGGGACGGATTGGCCATGCCGATGGGTGTGTTGCTGTGCCCCTACTCATTGTGACTCTGGTGTATGCGGGCTCCTGGCCCATCCTGGGTCTGGTTTGTACTTTGCTTTTGGTGTTCAGATGGGACGCTTAGGAACGCATATGGCAACATGGGGGCCATGCCCCAGATTCGCATTTGGGAGGGAATATGCTTTTGGGGTTCAAATGGAACGCTTAGGAACGCATATGGCAACATGGGGGCCATGCCCCAGATTCGCATTTGGGAGGGAATATGCTTTTGGGGTTCAAATGGAACGCTTAGGAACGCATATGGCAACATGGGGGCCATGCCCCAGATTCGCATTTGGGAGGGAGTATGCTTTTGGGGTACATGCTGTGAGCCATGGGTGCCGAACGTGACATGTGTTGTGGCAGCATGACAGTGCATGGTTTGAGGTGTGTGCATGCTTGACATGGCCTGCATATTTGCTGTCTGTTGTGATTACTGGACATGGCATTGGACGCATCGTTATGAGTGAGTGATGGTTGTGTGTGAAAGCCAACGTATTGCAGTTGTCCCATCTCCTTGGTGTGCGTGCTGCCCTGTGCCATGTGCATCACTGCAGTGCTCGTGGGGGGTGTGGCCCATGTTGTGTGTTGTTGCTCACAGTGTGTCGTGCGCTTCATTGACTTCTGGCACATGGTTGGTCATGGGCATGTATCTTAGCGTGACTGCTGTATGTGTGGCAGCTGTGCGGATGACATGCCTTTCATGAGACTGGGGCTGACGGATGGGATGGATGGTATGTTGTATGTGCATGGTGTGTCTGTGTGTTTGATGGGTTCAGTGGTGTTCGTGTACATTTCTGTTGTTCCGCTCTGTTGAGTCTAGTGTTGTTTGTCTTACATAGGCGTAGTTGTGGGGTGTGTGGTTGGCAGGCAGTAGGGGCTACATGGACAGGACTTCAATGGTGTTTCGGTTGTGTGTGATGAGTTGCACAGTGGCTGCCGTGTGGTACTATTTTCAGTGTGGCTTGTGTATGCAGACGTGGCTCCTTGGGTGTTGCTATGTCTGTGATGGGTCATGTGGGGTGTGAGTCTGTTGTTCATGTCCGTGTGCACATTGTTCACTTGTTCGTGACGGTGGGCGGTGCTGCGTTTCGTCTGCTACGTGACATGTCCCATGTGTTGGTCGTGTGCCGGTCCTCATGCCTCCAGTAATCCAGCCCTGTCCAGTTTCCCACCTGCAGGTTGTTCGTGCGTGCACTGTACTGGATGCCACATGGCTCTAAGCGGGGGTGCTCCATGTTGCAGGTCTGTGGGGGTGGGGGGTGTTGTGGGTCGTGGGGTGGCTGGACACCCACTGACACCGATTGCTGTGGACCGTGATGTCTGCCTTTCGGCTGTCGTTGTGCACTGCGGTGGCTGACACGTGGCTGTGGGGTGTGGGGGATGCTCCTCCTTGCTGTGCTGTGGGACTAGGGGCCTGGTGTGTGTTGTACTTGGGCTGTCCACCGTCCCACCCACTGCACTTTGTGTTCCTGCCACTTACCTGTTACTTGTCGGTTTGTGCAGCTGTGGCGGACACATGGGTGTGGTGGGTGCTCGTTGTGGCGCTTCTGGCATATTTGGGGACCTGTTGGTGGTTACGTGGCTGGCTGAATGTACACATGTCCCCACGCATCTTACAGTTGTTCTGTTTGGGCTGTGTGTGGTGGTGTCTGTTGCATGTGCGTGTCGTGTATTGTGTGCTGGACATGGGGGTGTTTGTCCCTGGGAGCTGTGGCATGGTGGTAGTGCATGTGAGTACATAGCGGTGTGCTGGTATACATTAGTTTGTACTTACCAGCCTCCACTCCCCTGCTAATCCGGCGAGGATCTCGGGATGTATGATGACTCGCACCTTCTCCTCCCACGCTTTGAAGGTCTTGAAGAGCGCGGGATTCCCTCCGCCAGTGACGGCAGCCAGCTCTCTGTTTTTGCCCTCCTTCTTCTTGACCAGGCTCTTGACGTCATTCCACCGTTTGTTAATTTCGACTCTGTTCCTGGGCAGGGTCCCGACTGCATTGACCTGGTCTACGATCCGGTTCCACATTCTGTTTCTGGTGGCCAGTGGTGTGTGCTGGACCATGTTCCCATAGATTTGTGGGTGCACCTTGATGATCTCGTCGACCATGACCGTCAGCTCAATGGGCGTGAACTTGGGCATTCTTTGTGGTGCCATGGTGTTTGTGGTGCTGGTGCGGTGTGTGTTGTGTAATGTGCAGGGGGTTTGTGGTGCCGGTGTTTGGTGGTGGTGGTGGTGGTGGTTGTGATGTGTGCGTTTCTGTGGTGTGCTGCTGTCCTTGCTGTGTCACTGTGTCCTCTCCTCTCCTCTCTGGTTTGCAATGTTGCAAGGGGTTGTGGTCTATGGGAGTGCTGCTTTTGTACTTACCTATGTGGGTGTGTCCTCATGGTCTGTTGTTTTCAGGTGTGTTGTGTCTGGGGTTCTGGCCTTTGTAGTTTTTGTTTGTCCAGGGGGTGTTTTCGGGATGTGTACTGTGCTTGTGTATTTGTGCGTGCCTTGCTGTGTGGACTTGTTGGCCATGTTGTGTGCGATTGTTTTTGTCAGCGGATGGTTTCTGTGCAGGGACGTGGGCGCCATGGCTTCTGCCGTGTCGATTCTCATCGGCGTAGTTTGCGCTGGCGGGCGGTATATTTGTAGTTTTCCCGCGCTCATGGCGGTGCGATCGTAATTTCACGTGCGGTGTGTCGGCCGTGAGGGCGGGCGGTTTTGTGTTGTCGTGCGTGTTTCCGTCCGTGGCGGGCGGTTTGACTCCGACTCGGACGATGGCGGGCGGTATTTTGTGTGATTTTTCGCCGATGGCGGTTTTCGGTTTGTGTAATCGTAATGGCGTGGTCGGTGTTCAGACGGTGTGTGCGGGCGGATTTTTGCCGCTTCCATGCCTGGCGGATTTATTTACGCCGGGTATCGTAATGGGCCCCTAAGAAACTGTAATTTAAAATCCTCTTTAATGGTAAAGATGGATTTTAAGATACAATGTTAAAACTGCCACTTTTAGAAAGTTGGCATTTTCCTACCCTAGCTATTTTCTGCCTGCAGCCTGTTCCTGGGTCACATGACGAGGTGTATGGGCTATTACTGGCAGGATGGGGCTGGGCACAGCCCCAATTGTGAATCAATAAGCTGTGTCCTGGCTTCACACCACTTATTTTTCCAGGCATCCAGGCTGGAGCCAGGGCAGGAAAGGTAAGAAACTTCAAGCACTTCAAAGGGAATTCTCGAGACACTTCTCCTATTTCAAAGAAGACACCAGTTATATAAATAAGACCCTCTGACACACTCTTTATTTCACTTCTGGACCTTCCGAAGGACTCTCAGAGGACAGACTGCTGCAGGGGCCTGCTGTGTACTTCAGAAGACTACCCTACCTTGCTGCACCTGGAAGTTCTGCGTTGCTGCCTGAAACTTGACTTGAACCCTTAGAGGGATCTCCTGCTGTTTGAGCTCTGTTCCACTGCTTGAACCCAAGATTACCAGAGTGACTTCAAGGGCTAGTTGGCTGGCCTCCTGATCAGTGCCTCAGGGACAGAAAAGGCTCCAGTCATCTTAAACTGCACCTGGACCCAGCCTGGGTAAGTACTAACCCTCCAAGTGGTACCTCTTCAGACCTGGACCCTTGGAAGTGGTGCTAAAGGTGCCCAGGTAGCCAAAATACAAAACTTGTGACATAGAATAATTTGGTCTAATATCTTCTCTGAGAACCGAGAGGAGAACAGGATATAGGTGCACTTCTATCCACCCTAGGTGCATTGCCGGTTGACCTGACTTTGCAGCAGCTCTCACTACATACCTCTCTGCAGGAGCAACTCCTGTTCAGCGGTCCTTCTCAGAAGGGTCATCTGGCATGGTGGAAACCTCATTGGCTAC
Organism: Calotriton arnoldi; assembly: GCA_963921515.1. Lineage (NCBI taxonomy): Eukaryota > Metazoa > Chordata > Amphibia > Caudata > Salamandridae > Calotriton > Calotriton arnoldi. Next base: position 422,003 of record CAWUFW010011672.1, read on the forward strand.
AGCCTCCAGACTAGTTCCGCTGGAGATTTTCGACTTCCAAAAAAGAGACTAAGGGGCTGATTACGACTTTGGTGTAGCAGCAAAGCCGCTCAAGGTCCGCCGACCTGATTATGTTATGTTATGTTATGTTAATAGAATTTATACAGCGCACGAATACCCTCGGGTGTCTTGGCGCTTCCAGTGCTACATACTGTGCTTAGTGCTACTACTACTGAAAAAGCCAGGTCTTCAGTTGTTTCCTGAATTCGAGAAGGGGGAAAATTTTTCTGAGGTATAGGGGAAGGGAATTCCATTCCTTGATGGTGTTAAAAGTAAAACTCCTACCCCCCCAGTTCATCTTTTTAATCCTGACCGGCGGCATCAGATGTGCATTAGCCGAACGCAGAGTTCTGTTTGGAGAATGCCATCTAAAGAGGTCCTCTAGAAATTTCGGCCCTTCTTTGTGTAATGCCTTATGGGCCATGCAGAGTGCCTTGAACTTTATCCGCTGGCCAACTGGCAGCCAGTGGAGTTCTCGCAATGCTGATCTGACAGACTGATATTTCGGTATGTCCAGAATCAGTCTTGCGGCATCGTTTTGTACTGCCTGTAACTTCCTAAGAAGGGTGGATTGCACATTAATGTACAATCCATTACAGTAGTCAAGTTTAGACAAGACTAAGGAGGTTACAACCGACTTTCTGCAGGATTAGGAATAAAAGGCAAAATTTTCCTTATAGTCTTAATCATAAAGAAGGAAGAGGACACCGCCTTAGAGACTTGAGCTTTAAAACTGAGTTTTTCATCTACGATAACCCGAGATTTTTTTACTTTATCTACCGGGGTCGGGAGGGGACCAAGATTATCTGGCCACCAAGCTGGGGACCAAGGTGGAAAGAGATTTCCGAACATAATCACCTCCCTTTTGCTTGAATTTAGTTTCAAGCAATGAGAACTCATCCAATGACTTAAGGAAAGCATACAGTCATGGAGTTTTAATGAGTGGTTAATGTCCTTATCTACTTTCGAGATCACCAGCTGGGTGTCGTCGGCATACGATGTAGGAATCAAATTAAAACTTCTTATCAGTGGAGCTAATTCCGCTACATAAATATTAAAGAGTGTAGGGCTCAAAGATGAGCCCTGCGGAACCCCGCATGGAAGTGTGAAAGGTGCAGACTTTAATTTGCCCAGATGAACTGATTGGGTCCTCTCTGATACGAACGATGTTAGCAGGGAGAGGGCTTTACCTCTTATCCCAATTTCTTGTAGACGATGAACCAGAAGAGTATGGTCTACCGTATCAAATGCAGCGGATAGGTCAAGCAGCACCAATGCTGCTGACCCACCGCTGTCTAGTGAGGAGCGGATTTCTTCTGTAGTCTTAATCAAAGCTGACTCTGTGCTATGGTTAGCTCTAAAACCAAACTGGCTGTGATCTAGAATTTGGTTGGTTGCAATAAAAACGGAGAGTTCCGCATTCATGGTTGTCTCAATTATCTTGGCCGGAAGTAGAATTCTCGCAATGGGCCGGTAGTTGGCTGTATCAGTTGCATCCAGATTGTTTTTTTTTAGAAGGGGCAGGATACAAGCCTGCTTCCACACAGTGGGAAAGGATCCTTGTTCTATCATCTGGTTAAATAAATAAATATTATGAGTTCAACTCCTGCAGGCACCGCAATGGGAACAGTAAAAATTTTCCAGCACGGCATGGGCGGTGACGTCCATGCCGTGCTGGAACTGGGGGTGCAAGCTTACAGAGGGGCACATGCTGTGCCCTCCTTGAATGCATCCCCATGGTTGGGGGGGTATAGGGGCCCTATAGGGCCCCCTTTGTTCCTCTACCACCTGCCTTTTCATGGTGAGGAGCCCACCATAAAATGGCTGGCGGGGAAGGAACTTGTAATATGCTCAGCGGGCCTGCACCAGTCCTGTTCAACATGTTGCATTGGGCCTCTGCCGCGCCACCACCAGGGAACGGCGGTTCCCTGGTGCAGGCAGCGATCCTCCACCAGTACGACTTTAAAGGTCGTAATCCAGAAGACAGTGGACTGCCACAGCTTTGTCACCACGAGTACGGCGGTCAGAAGACCGCTGCACTCGTAATCAGCCCCTAAGTCTTCACAACTTCATCTAGTTGCATGACAATGCCTCCTCCTCGGACACCGCCTGCAGCCTTGCCCTGCTGAACTTCTACCGTCTAAGAAATTTGTGTTGAGATTTCTTCTAAGTCTGAAGGTAAGCGCTGACCAGGCCCATCCACTTCTTGTATCCGACTCCCACTGTGTCAAAGTCAGACATACTTTTCAACTTTGATGTCCGTTGCTGGTGCTTTGATCTTTTAAATGCTACTTTTAAGTCTGGTTCTACTAATTGGATTTTTGTCATTTTGGTGTCAAATAATTTATAAAAATTGCCTTTATTTTTCTAAATTGGGGATTTTCCTTGTGTTGTGTTTTCACTTTATTACTGTTTGTGTGCTGCATAAATACTTTGCACATTGCCTTTAAGTTAAGCCTGACTGCTTTCTGCCAAGCTAACGGAGGGACAAGCACAGGTTAATTTAGTGCCTTTTGTGGTTCACCTGTTGCTTGAGTAGGGTTAAAACCCCTACTCATCCATTCATCAAGAGCACATTTTCTATAGCTTCTGTACGGCTAATGGGTGTATGCATTTGCAACATGCTTGGCCTCCTAATGGGGCTTGCATGTGTGGAGAGTGTGAGCACTCAGTGAAAAGTTGTTCATAGGGAAAAGGGTGTGTGTAGAAGAGGTTTCACCATCTAACAGGTTTGGGAGTCTTGGGTAGAGAGCTCACTGTTAAAAATTGTGCACAGGGCAACAGTTTTACGTAGAAGGGGCTAGGCGACCCAGTGGGGCTTGGGTGTCTGGAGGGAGTGGCCTTTCCTTGAAGAACAGTGAACAGGGCGAAGGCAGTGTGTAGTAGCGGATTGACCACCTAATATGGCTTTGGTGTCTAGAGGGAGTGACCTCTCCATGAAGACCTGTCCACAGGGTGAAGACTGTGTGTAATAGGAGCTTGGTTACCTAATTTGGCTTTTGTGTCATGTGAGAGTGGGCTCTCCATGAAACGCTGCACACTGGGCGAAGGGTGTGTGCAGTATGAGCTGTAGTACCTAATGGGGATAGAGTGTCTGGAAGTAGGGGACTCTCTGTGAAACTTTTGCACATGGCAAACAATGTGTATACTAGGGCATGGCCACCTACTGGGGATAGTGTTTCGAGAGGGAGTGCAACTATTTTATAAAAGCGGTACTTTTTTAAAAACATATTTCAAAGGCTGTAGGGGTTTGTAGAGTAAATTGAATAGAAAATTAATGGATGATGTCATTAATAATATCATTTTAGATGGCATCAGTGATGTCATCAATGATGCCATTGAAAGTGTCAAGAGTGATGTAATATGTGAGGTCATTAGCAATGCATGGGTTGGGAGCAAGTTGTAGTTATCTTCAGTAGTATTTTGAGTTTAAAATGGTATTTTTAACTCACATTTTTACCTCTTATAACCTCACTTTACCATTAGTTTTTTTAGTGATATACATGGCTTAATAGTAGTAAGGGTTTTATCAAATGTGCAGTCTGCAAAGCTTGTAAGCAGGGCATTAATAAAACTGAATACACCACACCGTTCAGCAACAAACCTACTCAGATCAAGAAAAAGTTGACGTGCAAGGCAGAATTTGCCGTATATGTGCTGGAGTGTCCATGTGGCCTGCGGTATGTTGGGAGTACAAAATTGCAGGTCCACAAACGGATACTCCAGCACATAAGGGCAATCAACAATGGTGATATGTCCTACCCTGTGGCACGCCACTTTGCAGAAATCCATGCCAAAAGTTCCCAAGATCTTAGATATTTCGTAATAGACACGGTCCTCCCACTCAGAAGGGGTGGAGACCGGGAGGGTCTTTTGCGTAAACTTGAGACTAGGTACATATTGTAATTAGATTGCAAGACACCATTTGGGTTGAATAGCAGTGAAGATTTTTACACACACTTGTAGGTACAACTTATACGAACATCTTAGGGGTTTTTACCTCAGTACCATTTTCTATGATATCATATTTAGCCGCTGCCTCGCTTTTATCTTTCAGTCATTTTATGGTTTTTATCTTTGCACATTTTTGCACACGCGAACTTATGGTGTCGCTGGGTGACACTTTTTGCACAAATGCACTGACACTTTACTTGCTGACATAGAATTTCAATTTGTTGGCCCACTTGGGCTTTATTGATCCTGTATGATTTGCTTTTAATATGATGTTGATCCAATGTTGCCAGTCCCCATTGCAAAATACCATTTGATACAAATCATAGTAGGCATTTATCTTACTGGTACTGTATTTATTTATTTGCAATTGGTGGCATTAAGGTGTTTTTAATATGTAATGTTTAATATGTAAACATCCCTTTTATGAGTCAATTTTATTAACTATATATGTATTTATGTATTTATTTATTTATTTACATATTTATTGAATTGCTCATATTGCACATGTCTGGCTTTTATGACATTGATCATCAACTGTATCATGCCAAGCTTATCTTACGAAAAGGAAGAAAGTTATTTAAACTCTTCTATGTCTGTTGTAAAATGTAGTTCACTTTTTGAACACTGTCACTTTAAAACACAACTATGCTCCCCATTCGTGCCATGTGATCAAGGCCCCACGAGGGTTGAAATGCGTAATGGTGGTGGTGCAGGGGTTTGAATAAACTACGTTGCACGGCATCTGGGTTCGCTTCGTCTTTGCTGATTGTTCTAGCGCGAAAAAGACGTTTCCTGTTTCATATATATATATTTCCTTGTCTATATCTCTGTTCTTGAATGTCTCTATTCTCCTTCAATACATTTCCCATAAGCAGCAGCGGATGTTTCTACACTGTAATATTACATTTTTTAAAGACAGTGAATAAGTCCTGTGCTAGTAGAAATAAATCCCAGTGTTCGGGAGAAGAGTCAGCCTTGAGCACTTCATTTAAAGACCGGGTTGTTTACTTTATGTGGACGCAGTCGATTTAGAAGTGTACTTGGAGTCTTTTTGCAGTGGACATCCATTGAATACAAATTTATGATTAGAGCAGGCCTGCCAAACATAACTTCAATGTAATGGTATATTTGACTTTTCGTTTATAAGGTAAATGGATTTTAAGGCTTGCCAAAGTAGTACGATTGACCTGTGAATGGAGCAGACAAATAGACCAGTCAGTCATAGCAGTGAGGTATGTAATGGACAATGATATATTTTTGCAATGCATCTGTCTATCTCTGAATTGCTTGCAAGCTGTTTTTGTCACTTTATGACCTGTCCCCAAGGGGGTGAATTGCAGTTAGAACGCTGTTTCATTCGGGTTGATGAGCATTTGGTGGGGAACAAAAAAACCTTACTATTTACCTACTTTTATAGCACTTATTACTTGTTGCAAGTGCACAGTAGGGTGCAAACAGAAAAATCTGTTGCATTTTTTAGTTATTCTCCTCATTTTTTCAGGGAAAGGTAAACTAGACATCATATGGTCTCTAGCGTGTTTGCATGTTTTGTATTGTGTCCACCGCCTAAAGACTGCTGCTTGTCTAGCTATGTCGCCTCATTAGATCAATATATAGCTTTCAACAATATGTCATTTAAGGATGAGATTTTCTGTATATAACAATAACCTTCCAATTTGAGATGTACGAAATTCACGTAATTTGCTACTGTGTAATTATGTGAAATTTTGAGGAAACAAATTACATGACATTACGCATAATTACACGAAATGCAAATCCTTCATTTACAGCTATATTATAACCTAGAATGCGTCATTGCATAAAAAATATATCACGAAAAACACAATTGAAGTGAACAACAGATACTCAAGTTGTTTTTGCATAACAAGGGTAAATCGAAATTCACAAAATTACGCAAATTACATCAGCATAATTTTCATTTTGCTGCACCTACTTCCAAAGTCTCTTAAGGATATTAGTTTGCTCATTATAAGTCGTAATAATACTCAATCCTGGTTCTTCCTTCTTAGCATTTTGTTTTGGGTCAAAAAGGAGATAATCTCATTTAATATAGTCAGTTTTCTTTACTGCTGTTTCCAAAACTTTTCCTGGTATCCTTCCTTTCTCTATAAATATTCGGATCATTGTTGTTTTCTCTGTAAAATGGCTTATCTGTCTACAGCTCTCTGGAGCTCTCCATATGAGATACACCCTTCAGTGGGATTGGGTGACTACTTCCAGCATGTAAAATGCTACTCACTGTGGATGTATTCTTGTACAATGAAGTTTCCAGTTTCCTGTTTCCTTTTTGTTATTGTTATTTTATTGTTATTTTCAAGGCACTTATTTCATGTGTAATTTTAACATTAACTATATTCTGATTTATTTCATTCATAAATGTTGTCAGTAGTTCTCTTATTCACTTCCTTATTATCACCATATCTGTGTGTGCCAGTGCTTAAATTGAGCAGTTTTTTTCCGGTGCTTGCACCGGCACTTAATTGCCAACACTGGCGCTTGTGACTGCCTGCCACAAGGTGGCAGTGTCTGCCCAATTTAAAGATGACCACAACAACAGTTAATTATTAAATCAATATATATTAAAAATGACTACTACCTGCCTCCGAAGTCATTTTCATAGCAGCCGCGGCCCGTGCTGGTAAGAGCGGGGAGGGGTGGGCCTGGTTAACGGGGGGGGGGGGGATGGGTGGTTGACTGGGGGGGAATTTGACAGACAACCACGAGAGAAAATGTAATAAATAATTGATTTTCCCTTGTCCTCTGTCGAAAGCCCCCCCACCCGGCCCCACCGCCCCACTGCTGCTCTTACCTGCACGGGCCGTGGCTGTTTCATAGCTTTAAGGGCCTGGAATAGTCCAAATTGTCACACATGTAGGCGTGTGATGGTTAGTAGTTATGCTGTTACTATCATTGGCAGCATGGCAGGGGCAATATGTGGTGTAAGCTGCAGTGGCCTCCTGACAAGAGCCCTGGAGCTTATTTTTTTTACAAATTAAGCACTGGGCCATGTGTATGTGTTTGTGTGAGTGACAGAGGGAGATCAAAATAAAAAGGGCTTTTAAAAGTACCTTTTTCCTACATACTTTGCATATATGTTATTCGTTTTTCACTTAACTATAAAGGAATTAAATGAAGTTCCTTTTAGACTGTGCCAATGTGGAGTTGGACTTGTTTTGTGCCCTGAGAGACTAGTGGATCATGTCAGGAAGGGTGTCTGAAATGGCCTTCAAATCATGCCTCTCCTTCTAATTGTCCACGACTCCTCTGTCACTGCAAGTCTCTATCTCTTGAGGTGAAAGGTTTGTGACTGGGCAGATAGTTTTAGTGTGACAATAGAGAAAATATATGATGGTTGGAGAGGAGCAATATCATTTGTGGTTATCAATTATTTGTAGAACAGGGAAATTTAGGATTGCTTAATGCGAGCTAGTAACCAGCTGCCACCTCCACAACACCTAAAGGCATTTCTGGTGTTCCTAAGTCATGTTTTCCTACTTTTCTTTAATCAACAATGATTAATTTAATCTCTTTCTTATACAGCTTGGCCTTCTTTATTTACCTTATTTTGTGTTCTGTTAACTCTCTCCTAACTTGTTTGATTATTTGATTTTCAAAATGCAGAAGTAAACCTTTCATAGCGATTCATTGGCCAAAAATAATTTCAAGTTGTTTAGGTATTTGTTTTTCACTAGTGCAAAAACCTCAGTTTGTAGTGATATTACTAAATAAGTTCTTTTTCAAAGCCTGCCCAGGAGACCATTGAGGAGGATGACCAGAATCGGGGGTAAGGAGCAAGTGGTTACTAGGGTAAGTAGTAAGTCAATTTCCTTTCTCATTGACAACTGCTGCATTTGTTAAGGTTCTCCTTCCTTACCCGTAAGCCCTGACACCAAACTTTTAAGTTATAGACCTTTCTATGTTTCTGTCTCTGCCACTCAGCTATCAAATTTAATGGGTAGAAGCAGTTTTCTGCCCTGTGTCCACACACACCTACAAGTATCAAGTTCCATCCTGTCATGGTATATACCTAAATTCTCCCATGCCTTCTTCTTATGTCATCTCTTTCACTGGTCTGTCTTCTACCTTCCATTAACAACACATCCATGGCCAAACCTAACCTTGGCCCACACATTGGCGTAAAGGTAACATTATCTAACAAAGTAGAACTTGAACCATTAAGTAGGACATGACTAAGATTATATAACCATGTGCTTGTACTGGATTACATTAATATCTTTTTCTTCTTTCTTTAGACACCCTTGCTACTCCTTTGTGGGCCAGCCAAAGGAGAATGGCACCAAGAAAAAGGACCACGGGGAGATAGCCAGTCAGCTGCCCTAGGCCAAAATTGAGGGCCTTACGGTGGAATCCAGCTTAATGGGGGACCTGGAGGAGAATTCAGTAGGATAATCATACTCCTCCCAGCCATTTGGGGTACATCCAAGCTGCCATGGGGAAACAAGTTATATAGTCCCTGCGGTCTGCCAAGCAGCTAGTCACTTCATCATCCACCCACTTCACACAGATCCTCCACCACAAGGTCCATGAACGACTAGAAATTCAGAGGAGGGGAAAAAAGGAGACTAGGCAGGGACAGAAGGACACACAAAATATAGGCTAATTCAGAGGGGCATTTTTTTAGGCATTGGATGGGTCTGTTATATAGCAAGTTGAGGAATAGATAGCAAATATATATTTTTTGAGATTTAGGGAAGGGACGGGTCTGTTGCGGGTAGAGTGGATGGTCTAGCTCCTAATCTGAACCATTCCAAAGAAAAAAGAAGTTCCATTTTCATCTTTCAAGTTCTCTGTATATGAGCTGCTTTACCAGCAACCCTCAATACAGGCTTTACGCTTATGCAATCAGTGTTGGAAATATGACCATGCCCAAGCCATGCCCCTCTTATATGAATTGTCATTTAATCCCTCCCTGTTGGTAATAGTTGTGTACTGCTCTCCCTCCAGAATCATCACTAAAGAATACTACACTTAGAATAGATTGCACATTACTCTGCCACCCCAGAACCAGAACCAAAACCATTCCCTTTCCTTCCCAAATTAGGAATGCCCACCACCTTCCCCAGTACCTGTGAGTAGCAGTTGATGCATGGGTTTTGTCAAAACAGATTAACTGCTGGCAGCCATAACAAATCCAAATAGGGAAGATGTCGCAGGATACAAAGTTTCTGATTCTGAGTGGAGCAGTTGAACCAGCAAAAAGATTCTCCTTTTGCAACATGAAACTAAAAGACAGAGGTGCAGAATTACAAGCCCCTTGCGACATCTTTACGACACCGTTGCGTCACATATGTGACGCAGCGGCGTCGTAAACAATGCGCCACTATGCGACAGATTTACAACGTGACGCATCTAGTGAGATGCGTCACGTTGTAAAGCCCTGCGCTACATTATACCTGCGTCAGGTATAATGTATGCAGGGTGGGCGTTCCATCGCAAGGAAGACCCGTAAAAGTTACGCAGTGAAATCTACAAGATTTCACTGAGTCACTTTTACGTCCCCGCTGCATCAAAACCTTACGCCTGCGTGTAGCAGGCGTAAGGAGTGACGCAGCATTGCAAGTATAGGATGCCCCTGAGCAGTGCTGGAGTTGCGTCGCGCTTGCGACACGACTCCAGCACTGCGTCACCTATACGCTGAGAGATGCGTCACACATCTGTCTCTCCTTGCGCCATGGTGCGCCGCATTGTAAATGATGCGCATCCATGGTGGCGCAAGGGGTTCCTAACGTCACACAAAATAACTGGCGCATCACTGCTGATCTGCAGGGATGCGCCAGTTATTGTAAATCTGCCCCATTGTGAGTGGAAAATACAAGACAGAGTCAGCATGAATCAAAGCAGTGTACAGACACATTTACTAAATCAATTGTTATTAAATATAAACCGAATCTTGTGTACAAGTCTGGTGGAGGAGGTCACTTTGCAGCTGAAGTCTCTGTTGGGTGTAGATTGTGGAAAAAAGATGCACACTATCTAGCCTTATGTCACATGTCCATAGTGTCACATGTCCATGGAAGGGGAGGTGGTGTGGGCAACTTTGTAATTTTGTTACCCTCCTCGTGTAATGGATTAGCATTGTTTACACCACATTTGCCCTGTTAATTTTGAGCTGTGTTAATGGTGGAGATACATTATAAATCAATGCAATGCAGGGAAAATTTGGGAAAACAAGAGAGAGAAACACAAACAGTATTCAGCAACTTGATGAGGAAGGCACATCTGCCATGAAAGAACGTCGACATTTAAATTAACCTGTTCAAACAGTCTAGCAGTCCACAGACTCCCAAGTTAGTTTTCTAGGCTGGAATTCAACATAGGCAGGAAATCCACATTTAAAAATGTCTATAATAAATAAATTGAAGTGTAACAAATTGAATTATTAATCGGGGGGGGGGTGACTAACCACCACAAGGAATAATCACAATCTTTGTCTGTGTGAACCTTCAAAGTCAATTAATTAACCTGAGCACAACCACATGGTAGCCATGGCACAGAGTAGATAGGCTTAACTTAGGGCAGTAATGAAGTTGAAATGCCAAACAATTAAAATCTCAATCCAAATTAGAACAATAGAGTTAATTGCAAAATACCCAAATGACACCAAAATTACAAAAATCCAATACAGGAAACCAGAGGTATAATATTTCTACACTTTTAAGTAGGAATAGTGCCAATAAGCATAAAGAGGCGGTGATAGTCAACGGTTGCATTAGACTGGGACCTAGGCACAATTTGACACTGACCATGATGGAGCGCGGGGCAGATACACCAACTTGATTTGTCCTGGTCAAAGATTTTACCTTCTATTGTAGTCCTTTAAGCCCCAATCCACCACAAGGGTACTCTTTCAAAGTCCCTCACTGCCACAGGGGAGGTATTTGGAAGTGTCAGGCAGAAACGAACAGCAGGGTCCAGCCATGTTCCAGCCACTGGTCAGCTGGGCAGATGCAGGAAAGGCCTCTTGTAGCTTGTTGTATCTCTGTAGCTTGAACAAGAGGTCATTCTTATGACCCTTGGAGTCCACTTCTGGGTGCCAGAGGAAGAAGGTCAAGTTTTTCAGGCCACCACTCAGTTCACAGACAGCAGGTCCAGTTCTCTTGTGTTCTTATTTTTGTCCAGGAGTGTTCTGAAGTAGGTGGCTGGAGATACCACAGTGATGCCTAGTGAGTGGGAATGAAACATGGGCATGCCCTAATCAATGAGGTAATGGTTTTGGGGGCCAACCCTACTGACTTTGGACATTTTAAAAATGTCTTGAAAAGTCTTCAGACACGCGCAACTTGGACTCAGAGGGCTGGTAGTGTGTCTGGGGGAGTGTAGCATGGTAATCCAAGAATCCTCCCACACCTAACACTAAAATCTATTTTGAGGCAGCCACTTTGCACTCAATACCAGTGAAAAATAGATGCTGTTGTCGAGTCCGCCTGGACTTTCTAAAAGTGGCATTTCTAAAATGGTAACACCAAATCCAACTTTGCTACTAAAGAGGATTTATTACCACCATTCCAAAGGTATTAAACATGAAGTAGCCACTCCTTTCCAATCAGGAATTACAGCTTGAAAGGTATTTTAAGAAATCCCCAATGCTAGCCTATGAAAGGAGTGGGCCTCACTGCAGTAGAAAACAAATTTAGCTCGTTGTCACTGCCAGGACATGTAAAACTTAAAAGTACATGTCCTGTCTTTTAGTTACACAGCACCCTGCCACTGGGGTCACTTAGGGCCTACTGTAGGGGTGACGTAGGTGTAATAAAAGGGGAGTTTGAGACTTGGCAAGTGGTTTTAAATGCCAAGTCAAAGTGGCAGTAAACTGCACACACAGGCCCTGCAATGACAGGCCTGAGACAGATTTGAAAGGCTACTTGTGTGGGTGGCACAATCAGTGCTACAGGCCCACTAGTAGCATTTAAGTGACAGGCCCTGGGTATATAGTATTCCACTACAAGGGACTTACAGGTAACCTAAATATGCCAATCAGGTATATACCAATGTCAACATGTTTAGGGGAGAAGCACATGCACTTTAAGACTGGTTAGCAATGGTTGAGTGCTCAGAGTCCTAAGGCCAACAAAAAGATACAGCAAAAATGGGAGGCAAAATGAAGAAAGTTGGGGGAAAGACCACCCTAAGGATAACAGCTCTAACATGATTTTACCATTAAATTTCTTCATGTCCTACTTTTAAATACCGTGCACCCTTCCTTGTTGGCCACAAGGCCTACATAGGGATAACTTATTAATATTTAAAAGGGTGGTTTTTACCTGTCAAAATAGTTTATTTTGACAGGTCAATATGCATTTTTTACACTGCTACATATAGGTTTAATAGCCTGAAGCCATGTTTTACACTGCCACTGTAGTGGAAGGTGTAATAGAAGCTACAGTTCACTAACTACATGTAACTTATAGTCTCTGGGTATTTTTTGTACCATATACTAGAGACTTATAGGTAAGTTAAATATACCAATTAGGAATATGTCAATTCATTTGAAGGAGAAGCACGGTCAATTTATCATGGATATTAGTGTTAAAGTGCACAGACTTCTAAAGCCAGCACAAATATAGGGTTCAGTAAAAGGGGACAAAGACAGGGTGATGAGTGACAATGCAGAAAACGTGGATTTCTTCAAGAGTTAATACTGTATAAAAATGATGCAAATACATTTTGGCATTGTCTGTTTGGGAACAGGGCTGAACCACAGAACAGGAGATTTTTGGAGTTTCCTTGATGAAGAAAAGACCTCTACAATGTGAAAAGAAAGTTGCAATATTTGCAAGTTGAGATTAGTATTGTATGCAAGGATTCACAGTGAGGAGTGTATACTTGCATATAATTAATTTAAGGCCAATCTAATAGCAATGCCAGGCAACCCAAAAACTAGACGAATGTACACCCAATGACTTATCACATAAACAATAAAAAGGTTTAGCTATAGCCATCATGCCCACAACATTAATCACTTAGGGGCAGATCTACAAGAAAGTGCAGCAGCACGGCACCGCAAGCCCTTTGACTGCGCCACGCTGCGGCACTTTCAAAGCACAGGAATGCGACATATTTACAATAATATGTCGCATTTCTCTGCTCTCCCCTGCGCTGGGGCACAAACAGCTGCCATGCGCCGGCGCAGGCACCCTTGCACCATGGTGCAAAGATGCCTGCGTCATGGGGAGGTTGTTTTTGTGCACGAAGGGGCACCTTCCTGCACAAAAATAATCACTACAGGCATTTTCCTCTTTCAATGCATGCTGTAGAATGTAGCACGCATTGAAAGAGGAAAAAACGAGGAGAAATAAAAACATTTCTCCTCGTTGCGCCTCACTACGCCACCCCTAGGGTGACGTAGCATTCTAACGCATTTCCAGGTTTACGATTCTTCATAAATTTGGAAATGTGTCAGGTTCCATGGGTGTTGCGTGGGAACACCCCCAGCAACACCCATGGAACGCCCCTTTCACACAAAGTGTTGCGTGTAAAGGGGCCGTATTTACAAGGACAGGAAAAGTCACGCAGGGTGGCTTTTCCTGTCCTTGTAAATATGGGGCAGTGAATGCGCCGCCGGTGCGTCACGAAAAGTGACGCTCTGGTGGCACAAGGGGCTTGTAAATCTGCCCCCTAGGGTTTGCCACTAAAGTCACTTGTCTGCATTACTCTGAATAAATCATCTCTTTTCAATTCAGAAGGGTAGGTCACAGAGTGATTTTGCCCCGTAGAATTATTTAGGGATGGGTCCTTCTTGTGGATGTTGTTGACAGGGCTTGCAGATTTTATTTCTTCCAAAAAGACATCAAACTGTAAAACAAGAAAAAGGAATTGTGTCTTAAGGTAAACCAAGTGGTCTCAGAAGATCCAAAAGATGCTGATGTGCAGTTAACAAAAGGCTAATCAAGTAACAGCACTTGGAAAAGAAACAGGAGGGGATGAAGAGACGCCCCAGGGGCAAGAGGTTCTTTCTTTACATGCGATCAGCTGGGGCATTGGAAGCAAGATTGTCCTAACATCATTTCCGGTGTGACAGAACTTTTGTTTCAACACTGTTCAGAGTTCCTATCCCAAACTTTAGGACAGCCCAATAGGTTTCAACGGTGAAATGAATAACGTAATACCTGTTAAGATCCTTCTGTAGACTGTGTCATTAATAATAAATACATCACTTGCCTTGGCCCTTAAAATCCCTGAATTCCCCTCTTTACCTCTCTCGGTTTTGTCCAAAGACACAGTTACTATTTCCAATCTACCTGTTACCCAGCACATTACAGACCTGTGTTAATTTCTGTAGGACCTAGTAGTGATAAACATTCCTTCTTGTGCAGTCCCACTACTGCGACTAACCTGCTGGGCAGAGACATTCTCTGCAAGGTGAACTGCATTGTGTTTTGTTCCATAGAAAGAGTGTTTTTGAATATACCTCAGAGAAAAGAGGATGAGGAACTTGCTTGATTATGCAAAAGTATAAATTGCTCAAAGGAGCATGTCCCATTGTCATGTGTCCTGATTTAACAGAATTTCCTTAGCATGGACTGTCCACATTGTGATCCCCAGGGCTGAGTCATGCGGGGCTCATCACCATGATGGAAACTGTAAAGCTGAAGCTTGATCAACAGAAGAAGTTACCCAGAATACCTCAGTACCCGCTGCAACCTCAGGCAGATGAAGGAAGGGTGGGCTGAATGTTCCATTCTACACATGAAATTGGCAGAATTTTGATCACTCTGCATTACTCTTTAAAGCGGAGTTCCAGCCAAATTCCGCCAATCTCCGCATGGTGGAATTTTTCTCCTACAAGGCTCCAGAAAATGCAATCTGGAGAGTGCAAGCGAGATGTGTCATCCCCTAGACTAATTTTTAAATGCGGGTGATCACGGGTGGTTGCTGGCGGCAGTGAGTGGTCACAGTCAAAGGGCTGCTGCTCAAGTAGATTTTCTGCTGCTCGAGTACTTTTTCCACTCAAATGGCAGCAAAATCAACTCGAATTGCCGTGCTCTCTCGCGCAATGCATGGTACCGTACATGCTGATTTTTCACTGCTGCTCATGCAACCGGCACTAAATTGCAGCGTGAACAGTGTGAGCTGCATATTTTCCACCTGTTGGCAGAACTCTGCAGAATCTTGCAGAGTTTTTATGTAACTCAGCAGAATTCTCACCCCTAAGATGAAGAATGAAAAATTCCCATCCCTAAGATGAAAATTCCGCAGAGCTGTCGTGTAATGACAGATTTACTGTAATGGCAGATTTGATTAAGGAAGGGGTTCTAGTACCTATTGCTAGTAGATGTATCACCCAGATTTTCTCGATATGCAAGGCAGGGAAAGCCAACGTATACAGGAACATGCAGAACCTTAGTGCTATATATAATGTGGTTATCCCAAGTTTCCTAGTTAGCCCCAACCCTGCTATCATTCTTTCCTGCATCCCCACCAGTGCCTAATGGTTTACTGTGGTTTTTCCGGATTACGCTTTCTTCTCTATCCATATACATGAGGAGAGTCAATATCTTTTCTCACATTCTGAGGAACCACAAGGGTCCCAACTTTGGAGGACCATACTCCTTCAAGGATTTATAAAATGTCC
The DNA here is from genome assembly GCA_963921515.1 of Calotriton arnoldi. Lineage (NCBI taxonomy): Eukaryota > Metazoa > Chordata > Amphibia > Caudata > Salamandridae > Calotriton > Calotriton arnoldi. Next base: position 437,610 of record CAWUFW010011672.1, read on the forward strand.
ATCAATCTTTTTGCAATCCCTAAAGAAGGATTTCGACATATTGTTTTCCCCTTGGGGTCTATTCTCATTCAATAAGTTGATGATTTACTGTTGGTATTAAGTCAGGGTGGTGAACTCCGCTCTGCTCACGGAGTTTGCAGAGTTTTCTGCACTCCGCGTTACGTGGAGCTCGCAGAGTTTTTTCCCTCAATATCGTACGTCAAGTTGGCGAGTGCGAGCGAGGAAAATCAACCTCCCAGCGAGATTTCTCAACATGGGCGGTCAAATTTCTCATTGTGAGTGGTCGCGTATGCTCGCGAACGCTCGCGTTGAGAAACTGCCCGCTCACGTTGAGAAAGCTGCCTCTCGAGTAAAAATCTACTCGAGCGGCAGAAAGGAAGCAGTGCCCACTTGCGCTGTGTATGATGCCATTCGCGATGATTGCACACTGCGGACAAGCACCTAGCACTGAAAATCACAGCAAACTGCATTTATCTAAAGGAACTCCGCCGCTCGCTGGGCTCTGCATAGTGCGGCTGAGTTTATTTTACACTTCCCCTCCGCCCAGGCTTAGATGGTATCTGTAACTCTACTTCAGTACATGACTCAGTCTATGAATTGACTAAGAAAAGACATAAGGCTTCAAAGGACATTTGCAATTTGCACTCCCTGATTGAGATTATCTAGGACATGAGATTTTGTTGGTAAGCATCATGTCTCCTGAAAGGGTTGATGCCAGTCATAATTTGCCTCGCCTTGTACATGTTTCAAAGGTAAACACCTTTTGGGAATGCCGGGTATTGTAGTCAATAGATTTTGGGTTAAGCTGAACTGGCCAAGCTGTTGCAAGAATTTGCTAGAAAAGGCACTCCAAAACCCTTGTAGTGGTCTTTTGAAGCCAGAAATGCATTTAAAAAGATACAGCCAGTGTTGACTTCTATGCCCATCTTAAGGCTTCCTGGCTATGCTAAACCATTTACTGTGTATTTTCATGAACAAAATGGATTTGATTTAGAGTGTTAGAACAAAGCCTCAGGGATCAGAAAATACCCATAGTTATTAATTCTCAATGTTGGACCCAGCCCCAGCTGGGATCCACCATGTTTATGATCTGTGGCCACTGCCGCAATTCTTATTGAAATCTCTGACAAACTATGCTCAGTTCCACTAACTGTTGCCATGCCCCATCTTACTACAAAAAATTCAGAATCTACTGTTCATATTATTTTGGTTTATTGTCTTGCTTTGAACCCTGCTTCTTTGATGCCTATTAGTGAGGATGGAGAACCACATGATTATATTCTAACCATCACACAGGTTACTAAGCCACATATTTATTAAACTAATGTGCCTCTCAGTGAATGTGAACTAATTTATTTTGTGGGTGGTTCCTGCTTCAGAATTGAAGAAGTAACTCTAGTGGTTGGTTACGCTATTTGCACTGTATGTCATGTGGTGGAACACAATAATCTGCCCGCAGTGAAATGAGCTCATATTGCGGTGCTTATTGCGCTCACCTGGGTTTGCAACCTAGTCATCAAAAAGACTGTTACTGTATACATGAACTTGAGGTATGCATTTAGCATAATACATGACTTTGGACTCTGTCGGAAGCAAATACATTTCTTGATCTCAGCAGGTACTCCAATAAAGCATGGGCAGTATGTTTTATTTTTTTAAATGCTTTGCAATTACCAGAAAAGGTGGCAGTGGTAAAATGTGCTGCCCATCAACACCCTCATGTTGATTTCACAAGAGGCAGTCTCCTAGACGATTCTGCTGCCAAGAAGGCTGCTTTGTCTAAAACTGCTAATGTTGCCATGCATGTTGTGAATACTGATCTGTTTCTTGTATTTGTGTTAAAGGAGTTGTCTCCTTTTCCGGAACAAGCCTCTGAAATGAAAAACAATCCTATATCAAGCAACAATTTAACAGAGATCCTAATGGGATGTGGAGAGACTGCACAGGGTGTGTGATTGACTGAAATTTGTACTCCCCGACCTCACTAGATTTTATCATGGATCAGACCATGTTGGTAAGGATGGCATTATATATGCCTCTACAACCCATTGGTATACACCCTTTTCTTCTTTAGCCCAAAGGTATTTAATGCTTAAAAAGGGGGTAAGGCCTCCCCCACTGCTCCCTCTCCCCATTGGGGCCCCTTTGTTCACATCCAGGTTGACATTATTCAGCTATTTAAATGTGCAAAATAGTTCTATGTTCTTGACAAGGAATGCATGTTTTCAGGATGGGTGGAGGTGTACCACTGTACCCCTGGAGATTCTGTCATTGTTGCTAAACAATTACTTAGAGATGTTATCCCTAGGTTTGGAATACCTAGCTAAATTAGTACTGATTATGTAACACATTTCATGCCAGCAGTAGCACAGGCAGTTTGTAAGGCACTAGGAATAGACCAGTACTTCCATTGTGTCAATCACCCTGAGTCAGCGGTTAAGTGGAAAGGAATAAAGGGACCATGAAGGATAAGATAGTTAAGAAGACGCAATTAAAATGGCTGGATGCTTTGCCACCAGCCCTATTATCTTTGAAAACGATCCCTTTCCGGAAGACTAAACTGAGCCTGAATGAAATAGTCATGGGCTGAACCGCTATGCTCTCCTCCATCCCCCTTGTGTCTTTTCCAGAGCTATATCTGCAGTTAAATGATGATGCTGTATTACAATTCTGCAGAAAGCTCATACATTGCCTCTACAGTTTTCTTTCACAGGTGTGAGATATTTTACCTGAGTGTCCAATGAAGGCCTGCCATTCCCTCTAACAATCAACTAGGTATATGTCATGACATCTCTACAGCCACCCTGGTGTGGACCTTATTAGATCTTGCTCATCACAAACACTGCTGTTAAATTTAGAGTACTGGTGACTTGGATTCACTCTTTGTATTGCAAACAAGTCAGTCCTCCTAAAGACAACAGAAGCGCTACCACTGCTCTGATGCATGGGCCAGTCACTAGAGTATCCATTGGCACTTGTTCTACAGCAGCCCTTTCAACTGCTGTAGCTTAAAGTCTCTATGCACACCTCCACTGCCTGCTCCCCCATCACATGATGACACCTCAACTGCTTCTCATCGTTACTTCCCCCAATCATGGTAGGTATCCTCCTCCTTCTGGACACCGGATCCCTCTGTGAGTCTGGTCTGCGATCTTCCTCACTGGTTTAAGCATTTGGCTGGTGGTGAGGCACATCTTTTCTGTATAATGGAGAGCTTTTCCAAAACCAAGCTGTTCTGAAACTCCCCTGGTGTGAAACTGCCACTGGGTCTACAAGGGTAGCTCCTATGTTATATTGCTTGAAAGGTCAAAACAAACCATTAACTGTTCCTTATGTTAGGTTTGCACACACATGCCTGTCTATGTGGAAAACAACATTCCATTGATCAGAGTGCCAAGCAGTTTTAATGACAATTGGCTACAGATTTTTGATCTCAGACATAAACTGCCAGTTTGTGCCGGCATCTTCCTTTCTTCTTTCGCAAGCCTTGAAAAGTTCAACAATCCCTTTGAATGGAACATGCCAGACCTGATTCATCTTGCAATGGCTGAGCAAGGATTTTTTTTGCAAGCACTAGGAGGCAAACTACGGATTCTGAGGAACTGTGCCAAGTGCAATCTTCTTCACTTGACTCTCAGGATAGTATGGCCTAAGCAGTACAGGGCTCCCTTGGGGGGAGGTGTGGATACAGATTAGCTTACAACTCAAAATGTGAGCAGCAGCCGCCAAATACCCACTTTTATGAAAAAAGAGAAGTATTTTATTTTCTACCACTAACCAACACAAAGGTAAAATAAGACATTCACAAACAACTACACAGTCCCCCTTGATAACTCGAGATTCAAATGACTCCACTATAATGGTATACATCAGGTATATTGTACGCCTGTCACACTGAATTCCATTTAGCCGGGAAGGGTGCCCAACTGTCCCCGTTGCTTGGCTGAGGGAGCGGACTGTCTGCACAAGCTATGGTGGTGCTGCAAGCTGGATATGTACTGGCAGACCATAGTTGACAGGCTGAATGCAGCTACAGAGTGGGGGGTCCCCTGAGATCCCAGACAATGCCTGCTGGGGCAGATACCGACACTTAAAAAAAAGGGCCTCAGTAGGCAGCTCCTGTTGTTGGGGTTGGTCTTAGCTAATTAGACAGTGGCTATCTGCTGGCTGTCTCCCACTCTCTTGTTAGTGCGTGAATGGGAGAAAGATAAGACTGAATGGGTGGTGGCCGAAGAAAGCCGGATGCATAAATGTTGGAGAGACAATAAACTAGAAGATGATGTATGGGTTTGGGCAGCAATGCTTGCAGACCAACTTGAGCCACTTGATGCCAGGCCCCCCTAGGCTTGCATACTACCCTTGCATGGGATGAATGTGTCATGTGCTATGCAACATTAAGATGGGGAAGGGGTAACGGTTCTGTGATAGAAAATGTACTCCCTGGGAGATAACCCAAGAGTGACATTTGAGATAGACTGGCCGAGCTGGAAATGTGGACTTGGATGCTCCCTTCTTTGTTAGATTGAATTCTGCTCCATGAGTCACTTGAAGTTACTGCTGCAGTAGAGCAGGGGAAGGGGGTGGTGGGCTCTGGGTTGTTAATATTGTACCAGTTTTGGCCTGCATCATTTTGCTTTAAATGCCAATACAAATGTATACCAAAAAAACTTTCACAATCCCCCTTGAGATTGGGGTTCTAGTGTTTCTATGGAGATTCCCTATCCCACTCCCTCCTCACGTTAGCGATAGTGGTCATTCCCAATTCACTATTGACAACATCCAGGGTATACCCTACTAGCCGTCTGAGTCTCAAGAGTCCACCTTGACTCTCAGTTGACGTCAATAGTGTTCTAGTGCCATTGCACTACTAGCAGCAAGTTCCTCTGGGGACGATATGCCTGAAAACAGTCTTAAATGCACAGGCAGGTGTGAAGCATTCAGATTTTCTGACTGAGTCCCATCCATGGGTGCTCACAGTGACTGCAGACAAGTTCAGGTAAGTTGGCTCACAGGCCAGGTACAGAGTCTCTCACTTGCAATGGCACTCCTACGACGGAACGGAGGAACGTAATAATTACTTTCCTCCGTTCCATCGTATGTCTGAGTTTACTACCCCCCCACCCTTCCCCTTCCCCTTCCCCTTCCCCGCCCTGCCTCACCACCCCACAGCACGCCCTATGCGAGCCGCCACTGGCAGGCAGGCACTGGTGCTCTAGGCTCCAGGCCAGGTGGTCGTAGTTTCCCAGGGGGGTGTACCCTCACCCAGCAGGCCATGCCTTCCCCTCCTCAAACAGCCTGTCTGGCTGCTTGGCAGATGACAATGTTCGGGTCCTCAACCTCCATTTCTTATAGTCCATTTCCAAACACCAAATGTGATTTAGGGTCTCAGTCTTTGAGGTTTTATATAGGGGTTCTGCTTCTTTTGAAGTACCCACTCCTCTGCTCCCTCTTCCTCCTCAAAAGTAGTCTGTCACTGCAGGAGTGACAGCTGATAGTTCAACAACACAGGCCATAGGAGTGACTAAAGTTCACCTAGATGTCAGCAATAGTGATATGTGAATCAAAACGTTAGCCCACTGAACCCAGTCCCACTCTTTATGATTTTCATATCAGATACATCTCCTTCATGAGATGTGCACAGGCAACTTCCTTGTGACCTCTCAGTGAATCATTGAGCACCCTTTGAAGTATACAGGGGGGGCTTGGTACTTGCTTCCCAGTGTGTTTCCCACCTTACAGGAATTCAGCAATACTTAAAGCTGTCTGGGGATCTCCCTACCAACTCTCCATTCTTTAGAGTGCAGGCCTGGGTCTCCCAGAATTTAACCCAGGGCCCTCCATGCATTGTACCATCGAGAGGCACACATACACCCAGTACATGTGTACAGCCTACACACACTGCACAGTACTGTATCCTCCACATACATCCAACATGCACAAACTGCCCAGCACTGTATCCTTTATGTATTGTGCCACTTAGAGGAACACATACATCCAGCATGTGCAATTAACATGCATGTACTGTATACTTAGGGCCCGATTCCGATGTCGTGCGGAAAGCATCCCGACCGACTCAGATTTGTAATGCTTTCCGTACGACTGGACCGCGAGCCCTCCATTCAACGGAGTACGATGCATCCCATGTGAAACATAACCGATTCGTACGGAATGCTATCATTCCGAACGAAGGCTCCGTAAACCGCATCGATGCGACGGACACATTTGTAAACGTTCAACCTTACATGAAGGTCAAGAATCCGACTCGTATCAACATGCGGTGAGATGGTGTTGCAGGAGAATCGGTTACAGAACTGTGTCAGTCCGTGTATGAAATGTTGATGGGGGAAGTCAAAAACACCCAAATAAAGCATTGGCAAACTCAAAAATAAGTTTAAAAAAATAAAACCTCACCCACAAATCCACCTCCATAAAGGGCCAACACCATGACCATGATCCTGTGCCACAAATGCCAATACTCACAAGGACCTTCCACCAGACATTCCTTGCTCTCTGCCTCACACACTCACACACCACACACCCAGCACAGATACCATTTCATAAAAGAACACATAATCACACAACTGTTTACTGATTCACACTCACATCCACACTCACCCTCACCTTCACACTCACCCTCACCATGTCCAAAAGGAAGCATCCACATTTTACTGATAAGGATTTGGAAGTGCTTGTAGATGAGATTGTCAGAGTAGAGCTACAGTTATTTGGTAACCTAGTCCAACAGATCCCCCTTGCCCAGAGAAATAGGATGTGGGAGAGGATAGTTAATAAGGTGAATGCTCAAGCATCTTGCCTGCGCACAATGGAAGATATCAGGACCAGGTACTATGATGTGCAAAGGAGGGTCAAGAAGCTGATGGCCAGGGAACATTTCCAAAGCCAGCAGACTAGCGGTGTCCCTCCTGCACAACCTGTCCACTTCACCTCTTGGGAGGAGAAGGTGCATGATATCCTTCCACCGGAGGGCGTCTACGGAATCCCAGGATCACAAGAGTCTGGTGAGTACACAATCCACATTCAAATTAAGTTTAATCACACCCCTAGAGACAGCACTTTAAACGATACAGTTAAACTAAGGCCAGTTCAATAATATAAAATGTACTAGATTCTAAGAGCATGTGATGTGTATGTCAGATTTTCTACACAAATACCTCAAATTACATTGATACTGCAACAAACTATAACCATGTACATACTTCTCAAAAACTCACAGATAGGCCATCTGCTCCAAACAACTAGCACCAGCATCAGACATCTTGGCCCAGTACTTTTCCCACTCACTCACAGGAAAGGACAGTCACAGGTAGGCTGTTTGGGATGGCTGGGAAGGTGGGTCTGGCCACAGGCACCATGGGACATGTAGTCACTGCAAACACTCCTCCCCACACACAGCCCACATAGACATACTGGGATTATGCGAGCCTCTCATTCAGTGGAAAAGTACCAGCAACATGGCTGACACTGATGAATGCTGTCTGGAGCACAAGGCCTGATGAGAGTTGTAGTCAACTCAAACTACACGCACCAGTCTCAGACATCTTGGCCCAGTACTTTTCCACTCACTCACAGGAAAGCACAGTCTCAGGTAGGCTGTTTGGGATGGCTGGGAAGGTGAGTCTGGCCACAGGTACCATGGGACATGTAGTCACTGCAAACACTCCTCCCCACACACAGCCCACACAGACATACTGGGATTATGCGAGCCTCTCAGTCAGTGGAAAAGTACCAGCAACATAGCTGACACTGCTGCATGCTGTCTGGAGCACAAGGCCTGATGGGAGTTGTAGTCAACTCAAACTACACGCACCAGTCACAGACAACTCTATAGTAGACTTCCATTCACTGTCAGGTAGACATAGGCCCAGATGACCTGGTTGGGTAGTGTGGGAGGAGGAGTGTTTGCACTGACAACATCACCTATAAGGCTCTATTCCACACACACACCTTCACTCACAGACCAACAAGGCCACCAAAAATAGTGGTGTCCTGACAATGAGTGGAAGTGTACTTGCAGAATGTCTGACACTTGTGCATGGTGTTAGAGTTGTCCACAACTCCTATCATGGCCTTGTGCTCCTCACACCACTACCCAGTGTCAGCCATCTTGATAGTACAGTTTCCATTCAGCATCAGGGATAGCATAGATCCAGGTCTGCTGTCTGTGCTGGCTGGGAAGGTGTGTGTAGGACAGGGCATGATGGGTGGTGAAGTCAGTGCAAACATTCATCCTCACACACAGACCAACAAGACAACATACAAATGAGCTTCCATTACAGTCAATGAGAATGAACTGGCAAGGTGTCTGTCCCTGCGGACTGATGTTTGCAGTTCAAGGCTCTGTTGGAGAGTAGACAAATCAGACACCTGTCACCAGTGTCAGACATCTCTGAAGCACATTGCCAATCACTGTTAGGAAAGTAGACTCACAGGTAAGATATTTAGGATGTGTATGAAGGTGTGTGGAGTACGGAGCATGATGGGGATGGAGTCATGGCAAACACTCCTCCTCAGGCTTTGTTATAGAAATGATGCTTGCAATAACTGACTGTCATGATGACGCACGATGTGCGGATTAGTTAATCTTCTATACAGAAAATTGCTAGGATTCAATACGGCGATGTAAGAAGGATAGATTTCAAATCTCTCTCTACGCCGCTGTAGCTGTGAGCTAGAACCCCACATCCGGAGGCTTCGTATCGGCGAAATAACATTTTTAACACATATCAGATTTGAAACCTATCCTTCTTACATCGCCGTATTGAATCCTAGCAATTTTCTGTATAGAAGATGAACTAATCCGCACATCGTGCATCATCATGACAGTCAGTTATCGCAAGCATCATTTCTATAACAAAGCCTACAATCAAGCATTTCAATAAAGAACGTACAACTATAAACATCGAGACAGTTCTGTCCCCTCTTGTGTGACATCCAGACTTATCTCTTGACGCATATTTAGACAATTAAGCGTGGATCACATATCAAGTACTGAATCGCTTCACAGTCTCTAGTAAATACCTGGCCATCTTATATATATCAGCTTTAGATTCTACATATGTTCCAGCTGTGGCCCTCTTCCTGACGAAGGCACCCCCGTGTGCCGAAACGCGCGTAGAAACACCACCAGTCATTTGAATTTGTGCCACATTGTTTTGTTTGAATCTTTTTATAACACTTCTGTGTCAATTTATTATTTTTGTACAAATTGTCATCATAACAAATTTTTAATCTTTATTGCTTTTTTGAATGAGAGTGAGATTGATGGACATGAATGTGAGAGTATAAATATCTTAGCTTATTTTTGGGAAAAAATATTTAAATAAATGATTATCTGTACTTTTGATAAATACCTCTGTTGCCTTGGTTCTTTCTGTTCTCTATTGTCTTATTATCAATTCTATTGTTCTTATTTATGGTCGGTTGCCTTAAATATGTACATTGAGATCCCAAACCTCTCCAGAATCCTCAATGCATATGAGGATTCACAAGGAGAGATAGGCCAGGTCATAGGGATCCTCTGGACTATGCAACAGCAGCAGGCAGCCCAAAATGAAAAACTGGACAGGTTTATGTCAAAAATGGATGAACAGACTGAGGTGTACAGGGACATTGCCACCTCCCTCCGCAAGATTGGCACCAACATCTCCACACCTCCCTGTGTGCCTACCACATCCACTGCAACAACATCTGCAACAGCCACAGGGAGGGATATGGACTCTGGTGGAGAGACACCTGCACCGCAGCTGCCTGCACCTGAGGCTCCCCCTGAAAAACGTGGAGTCAGTCGTCCAGAGAAGAAACAGTGAGAGACAGATGTCTACGCATCACACCCAGGAAGTGACTACCTGCTCCTGATATCCTCCATTGTGTGCCAACCATTCACTTTCTTGACTATCACAGAACTCTCCCACATTGTCTGGAGGGTCTAAGTTGGACTATGGACTCACATAACTGTGCATCTACTTTGAAATACCTCATCTACACACACTGCCAACTACTATCTGCAGTTATCTAAGTTTGTTAGGTTTCTTGATGATACCACCATGATGTGCACCGATATCTTCACATTATGCACTCAAATAAATCCCTCTGCACCCAGAAAAGTGGTAATGTCATTACTTTGAATAACTAATGTAATAACTGTAATGATATTGAAAAAGGCAAAGAAGCAAGTGTGCACCACATTGGTAACACATCACTTTGAAGGAGTACATTACTGTCTTGTGAGTATATGTACCTTGTCACAACATGATAGATGGACACAACCAGGTCATGACACAACCCGTAGGACATGTTACAGATGCAATGCAAGTATATTGATTAAAATGCTAGCACCATGTTCAAACACAATAAACAAACTTTTCTGAGCATAACAGTGCATCATGGAGCATGTTTAGTTGAAAAAACCTTTGGCTGTGTGAAAACACACAAGGCACAAATCATTGTGTATCATAGGTTTATTTCCCTGACACAACCTGGCGCATTAACCCAATTTCAATGGACATCACACAGTAAGAAAAAGGTGTAAAGTGAAGAAAAATGTACATCAGTCCAAAAGGAATAGTGTTCCATGGATTTACAAACAAGTCCAATGTTGGAGTAGGTCACATCATCAGGTGTTTTGTGAGGTCACAAATTGCATGGTTGACACAGTCAAGTACCCAGGTAAGGAGAAACATAGAACAGGCACACAGGACTAAGCCTCTTTAATTTTGACAAAAATGTTAGCTGAAGCACAAGATTGTCAGTGTGTACATTATCTTTGATTCACAGAAACACTGTATATCTCAACTTTTCCATCTCACAAACACTTATCATACAACTAACATCATGGCAATTATTATACACTCACAAACATACATACACATTGTGTACCAGCAACACAACAACAAACACTTGGGGGTACTCCCCTACTTTCATTGCATACCTACTCTCATGTGAAGAAGTTGTTGATAAGCTGTTGCCTCAAATCCACCCCATCATCATCATCCCCACTGTCGTCATGTCCCAGTCCAGGATCCTCCCTCGCTGGCGGATGCTGGTCTCCATCGTCCTGTATAAGTGGAATTTCCCTCCTTATAGCCAGGTTGTGGAGCAAGCAGCAAACAGTGATAATGTTGCACACCTTCAACGGTGCATATTGTAGGGCTCCTCCCGTCCGATCAAGACAGTGGAATCTTGTCTTCAGGAGGTCGAAAGTACGCTCAATAACTCGTCGGCTTCTACCATGTGCCTCATTATGCCACATTTCGGCAGGGGTGACTAGGTTACGTAGTGGAATCAGTAACCAAGGTTGGTTGGGGTACCCAGAGTCTCCCACATTGAAAACAGAAAATTTGATTCTGTAGTTGGTCGACAGAGCATTATCAGACATACACATACACAAAACACAGCACACATTTGTCACATCACCTACCAACAAGCCAAGCAAGGTGATGTTGTGCCCGTGACATCAAATGCAGAATGGCACTGTTCCTCATGATGTAAGCGTCATGTGCAGATCCAGGGAAACGTACACAGATGTGGGAGATGGACATGTCTGCCAAACAAACCACCTGGACATTAATTGAGTGGTAATGTTTGCGGTTACGATATACTACCTCATGAGCCTGTGGTGGCACCAATGCAATGCGTGTGCCATCAATGGAGCCAATTATATGGGGTAAATGTCCCAATGCATAAAATGCCCCTTTGATGTCTCCAAATTCTCCAGGTGTTGGAAACTTTATGTATTGGCACAGATACCGCAGCAATGCCCCCAAAACATTTCACAGACCACGGCTGAACATGGTTTGTGACATCCCACCAGATGTTGCCACTGTGTATTGAAATGCACCGGTGGCAAAGAAATGTAAAGCTGCCATAACCTTCACTTTGGCCGCCAGTGCAGTTGGATATGTCCGACCAGGCTGTAGATGAGGTGACAACTGCGCAGTCAAGTCTTCAATGATTGGCCTTGTGAAGCGGTACTTCCTGATGGTGTCACGTTCCTCCATGGTTGCCAGGTCTGGAAAGGGCCTGTGGACTGCAGGTCATCTGCGATACCTATGTGTAGAGTATAGACACAGTTGGTGTCAAGTCACAATGTACCAAGCAACATGCTTAGAGACAAAGAGAACATGAAATGTGAACACAACTGAACCTACAGATCCTTCAAAAATATGATTTAATTTTGAAAAAATGCCGTTAAATACATATCCCAGCATCAGTACCATACACAGACATGTTATCAGGGTATGGTGACACAGCAATTGTAGTGGTGTAATGTAAAAGTCACTAGTGTCTGACATAATGAATGTCTGCAAACAGCACATATACCAAGGATTAAGAGTTAAAATATGTCACTTTAAGGTTTTAAAACGTTTGACATGTCCAATAGGTAGACAGAATAGGAACATGTAATGCAAGAGATGTGTAACACCTGATATACACATTATCTCAAATACGCAGTCATGCCCAACACTGTCACAGGTTGGACAATGTCACTCATTTATGTCTACATTACACATGAATTCACATACACAGACTATTTTCAATGTAGTGGATTTTGAAATATGTAACAATACCATGCACTGCAGTCTGGGGCACACAGATAGCCTAGTAATTAACATTGCACAAACCAGATGAAGATGCATAATGATTTCACTGTCCACTCATCCAATGGAAAAATCCTTATCCATTACTTACACAACAGACATCTACAGTCTGAAATTTCTAAAAATGGCCAATTGGTCATACAGTACACCAATGAAGTGCCAAGGCAATATTGCACATGTACATCCACACATTAAATGATGTTCACTGTGACCAATACAATGCAGAAAACAGGACTTCCAATCCAGACATGCTTTACATGCCAAATATACAGTGTGGCATGTGCCCCTGAAGGTTAGCTTCTCATGGGAGTGTGTCTTATTAATGTACAGCTCATTTTTCCCATACATAAAGTCATACACACATGTACTGTACTAAGATACATCATTCACAGCAGTGTGTGCTCTGACAACCGATTATTCAAAGGACGCGTTCTCCGCATCTGAAACGATTCGGGCACAGCCATTGGTTGCCATGGTGAAAGACGGGGGTGAGTAGTCAAAGGACGCATTATCCGCATCCAAAACGATTCGGGCACAGCCATTGCCTGTTTGTTGCTATGGTGAGTGACGCATGTTTTGACTCCTGTCTTCAGCACATGGAAAACGACTCTGTTACCTCCCATCACCAATGCATCCATTTCAACAGAGATCACATGAAGAGTGTTTGAACGTCGCGGTAGGCGTGTCGTTTGCTAGCAAAGTTATGCATTGGACCGATTCGTACAATGCGCCCGACGCGAACCTATCACTTTTGATGCATGTATTTGAGACTGCCTCTGCTGTTTAGATATAAGTCTGTCTGTTCCCTAGAGACTTCACTTGCCTGCACTACCTGCTTCATTCCTGCACCTCCCCATCTCTTTGCTGCTGTGACAACATCCTCTGGTAGCCACAATGGCAAGGACACACCCCAAGGCCCCAGCTTTCACTGAGGAGGAGAACCAGGCCCTGCTGGACACACTCCTGCCACTACACAGCCAGATGTATGGCAAACCAGAGGAGCAGGTGAGTGAGATTAACAGTGCATTGCCCTTGGACATGTGTGATAACTGTGCATTATTGGCAGTAGGAATCTCTATCAGAGATTATCCTTTATGTTTATTAAAAATATAACTGGGTGTAGGGAACTGATTTTGACAGGCACACTGCTGTAGAAGTGTGTGTACTGGGGAAAACATGTCATCACTGTCCCGAATGGACCAGAGATTAGATTGTACACATGACTGATGCACATGATGCCACATGCATTACCCTTAGTTATTTGTTAATACATGAACAAGAGCTATGTATATTAGTGTATGATAGAGACACATGACGCATGTGAACTAAGGGACTATCACCATGTCATCCTTACAGGTCAACTCCCATGAGAAGGACAGAATGTGGCTGACCTTCGACAAGAAGGTGCGTGAAGTGGGGGTCGCATATCGTCATGTTCGTCATTGCCGCAAGAGGTGGCAGGACCTTCTTGGCTGGGCCAAGAAGATTGCTGAGGTCCAGCTGGGCCTGTCACAACAGGGCAAGCGAGGCGGCCGGCGAAGATTGACCCCACACATGCGACGCATCATAGTGGTGGTCTTCCCTGACCTGGATGGGCAGTTGAAGGCCCAACAGCAGCAATGAGGGGGTGAGTCACTTACATGTCGCAATTCTGTCTTTATTCCGGCAGGCTTTGAGATCTGAGCTTGATGGCACTTTTACAGGTTGTAAGTCTGCCAAACATGCAAGCATTCTCACTAGATGAAAAAAGCAGATGGAGCAATAGATGACAGGTAATGACCCATTCATCAGGGACATGTGAGTGAGTTATGTTCATGTATTGTAACAGTGTTGACATGCACATGTGTGCTTTCTAATTTTCACAAGATGTGTGTATGAGTTTCAGCATGAATCCCATAGCTTTACAAGTGTCTGCACATTCACTGATGTGTGATCCTGTTCTCAAAGTGGTCTGAACAAATCATTGAAGTATGTTGTGATAGGTGATTTCAATTGTGCAAAACACATGCTAAACATTTTGTAATGATGATTTGTCTATGTAGAGACATAGATTGGTTCGTCTTGGTCCGTGTGCAAAGGTCTTTTTCACTGACGTGCTGCTAATTGTGATCACATGTATCCCATGGGACAGTCACAGCTAGGTTAACTTGGGTCACATGTCACAATGTCCTTCCCATGATGTGTGTCAATAAATACAGACAACATTCGGAAAAGTGAGTCCATGTGTAGGAGTATGTGACGGTGAAATCACAAGCCATTCATTGTCAAACACAGGTTGTCACTGATTGCAACATGTCAGGATTTTTGAGGTATGATGTGAAGTACACAGTTACAACTGTTGACATGTGTGTTTATGGTCTTGAATAATCAGACATGATGGTTTGGTAAACAAGGTTTTTTTGGCATCACTGTCAGATTCTGAGATGTAAAATGTGCACCAAATGACATTTTGTTAACCACATGGTACGTAAGACATGAGCAATCTCAGTAGTGGAAAGTGTACATACTTTTAAATCAAAGGGAGGGACAGTCAGACTTCGTCCATATAAAGGTGGACTTGTTCAGTGTAGCCAAGATTGTTCAACAGTGTTAACTGTACACATGCTGGAAATGGGTTCAGTCACAAGAATCCATGCAGTCATTGCACCCAGATGTGCCAGTGGAATGGTGTTCCACCTGAGGCATTGTGAAGCTGAGGTTTTCACACGTGGCCGTTTGTAGACCATTAATTACATCTATGAAACTTTATTTGTTTTCAGTCTTCAAATCTATGTGATTCTGCTACATGACACCGTGCATAGATGACACAGGACAGTGTGCTACATGCCTCTCAGACCAGCTATGCGTACTGCCTTGGTGTCTCCAGGATGACACTCATATGTGTTTACTGACATTGGATATGCAAAGCTGCTGAACACGTTATCAATCACTGTGAGCTGTGTAACATGACTCATGAAATGAGTATGCATTGTGCATGTTTGACAAGGTAGACATGTGAGCCGTGACATATGATCCAATGATTCAACATTAGATGACTAAGGATTTCAGGATGTGTACCATGTCTCAATGAAATCTGAGATTCATATTCCCATTTTGATGGCTCTACTCACATGCAGAGGAGGAGACAGTAATGTCAGTACACAAGTCCATCATGAGCACAAGACAAAACATACCCTGCCACAAACTCCATTAGTCAACCTTCTTGTTCTGTACTTAGATGTTGATACACGCAATGTTGCTGATCACATCATGTGTGATTGAGCAATGTGAAAGTGGCAGGGTAAAAAGTACCATTTCTGTTAATGCAGCATGCGCTATTAGCACAACTCAATGTAATGTCTGATATCTATTAACATCTGTGATGATAACTATGTGTCAACTAGGTATGGATGACTCATGTAAATCATTTTCTTACTTGGTCACAGCATCATCAGCGGACACAGGAGTAGAGAGTGCCACGGATGTTGCGGGAGCAGAACGTCAAACTGGATCCAGTGAAGAGTCATCAGGGGGGTACCCAGTGACGGAGAGGGTGAGTGGAGTCTCACTGGCAGCAGATCTGCAACAACATCTACAGCTTCAGAATCAGATCACTGCTCCGGTGAGGACTCCCATGTGGTGGTGGGAGACACAGAGACTGCATCTACAACATCAGAGTCCACCTTCACCACCACTACCATGTCCACCCTCCCTGCTGGTCATAGTTCCACTGTCCATGGCCGCTTCCTTGTTAGGGGCAGACTATCATTTGGGCCAGGCACCTCACCCCCGGCACCTGTCTCCCCTGCTGCCCTCAGTGTAGAGACCAATGACCTCCTGAGGCAGATCTCTGTGGGGCAGACATCAATGCTGAGTGTCCTCCATGCACACATGACTCTTTTGACAGACATGGAGGGCATTCACTCAAACATGTCTGCCCTACAGAGAACAAATCAGGCTATGGCCTCAACACTGACAGCAGCAATATCTCTCCTCAAGCAGTACCTCCCCACTCCTACCTCTTTCTCATCCACCATCCCAACTACCCTCCCAGACTCAAGCACATGCAAACACACACAGTCACACTCTGCAACATCCACACGCAGCACACAAACACACAGACCAAAGTCACAAGCCACACCTGTGCACACTCATGCTACAGACAGCACACTCACATCAAAGGAAGTGACAGCACCCGACACACATGCATCCAGTGACACTCCGCATACCTCACAACCCTCTGCCTCCACAACCCCTACCCTTTCCTCTCCAGTACCCTCCCTCAGCCCAGGCTCCCCACCTTGTTCCCATTGAATTCTTCCCTCCACAAACATGCACCCCCCTCCTAAGAAGAAGAAGTACCTACAGGATGTCATACCTGTAGCATCTGCAACCCCCCTCCAAGGAACAGAAGGCATCAACTCCCAGTAGATGATCCTTCCGGTCCCAATACAAAGCATCCACTCCTACACCTCATAGATCCCCAGACAAGCCCAGTACATCAAAATTGGCTAAAACACCCACCAAAAAGACACCTCCCCTCCCCATTTCAGACTCACCCCTCAAAAAATGTAAGATCCCTAAATTAGTTAAGGCCACACCATCCCCAGCTTCGACTGCCCATCTCACTATAGCTGCACCCCCCTCACAGTGGAGTCCCACACCCCGCCATCAGACCCTACCACTGCAGTGGACCCTGACACCCCTCCTGCTCCCATCCCTCCAAAAACACAACCCAGTCCCCAATAGTTTGTCCCCTTTGGTGCCTGGCATGCTCCCAAGATGCCCCTCTCAGGGGAGGTGTCCCCTTGCAGGAATTGTGCTTGCAAGAATATATGGGCCTGATGTTCAAAGGTCACATGGACATTGACCAGTGATGGACTGGCCAATGGCCTTTTGATATTAATAAATGATATTATTTTTTATGCTGAATAAAGCAATTTTTATTTTTGAATAAAAACATTTGTGCCCAACAACTTGTTTCATAGTTGACTGTATGACAAGTGGAATTGTTTGTTTATATGTACAATGATGTTAGTGTGGAATGTTTTGCATATGTTACATGGAGTTTGTGCACTTTGACAGAAGATATTTTAAAATGTGGGGTCTGCATTTCATGGTTGTCATTGGCAACTTAAGTTTTGGATCAGAGTGTGAAATGAAGTTGCAAACCTTTGCATTTTTTGAGCACACTTACACATAGGTAATGCTTTCAGTTGTCCACATATTGCAAGTGTCTCAATGTGCAACAGTGTGGGCGAAGCATGCTGAATATGTTTGTGATGTGCATATGGGCACCAGTCTCATCTATTCAGCTGGATATATATGGCTGTTGACTGCATGGCTGTGACTTAGCACACATCCATGTACACAAATTGGTTCAATAGAATTGTATGTGACTTTGAGGTGGTGAATCAATGTCTGTGTCTTCTGCAGACTTGTAGTATAGTGGCAAGGTCAACCTTGCTTGATGTGTGATGCCACTGTGGTCACTCAAGCATTCATGGCTGTGAACACATCATATGCATTTACTGAGCACATGGTGAGTGTAAGCTGAGCTGTATTTTCACAGTCTTCCAACCATCTGCTACTACTTGACTCAAATAATTCCATTTGGGTTTTGTTAGGCAAGGATTATTTTTTCTTTGTCGTCTTTTGATCACTCATTTAGCTGATGTTCATGCCATCCTGCTTTTGGTATGTGAAATAGCAGATCTGTTGTGTATGCATCATCCCAGCTTGGATTGCATTTAGCGTACACACACAAGTCGTAGTTGAGCATATGAATTGTGTGTCACATGTATTTTGAGAATGACTGATAAGGGTGTTGATCTGAGCTACATTGATGCTGTTCCATTTCACACAGAGCTGTATTATGATTGCTGTGATGTCAGTTTACTTGGAAGGTGGTTTGTGTGGTGAGGCATGTGTACAGTCAGTGCACAGAAAGGATGTGTGTCTGTCTGTTGTGCAGATGCTCCCAGATCTTTAGTCTACACCATGCTCTTAGTTGCCACACATGTGAGGATGTGTTGATGGAAATAAATGTGTTTGTTGATAGTCTCCTTGATGTTTCAATGAATTGTTTGTGACATTGTTTCAGTGCCAATTGTGGACATAGCAGGCTTAATTCAGCACTTGTCTTTCATCCTCATAAGATTTACACATATCGCCTGGATTCATGGTGACTAAGTCACTTGTGTTTTTGATCCACAGATTTAGTCACCACACCAGCATCCTCACCCATGCTGGCAGCTAATCTTACTCAATGAACTGTGCACTGGCCACACCAACACTGTTTGTGGATACTACGTAATGTTGCTCATGCATACTCATACTACTGTGCGGGACACAATCTGCACATTCAAAATTTGATTATCAATTTCAGGCATACACTACGGATTGAGGTGTTAGATGTATATTGTCTGCGAATGACATTCACAAAAGCTGGCCATAGACACATGCAAGTTGGTATTTGAGTTTGCGGGACCAGTCCACACATGGGGACAGTATACTACATTTATGTTGGCCCATGCTTCTTTCATAAACAAGATTGTTTTTGACTATAGATATTCCCATGACAACAGTAACACAACCACTTCTGTGTTGTTGTTATTGGAGACACTGAACGCAGTACTGAGTCTGTGGACATGTGTGTTATCTGTGCTGGTATCCTCTGTGCTTTACTGTACACAGATGCATCACAATGTCTTATTTTTGTTAGCACATTTGAGTGGTGTTGTCCTGCGATGTTTCTGTGTGTGTTGTGGTGGACTTATGCATTCACTGTGTGATCACACATATGTGTGTTTATTCTAATTCCTGGTCTAGCGTCAAATGTGCTATTCCCCTTGAATTTAGCATGCTCACTGTAACTACCTGATGATGAAAATCCCTCATTCTACATACTGTAGCGGGGATTCTGCACATACACAGAACTATGCGCAGGAAAACAGGACCTCGGTGTATAGGGGATGAACCTTCCTACCACCTTAGTACCCAAAATCCCAAAACCAACTAGCTATAGTGTCTCATTTGTTCTCCTACATAATCATGAAGCTACAAATGATTAGACAACCCAGAACACAACACTCCCGACTCTCTCAGGAATCGCGGTAGCAAGACACACCCTTTCGTTCACTCACTTGTGCTTGTCCACAATAAGAATTGTCGGAGTCACTGTTATAGTTCAAAATGCTTATTTTAACTATCGTGCTCTATAATGCAGTATATGAGCCACTACCAGCAGCAAAATGCATAAACCTAAAACAGTTAGCATGGTTACAATTCCATAGATTATAAAGGGGGATGTCATCATATATAGACAGTGGATAAAGGACTATAAGGCCTAACCACCCTCCCCTTGGTAAGAAGAAGTTTTATTATATAAAGGAAGATCTCTGGGCTTTGTCAGCAGACCCCATACCTTAGTGCCTAGATGGACGTTTTACATCATAGGAACAGCATAGCTCTACTCCATGGAAAGGTCCCTCTCCAAGTGCGTGTTAGAACAACATGCATCTCCATAATATCAAAGCTCGAGTTTTCAGCAGCGCAGCTGTGTTAGCATGTTTTGTCTAGGTGCTAGGGACTGACCAGAACAGAATAACAAGGGGCATTCTTTATCGACCTTGCACATCGTGTTCAGACTAAACTCCAGGAACAGGCAGAGAACGCAGAAAGCAGACAGTTCTCATGTGAAAGGCACAGAGTCTGGCAAAATAAAGTTATGTAGTAACGTGTGCAAAAGCAGCATCATGGCAGCAGAGCTCATGCTAACTTAGCAATGTCGACAATGACCCTATTGTCCATATAACAATACACAACATGCTATGGACCCATGTTCTGATTGTGATCACAATGATGCTCAGGCACTCTAAAAGTAATTGACACACAATCTGTGATCATCTCTTGTACATGGCATGTGTGTTTTGACTGGACAAAGGTTTTGTAGTTAAATTAATGATGCTGCAGATCAAGGTTGTGGTATGTAGGTCAGACTGTCCAGTTGTGACTTGCCTCCCTGCAAGGTCCCTACATTGAAGGACAAATCCCTGCACCTGTCATGCCCTGAAAGTGAAGTTTGTGTGTTCAACATGACACTACCTCTGCCAATGCGTGTAACGCAGTGCACCATGGTGGTTCTGCCACAAAGGCTGTTCAGCAGCCTCTATTCAAAGAACAGATGGTGATCCATGGAAATTGTGACCTAATGTTGCATTGTCCTGGTTGGGACTGTGTAAATGTGTGAGTCCATTGGTGTGATCTAGGAAGGCCCACATAAGAAGGGTCTACAGGTGACCCTGTTGTGCACCTGCATATCCACTCTACCCATTCCTCAAGGTGAGCATTTACTTCTGCTGCAACAGTGTGTGGATCCCCTTAATTGACAATACCCTGTGAGATTGTTTAGGTGGAAATTTCTGCAGCATGTACTCCACATGTACTGATATAGGATTTTTTTTATCAGAAGTTACATTGTTCATGTACATTTTTATAGCTTTATTTTCACCCCCAACCCAGGTAAATGTAAATGTCCAGTATTTGTAAAGCGCACAGCTACCTCCGGAGAGGTGTCCCGGCGCTGGGGGCCGTCGGGAAGATTAAGCAAGCTATTGCCCAGAGTCACATGGTGCTGGGCTGATCTGCTGCCGGCGATCGAACCGTGAGCCCCAGGATCCAGAGTCAGTCGCCCTGTCCTAAGCAACTTATTGTATGGGGGTATTTTCCCAAACCTCAGATATGCAAAATCATGTATGGGGTATTTACCCCAACCCAAAAATATGCATCTTCATCTATAGGGGTATTTACCCCAAACCCAAGATATGCATCTTCATGTTTGGGGGTATTTACACCAACCCAAAAATATGCATCTTCATCTATAGGGGTATTTACCTCAAACCCAAGATATGCATCTTCATGTATGGGGGTATTTACCCCAAAACAGAAATATGCATCTTCATCTATAGGGGTATTTACCACAAACCCAAGATATGCATCTTCATGTATGGGGGTATTTACCCCAACCCAAAAATATGCATCTTCATCTATAGGGGTACTTACCCCAAACCCAAGATATGCATCTTCATGTATGGGGGTATTTCCACACAAAACCACATATGCATATAAACATATGGTGTTTCCCCCACCTACACACATATTTTCTTCAACATTGCAGTGGGTAGTTGCCACCCCCATATTGACTGGACATTGCAGTGGGTAGTTGCCACCCCCCCTATTGACTGGACATTGCAGTGGGTAGTTGCCACCCCCCATATTGACTGGACATTGCAGTGGGTAGTTGCCACCCCCCATATTGACTGGACATTGCTGTGGGTAGTTGCCACCCCCCATATTGACTGGACATTGCAGTGGGTAGTTGCCACCCCCCATATTGACTGAACATTGCTGTGGGTAGTTGCCATCCCCCCTATTAACTGGACATTGCTGTGTGAAGTTGCCACCCCTATTGACTGGACATTGCTGTGGGTAGTTGCCACCCCCATATTGACTGGACATTGCTGTGGGTAGTTGCCACCCCCTTTTGACTGGACATTGCTGTGTGAAGTTGCCACCCCCATATTGACTGGACATTGCTGTGAGTAGTTGCCACCCCTCCTTTTGACTGGACATTGCTGTGTGAAGTTGCCACCCCCCATATTGACTGGACATTGCTGTGAGTAGTTGCCACCCCCCCTTTTGACTGGACATTGCTGTGGGTAGTTGCCACCCCCCTATTGACTGGACATTGCTGTGGGTAGTTGCCACCCCCTATTGACTGGACATTGCTGTGGGTAGTTGCCACCCCCCACATTGACTGGACATTGCTGTGGGTAGTTGCCACCCCCCTATTGACTGGACATTGCTGTGGGTAGTTGCCACCCCCCTATTGACTGGACATTGATGTGGGTAGTTGCCACCCCCCATATTGACTGGACACTGCTGTGGGTGGTTGCCACCCCCCATATTGACTGGACATTGTTGTGGGTAGTTGCCACCCCCCATATTGACTGGACATTGCTGTGGGTAGTTGCCACCCCCCATATTGACTGGACATTGCAGTGGGTAGTTGCCACCCCCATATTGACTGCACATTGCAATGGGTAGTTGCCACCCCCCATATTGATTGGACATTGCTGTGGGTAGTTGCCACCACCCATATTGACTGGACATTGCTGTGGGTAGTTGCCACCCCCCCTACTGACTGGACATTTCTGTGTGAAGTTGCCACCCCCATATTGACTGGACATTGCTGTGGGCAGTTGACACCCCCCATATTGACTGGACATTGCAGTGGGTAGTTGCCACCTCCCATATTGACTGGACATTGCTGTGGGTAGTTGCCACCTTCCCTATTGACTGGACATTGCTGTTTGAAGTTGCCACCCCCCATATTGACTGGACATTGCTGTGGGTAGTTGCCACCCCCTATATTGACTGGACATTGCTGTGGGTAGTTGCCACCCCCCTATTGACTGGACATTGCTGTGTGAAGTTGCCACCCCCCATATTGACTGGACATTGCTGTGGGTAGTTGCCACCCCCCATATTGACTGGACATTGCTGTATGGGTAGGTGTTGGACTTACCTTCTGCGACGAACGCGTCGGTTGCGGTTGTAGTAGTACTCGAAGAGGTAGAGTATGGGGATGACATGCATGATCGGATTCATGGCTGCACGTCTCGTTCAGCATCAAACGTGTTGTGGCGCAAATCGGTGCTGAAATACTCTTCTTCCGGCTGCTCTGACATGTTGGTTGTAGCGACGGATTCAGCGCATGGGAAGTATGCATCGTACTTTGGTGTTTGTAATCAGACTTGGAAATGCCTCCGGACGACTCCTTTCTGCGTTTCCAGAGGCTTTTCGTTTGGACTCTGAGGACAGAATCGGAGTGACCGTATCGTTCGATGAGTAAAGGTTTTTGTGCATCGTACTGCGTCGTTTGGTTTAACCGGCCCCCAATACGAGTCGGTTGTACTGTTCGCCTCCGGACGCATCTGGGAGGGCCTTCCAAACGACATCGGAATCGGGCCCTAAATGTATTGTACCACTCACAGGTACAGGTACACTAAGCACATGCATTTGTCCGGTGCAGCCACAGAATATCGAGTACAAAATATCGAGTTGCACAAATATCGAGTCATTAATATCGTGGGTCTGAAATATCGACAGCAAGAATATCGTGGTCAAGAACATCAATTTAAGGTAAGTAATATTGATTTTAAAAATATCGAAGTGTTTAAAATCGTTTGCAAAAATATAGTTGTTAAAAATATAGTTTTTTATTATTGTTATGTATTTTAATATATATTGTATATCAATTTTATGTATGTTTCTTTGTATAAGATTTGTTTGTATTTTTAATACGTGTTACATTTTAGTACTTATTTTTTTTTTTACTTGAATTTTGCGTTTTTAGTTCCGTCGCGGGTTGTGGCTTTAAAGGGGAATAGGGTGGGAAGTAATTTAATTATATTAAATTTATTGATTCATTTTTATTTATTAATATTTGTTTAATTGAGATGTTATAGTGTAAAATGTGCAAAGCAATTAATTATTAATTAATTATTAATTGGTTGTTAATAATTAATTTTAATTAATTCATTGGTTATTAATTTTGGTAATTGCGTAATTAATTTTAGGTGTGTGTTGTGGTGTTTATAGGTGTAAAGGGGGAAGTAATTTATTTTTAATTTATGAATTAATAATTGGTTGTTAATTAATTTTAATTAATTAATTTGTAATTAATTTTGGTAATTGTGTAATTTATTTTAGGTCTGTGTTGTGGTTGTTATAGGTGTAAAGGGTGGGAAGTAATTTATTTTTAATTGATGAATTAATAATTGGTTGTTAATTAATTTTAATTAATTCATTTGTAATTCATTTTGGTAATTGTGTAATTTATTTTAGGTCTGTGTTGTGGTTTTTATAGGTGTAAAGGGTGGGAAGTAATTTATTTTTAATTGATGAATTAATAATTGGTTGTTAATTAATTTTAATTAGTTAATTGTTAATTAATTATGTTAATTGTGTAATTAATTTTCGATGTTTGTTGTGGTGTTTATAGGAGTAAAGGTTGGGAAGTAATTTGTGTTTAATAAATTAATGTATAGTTGCTAATTAATGTTAACTATTTGTTATTTCTGTTGGGTAATTGTTGTGTGTTGTTTTTACTTTTAAAGGGGTAAAGGGTGGGTATTAAATATATTTTAATTATGTAATTATTAGTTGTTAAAAGTAATAGTTTTACATTTTTTAAATAGTTTTAATTGTGTGTTGTTATTTTATAGTTTAATTTATGTATGTGTTGTGGATATTATAGAGTTAAAGTGTGTGTAATCAATTAATGTTTATTATTTTTTATGAATATTATTTTAATTGATTATTGATTATTAATTATGTTAATTCTGTAAATAAATTTAATTCAAATTGTTGAAGTGTTTTGTTATTGATGTGGTGTTATAGGGTAGGAAATAAAATAAATACATTTATGTTTTAATTAATGTTTTTGTTTGTAAATATTTTGTAGTTTAAAAGAATTATTTTTATGTAAATTAATTTATTATTTTATTTTTATATAATATTTTTGGGTTTTTGTTATATGTAATTAATAGCATAATATTTGTTATTTCTATATGTTTATTATGTATATATATTTTAAATGTTGTTTATTTATTTTTATTATTTTATTTTATTTTTTATATTTTTTTTTAAGTGTTTGAGTGTGAATAGTAATTTTTTTTCTACGCTATCCAACACTTTCCCTACTGTTGCATTCACTGGAGTGGGAATAGTAATTTTTACCCCTCCGCTATCCAACACGTTCCATACTGTTGCATTCACTGGAGTGGGAATAGCAATTTTTACCCCTCCGCTATCCAACACGTTCCATACTGTTGCATTCACTGGAGTGGGAATAGTAATTTTACCCCTCCGCTATCCAGCACTTTCCCTACTGTTGCACGCACTGGAGTGGGAATAGTAATTTTTACCCCTCCGCTATCCAGCACTTTCCCTACTGTTACACGCACTGGAGTGGGAATAATAATTTTTTCCCCTCTGCTATCAAGCACTTTCCCTACTGTTGCACTCACTGGAGTGGGAATAATTTTTTTTACCTGTCCGCAATCCAACACATATCCTACTGTTGCATTTAGCGGAGTGGGAATACTCATTTTAACCCTCCGCTATCCAACATTTTCCCTACTGTTGCTCTCACTGGAGTGGGAATAGTAAATTTAACCCCTCTGATATCCAACACTTTCTCTACTGTTGCACTCACTGGAGTTGGAATAGTAATTTTTACCCTTCCGCTATCTGGCACTTTCCCTACTGTTGCTCTCACTGGAGAGGGAATAGTCATTTTTACCTCTCCGCTATCCAACTCTTATCCTACTGTTGCACTCAGTGGAGTGGGAATAGTAATTTTTACCCCTTCGCTATCCAACACTTTCCCTACTGTTTCTCTTACTGGAGTGGGAATAGTAATTTTTACCCCTCCGCTATCCAACACTTTCCCTACTGTTGCACTGACTGGAGTGGGAATAGTAATTTTTCCTCTCTGCTTTCCAACGCTTTCCCTACTGTTTTTCTCAGTGGAGTGGTAATAGTAATTTTTACCCCTCCGCTATCCAACACGTTCCCTACTGTTGAATTCACTGGAGTGGGAATAGTAATTTTTACCCCTCCGCTATCCAGCACTTTCTCTACTGTTGCACTCACTGGAGTGGGAATAGTAATTTTTACCCCTCCGCTATCCAGCACTTTCCCTACTGTTGCACTCACTGGAGTGGGAATAGTAATTTTTACCCCTCCGCTATCCAGCATTTTCCCTACTGTTGCATTCACTGGAGTGGGAATAGTAATTTCTTCCCCTCCGCTATCCAGCACTTTCCTTACTGTTGCACTCACTGGAGTGGGAATAGTAATTTTTACCTCTCCGCTATCCAACACTGTCCCTACTGCTGCACTCTCTGGAGAGGTAATAGTAATTTTTACCCCGCCGCTATCCAACACTTTCCCTACTGCTGCACTCATTGGAGTGGGAATAATTTTTTTTACCTGTCCGCAATCCAACACGTATCCTATTGTTACATTTAGTGGAGTGGGAATACTCATTTTAACCCTCTGCTTTCCAACATTTTCCCTACTGTTGCTCTCACTGGAGTGGGAATAGTAAATTTAACCCCTCTGATATCCAACACTTTCTCTACTGTTCTACTTACTGGAGTTGGAATAGTAATTTTTACCCTTCCGCTATCAGGCACTTTCCCTACTGTTGCACTCATTGGAGTTGGAATAGTCATTTTTACCTCTCCGCTATCCAACACTTATCCTACTGTTGCACTCAGTGGAGTGGGAATAGTAATTTTTACCCCTTTGCTATCCAACACTTTTTCTACTGTTGCTCTTACTGGAGTTGGAATAGTAATTTTTACCCATCCGCTATCCAACACTTTCCCTACTGTTGCACTCACTGAAGTGAAAATAGTAATTTTTACCCCTCCGCTATCCAACACTTTCCCTACTGTTGCACTCTTTGGAGTGGGCATAGTAATTTTTACCCCTCCGCTATCCAACACTTTCCCTACTGTTGCCCTCTTTGGAGTGGAAATAGTAATTTCTACCAATCCGCTATCCAACACTTTCCCTACTGTTGCACCCACTGGAGTTGGAATAGTAAATTTAATTATTTTGCTATCCAACACTTTCCCTACTGTTGCATTTACTGTATAAGGCAATTTAAGTTTAAATATTTTTTATAGTTTAATGTTTTATTTATTCTAGAATTTTTTTATATTTTAAATTATTCATATCTATATATATTTTATTTTTAGGTAATTTTAAACTTTTAAAATAAATTAAAGATAATAGTTTGTTATTTTAAAGTAAATATATATGTATAAATTATTATGTTTGTGTGTTTATTTTTTTAAGTTTATTTGTTATATTTTGTAAAAATGTATATACAATTTAATTAATTTTGTTAAAATTAATATTAATATTTAATATATATTATTTTATTTTATACATATATATATATATATAACTCAATATTTTTTACATCTATATTTTTTACATCGACATTTTTTATTCAATATTTTTGTGCTTACCTTTTTATGGATAGGGATCCGATATTTTTCTTGTCTATATTTTTTCATCAATATTTTTTACATCGATATTTGTGACATTGATGTTGTATCAGTGAACCATTTGTCCTGCATGCACTGCATAGTACTACATCCTTCAGGTACTGTACCACTCATAGGCACATATTAGGTACATGTACATCCAGATTATTCATACACCATACATGCACTGCTCAGTACTGCGCTATGCCTGCATTGCACTCTTCCCAGGCATACATACACAGAGCGCAGATACATCAATTCTGTTCTGTGCAGCACTTCACACCAATCTGGTGTAGACCAAGTATTAGTCAAACACACAGCAGCAGAACTTGAAAAGTGAGTGAGCCTGAAGACCACACTGCAGTGACACAGGTTATAAATGACCTGTTAACTCCTACCAATCGCTACACAGTATGCTGCAACTACTGTGATTATGCTTCTTAACTCCTAGTGAAGGCAGTAGCCTGCCACCACTATGAGGGGAAGTGCTTTGGGCGTACCTCCAACAAGAGCGCAATCCATGAGAAAGGCCTATGGTATGGTGCACACACATGATTCGGAGTTTGCTTATGACACCAAAAATCAGCATTAGGGGTCCAGACATCAGTACAATTGGGCACTCAGGGCAGGGGTGCATATTTCTTACTATGTAGAGAACTTTTTCGGTCCCAACACCAGGGTATATTGTTATGGACATAAGTCAATGTGGTAATCATCCATTGGAAGAAAAGAGGGGTAGGCGGGCTATTTCAACTATCTCTAGGTTCATATCTGCCTTGATTCCCATGTATGGAATGACTGTGGCCCTAGATGCGATAAGAAGGAATGCAGAAATTCTGGAAGAAATAGCAAATTCCACCACAGTAGCTTTTGGATTAGTAACAGAACCGTGAGGTGTGATGGAGTGAGGTTTGTAAAATACATCCTCATAAAGTCAAGCAACTCTATAATAATGTATTAATTGCATGAACTAATCAACTCCAGATACACACATCTACACAGGGGGCAAACACAATTTACATAATATACTAAATCATATTGGCATGAGTACATATTAAATGTTTGCGCATTGAAAAACTGTACTAATGCATGTTTATGCTGTGTTGTACATTGCACATTTTGCATGTTGTGCACGAATAATAAGAAGTCTGCTTTAAACTAATAGCTTTCGCTAGGATTTATTTAACACAGGGCATTAGTATGGTGGGAGGTAAACATAATGGGTTTATTTTCATGAATTAATATTATTTTGTGTTTGTTTATTTTAGTACGGGATTGGGTCTGCATGAAAATGGCCTCTTGTTCAAGCCAGCATGCGGCTGGCCTAGTCAGTACGGAGTGCGCATGTGCCAAAATGTGTTGCCTGTTCGCAGACTGCTGAGTGTACCCAATGATGCAATCCGTGTGAAGGCCATGTTGACCTTTGTCTTATTGTTTATGTGCCAAGATGCGACAGCGACTGTGGGAACAGCCATCACTACGTGCAATACAACGTGAAAGCGGATATTATAATGAACATTGTTGCTAAAAGTATAATTATGAATGTTAGACTTATATGAATGCAATGGTCTTAAATCCTTCCTTTGTTAGAACCGGTATAGGATGGATTTGTGGGGAGAACTGGATGAGGCGACCCTAGTATGATTTACAACAACCAATCACAGTCCGAGTTTCTACCGATACTGCAACATTTTAAGAAAGTGTATTAGGCAGAAAGGTATAACTGATGTCCCAATTGGGGGTGTGGCAGAACAAGAGCGGAGCGGAATAGATCAGTCGAGAACGCAGCCGAGAACCTAGAGAGAACACAGACCAGATCGCATAGAAAAGATCTAAGACAGAAAGAGCAGCCCTTGCACAGAGAAAGAGAACCTTTAGGTACGAGAACGTTGCAGGAGTGCTTGGGAGGAGACTGCGACCGAGGAGGTAGATTGAGTGGGAGATAAATTCTAATTGTTAGTATAGTAAACTTTGCTGCATCTGTCCTGTTTGACTTTGTCCTCCGAGCCTATCTCTGGGGACCTCTTGCCACAACCTCGGCCAAGGAAGTGGTTTTCCTGATTCTTTGGTGGGTATTTCCCTCCTTGATTGCTTTTAATTTGCAAGTATATTTTTGCTAGTATTTATGCTGTACCTTCTCTTCCCCATTCCTATGCACGCTTGATATCGATGAAATGATTCATTTTGATTACATTGCTTGATAATTTGTTCTCTTATATGCAATCTTGTGTATCCACTGATGATCAATTTAAGAGCATTTAATAATATAAAATCATTAACTGAAAAAGTGACTTTGTGGTTATTTAGTTAAGTATTAAACTGTTTAGTTAATCATAGTCACCATCAACTCTTCAACTAATGGTCCATCGACCAAAAGAAGAAGAAGTTGAAATTACTAATAGTCAGAATTAAAATAATGGTTATTGATATGAGGTATAGTGTTTAATAAAACTGACAAAATAAACCCCCAAAATCCAGCGCCTGTCCTCAGGAATCATTTATGGGTAATGTGTGATGGGCCCCGTTATTTGGTAAAGCAATTTATGTGTGATGAGATTTCCCTTGGTCCCTGGTTTCAGAATTTAGGGGTTGCGCTGGATCAGTTTTACTGGTAGCAGAATGATGGTTATTATTGATTAGTTTGGTGATTTATTGATTATTGATTATATGTTTAACATTCTATGTAAAGTGAGTCAGTGTTACGTTTCTATGTAGTCTTTGGAACACAGGTACAGAGGGGTATCTGGGAAGCCGGCAGAGTAAAGGTTATCCTGAAATAAGGCAGAGGAAAAGTGTGAGAAGTGAAATCACACGGGAATAGGTACATTGTCTGTTTAGGTTATTTTAGGGACTATTGAATGTGTATGTGATAGCGAAGGGTCCACCTGTGAAACTTTGGCCTTATCCCCAGAAGAGTAGTGAGACCTCCTTTTCAACAAAAGGGTCCTCTTATGAAATTTTGGCCTTATCCCTAAGGAAGTAACAGGTCCTCTCCTAGCTTGGGTGAAGGGAAGGATAGCGGAATTGTTGTACTTGCCCGTATTGAAAGAAATGTTCTTGGGAGTGAAAAGCTATTTCTCTATGTAGTAAACAGACAGTGTGGTTTTGTTTAAATGTTGTGACTAATAAGTTATTGTAAAGAAAACCGGACTTAGAAAAGTGCCGATAATTTTTGTAAAGGGAGGGTCAGCAGCAGAAGGAGAGGCTGACGTCACAGAAAGCTGCACTGGCATTGGTCAGTCTGTAAAGACAGAGTGAACACCGATTGGTTAGTTGGTGTGAGCCGCGCTGGTATTGGACAAAATAGCGGAGAAGCAGAAAGCCCTTATTGGAAGAGTTGAGAGTGTGTCGCGCTGACATTGGTCAATTGTTTAAGGAAGTAAAAGAGTTCAACTGGTGAATTATAGTGAATTGTGTTGATAGAGATTTGTATCAAGTGAAGGTGTTGAATAAGTAATGAAAATGTATTTCGAACAACCGCGACAGGAGAAATTGACTTTGTTTGGCAAAATTAAAAGATTCTTTAAAAAGACAAACCAGTAATAACGAGAGAAGGAGTTCCTATCCCTCCACCAAAGACACCAGCGTCTTATATGATGTTAAAATATGGTTATCACACATGTATTTGGTTAGAAAACTGGGTAGGATATACGAAGAATGATGGTACACTAGCTTTTCCAGAGCATGGTTCTTTTAATTTGGCAGTATTATGTAATTTGAGAGAGAAGATGATGGCATTAGACCCGAGACCTAGACCTACACAGTTTGAAGCACTAGTAGAATGGGAACATGAAATGTATGAAAGAGAAAGACACAGAAGTGGTAGAGTTCATAGATTTATGTTTGGAAGATTTCATGATGAAAAACACGAAGATAGAATGAAGAGGTGGAGAAATGGAGAAATAACTGAAGGATTATATCCAGTTTTAATGGTAGGAGAGACTGCAGGAAACAAATGTAAGGAGAAGAAGAGACATTTTGGTTATGGATATAACCCGAATGAAACTGATGATGAGCTGTTGGATGACATATTAGTTAAACGACCACCACCTTATCAGGAGAATTCCGTGATGGTGACACCAAATGCACCGTCAATGGAAGCCCCAATGACACCTCAAACGACACCAGTTCCAACTGTAAGCAATGTAAAGCAGGAAGGAGAAGTAGAATTTGCCATGCAAACTAAAGAATTAGTGGAAAAATTAAATCAGATGAACATGAAAATAGATGCAATAACTGTGCCAGTAACAATAGGTCCAGCAATACCTGTATTTGAAAATAGACTTATCCATGAACCTTCTTTAACTGTCCCATTAAATTCCGCTATAACATCAGCTAATAGTAGAATTAGTGCTGTAAATATCATAAGTGAACAACCAAATATAGTTACTAGATCTACACCTCCGACTAATTTAACGATTATTGAAACGCCTAGGGAAATAATGCAGTTACAGCCCAAAAGGATAAAGTTGGATGAGATTTCAAGAAGTGAGGTTTCAATAGGTCCAACCACTGAAGAATTAGATGATTGGGTGAAAGGGTTAAAAAGGAGAAAAACACAACCACAGCCTATAGATGTATGTAAGTTAAAAGTAGATCTGGAAGAAATGATTATTGGGACCATAAGTCCAGACAGGCTAAAGACTTATCAAGATGACGAATTGATGTATCTGTGTAAGAGTATTACTTGGAAAGCGAAAAATCTACATGAAAGGTTAGTGGAAGCTGTAGAGGAGTTGGGAAAGGATATAGGAAGATCAAAGGTGTTGCAGAAGACATATAGAGTGGATTTTACTGAAAAGGATATAGAAAATATGAATACGTCTGGTAGACGATTGCAGATAAAAGAGTTAATGGTTGTTTTGAGAAAATGGGGAGACGTGGAAAGATGGAAGGGTAGTTGGATGAGGAAGAAAGAAGAGTTGGCTGCTAAAGAAATACATTTGCGCTCACTAAGAGAAGTAGAAAATGTAGCTCTGGAATGTCCCATGAGAGAAGTTCCAGGAGGAGGTTATGTGCATGTTCCGTGGACTAGACAGGATATATTGTCTTTCACTAATGAGTTTCATAGGTTGAGAGAAAAACTTGTGGAATGGTATAAACAAGTTGAGAGGTTCGTAAAAGTATCGAAGGTATTGTTAAAGGATTTAGATGGATTATTTGAAATTGTTGTCCCTGCAGATTTATGGACTGAATGTAAGATTACAGTTGATTGGCCAAAAGATGAATATCCTAGAGGTGCCAAAACAGGAGCACCTTCTGATGAGGTGATGAAAAATATCATCAAGTGATTACTTTCTTGAAGAGCAAAATTTCCCCTAAGGAAACTGATTGAGTGAAGATTGATAGAACAACCCAAGAGCCGAAAGAATCTGTACAAGCCTATTATGAGAGGTTATTACAAGTCTTTAAGCAGTATAGTGGTTTTGAGAATATTGGAGACAAAGATATGGGACATTTTGTGTATAGGTTTGTGTATGGATTAAGACCAGAGATTAGTCAGATGATACAGCAGCATATGTTGTGTTGGCAAGCCAAAACGATCGACGAGATTTTGAGGTATGCGAAGGTTTGTAGCGACGACATTGAGTCCCGCCATCGCAAATTAAAAGAAAAGATGATGTGGGCACAAGTAAAAGTAGCGGAGCAGCAGGAAAGTCAGTTGAATTCTCAGGCTATAAACCAAATGGGAGGAGTTAGTCAGAATGCTCAGAAATCTAGTGGAGGTAGAGGTAGAGGACAAATGAGCAGAGAAGAGGCGAAAAAGAAATGTCCTTGTCATGGGTGCGGAAAATATGGACACTGGAAGAATGAGTGCAGATCAGTGCAGAGGACTAATGGAGGAAATCACATTTTAACCCCACAGGTGCAGAGTGAGATAGTTGTGCAACAGACACCGCAACAGCAGGTAGTTACTACCCAATATCAGGTCCCGCAACCACCGTTACCACATAGGGGCCGATTCCGATTCGGGCCGGAAATCTCTCCGACCGAGCCGGACCCGGAGAGATTTCCGACCGAATCGGACCCGTGCAGTCCGACCGAACGAGTACGATGCGCACGTATGCCATCGGACTCGAGTCGGTCGGACTCCCATTGAAGTCAATGGGAGCCTGTCGTACAACGCATACGCGGGCTCCCATTGACTCAATGGGTGCGATGCGGACAAGTGCGCCCCCTACAGCGTGTACGCAGCGAAGCGATTCGCGTCATACATGCACAGGTAGGGGGGACCCATGGGTCCCCCCTGTGTGCGACTCACGCGGCTACGCGTACAGGGGGGTCCGACACGGACCCCCAAAGTACGGCTCCGACAGCTCTTTCGAGCCGGAGTGCGCGGCTCGGTCGGATCTGCTCGCGGCGCGCATCGTACTTACCCGGCCGGGAACGTCTCCATTGCGCAGTGCGAGTCGTGTCCGTGCGAGTCGGTCGGTGCGGTTCGACCCGGGATCGAGTCGGTCGGAGCGGTCGGGACGCCCGGACGAGTCGGTCGGCGAATACGCATCGTACTCGCTCGCCCGGACGCGCGTACGGATCGGTCGGGAAATAGGGCTCCGAATCGGATCCGGTTAAGCCGAATCCGATTCGGAGCCCTACCGGCCGAGATCGGAATCGGCCCCTTAGTGTAAATACACAAAGATACAGTGCGGATACATGGTTTCACGTAGGAGACCAGGTTGGTAAAAATACTAACACAAATGTTGTGGTGTGGATTGTGGCCTCATTGTCGACATTGCTAAGTTAGCTTAGGCCTAGCTGCCATGATGCCTCCTTTGCACACGTTCCTCTGTGACTTTGTTTTTCCAGACTCTGCTTGTGACCGTTCACATTAGAACTGTCTGCCTTTTTGCCTTTCACCTTTTCTCATGTTCTCTGTGGTTTTCGTTTGCACACAATGTACAAGGTCGAAAAACAACGTCCCTTGTTTTTGCTGTTCTGGTCAGCCCCTCACACTTAGACATAACATGACATACAGCTGCACTGGAGAAATTCGTGTGCTTTTAATATTGTGATCTCACTGTTGAAGGCACTTGGAGAAAAACCTTTCCAGAGAGAAGAGCTGTGCTTGTCCGATTATGTAAACCTTGCATCTAGTTCTTGAGGTATGGGGGTACCCCTGACAAAGCCCAGAGGTCTTCTATTTTTATAATAAACTAGTTCCTAGCACGGGGAGGGTGGCAAGGCTGTATAGTCCTTTATCCACTGTCTTTATAAAATGCTGTCCCCGTTTGTATTCTATGGAATTGTAACAATGCTTACTGTTTTGTCTTTATGCATTATGCTGCTAGTACTGGCACGTGTACTGTGTCTTAGAGAACGTTAGTTGAAATAAACATTTTAAACTATACTGTGTCTCTTAATACGCACGTTGTGGACAAGTATGAGTGAGTAATGAAAGAGTGTTCTTGCTCCCGCTATCCCTGAAAGAGTCCGTGTTCTGGGATGTCTAATCATTAGTAGCTTCGCTATAGTACGGAAAACGAATGAGACACTATAGCTAGTCGGATTGGGATTTTGGGCACTAAGGTGGATGGTTGGTACACCACTATACACCGAGGTCCTGTTTTTCTGCGCATAGTTCTGTATATGTGCAGAATCCCCGCAACATGGCGCCCAATGTGGTGGGCTTCTTATCTGCGAGACGCTTGAGTAGTACTTGTGCTTGTCCACAATTCCCTTCACTTATGTTTCCGGAAACCTATATGAGGGTGTAACCTCCTATATTGATGTTTTTATAGGTTCTTTCAAGCTTGAAGTTATTAAAAGGTGTTCTCTTTTATGTTGACCCTATATTGCGCTGCCACGCACTAGGTTGTTTTTCATCCTTGGTCTTAATGGCTGTGAATATAAATATCCCGGCACATATCTGCGCTGCGTTCCGAGCTCATTTGACAGCGTATGGAGTGCCTGACGCGGGTGTCGCCCTCATCTTTGTGGTCCAAGCTGATCCGGCTTACCACTTTGAGGTGTTTTACTCATGGGTCACTTTTCCGGCGGTGAAAGGAGCTGACAATTTGTTCCACGTTTACGCTCCCACCGCCCTTCCTAATGTTTATCGGCCTTATCAGGCTCTTGAAGTACCGCTCACGGCATGGCAACACCGTGTTTGGTTTAATGGTGACCTCCCACATCCGGTCACCCCGATTCGTTTAGGCCCCTTATCAATAGATGGGGCCACTTGGCCTGTTTTGGCCGGGTATACCCCTCATCCACGTCATTTAGCGGTTCCGGTAGATGAACTGCGCGTGTTGCATGCGTCTTTAATCCATGTGCACAGAGCTTTAGTACAATATGTTACAGGCAATGTCCAGATGGCCCCTCCTGGAGTTGCGGCGCATCCAGCTAGACATGGCGGTGTGACCATAAGTCCCGTCATGGTTAATTCGGTGATGGGCAAGCGCCCACAGAATAAGGATGATTTGCCTTATTGGCTTGCACAAATATTTGACCAGCTGGTGGCGGTGTTTCCAAATACCTCTCCTGTGGAAAAACACAGGATTCTGACTATTAGTTTGCCAAAAGACTTAATTCCCGAGTTGACAGAATGCAACAACTGGGGTAAGGTATTCGCAGCAGTGTATGCGAAATGTTTCGGCACTCCATCCATGACGGTCCTCCCTACCATGATTAAGCGTGTGCAAGATGAGCATGGCCCTGAAGCGGCTGTGGAACTGGGGATGAGTCTGGTGGGGGTGTTCGATGTAGTGGCTGATCTAATCCTTGCGAACGTCAAGGGTGATGCAGTCAACTTTCAAGTCACTAATGCTTTGGCTTTAGTCCCAGAGCCGGACAAGCCTCGCGAATTACCAAAAATTATTGCACAGGCTTATAAAACCATTGGCCGCAATAGTTTGGGGGTTAAGCCTTTTGCTAAACGCATAGCTCAAACACAACCACAACAAAAAATCTCAGTCTGATAAAGATGAGAAACCGTTCTTTTCTAAAAAAGACCTGGAAGTTGAAGAAACAGGGAAAGCAACAACCAAAACCAGGGTCGCGTGCTGCATCACCGGTTTCCGTGTCTTCTGAACGCACTTATGATTTGCGCGACTGAGCGAGAATTAAGTCTCCTGATAGATTTCAGGTCCCTGACCAGCTTTCTCCTCGTTCTTCGCAGGCACCATCGACCTCACAGGCTGGTGGAGGAGATCGCCAGGAAAGAGGCAGGGGTCGTGACGCCCCACAGGGACGAGACCAACCTCGACAACCTGGCAGAGGGAAACAAGAAGAATTTCCCCGTCCTCGCCCACAGTTTCAGAAGAAAAAAGTTGCCGCTTTAACAGCGAGATATGCCACAGACGGTGAGAACGAGACTCCTGAATTGGACGAGGGCAGTGACACTGCTAGACAGCGCCGCGGAAGTTACCATAGTGCGGGAGGCACTACGTCCTCATGTGGAGGCGACAGCAACTGACACTTTCATTACTGTCGAGACAGCTGACACCCCAGTGGCACCCCCTGACAGACTATTTAATATTGTCCTTCAAATTGAAGGTGACATTGAGCGTGTTATTAAAGGGATTTTTTGGGAAAATCTGACCTCTTTCTACGACGTTTTATTGGCGGAGGCGGATTGGCCTCCCCCATTTGTTCTCGCTGCTCCTAGAGGGGATGAGGTAATCCTTCCGAGCTTTTCTCGTCATGTCCCCAAGGACAAAGCGGAGGCTCTCGCAGCTGAATGGGCTGTGGCCCAGGACCCGGCACTGTACCGTAATTACGTGGGCTGGGATGAGGATTCTCCCCCCCATGATATACCATTGCGGTCTCTGCCACAGCCTCAAGCCCGATATCCCCTTCGGCGGGAAGCTAAGGGTCCCGTTTCCGACATTCTGACACAGTCAGAATATCAAGGAGTAATTGAAACATGCGTGTCACCAATGAATAATCCCCTTTTCGTGGTTTCTAAACCCGATGGGTCTTACCGCTTGGTATTGGACTACCGGCATTTGAACTCCCATTGTCGAACCTTTGCGGTACAGAATACCCATAGTTCTGCACTCGTAGACAGTCTTGTTCGTAAAAAATATAAAACGACTCTTGACCTTTCCAATGGTTTTTACACTCACAATTTGTCCCCGGACTACGGTCAATGGACCGCGTTCACTTCCGGTGGAAAACAATTAAAATTCCGGCGTTTGCCAATGGGCTACAGGAACAGCACGGGGGTCTTCGCCGCCCGTGTTGTCTCTTTGTTGGACAGCATAGACCCAGATGCGATTCGTACGTGGATGATATATATCTGACAGACGACGAACTATGGCCGCATCTTTCCCGAGTAGACCGCATTATTCTCGAGTTCGCGGTCTTAGGTTACAAATTTAATTTTGCCAAATCTCACATCGCAGAATACACTGTGTTGTTTTTGGGCTATGAGCTCAACAATGAAGGTAGGTGCTTAGCTCCCCACTTCCTGGAGAAGTGCGCACTTTTGCGCCCTCCAACAACCCTGAAAAAACTTCAGTCTTTGCTGGGATTTTTGAACTTTGGGCGGTCTTACATTCCCGAATATGCCAAGCGTATCAAGCCTCTCTATGCCCTGATACAACCTACCTTTTCGAAGTCATGCTGGCTTCCAGAACATTCGCTTATTCTGCAATCTTTGCAGTCTGATCTACTTGAATCTAAGTTCTTGTTGACACGTGATAACCACACAAACCTGGTGATCAGAATAGTGCCAGGGGCAGTGGGTTCACTTACTTGACGTTTAACGAAGGTGACACAGTACCCATTGCCTACAAGTCACATCTTTACACTTCAGCCGAGTTGCGCTTTTCAACTGTGGAGAAAGTTTTGTCTGCAGTGCAAATGGCGATTCTTAAGGAACGCGCACTGGCACAGGGAAAACGCATCTTGGTTGTCACCCCCTATCCTGCCCTTGAGGCAGTGACAAAGGCAAGTGTACCAAACTCTAAGGCTTTGCACCCCCGTTGGATACAACGGGCTACTTCTTTGACATCTCCGGATGTCACCTTTATCTTTGATTCCTCTCTTCAGACACATGAGTTCTTACAGTATGAATTTGTTCATCCTCCTCCTGTGTCTTTGCTGCCGCTTGAGGAGTACAAATGTATCATTTACACCGATGGTTCGGCGCAACCGGCCACGGGTTCAAAGCATGCGTACTCAGCAGCATGTGCTATTGTGGCAGGTCACATGGTGAACGGTGAGTTCAAATCGAGTGTTGTGCACACGCAGGCACTGGGAGACAGTACCGCACAATTGGCCGAGCTGCGTGCTTTGGTGCTCACACTTGAGTTTGCAGATCCGGATGTGACTACACTTATTGTATGCGATTCTTACTACTGTGTCCAGGCTTTTAATGACAACTTATTCTTTTGGTCTCAAAACGACTATAGAGATTATAAGGGCAGCGCAATTAAGCATAAAATGCTTTGGGTTCGAGTGACAGATCTTAAACAACGTCTGCCTCTCACACAGGTGATTCACACTCTTGGCCACCAGCGTGTGGGCGCACACGCGGTCGGTAACAGTTTGGCGGATGAAGCTGCCAAATCAGCAGTAGCCACTTGCTCAGTAGCAGCCGTTACAAGATCCATGACAAAAATAGATAATGAGATTTTGGCAGCTATGGCTGCAACCAAGGAAGGCTCTAATTACCCACAGGGTTTCCCTTCCAAGTACTCTTATCACTTAAGTCCCGACCATGTTCCTTATGTAAGAATTCCAGACGTTGGTGATCGGCTGATTCCCAACGCGGACCGCAGAAATTCTTTGATAACAGCCGCACACGAAGGCTTGGCTTCGGCCCATGCTGGTGTGTCTGCAACTGTTTCAATCTTGCAGCAGCATTACTGGTACAAACAGACCCGTAATTAAGTCCTTTCTTGTGACATTTGTCAGCAAATTAAACCCTCTACGGTCACACGTCCGCCACAAACACAGCTCTGCATTTCTAATAAACCTTTTGGTTGTGAATACCTTGATCACTGAGGTCCATTTTCTTCTGACACTGCATATAAATATATCTTAGTTGCAGTTGATTTGTGCACACGTTTCATCTGGGTTTGGCCACAACGCAGTGCTGACGCTCGAAATGTCATCAGGGATTTGCATGTCTTTGTGGGAATTTTTGCCTGTGGCACCTTCCATTCCGACCAAGGTCCAGCGTTCGCCTATAAGGTGTACAAGGACGCGATGAGGTCTCTGGGGGTGCTGGTGCAATTTTCGTCTCCATACAGGCCTGAGGGCAACTCAATTGTGGAGCGAATGAACCATGACTTAAAGCAGTCCTTGACAGCTAGAGTCTTAGGTACTGGCAGGAACTGGCTGGCCCACTTGTATGGCGTGCAACGTGCACTTAATAATCTCCCTAGAAGATCTCTGGGTGGGCGGACCCCATACGAAATGCTCTTTGCCATACAGATGTTTGTGCCAGACCTTGATGGTCTAGACTTGGCGGCGAATGCCGCAATCTTTGACGTAGATAATCATTCTACTATGTTGCAGTACTTACAAGAGACCCGTGACAGACTTGCAAACGAACACTTACCTTCAGCCACTGACGCTGTGTTGCAGATTCCGGTTGCCGGCTGGCTTCCGAAGATTGGAGATCTGGTCCGAGAGAAGGTGGAGAACAAAAAAGAATTTGGCCCCTCTTATCGTGCACCGGTTCCAGTTCTTGGCTTGAAGGGTACCCGTAGAGTCATCTTACCACTGCTTCCTGGTCGCAAAGACAACAGATACATCTCAGTGGACAATGTCAAGCTACAACATCTGGCCGATCCTGAATAGTGTAACACCTGCGGTATCATGTCCAGCAATTTCAAGGAATCCTATTCGTGGCCCTCCAGTCTCCACAGGCACTGATGTTGCCATTGGGATGGTCGCTTTGCCAGATCGCCTGCTCAACCTCCCGGTTTCCTCCTGCAACGAGGAAACCGAATATGCATACCCCGCAAGTGAGTCAGTGGCTCATTTACCTACAACACCTCTGAACCCGACTCGTTTTTCCTTTGATTCGTCTTCCACCTCATCATTTGTCCTAACCAAATTGAGTATTTTTGTATCCTGGTTCAGAGACAATTTCTTGGTCCCTCCATTGACATACATCTGGTTGGTGCTCTTCCTGATTTTCCTGTTCATGTCCATTGGCTTTGTGACAGTTTTTTTCTTGCTCATCAATGGCCACTACCTGCCAGAACGCTCTGCGGTGAACTCTGTGGCTGGAACTTTGGCTCCGCATTCTTCCTCTCACATCATGAAGCGTGATCACACATTTGTGAACATTTCCGCCTTTCCAGTTGCAGATGGCATCGTATGGGATGCAGTGAATTTTCAGGTTCATGGACCGACAGATATTATTAATGTTCCTAATGTGCTTCGTGTTTCCATGGGTGATGTGGTAAAGAGGAATATTCATTCAGATGATTGGGATGTGCATGCCATTGAATCGTTATTTTCTGATTTGAAATATTATGCTGCTTTTAACGCTGAGGATTTGTACTTAAATTCTGCTAATTATGCCGATTTGTATTGTTACCAGCATTACGGCAACCATTTTCTGCATAAACCCAGTACAATTCGAG
Source organism: Calotriton arnoldi (assembly GCA_963921515.1). Classification (NCBI taxonomy): domain Eukaryota; kingdom Metazoa; phylum Chordata; class Amphibia; order Caudata; family Salamandridae; genus Calotriton; species Calotriton arnoldi. The sequence goes on from CAWUFW010011672.1 coordinate 478,884, forward strand.
GTTGTTTCAATTACACCCAATGGGAACATTGCCCGACCCCTCTGCAAGGTAGCTCCCAAACACTGATAAATAAATGTACCTACTTTACAGACTTTGACAGATCTAACCCAGGGTCCTATTATTTTAGATTGAACACTTCTTCAAATCCAAAGGTAATGTTGACCCACACAAAATTGCTCTATTCCAGTTCCTTTATGGACGCATTAGCTGTGGGTGGCTATGAGCACTCGAAAAACACCATTGACTTGAAATCTATTTGGGGCACTAAAGCTTGGCAGGTACGCGGTACAGAAGCTTTGCACCGTGCTTGCCTTATCCCCACACAAATGTTATTTTTAAACAGTACTATATATCAAACAACTTGTTTGGGTTTGGCGACTTCCAAACAATTGAATTCATCTTCCACTCCTGCGTTGTCTTCCTGGCCGAACAGAAGCTTGCACTTAAATATTTCCCTTGAAACTTTGCAAGCGTTGTTTCAAAATAATTCGTTTAATGTCTCTGCACTAGATCGGTCCGCCTGGTTGGTGTGGCCCATAGAATCTAATGCATGCCAACTGCGTTTTCATAACTCTGCTCCGGGTTACAAACAGGATAGACCAGATCCATGGTTTTCTGAATCACGTACGGTTACGACATATTCAGTTGGTAAATTATGTAAACAGTGGTTGCAGCACTCTACATTAGATTCCGTAAAGCAACATTTATCCCTCCTATCAGACAACATCGATCTGGCCGATTTTGTTTTTGGACCTCGAGGTCCAAGACCTAAAAGATTTGTTTATACGACTTACAATCAAATCTGGAAGCTTTCACAAATAGAAGCTGCTTCCCGTTTACGGGAAATAGATCAAGCAAATCTAGAAAAAGTGCTTGCTGTTGTCGACAATAGTATTAACACCCTGTCTTCCCGCATTTACACATTAGAGAATATTGTTTCATCTGTTGTTGATATTGTACAGGATGACGTGTCTGTGTTATATCATGGTCAGAATCAATTGCGTTCAGTAATGCAGTTTGCATGGACTTTGCAGACACTGAAAATGGGGAAGGTTCCATGGCATTTTTTAAACACATCTGCCTTGTTCTTGCCGTTTAATTTAACTGAAAAACAGCAGTTCATGTCCATGAAAGATGCAACATACACTCTTCTACATATCGAAAAAATAGATCCTTTACCATTCTCTGTGGCAGAGACTGACTCTGCAGTGTGGCTACTACACGGGGTTATCGCTTTGCCTTTCTCTTTATTTGAATTTAGTTCATGCATGAAACATTATCCTGTTGGCCATTTCGAGCCTTTGGTTAGTGCCTTTTTGCACGAATTCTGGTCCCTACCTTTTACATACAGATGCCTTAGGGATGACAAGGAGGTATTTCTCACAGGGGAGTCTTGCGATTCTACAGTGAGTCATTCCCTTGTTTGTAAAAACATTAAGGGCCCGATTCTGATGCGGGTTGGAAAAGCTTCCCGACCGAGGGCCTGATTCTGATGCGGTTAGGAAGGCCTCCTAACGGCATTTGCTCCTTCCAAATTGGATCGGGAACGTGTCTTCCCGACCGAGGGCCCAATTCTGATGCGGTTAGGAACAAATGTTCCCATTGAAGTCAATGGGAGTTCAACCAAATCGTATCTGGAAGCATCCGGATGCATCCTACTCCGTCGGTCGGACTTTCCCGATCCGAGTGGGTCGGACACCATTTCCCAACCGATTCGGTCGGGAAGCTTTTCCAACCCGCATCAGAATCGGCCCCTAAATCTAGGATTCTCCATCTGTGCAGGTGCAACTGGCATCATTCGGACCTGCTCCTGTGTTGACAGTTGCATTCCCTGACCGGGCACATTTTTCATTTGCATACCTTGTGGCATTTTCACGTTTACTCCAGAATTTTCAGGATTATATTGGCATTCCCTCTTTCTTTTTTTTTTTAATTTTAATAAGTCTTTATTCAATTTTCTTTTTTACAGCAAAGTGAAAGCATAATTTTCAACACATAATCTTCAGCATTCCCTCCCACCCCCACCCATCCCCTCGTGGATCCAACCGAAATGGTATCAATAATCGTTTCATGATTTTTTAGCAGGAATTACATAGTAAACCATGACAAAGAAACCACAAATAAAACAAACAAAAAAAACAAACAAACCCAAAAACCACCAGAAAGCTAGGGTGCTTGACTTGGCCATATCCTAACTAGTAATATACCAATTAAAACAGCACTCTATACCCCCCATTTGCTCCCAACCTATTCCTATTCACTGTACAACTGGGACCAATCCAATAAGGGAGCCCAAATAGCAAGCCCTTTAGCTTTAACCCTGTGGCCTCTCCTGGAATAAACAGATCTCTCCATCCTATGCACCGCCAGCAATCTTCCTAGCCACTGTTGGACAGACGGGGGGCTGGGATCAAGCCAGTGTGTAGCCAGACATAATCTAAACACTGTCATGGCACTAAATAGAAAGGACTGATTTAGATTTGAAGATACAGGGTGTCCCACCCCCAGTACAATCAATTGTGATGATAATACAATTTCACAGCCCAGCATGATACCCAAGATGTTGCTTACATCCTGCTTCAAAGCATCTAGCACGGGGCAATCAGCAAACATGTGAATAATATCAGCCGCATGATATTTACAGCGGGGGCATGTTGATCCTGCCACCCTCCCCCATTTAGCGATTTTAGCAGGTGTAATGTAAAGATTAAACCATGTTTTAAAACATTGGAGCTGAAGGTTAGCAGTGATAAATGTTGTCTGGGCCAGGTGTAGTGAATCCTCTATTTCTCCTAGTCCCACCTGTAAAAGTCCCTGCCATCGATCTAAGTGTTTGTTTAAATCATCCATTGTCAGCTCATTCAGCATTTTGTAAATCCCCCTAGTGTGAGAGAGCCTTTAAGTAACCCATCAATTAGCTTCACCCCGAGAAGCCACAGGTACCCCCGTTTTCTTAGTTAGAAAATCTCTTATTTGAAGATATTTAAAAAATTGCCGATTATTTAACCCAAATCTATCTCTAATAATTTCAAATAGCAGCACCTCAGTCCCTTTAGTAACATCACCCACCACCCTAACGCCTTTATCATACCAGTGCCGCATGTGTCCATCATTAAAAATATATGGAAGATAGCCGTTCTTAAATATTGGGGTATAAGCATTAATACGCCCAAGGCCAAGTTTTTTCCGGACCGTGGTCCAAACCTTAAATGCACAAAGTAGAATTTTAAATTTAACCTTCTTGTAATAATTCAATTCTATATGTCGTACAAGACACCCCGGAGCTTCATCCCCTAATAACAACTCAAAGACAGAAATAGACGCCCCAATCGGCGTAATTTCCGCTTTTTCATTAAGCAATATCCCCGCTATATGTAAAACTGATGCCCAATGATAAAACTGAAGATTGGGGACTGCCCACCCCCTCTTTCTCTTGACAATGTTAAAAATTTAAGCGCTCTCCGAGGGCGGCAACCCGCCCATATAAACCTAGAAAATAAATTATTCATAGCTACAAACCAAGAATTACATATATTCAGAGGAATAGCCCTAAAGAAATACAAAATCTTAGGTAAAAAAAGCATTTTGATAACATTACATCTTCCTACCATCGTAAGTTTAAGATTTTCTAATCTATTAAATTCAGCTTTAAATTTTAAGAGCAACGGGTCCAGATTGTTTCCTGTAATCTTCGCAACATCTGCCGTGATTTCCACTCCCAGATAAGTAGCACTCTTTACCACACAAGAGTTATTCAATTGAATTCCTTTACCAACCACAACCTGAGTTTTAGTTGAGTTCAGGCAATAACCAGAGAGTTGCCCAAAGATATCAGCTTCTTTTTCAATTTCCCTCAGTGCCATCATGGGATTGGAAGTGATGATCGCGAGATCATCGGCATAAGCTAGTATCTTGGTGCTCCCTCCTATACTTTGCATTCCCGGAATCTGATTGCTACATTCGATCTTCCGGATTAACGGATCAATATACAAAGCAAACAATAAGGGGAGCACGGGCACCCCTGGCGGGTCCCTCTGCTAATAAAAACCGGATCCGACGTCTCTCCCATTATTGATATTCTTGCCACAGGGTCTTTATACATTGTTGCAATAGCAGTAATAAAACCTTCCCCAAACCCTCTGTTCTTCAGAGTTGCCCAGAGGAACGGCCAGGAGACCCTATCAAAAGCCTTCTCCGCATCAAGCAAGATAAGCCCGATAGGGTCCCCGGTAATTCCTGCCTCGTCAAACAGGGCGATTACCCTCTGGATATGGTCAATTGTACTTCGTCCTGGTACAAATCCATGCTGGATTGGGGAAACCAATTTTTTAATAACTGCCGATAATCGTTTAGCCAAAATTTTAGCATATACTTTAACATCGCTATTTATTAAAGTAATAGGTCGATAAGACCCCATCTCTCTCACCGATTTCCCTTTCTTAGGAAAAATAATAATATTAGCAGATTTCCAAGAACCAGGAGCTCCTCTCCCTGCCTGAGCCTCTAAAAACACCTCCTTCATTAGTTCCTGTATCTGGGAAGTGAAAATTTTGTAGAGCTCACCAGGAATGGCATCGGTACCCACCGCTTTGCCATTTACCAATGACCTAATAGCTTCTTGAATTTCATCCGCTGTTATAGGTGCATCAAGTGCATCCCTCTCTTCCATTGACAAAATCTCACAAGGAATCCCTGCTAAGTACCTCTGTATGTCCTCCTCCTCAGTAGTGATATCATCGGTATAGAGTTTCTGATAGAACCGCTGAAAGGCAGCACGTATTTCTACAGGTTGATTAACTAACCCTATTCCGGGATCATCTATTTCTAATATCCCCCTTGAATTATTCGTTGTCTGGTCCGCACTGCCAGAAGGTGGCCAACCCTTTCATTACATTCATAAATCTTGGATCGCCAAGCACAATATTTGCTTGCCGCCTTATTGGCCGAAAGATCCATAATTGCAGATCTGACTAGAGCCACCTTAATTTGTGCCTGTTCTACCTCTCCTTTACTTATAAGTGTCTGTATTAGTTGCGTTTCTGCCTCACTCAGTGCCTGATATTGTTCTTGAAGATACCTTTTTTCTTTTGCTTGCGAAGCCCAACCATACCGCAATGTTTCCCCTCTTATCCCAGCTTTAAGTGTATCCCAAATTATCCCCAACTCTGCACTGCCTCTATTCTCATCTATGAATCTCGGAATCCAATCTATCATATGTTGGACATAATCTTCCTCATATAAAAGTGCTCTATTAAAAGTCCAATGAGACAAAGAAGGTTTGGATGTTTGAAGTGAGATCTCTAATACAAGTGGGTTGTGATCTGACATGACCCGGGGGAATTTTATGATATCGGATCTAATTAAAACCTCTTGGGATACAAAAAAATAATCTAACCTGGCATGAGTTTGATGAGGGGCAGAAAAAAATGTATATCCCACATCTTGAGGTTTTAATGTAGCCCATGCATCAAACAAGCCATGTGTGTTACATAAATTAGCCAGAGCATTAAACACTTTAGGTTTGCGACCCCGATATGATTGCACCCCTAATTTCATATTCTCGTTGTTTAAGTTAACATTAGCATCCCCACAGAAGATTATAGGCAACGACCAACCCACCAGCTCAACATTCAGCCAGTCAAATAAAGCCGGTTCATCCAGCACTGATCCGTAGACAGAACAAAGTGTAAAAGAAAAGTTATCCAGACAACAATGAGTAATAACCCATCTACCGTATTGGTCCGCTTTCGTGCGTAGGAGCCTAAAGCCTTTTTACGAGCCAGAATCACAACACCTCTTGTGCGTGTTCCCTGAGTGGTGGCAGAGACCAATTGGTAACCATCTAGCACTGCTATCTTTTGTCTGCCAGCTTCTAAATGGGTCTCTTGAAGACAAACTATGTCTGCCCTTAGATATTTCATATCTTCATTAATCCTACGTTTTTCCGAAGGGTTATTCAAGCCACATATATTAACAGAGGCTATCCTCAATTTACCCCGTATCATTTATAATCCACAGCAAGTCCAATATGTTCCAATTCCTGTTATCTGTTAAAAATAATTCAGCAAATTTAATTGGTTGGATCCTCCCCCCACCCCCCTCTGCCCAACCCACCCCCCCCCACTCCTCTTTCCCTAGGCAAAAAAGGTCCATGGACCCTTGTGACGCCTCCTGCCTAAAGCTGCCACCCCTCGCCACTCATCTTGCTCCTCCAGAAAAGGAGAGAAAAAAAACAGTATAAACCCCTAAGTGATTATAGAGCTGAGAAAAAAGACTAGACTAATTTAAACCCCCATTGATCCCATTGACCTCCCCATTTATCATTCAGGTCCACTCATGCCCCTGTTATCAGAGATTTCCCGCAAAAAGTCTTGAGCCTGTATTTCTGAAGAGAATACTCTGGTAGTTCCCTTGTATAAGATTTTAAGACGTGCTGGACTGAGTAAATAAACCTCGCAGCCCTTTTTCTGAAATGGTAAAATTAGCTGGCGAAGCCTCCACCTTCTTTCTACTGTAATATGGCAGTAATCAGGCCTGACAAAGAAGGTGTGGCCTTCAGCCGAGCGCCTTGATTCTGGTCGGGCTTTGTCAAACACTGCCTGCCGAAGGAGAAAGTTTCCCAAAAAAATCAGTATAGCTCTGGGTTTGTCAGTCACCAGATTCTGCCCCTGCCTTTTCTTAAGCATAAGTGGGAAGCGATGTATTCGTTGCACCTCAGTATCCCAATCCCAATGTGAGAGTTCAGGAAAGCCACCCTTCAATAAACGCAGCACAAAGCCTCTAATATCCCCACCCTCTGCATTTTCCGGGATGCCAAGCAGTCTTAAGTTATTACGCCGCTGGCGGTTTTCAAAGTCTTCCAGCTTCCACATCACGTCCGTCATTCGAGTTTCATTTGACACGACTTGCCGGGTTGACTTCTCAGTTTCCACCTCTAAAGCGACCACCCATTCTTCAAGAGCCGTAGTTCTCTCTGCAATCTCGGCACACGACTTGTTTACTTTTCTAATGGCACCTTGAAGCTTCTTTGTAGCTAAATGAGCCCGTTTATGTTCCTGTCTGGCTTCCCCCTGCATCTGCTTGAGAGTTGAGTATATCAGGCTCATTGATGGAGAAGAGTCTGCCTCCGTCGGGGGGTATTCACCTTGACTTTTAGGGTCGTCTGCCTGGGCTGCATCATCATATCCCCCATCTTCCGTCAAAGGCTGAGTAGTTGAATAGTCCCATTTTAATTGACTGGAATGACTATTATCAGAGCCAGATTGACCAGTTCCCCGTTTTTCCCGCTATGAATTCTCCTCCTTCTTTTAGTTAGAGAAGGCAGGCGTTTTTGAGTACTAGGGTTAGAGAGGGCGCTGTCTGTATCTGAACCTGTATTGCCCAATTCAGAAGACTCTCCTTCACTGGGGTTGGATAGCTCAGACTCTTCATTTAGGGAGAAGAATTTCTCTCCACATTCTGGGGTCCCCTCTACTTTCCCCGCAGTAGCAATAAGCTTAGGATCTTTAATTGAATTGTCCGCAATTAGGTTCTCACTGCATAGATTAACACCAGTTATAGCTTCTGTAGATTCAGGTGATCCAAAAGCTCCCTGTATCAGGGCCAGATCCCCCAATGTAGCCACACTGGTACTCACAGAATCCACTGTGGGGTCAGTATTCACCTCTGCCAGCACTGCCAAAGCTTCTTCATTCAGACCAGAAGTCTCCGCTTTCCCAGCAGTGTTCGTCTTTTCCTTCAGTTTCATATTTCCAGCAAACATGCCGGGAATCACCTTCCGCTGTCTGACTAGTTCTGCCGCTTCCCCTGGACGCTGTTCCTTGTTGGAGATTTTGACTGACTCCGCCTCCTTGCTGCCTACCGAGGGAGTAGCGTCCCCAGTCTTTCTCCCGGCCGGAGTCTTCCGTGGAGCAGGCAGACCTCGGAGATTCCCTGCAGCATTGACAGTCCCCATGCCACTCTCCACTCGCTCCCGCGGGGGCCTCGATGACTTGGGAGGCATCCTGTAGCGTGAGGACGATATACAACGCTCCACGCCGCACCAGCGGAGAACCGGTCTCACCAGCACTCGGACCAACACCAACAGATAAGTGACACGGGTTGTTTCACTTAGCAGCACACTTCGATGCGCTCGCCGTCCTCCTTCTCTTATCAGGGGAATAATCATCAGTAAAGTCAGGGGTTTAGTTTAATCCATAGAGCGCTTGATGAGTGGCTTTCAGCAGCATTTACGCAGCTGCCATCTTGCCTGTCGGCATTCCCTCTTTCAATTCCTGGTTTTTACGACAGATGTGACAAGTGGTAATCTTTTTCATAGTGGCAACATCTGAGTCAGATCCTGTAATCACAGGAACACCTCTACCTCTTCCCCGTGACAAGGGCATTCCTCTTTGACTTCCTTGGAAACCCATTTGCGGCGTCATAACACCCTGCATGTATCCTTGGTTCCCTACAAGAAAGGTTTTTGAAAACCCTTCTGAGACAGCTTTGTCTGTGCCAACATGAACTTTTCTTTGATCGTTTTCTGCTTCATTTCCAACTCATCGCTACAGTAATTAGCATATCTCAGGATTTCGTTGAGTGATTTATTCTGCCAGCAAATCACTCTTTGGGTTATGTGTGAACTGATTTCTAGATTCAGCCCTAGTACAAACTGGGACACAAAAATCCCCATATCTTTTTCATCAGGAGGCTCACGCCGGCTATGCTGCTGGAATACCTGCAACAATCTCTCATAATATTTATGTACAGTCTCCTTTGACCCTTGGGTAATTCTTTTAATTTTGAGCCAATCCAGGTCTTTCGGAGGCACTCTGCCCTTCACAAAGGTAAGAGCAGCTTCATACTTTTCCATCACTATGTGAGGTGGCACATTTGTCCCAGACACTCTCTCTGGTTCCTCTCTAGGCTACTGCACTGCAGTTTTACATTCAGCCCCTAAATTGGCAGGCACTACAATGTAAAAAAAAATATTTAAGTCCGTCCACAGTACCTTTGAAATTTTTATGAACTTTTCCACCTGTGCATACCACTACACTGGCTTATCTGTCAATTTAAGAAAATTGTTCGTAAATGCAGCCAAATCATCATGACTCCAAGGAACATGAGCATATGTCCCTCCTGCTATTTTTCTAAGTAGACAAGCTGCGACTTCTCCATCGCTCTCCTCATCTTGCTTCACTACAATAGCTGCTTTCCTATTTTTCTCTTGTTTCTTGGCCCATTTAACTTCTAATTCTTTTTAACTCACCACATCTGCGAATGCACTCAACCAGTTCTATAATGTGCAATCCCACTCCTGAAATTCTCATGTTCTCAAATGCCGGGTCATATAATTGAACCCTATAGATTAGGTGTAGATGCACATATTTTGTAAGGTCTTTCTCATATTTCAAGCGAGTTCAGTTAATTTGTCATGAGTTAAAGAAGCTCTTGTGATCGAGCTCCTACTGGTGGGTTAATTTGCAATATCTGCAAGAGTCATTCAATTTGGGATGCACTCAGCTGCATTGGAGCGGTTGGCACAATAGAACTAATACTAGCACTTGAACGACTGTGCTCTGCTGGGGTCATGTGCGGTAGGGGTCTCGATGTCAACATCTATTCCATTTCAGTATCTGACTCACCCTCTTCCTTCTTACTGGAATCTTTGCCCTGTCCCCTCGAAGCAGTCTCTGAAGTAAGGACGGGAATAATCTAGTCCCTTCTATGATAGCTTTCCTCCATCTACCCTTTGTTCATCCCTTTGTTCATCCCGTTGGGCATTTTTATAATTCTTCGCTGCCCTACCATCCCTTCTCTGGCATTTTTCCTTTTCCTTTTCCCTGTCCACTCTCTCCCATGCTTTAAATGCTTCATACTGAAGGGGTCTAGGTGGTGCCTTCATCTTATGCAATTTTCCCTTCAAATGATGAAGAATTCTGGTGTTAAATGTCCAATATCTAGGAAAACTCAAAGCACCCTCATTCTCAGTAATCCTTCTCTATTGGCGAAGCCAAGCACATGTATTCAACCCATGTTCGGTAATAATAATGTATGCAGGAGTACCCTCAGGAGGCTCCTCTTGACATTTGCATACTGGAATAGTAACACCCCCTCTCACCAAAAATGTAAGCTTTTGAAAACATTTCATGTTGACAATTTAAATCTGAAACAACACGATTTATCAAATGTTATGATTTTATTTCCGTATACGTCAAATTTTGGCTAACCCAGTTAAATTTCGGTTATTATTTCCATGGTCTTTTGATAACAAATCCAAATTTAAAGTTCACTTTTAGTGCTCCAATCCCAGCGCAACTCTGCCAGGTCACTAACCAATCACAACGCAAAAGTACACCAACCAACCAATACTAGCGCAAAACACTATGACGCACAACCTCATTCCTTGCAGCGCTCACCCTCCCTTACATTTTTTCTTTGTAACTAGAGAAGTCATTTTTCTTAACTTTTCAAACTTTGTTTGCTCTTACTAAAGAAATAAAGTTTTGAATACACACATGAATCTCTTCAGCATTCGTTTGTGAAGTTTCGACCAGTGTGGAGTCAGCCAAATCAATGCAGTTTCCCCCGTTTGCACAATTAGGTTCAACTAACACTGATCAATATTAATCAATCACAACAGTGTAATAACCCTTTTTTACCAGTGCAGGTGATGGTACCTCACATACCACACCTCAAAATCTCTGCAAATATGTTTTCAATTATTATTTTGGCCCGGGATCTTTCAACTGCAATGAGTCTGGAATCTTCAGCAACCTTTTTCAACCATTTTTCCTTACCCACTCATTCTAATCAACATACATACGAAGCAGGGAAAGTACACAATCACAGCCACAACACATATGTCCTATTAATACACCTTCAAACCGCAACCGCCTTTAAATACCAACTTGCCAGATCTTCAAATTCTGGCCATTGGATCCAGAAGTTAGGAATTTTTATAATTATAGTCTGGGCACTATTTTATAGCTCCTTTCAGGGTGTATAACCTATCTCCTGCTACCAGATTTGCTACAGTGGAAATCTCTCAAACATTTCGACAAATAATCGCACCTTAAAACTCAATTAACAAACCTGGAAGTTCCACACCTTTCGTAGCCAATGAATCTTTTCCACCGGTTTAAAATTTAGCATCACACATCAAAAACATCAATAATTACATTTGATGTACAGTCAATAAAGAGAGGGTTGGTGAAGTTTCAAAAGTTTACTCCCTCACTTTAATAGATTGATCAGTATTTTTGTTCTTTTTATTCAAATTAGTGGCAAATCGATTACAGAAATAATAAGAAATAAAGTTGGTTAAAACAAGCATAGAGAAGTAAAAACAGCATGTTCCATTCAGAGCATTGTCCTTATTCTAACTAAAGGACCTATCCTATCCTAGCAAGAACCCGTGAAGAGTCCTTTCTGGAAAAGAGCAAGTAGATTTCGGAGTAAATTCAGATAACTATGAGGAAGAACAAACTCCCCATAAAGGATAGTTCTGGAGGCTCAGCCGAGTTGTGCGGACAATTGCAGTAGCAACCATCTAAAAGGGTGAGATGAAAGGAATCCCAGCATCAGCTATGATCAGAATAAAACAGAAAATCTCCTCACAAGGTATAATGAAATAAATAAATCATCATAAGCAGTAGCTTATGGCAAGTCAGGCTAGCACAGCAAAGTGCCAAGAGGCAGGGTAGAGATGCATTTAACAGTTGGGGGCTCTCTAGCAAGTAACACATACTATATAGATAGCAGCTAAACATGTTGCAGAAACAGGTGAATGTCATCATCAAATTGTGAGAGCATTGGATGATGAATGAAGTCAGATAGAAATGGCTGCAACGCTTTACAAAAAGTTACATCTACAAAGGTTCTGATAAGAAACTTTTGCAAGCCTAGTCTGTTAGCTGTCTGGGGTCACATTTAAGAACAATAAGCTGTTCTATGAAATGAAACATCCACATTCTGGTATGTCCTGGTTAGATCACAAAACGTAAGCTACAGCAAGCATTTTCTTTGCATTAATACACATGTTCATTATGCATATGTGGCAAAGAAAACAATCTAACTACAGTGAAGTCATATGGTGTGAGGACAGAAAGAATACATTTTTCCAGGAAACAGCATCTTTAACAAAAAGTATAGCACTAAAGTTCGATTATAACGTAAATTCACCATTTTATGAAAAGCATTTATTTTCTTAATAAGATAGAGCACAATAAAGGAATAGTGCTGCCTAGAAAGCAGAGATGATAAAAATGAAAGTTTTCTGCAGAAAATTTCCACATTTGACATTAAATAAATGCACATTTTCTAACGTTTAACTTATCATGCATACTAAGGTTTAATATTTAACACGTTTCTATATTATTATTATGTGGTGAAATTTAAGTAAAACTTTTCTGCTTCCTCAGAGGTCTGTGTACCACTACCCTGCTCCCTTATATCTTAGGGCCTGATTATGACTTTGGCTCAGTTGTGCTGGCTCTGTCCTGGCATCACTGCACCAAAGTCGCGCAAGGACCTCCGACCTGATTTAAGAGTTCAACTCGTGCAGGCGGACAATCCTTTTACCTTTCCCATGGCGGTACCAGAAAAATAGGCACCGCAATGGGAACGGCATAAATGTTCCATCACGGCATGGACCGCCACGTCTATGTCGTGCTGGAACTGGGTGTGCAAGCAGACAGGAGGGCACATGTTGTGCCACCATGAATGCATCCCCATGGCGAGGTGGGCATTGGGGTCCTATAGGGCCCTCTTTGTTCCTCCACCGCCAGCCTTTTCAGAGTGGGGAGCCCTCCATGAAATGGCTGGCGGTGGAGAGAACCTGTAATATGCTCAGCGAGACTTGGCCAGTCCCGCTCCGCATGTTACATTGAGCCTCTGTCACGCCAATGCCAGGGAACGGTGGTTCCCTGGCACAGGCTGCGGTCCACCACTGGTACAACTTTGAAAGTCAAAATCCAGTGGACCGCCACTGCTGCGCCACCGTGAGTGTGGCGGTCAAAGACTGCTGCACTGGTACTCAGGCCTTTAGTTTTTTTTCACTTTCAAGACACAAGGATCGAGCCCCTGTGCTCAATAATAGCAGCTGCAACAGCTCTGTTTGTGTTGCGGCCAGCCAATTTGATCACTCAGTCTCCTAGTATCACTCTCTGAGATGGCTGGCGCGAAGAAAATCACTCACAGACAGTCAGATTTCTCTATTATTTGAATTTGCAGTCCCACCAACTGTCCAGATATAACTAACATTTGTACCTTAATTTCTGAAAAATGCCTGAATGGATTTAGACTAAAAACACACATTCTGAGTAAAGATCTAGCTTTCTGCCAAATTTAGTGTAATTCTGTTATCAACTAAAGTGTTACTATTTAAAATTTAAGGAGCGTTTATGTGAGTGACTGAAATGATAGGTAGTGTGAGGAAACAAATGTGGAAATTGGATGCTGCACTTGTCTAAATTTCGCTCCTATTCCAACAAAATTGCATTTAGGAGTGCCTCACTTTTGTTTTGAATACAAAATCTTAGCGCTCTTGTTGTTCATTTGAACTCTGTGGCTGCAGTTGATTACTAAGAAGTTAACTGACAGTATGCTTAAGTAGCACACTAAGGGGGATATTCTCAAGAACGTGCGATAATCATCGCCAAAAAGGCCAACGCACGTTTTCATGTCGCCGCCTATCGCAGGAAAATAACTCTGTGTTAACGTCTTATTCACAACACGGCAGTAACATGCGATAGTCTCCCCACAACACGTCAAATGTCCGCGATAACATTACCAGGACGGCGATAGAAATACAAACCAGAACGCGAAAAAAGTTGCGTTGGGCCCAACTGCGATAAAAAAGTCAGCGAGAAGCAGCGCCAGGCCTGCAGGTCCCACAAGTCAGGCTGAAAAAATCAGTATAAAGCGGCAACAAAAAACACAAACAGAACACAAACAACTGCGAAGCACCATGGAGGTAGCCGGAGCAAGTACAGAGGCCAACCAGAACCCCACAAGCCCCACGGAGGACCAGCCTGGGACCCCGGGGTCAGCGAAGGTCAAGGAGAAGAAGAAGAGGAAGATGCGGTTCAGTCTGCAGGAAAACAGGATCCTGATAACGGAGGTGACACTCCCACCATCTAATTGCCATTGGTGAAATTGTCAGCACTAAATGTTGCACTTACACTTGTCAGAGTGATGTGCTAATGCAGAGGAGTGACATGCACACAGGGAATGTGTCTTGGAATGAATTTATTTGCACATGCTGTGCCTGTGGTCATTTTGTCCTGTCCCATGATTGCTAAGGACAGTCCCTATGTGACGTGCTTATGTGAAGAAATTGTTAATGATAGTGTCCCTTCGGGCTATTCCAGCTGCTGCTGCACTGGGGTGTGGTCCACCTGCCTCATCCTCATCATCATTGTCCGGTGCATCTGGCACATGGATCCATGGGGCATTGGTGCGTACACATATGTTGTGCAACACACAACATGCAATGACCATCTTGCACACTGTTTGCGGGCCGTACAGGAGTCTTCCACCTGTGATGTCCAGGCACCTGAAACGTGACTTCAACACGCCAAATGAGCGCTCCACAATTCCCCTGGTGCGTATGTGGGCCGCATTGTACTGCCTCTGGGCCTGGGTGTTCGGGGCTCGGAGGGGTGTCATCATCAACGGGCAGAGTGCATATCCTTGATCACCTGTGACAGGGGAGAGAGATGTTTCAATCGGTGGTTCTGCATTCTGTGTTGGCAGCCTTATCAGTATATTGGTGTGTGATGTGTGGGACTTTGGGATTGATGTTTGACATGTCTTGCATGTGGCAAATGAGCGGCATCCATGTTTATTATGTTGCCTCACAGCTGCTCCTCACTCCCCCCGAGCCTATTTACTTGTGTGCGCTGCGCGGTTGCATCACTTGCACTCCTAGGACACACCATTGTCATGACTGTCTGCGCATGTCCACAAGCCTGACAACGACACTGTGATATTGGCCGTTGAAGGTGGTCGGCCACGTGTGTGTAGGCCTATGGTGAGGATATGGCGGACACAGAGACACACGCAGTAGTTGCCTTGGTGATCATCCCGGAAGTGAACCACGCCCTGTGCCCCGGGCTATTGATTCCCACTCCTACAATGGCCCAGCCCACTCCGCTTACGCTTACAGGGGTGGACGACATAGCTACATGTCCAAAGTCTACCCCACTGCCTGAGGTAACATGGTTGCGCCCACTGTCTACAACACTACAAACACCAGCAGTATATGTCCACATGGACATGTCTGTGCTCTGCATACTTAAGTCTGTCCACCACATCCCCGCCACACTTGGCATTGTGTACATTCTGAATCATGGGTCACTTGCCTCCCTCGCACATACTTAGTTCCCACCTCTCACCACATCCTGCTATTGTGTGGCAGAGGTGCCATGACGTGGATGGCTTGTCTACATGTCTGGCCCCTGTTACCACAGTTCCATGTGTTGTCGTGTCTGGTAGGTGGGCATGTTGTTTGGCATGTTGTATGTGATTTTGTGACGTGCATTCCCACATTTGTGAGTTGCATGATTGTGGAGTTGAGGTGTGTGGTGTGTTCATTTGGTACTTGCCAACGAGCAGTGCATTTCCATAGGTGCCATCCTGGAAGCTCTGGTTGATGATGGACTGTCGGAAGATGTAGGAATCATGCACACTGCCTGGGTAGTTGGCGACGATGTTGGTGAAGAGTCCCCGGTGGTCCACTATTGCCTGCACATTGATGGAATGCGTGTGCTTTCTGTTGCGGTAATTGTGTGCAGTGGCGGCAGGGGGCACACGTAGGACATGTGTGCAGTCAATTGCCCCCAACACGTGCGGGAAGCCAGCTATGGCGTAGAAGCCTTGCTTGGTCTCCAGCTGTTCCTGCGCAGTGTGGGGGAAGTGAAGGTGCTGGGGTACCAAGCTGATGATGGCATCCAAGACAGGTGTGATGGCCTTTGATAGGGCTGGCTGGGAGACTCCTCCGACTCTGGCAGTTGTTGGTTGGAAGGTACCCGAGGCCAACAGGTGCAGCACAGCCAGCAGCTTTGTCTGCGGAGGGATGTTGGTTGTCCGCTGTGTTGGTACCGTCAGCCTGTGGGCAATGTGGGTCAGGATGCGGAGGATGGTTGTCCTTTTGAGCCTGTACTGGGCAATGACTTCCTCTGGCATTAAGTCTCCGAGGCTGGTGCATTTTCGGAAGGACCGCTGTCTTATTCTGCCCTGCCTTGGTGGTAGTCCGGGGGGGAGGGGGTAGTCCGGGGGGGTGGGGGGCCTGGGGGGGTGGCGGTGGGTGTTGTGGGCCTCTTGGGTCTCCGAGCTGCATGATCAGTAGCTCCATGACATCTGTTGGCCTGCCGATGTGGCTCTGGGCTGGGCTCCCTTTTATGCTGCAGTTTGTCATCCTGCTTAACACCAGTAAGAGGCAGGTGTTAACGCGCCTTATCGCCTGTTTTTGGTTCGCATCGCAGATCTGGCTGGAAGTTGAGAATATCACGAAGTGGTGTTTTCGTGTGTTTTTGCAACGGAACGCCTACTCTGCATATCATTAGCGTTAGTAGTCGCTCTCATCCGTGGCAATGTTTTTTGCGGCAGCTAGCGCTGGGAAACTGGCGATATGGGCAGTTTGCACCAGCTTGAGAATGGGGTGATACTTCTTTCGCCTTTTTTGCTGTGCTAATGTGCCGGTAACTCGGCGATAAGTCCTTGAGAATATGCCCCTAAAAGCACAAGATGGTAAACTTTTGTTTTTTGAAAGCATGCCCTCTAATCTTTTGTTTCGCAACCGCCACCACTCGGACAAAATTCCCTCACGTCAACATTCTAAATGAACTTCAGTGCTTGAGGGACATTCCAAAGGGGCAAAGGGGAAGGGAATGAAAAAGAAATTAGACTGGGATGGTCCAATGTGCAATTTCTATTTATTAAAACAGTAAAGATAATAAACAAGTTACAACACATCACCTTATCACAAGGAAAGCAAAAGGAGAACAATGTAAGTGTAAGTAGATTATACCAATACTGAAGGTCAAAATCAAGTAGAAAGAAAAGCATAGAAAAATGTTGTGCATGTTGTAGTCCTTTTGCCAGATCAGGAGTTAGCATTTTTCTTGTGCTTTTCTCTCTTTTTGCCTTTAATTCGAGTTCTGTGCATTTATGTAACCGACCATTGCTCTAAATGTATCCATCCACCAAAACCACTACCTTTACAGGTATAATTCTCAGTAGTTTAGAAAAGGCCTTAAACGTGTTCCTTTTGTAGTTAGTTTCTTAACTGCAACCCATTGTCCCACACTCCAATTGGGGTCTACAACTCCCCATTTATTTTCATAACATATTTTGTATTTGTGATGGTGTAATTTTCTTTTTCTCAGCAACAGCATCAGTATGGTCCAATACAGGCAGATCCCCTATTTAACCAATTGGATATCAACTATGATCCCTGTTTCTACCTTCAAGTGAATGGTGAGACGCCTTACACGGGATTTGGTATGGTATGGTATAACCACATCATCACTCTTGGTATCTTTTCCACAGAGTCTCTTGCCTCATGTGACAGTTAAACAGACTTCGTAATCATTCTGTTTGTTCTTTCAACAAAACCATTGGTCTTGAGGCAATACATAGATGTTCTAACATGGCATATAGACAAATTGCTCAGAAACTATTTACTTTCTCAGATACAAATTATATCCCACTGTCAGTGACTTCGGTGCTTGTGATCTCTCCCATGGAAAATATGTCAATTATAAAATTGAGAAAGGTCTTAGTGTTGGTGTTGGTCACTAAGTAAGTAGTGACCCAGTGAGAGCCGTAGTCTACCAATATGAACATGTACTTAGTTGGAACCCTTGGTAAATTAATGAGGCCTAAAATGTCTAAACCTAAATTGTCCCAAAGGTTTGGTAACTACTTCACTGGGGATAGACACATTTTACAAGTAGATTTGGATTTGTCTCTTACACTCCAAGTTTAGAAATCAACCACCTTGTTTTCAAGATTAGAATCCATGTTGGGAAACCAATTCTGAGATCTTACTTGCTCTTTGTGGGATTCCTCCCTACGTGGCCCTCATGGGCTATGTCTGCAATGCGTTCTGGAGATATGATTATTTTGGACCTCATAAGTAGATTACCTTGAGTGGACAGTTCATTTCTTACAATCCAGTATGGTTGGATATGGTTAGGTAATTCTTTGCATCTCTCTAGCCACCCATTCAAAATCTTATCTTTGATTAAAGAGAATGTAGTGCCTTGTTGAGTAGATATTTTCCATTTTTCTCACAAAATACATGGACGATACACTGATAAGACTGATTACTCTGGTAACATCAACCCTTGCTCAGGAACCTTTACAGGCATGCAAAACAAAAATCATCTAAGATTGAGCTCATGACCTCACATATTACATCACTCATGACATGGTCAGTGAAATCACTCATGACATCACTCATGACATCTCAAATGACATCACTGATGACATCACTGATGACTTCATCCACAGAATCTCTCACACACCCACCCACACCCCAAGATAACCTTTCGTTCACCCACTCCAACTTCCACACTCCATTCTCAAAACCATTGACACAAGCATACTGTTGTGTAATTCCTACAAATCTATGTAGGATCTGCGAGATTAGACAACATAAACTAAGGGATTGGTGTCCAGACTGATTTCAGACACCCCGTAGGATATGTTAGTCTGTAGACCAGCTAGCTGACAGTGCCACTATGAGCCCCTCTTACCAAGGAGCAAATAGTGTCTGGCAAATATAGAACATGACAACCCTGACCGCTCAGGGATTTTGGAAACAGTACGGCACTTTTCGCTCAGTCACTATGCTCACTTAGTCTCAGAGAGATATACAGAATAAACGGTGGGGACGTTGTTAATAAGTATTTAGTGAACCAGCAACATTCTAGTATAAAATATGTGTGCTGGAACAACCATGAGACATAGACATATGTATACGGTTATAAGCACCAACGGAGTAAAGAAAAGGTAGAATTCTACCATAGTGCTAAAACAGTGACTATATGCAGGCATGTAGATACATAACAGTAAAAATGCATACTCCTACTATGGAAACCCTAACTAGATGTGCCTAAGTGTACCTAGCATGTATGTAGGTGTATAGTCAAGAATCCTCTTAAGATAGAGCCAACCCCATTACCTGATGTGGGAGAGTGAAGGACCCCGTCTGGGTCTCGAGCTGGACACCCTGCAAGGGATGTCGAACCACTGTGTGCTGGAGTGTCTGTGTGCAGGGACCTCAGCGTCTCGCATCAGCGTGTCAGCATGGAAGTCTTTCTCCTCTGGTTTTCCTAGCGAAGATGTAGTGCTTATATACCAGAAAAGGTATCCTCAGCGTTTCTACCTAGAAGTGTACTGTGGGCATGTAGGGCAAGGATGATGACAGAAGTGACCCTTATACAGAGTTATTATGCATAAAATGGTAATCCTGATGTGATACTGAGGATCCTCATGCATAATACATGAGGCTAGTTTTCGGAGAAAATCATATGACAGTCATGTAGCAACTAACAAGGTAAAAGGTCAGCACCAACCCATTATGTAGAACAATGGTAGGACAGATGTAGATAAAAGGTCGAGTAACTACCTAGGCATATATTGGGGTACATTGGGGTTCATAACGCTCACTCCTCATCTGACAGGACAGCATGATGCTAAATTCTAAAAAATGCCTGTTTCAAAAGCATAAAAACAGTGCTAAAATATGAGTTTAAAAACATCTAAAAACATGGTAAGTGTTAAAATATTGATGTATAGGTAAAAAGCTCCATTAGTCCTGTAAAAGGTCAATATACCGTCAGACCAACTGAGCACGCCAAAAGCCATGGTGCTCAGTGAGAGCAGAAGAGGAAAAATAAAACAAAAATGATGTTTATGAATTCCAGTTTTGGTTGTTTTCGAAAAAGCCACATTGGTCTCAGCACACAGAGAGCCAAATGTTTATGTGTCCTGTGCGGGAGATGCAACATTACTGATGCCTGCCTGCGCAGGCGACGGTCCCTGCAACACCTCTTGGATCAGGTCAATGGAGCAAAGGTGATCTTCTCCTGTTCCCACAGCCATTGCTGAGGAAGCTTTCGATGCCTGTAAGCCTGGTGCAGAGCCGGTGTCCATTCCAACAGGAGCTGAAGCATCCCGTGGTGGCTCTAAGAATACTGACATCAGGATTGGAATACGCCGAGGACACTGCACTACATGGGCCTTTAACGGGTCTAACAGTACATCCACGTCCGGAGGCGCAACCGATTGAAGCATTATACAGATGTCCAACACGCATTCTTGTCCGCAGAATAAGCAGTGGAGTACAGGCAACATGCAGTCAACCCAGACTGATCTGAACGACAGAAACCAATGCTCACTTCGTTCCCGAAGGCGAGTTATGCCCAGATGGAGTACCATGCGTTCACAGCAACATCGCGCCAAGAGTGCTTTTTCCATCTGTTTGGTATTTGGGACGTCCATTGCGTAGCAGAAAAATTAAAACCAAGATACCCACTACAAATAGCAGGCTCAGCGGAAGACCTACAAAAATGCTTCCAAGTATGGAGTGTATGAAGGATGGAATAACTCCAAAAACTGTCGGAAAGGTGCTTAATAACCCAGAACCTATGGTCTTAAATAGGTGTACTATCCCACTCGTATCAGACATGTTAAAGATACGATGTACCATTTCCCCGAAATGGAGCTGGAAGTTAGTTCGGACTAGGGCCTGTATCTTAGCCGAAGACCTTGCAACCTGTAGATCAAAAGTCTCGGGGGCCGAGGTTAAGCCCACCTCTTTCTGTAAAAGTATGGCTTTCAGTCTGTTCAGAGAATCAAACCGTATTAGGGAAACATTCACCGAAGGCCATAGCGGTAAGTTGTACTGTTGAAAGGCACATGCCCGGAGCGCAATGATTGTAGCATCCAGCTTAGCAACAGAAATGATCATAGCTGTGATTGTCCATGTTGAAGAATGGATAAATCCTGTTCCATAATATCCATAGCAGAAGACACAATGTTGCCCAGTGAATAAATCTTTGATGTAAGTGTGGCCATGCCATTGTCGACCACTGACAAAGCCTTTTCTAGGTTAGCCCTATTAATTTCACGCAATCTATCTGCAGCCTCCTGTTGAGAGATCTACCATACTTCGTTGTAAATGGTGTAGAAGAAGCATTTTTATGTGGTTTTCGGGGACCTAACAAAAAATCACTTAGATCCATGTCGTCTGAAAAGAAGGACAAGTGTTCTTTCACCTGGGACAGTGTTGAGGGTTTTAGCCTGTAGGCATAACTTCCCAACACTGTATGATGTCACCACCCCTGGATGTTCTCGTTGTACATAGCGTTGATCAGGCCTATGTATACTAAACCCTTCAGTGGTACCCCTGAATCTTGACTGACACCTATTTGTGTCTACAGGCCAAACCAACCATCCCTTCCAATTGGGGTCTGATGAATTGTATGAACCATCATGTATAATGTCATCCAGCTTATCCTCACTATGTTGTGTATAGTTTTACCGTCCCTCAAAGTGTGTAAGTGAGGGAATCCGAGGTGTATTCAAGTCCTTGATCTTCTCTAGTCCAAGACAAGCGGTCTGTTGCACGGTATTGTACAGAAAAATAATCTGTTGTGGTATGAGACATGCTCTAAATAATGCCCCAGTTCCCTGAACTTGCCAATCTCTAGTCCCCCAGATAGATTTCGTGTCTACAGTGTCACTCCAAAAGTCGAACCCTTGTACAGACAGTTGGGAAATGAAGGAAGCAGATTATATCTGTTTCGTGTTAGTAAGCATATTTTTCCTTGCAGGTGTAGGTACAACCTTGTAATAATATGAGGTCGGGTCTAAACTGTAAAACCAGAGAAATAAGCAAACTTGTGTGCAAACACTTGTGAACTACCTTTCAGTGGTGTCGGGCAATGTTCCCATTGATGAAAAGTAAACACGTTACGTGGGATACTTGCTTTGTGCACAAATTGATGACCGTAATATTGATAGCAATACATGGTGTCAAAGTCAGATGTATCATCATACAATTCATTTTTTGAAAAAGCAGCACTTTGTTCTAAATCAGACAGAATGCTATTTAGAGTTTCAAAGTCCCAATCATCAGAGAATGTACTGGAGGTGATGATATCATTCAAAGAAATTTTAAATACATGTGGTATTTTCAAAATCAGTGGGACCAAATACAACATATGAAACCCTATCCCAAACTATTCCTTCAGGAATCGGAACTGCTGTAATGTTCACAAAGGACAGGTATCTTCGTTCACGATGAGATGATGTATTTGGGTTCAGGACCATGTTCACATGTGGTACTGCAGAGCGTTCTGGGAGATAATGTCCATTCAGAATCAAGAAACAGACAGTCACTACACCTATCCAGAGGACCAGGAACAGTAGAACAATTGCAATCCAGAGCTATAGCCAGGGCGAAAAAAGTAAGTCTTTTTCAGCCAAAGGTAGATATTATATATTTTTACTTTTCGGGAAACAGGAGCTGATGGTGACTCAGGTTCACTTGGAACCAGAGAGAAGGTGTCAAAATCAATGAAGTAGCCAGATGCTGTTCAATCTATCTTTGGTAGCTCAGCAGGTTTTGTTGAACTGACAGTTGACTCATTTTGAGGCATATTCACATAGAAATCGGTATTAGGTAGAATTGAGATTTGTGTTTCATTTGAATTTTGTTGTTGTACAATTTCAATAGGCAGGAGTTCCATTCCATTGTTGGCAACTCCGTTACTTCGTAGAGTAGAATCTTCAACTGTTATTAGCCTTTCTGTCTGATTTTCCTGTATGGTAGTGAGAGGAGCTCGGCAGCTACCCAGGAGCCCACGTGGCCTGCTATTCAGTATTGGCCACATAGTGTGGTTTGATCAGATCAATGGAGATGAATCTCTTTTCTTTCTTGCTGGCAAGAGGTGGAAGAAGTACTGTTCTTGTTCCTTCAACTGCCAGGACAGGTACAGGCGTTCTGTAAGATGGTCCAAATTCTTTTTTGTCCACAATATTTTCTCTGACCAGGTCCCCGATCTTTGGGACCAAGGCAGGTCTTGCCGGAACAGCTTTAACTTCCCCAGTGGCGGTGCATTTTACTTGGATGTTGCTTTGTAATGCCTGGAATTTATTAAATTCCTTTAAAACAGCCAAACGATCATTGATGTCAAATGATTTTTCATCCGCCACTGTGCTGCCATAATCAAGGTCTGGTACTCACATTCTCGTCCCAAACAGGACCTCGTATGGAGTACGGCCTCCCAGGGAGCTTCTTGGCATGTTATTAAGTGCCCTCTGGACCGCTTATAGGTGATTGACCCATCTGCCACCCGAGCCTAATACCCTTGCTGTTAAGGATTGCTTTAAGTCCCGGTTTTTCCTTTCCTCAATCGAATTTCCCTCTGGATGATAAAAAAGAGGAGTACCGCAATGCTACACCCAAACTTCCCAAGGCTTCCTTGTAAGCCTGAGAGCTAAACGCTGGGCCTTGGACAGAATGTAATGTGCCAATTGAGTATGTCCCTATGAAGCTCGCAAATCCTTTATAACAGTTCAGGCGTTAGCCGAGTGCTGAGGCCAAACCCACAGGAATCTAGAGCATGAATCCACTGCCACCAAGATGTATTTGTAAGCCCTGTCAGATTGTAAGGTCTGTCTGAAATCAGTAGTGGTGGACTTGGTGGACGTGCTATGGTGGAACCCTTCATCTGCTGACAGATGTCGCAATTAAGGACAAATGATTTTGTCTGTTTGGTAAGACCTGGCCACCATTAACGTTGTTTTAGCAATGAAACTGTCACAGTGATACCTGCGTGCGCTGAGCCCAGACCCTCATGTGCAGCTAGTATTAAACCTAATCTGAAATCCATGTTTGGTATTACTCTTTCCCCCACTCCTGGAATTTGAGCATTCGGTATATTTTGTGCATCTAACTTATAGGAGTACTTGAGTGGAAAACCATTTGGCAAGGCTGAGCTGTTTTTGCGTGAAGCAATGACAGCTACCATTATGTCTTTGTCTACTCTCGTGCGAGAACGAGTGATTGCAGCAATGGCAGCAGATCTCACTTTCGCCTTGGCGGCTTCATCAGCCAATGAATTCCCTTCAACGTGCACACCAACATGTTAATGACTCAGTGTGTGAAACATGTGAGCCCGTGGCAAGCCCTTTTCAGCTCCGCCACTTGTTCCCAAAGCAACTTGTGCTTTATTGTGCAACCCTTAGAATCTTTAAACCCATTCTGGCCCCAATAGTGAAGATATTCATTGTACGACTGGATACAGTAGAACTAATTGCACACTATGAGTGTGGGGAATTCTTGACCCATATTTTTTAGTGCCAGTACCAGGGCCTTTGGTTCTGCCAGTTGAGCCGTGCAGTCCCCTAGGGACTGCGTCTGCGTATTGCTAGAACAGAACTTACCGTCCCACATACGTCCTTTTACAATTGCACAAGCTGCGCTGTATTGTTGTTTACTTCCTATGGCAGGCTGAGCAGAACCGTGTAAATAATGTATTCATACTGATCTAGAAGCATTATTTCATTTGGGAGAGGATATTCCTGTTCGTACTGCAGAAATGCTTGTGTTTCCAATGAAGAGTCAAACTTGCAGTCTACATCTGTTGCGGTGAGAGAATTAGCCCATTGTATCCATCGTGGATGCAACGCTTTATCGTTTGGAACGCTTGCTTTGGTAACAGCCTCTAAGGTTGGTACTATATGTTTCCCCTGAGCCAGTGCTCTTTCTCTCACTACAGCAGTCTTTACTGCTGTTAAAAAAAATTCAGTTGATGCCAAACGCATCTCAGCCTGGGAGTCATCCTCGACTCAACGCTCTCCATGGCCAAGCAAGTCAACGCAGTCTCATCCTCCTGCTTCAACACCCTCCGCATGCTTCGCAAGATCTACAGGTGGATCCCGACAGACACGAGAAGAACAGTCACCCAGGCCCTCGTCAGCAGCAGACTTGACTATGGGAACGCCCTCTACGCGGGAGCCCCGGCCAAGCTCATCAAGCGACTGCAACGCATACAAAACGCCTCCGCACGCCTGATCCTCGATGTACCACGCCACAGCCACATCACCCCCACCTGAGGAACCTGCACTGGCTCCCCGTCGACAGGAGAATCTCCTTCAAACTCCTCATCCACGCACACAAGGCACTCCACAAGACTGGCCCAGCCTACCTCAACAGACGACTCCTCTTCTACGTCCCCAACCGCCAACTCCGCTCCGCCGACCTCTCCCTCGCCACCGTCCCTCGCATTCGAAGAACCACCACCGGCGGCAGATCCTTCTCCCACCTCGCCGCCAAGACCTGGAACACCCTTCCACTAAGCCTACGACAGACCCAAGACCTGCTGACCTTCAGGAGGCTACTCAAGACCTGGTTGTTCGACCAGTAGCAGCACCCCCCCTTTTTATCCCCCAGCGCCTTGAGACCCTCGCGGGTAAGTAGTGTGCTTTACAAATTCTGTGATTGATTGATTGATTGTACAAATGAGATTTGTATGCAATCGGTACAGTTTTGCCTTCATTCAAGGTCAGATAAGTGTACCCAGATTGACCAGCGATTACACCGATCACCAAATTCATTGTGTTTACACGTGTGTGTAAGTGTTTTGAAGCTATCATGTCAGCTTGTAGGGAACTAAGTATTTCTGTATGTTTCTGTGTCCAATGTTGAACTGAAAAATCAGGTCTGATTAAATCGTAGAATGGTTTCATCTTTTCTGCATAAGCCAAAATGTATGTTCTGCCAAAATGTAGGAATCCTAAAATGGGATTGTAAGAGTCTGTGGAGGTTGGAGCAGCGCACACTTTTCTAGAAAGTTAGCTGCAAGGCTTTTCCCTTCACCTGAGAGCTCATATCCCAAAAACAGGACACTGAGGTGGGCAATTTTTGATTTTTTAAAGTTACATTTGGAGCCCTCAGAGGCGAACCCCAGAATTATGTTGTTCACTCTGGTCAAATGATCCAATAATTTATCATCCGTCAGATAGATATCATCCACATAGGACAATGCCTCCTCATCAAAAGTTTGAATCAACTCTGTTACTCTTGCTGAGAACAGCCCTGGGCTATTCTTATACCCTTGGGGCAATTGACAGAATTGACGCTGAGAGCCTAGGGCTGAAAATGCAGTCAAATATCTGCTTTCAGGCACTATATTCTGGCAGAAGAATCCATTTGAGATATCTCGTGTTGTTTTGTATTTTTTCCGCAAAATGTTATTCAGCAATGCGGCACTGTGTGCATTTTGTACTCCAAATGTCTTTGTGCATGTGTTCAAATGCCTGTAGTTCAAAACTAGACAATATGAATTATCGGCTTTCATTACGGGAAACAAAGGAATATTCATGGAAGAGGTGCAATTCTCTATTACACCTTAATATTCAAGTTGATCTAAGATCTCCCTGACTTGTTTTTTTGCGTCATGTTTATTGGGTATTGTCTCTGTGGAGTTGGAGTAGTTTTTACTGGGATTACATGGTGAGGTGACTCAGCATCCCACCCTGCGGTATAATGCAGGAACTAGTGTTACCGCCCACTCCTGCATGTATGAATGTTTCAGTGATTCTGAAACGAGGTCAGAGAAAGCTGTTTCTCCTGTTGGGCAATCCATAACAAACTCAGGCAGCCAATCTTTTTCTGCTAAAAGAATGCTGTATCCAAAGGACAAGTTCTCCCAAAAGAGACCTTTAACCTTCCTAGGTACGTCCCCTCCATATGGAGTGTTATTCCGTAGAACTGGTGTGGGACACTTACCCTAGTATCAGGTGTTTCCACCATGGTATGAACACCGCTGTCACCAGAAATTCCATCAGGTTCTGGTGAGCTATTGTTACTTCTGCTGCACTGCCTAGCATGGTCAGAGCCCATTCCCCGTTCAGTAGCTGTTTCCTCAGTAGCCTGGGCATTCCTTATTTTAAGTCCTGCCACTTTCTTCTTCTTAAATTGAGGTTTTGATTTTGTTTTATCTTCTGTTTTGATATTAAAGTCTGAACTGCGTTGTGTGTCTCTTGACTTTGTTCATTCTTCTGATCTGTATTCTGACCGTCCTTCCCTCTCTGAGTTTTTTATGAACCCTGAAAGGAACGAGAGGAGCGTGTATCAGTATCCTGATACCTGTCGGGATTTTTAATATTATCACGATTTCTAAGGTTATACCTCCTTTCAGAGGCCCACTGATACAAAACCAGAGAAATTCGGCAGTTATAGTTACATGAGCTAACTATAACTTACTCCCCTGCAATTCACTGCTGATGACGTCACATATTACATCACTCATGACATGGTCAGTGACATCACTCATGACATCACTGATGACATTTCAAATGACATCACCGATGACATCATCCACAGAACCACTCACACACCTACTCACACCCCATACAACCCCTCATACGCCTACTCACACACCTGTACAACCACTGACATACCCATTCACTGACCTATTCCAGTACTCACACACCCACTCACTCCTCCATAGAGCCACTCACATACCCACTCACTCACTTGTACAGCCACTCACACAACCATTCACTCACCCATACAGCCACTCATACAACCAGTTACTCACCTATACATCCAGTCACATAACCACACACTCACCCATACCACTACTTGCATACCCACTTATTTACCTACAAAGTCACACACCCACTCGCTCACCCAATCAGCCTCTCAACACAGCCACTCACTCACCCATACAAGCTCACATACACTCACTTACACAACCACGTACATGCCCATTCCCACATCCATACAAGCATTCACACATCCCTGTACTCACCCATACAGCCATTCACACAGGCACTCACTGTCAAATACAGACACTCACACACAGTCACTTAATGAAACACCTACTCAAACAGCCACTCACACACCCAAACAGCCACTTACACACCCAGCCACTCACTCATACAGCCATTCAGATACCCACTCAGTCACCCATACAGTCACAAAAACACCCACTTACCCACTGATAAAGCCACTTACACCGTCACTCAACCACCCATACAGCCACTGACACACCCACTCGCTCACCAATACAGCTACTCACACAGCATCTCACTCACCCACACAGCTATTCACACAACCACTTACACACCCGTACAGCCACTCACACACCAACACGCAAAATGATACATACAGTCACACAGCATCTCACATTATATATATTAAAAGCAGTTTCACTCATTAGTTGTACACCTAGAGTACTACTTTAACTTATGTGGTACCTTAATATATATTTTTAACAATCATAAACTCTTACAATATACTTACACTCACTGGATGGTGTCATCAGTGATGTCATCAGTGATGTCACTGACCATGTCATGAGTGATGTAATATATGAGGTCATAAGCAGTTTATTGCGGGGCGTAAGTTATAGTTAGTTCAGGTAACTATAACTGCCGAGTTTCTCTAGTTTTGTACGAGTGAAATCTGACCCTACCTATAACCTCCCTGTAACCTTTGTTTTTTTCTGTGAATACATATATTAGAGGGAGAGAGAGAGAGAGAGAGAGAGAGAGAGGTGCAAAATTAGACTGTCTGAAATAAAATACTGTTACACTCACTCAGAGTGATTAAAAGTCATTACATTTGACTCTGTTGCTCCCACCATAAAGAGGTTGCTTGATTCACTGACAAAATGCACTTATTCATATGATGATGACATTTTCACATGTTTGCAAAGGCCAGAATAGGTGTTTATATTGGGGTGTAGCTTTGAAGTGGGAAATTAGTGTACTCTTGATGCCCTTTAAAATATTGACAAATAGCTTTCTTTTCTGATAGGAGACATTAAGAATCCATCTGACCTCACTGCCCTGCCCACGACAATCCTTCCCCCACTACGCCTTGCCCTAGTCATTCCTTCCCTTTTCCATCAGCCTAACTGCTTGATTGTTTGTACACCTAGTTCCCTCCGTTTTACTACTTAACCCCTCATCAGGAGAAAAATACAAACATTTTTATTAGCCTATACTCCTGTCAATACTCCCTTTAAGGAATACAGCTCCCTCCCTCTATGTACCAGACCCCCTTGTCTTTCCCTTATTTTTTGCTTTTTCCCCCAGTGTTTTCTCTTAACTATGCACACCTAACTTCTTCCATCAAACCATTATTTCTCCCTGAAACTCAAATCCCTTCCTCGCCCTTTGTATCCCCTTACTTACAGTTATCTCCATGTATTTCCCTGTCATAACCAATACCCCGCCATAACTGAGATGTTATGGACCACTTTTGGAGCTTCTGATTTCTAAGTAGGACTTCTCTCCCCTTGATTTTTCATTCTTATTTTTTATTTGTATTACAAATTCCTTAATAAAAAGATGTTAAAAAAGGAATCATTAAGGAATTATGGTTCAATGGTGTATACGATATGACCTACTGGCAATAGTTGGTAAGAGTTGGGGGTGTTTCAGCGCAGAAGTGTGTACTTTCTCCTACCCCTACTCTAACCACGCTGGGCCCTCCTATAATTAGAGTAAATTCTTCCTCATATTCTTCTGATACGTTCTCAGTCTATCTAACCCTGATGTGATGGTCCTCCGATGGATCTTGTTCCACCAATAGGAGAGGTGGAATCTAGGGTTCCCAGACACATCAAATCAGCTGCTGAATGATAATACAGTATACACATTAGAGATACAATCTATTTCCAAAGCCTTGTCATGTGATGGATAGGTGCTAAGATCAACAATGTTAGAATCATTTCTTTCCACAGGAATGAGCATGTTTAGCATCTTCCAAGAAAAGCATGGTGTGGCAGATTTAAGAAAATGAGCAATGCAACTAATAATAAAACGAAAACAGAAAGAACTGCAGTATTTATGCATTTGCTTTGTGAAGAGATTTCCCCCTTGGATTGCATGATCACTCAAGCTTCAAACCTTAAGCCAAATGAAATTTAAGTAAAGACTAGCAGCAGTGGTTTGAGCAATTCTCAGCAAATGTCTTGGCACTAGGCTTCTATGGCAAAGCTAGAAATCCACGCATGTAAGGAAAAACTCTCATATCATGTTCATTGATGAGTAAATTCAGGTTCTTCGTTTGGTACTTCGAGGTTAAAGTTCAGATCGACAACACAGTTCACTTCAGTGAGGTTCAGGTGAACTTGTACTGTTAAAACAAAACCAGTAATACTCCTGCTCCCACTCATTAGCGGCTAGATAAGTCCACTCGGGTGATGAGTACCTCTGACTAGGCACTTTTGCTCTCTTTGACCTTCTCACAGCGGTCTGCTAATCATCAGTATCACTTTTATCCGATTGTTCAGAACTTTCAGAGATCGTTGCTGGTACTCGTTCCACGGTCAGGCAGCGTCTCAGGATATCAGTTCTTCTGGGGTAATTCCCTCATGGGTACCACTCATTTTCCCGCTGCACTATACCCTTCATTGGAGTCTGCACCTCTCGTAGTCAACTCTCTTTCCTGTGACCCTTCAGATTGAGCAGTTGGCTCTCTCTGACTCCCCTCAGGCCAAGCTAGTGCTGTTGTCCCAGTAGCTTGCTGGTCCCTGACAATCTTGGCTGACCTGATCCCTCTGTCCAACTGTTACCACTGGCATATGAGGGGTAGGCGCTGTCATATCATTCAGGGGACTTGGGACTTTGCTAGTGTGTGTGGCATACACCCAGTTCAGAAGACCTCTGCACTTCACAGTGGTGTTAGTGACCAGGATCACCTTGTATGGCCTCTTCCAGCAAGGTTCAGGGCATGTTTTTTGCACGTGCTTATTCATATTACCCAAAAACCTGGACTGAGGCCATGGCACTGGTGCCACTGGTCATGGCACTGGTGTTGGACCACTTGAGCTGTTTCTCCAACCTGTTGAGAAACAGAACGTACCACATCAGCAAGACCTTTGCAGAAAACAAGTATAAGGTCATCTGTAATGTTTACTAGAGCATTTGCAGGAACAGCTGGTAACCGCATCACACGTCCCATGATCACTTCATGAGGCGACAAGCCTGTTCCCCTGTCTGGAGTACCTCTGATACTAATCAACACAAGAGGCAATGCATCAGGTCATTTCAAAGATGCCAAAGCACAAACTTGAAAGAATCTGGATTTTAGTGTGCCATTAATCTGTTCCACCAGCCTTAAAGCTTCCAGTCGATAACTGCAATGAAGCTTCTACTCAACCTGTAATGCTGCACATAACATTTTAAGGATCTCATTGTTGAAATAAGTCCCTCGGTCTGACTCAAGAGTGGTCGGGAATCCAAAACGTGAAATCAATTCACGCAAAAGCAATTTTGCTACAGTCAAACTGTCACATCTGCAAGTAGGATAAGCCTCGACCCAGTTAGAGAAGATACATACAATAACCAAAACATATCTCTGACTATAGCAAAGGGGCATCTCAATGAAGTCCATTTGCATCCAGGTAAAAGGACCTGCAGACTTTCCAATGTGACTCATAACATCTTGTGTTTTTCTTCATTGATTTTGCTGCGACATATTATACAGCAGTGACACAAAGTTTCTGCTGTAACTCTAAATCTTGGATTGTACCACACTTGTTGGAAAGGCGCATCATTGCATCTCTCCCAACATGTGGAGGACCATCATAGTGGCATGCAATTGACAATAGCAATCTGTCTGGCAACACTGCTCTGCCGTTGACATAAATCCACACATCATCTTCTCTTTTGGTGCAACCTGCTCGCATCCAACCCTGCTGTTCTGCCTCTGTCATCTCATCCTACAATTTTTTCATCTCCTCTCAAGTGTCTAAGGCAGACAACATCAAAGAGCAATCTGTGATGTTGGATGTGTTTGCCAAAACTTCTTCATTAAATGTGTGTGCATTCAAGGCACAGTAGTATGCCATTCGAACCATCATATGCCATAAACCCACACAGAGAACACAGCTGCCCAAAGTCATGCACGACTCCAAAGCCATACTGACTATCTGTGTAAATTGTAACTTGAAGATGTTCTGAAATGGTGCATGCTTGGGTCAAAGCTATAAGCTTCCTCCACTTGCACAGAAAACACTCCTTGCAACCACAATGCCTCTAAATGTGAATACAGCATATGCAGCTTTCATATTGCTATCATTGTCTCTCAAACAGGATCCATCAACAAACAGCACATGATCTGATTCAAGCAAAGGATCATCAGAGATATCAGGATGGGGCTTAGTACACAACTCAGTCACATCGAAGCAATCATACTCGACTTCATCCATCATACTCTCATTTCCTGGAAACGGCATCAAGCTAGCTGGGTTCAATACCATACATCTCTTCCGCTTCACATTCTATGCTCCTATAAAAATTTGCTCTTACTTTGCCAACTGACTATTGGTCAAATACTGCATTTGGGTACGAATCAACAGTATTTCCACTGAATGGGGTCTAAACACTGTCAGTGGATGACTCATAACAATGCTCTCACACTGCTCAAGACTCACACTTAGATGCAACCGCTTTTAAACAACCAGGCAAAGCAACAGCAACAGGGTCAAGAGTTGCCAAAAGTAGGCAATTGTCTTATGGTTGCTTCCATGCACTTGTGTTAACACTGAAAGAGCGCAACCTTCTCTCTCACTGCAAAACAACACAAAACACTTAGTATAGTCAGGCATTGCCAGACCCGCTGCCTTACAAAGACATTCTCACAACTCTGTGAAAGCTGACATACAAACATCATTCCAGGGTACCAGATCTGACACATCCTTGTGTGTCAACCTCTGTAGAGGCTTGGCAGTCAGAGAAAATTCAGGATCTATTGGTGGCAATATCCCACCATTCCCAAAAACATTTGCACTTCCTTCTGTGTGAGTGGAGGATTCATATTCAATATTTCTGAGATTCTTTCCTGCAACACTTTCCTCACTCCTTTCTCAATGTGATGTCCAAGATTCAGGACTTCAGATTTGCAAAACTGTATTTTAATTGGTTATACATTCTGCCCATTTTCTGGCAAATGATTAAGTTGGGAAATAGTATCAATCATGCATGCTTTTTTTGAGGTAGATGCCACTAATAAATCATCAATGTATTGAACCATCACTGAATGATTCGGCATCATCAGAATCAAGATTCTTTATAAGGATCTGATTAAAAATGTATGGACTTTCTGTATACCCTTGTGGGACACTGCACCATGCCAAGACATGATTGCCGAACCGGAAAGCAAATCAAAACTGCCTATCTTCATGCAACTGGATCAAAAAGAATGCTTGGCAAAGATTGATAACTGTAACCCATTCAGCTTCGCATGGAATTTGAAATAAAATCACAGCTGGATTCGGTACAACAGACAACAAGGAATTACAATGGCATTCATCTTGAGCAAATTTAGCCCAATGCAATACTTGCCATTTGGCTTCAGCAAACCCATAAGTGGAGAGTTACATGGACTTCCCATTATTTCTTTCAATATTCCCTATTCGATCATCAAATCAATTATGAGAGTAATTCCAGCAATTGTTTCTGGAGACAAATTGTACTATAGAATTCTTGAAAAATCGGCATTTGGCTTGATCATACTCTTGCCTGGATCAACACCTCTGATTAATCCAATGTCTTTACCTGTAAAGTCCCAAACTACAGCTAGTACTGTGTCTCTTAGTTCAATGGGCAAATCGTCAGTTGTCAGGAGAGGATACATCATGACTACTGATTGCTGTTGGGCAACTTTAAAAACCACATCCTCATCATTTGTGTGAAACTTTGATTCCTTGAGGAGTGCAATAGATTGAACAGTTCAACTTACACAAGAAATCCCGTCCAAGTTTACGGGACTTGTATCACATACCACAAATCGATGCCGATCCACAAAGGATGCTAGTTTAACACTGACTGGTTCTGAAATTGGGGTGGACATCTTTTTATTTTCACAACGACAACTGGGATTCTTTCTCTCAAGAGAGGTAGGTTGGGGAACTCTACTGTTCTTACAGTAGAGCGGGTAGCACCAGTGTTGACAAGGAATGAGATAGTATTCTCATTCACTTCTCAATCCACATAGGGACCACTCTGGTCTACCTCTGGAGCTGCGCCACCCACGCAGTCCTCCTCCTCTCCAGGCACTGTCATGCTAACGGGTACTGATCACTGTCATTCAGATCGATTAAATGTTGCTGTTCCACATTCTGGTTCTGGTAAGAATTTTGATTTGCGTTGTACCTTTGTACTTGAACGTTCTGTTGGGGCATTGGAGCTTGCGGCATTTGCATTTGCTGCTATCCATTAGAATTTTGTATTCTCCGTCCTTGTACATGCTGAGTCTGGCCCATGTTGTTCCCCTGAAATTGTGTATAATCTATATTCTGCATCCAGTTCCCCATGTTATTCACAACAGCCTTATACTTGCGCCTCCAATGTCCAAGCTTTTCACATGTGTAACATGGATTTGTCTTTTTCAAAAGTGACACTTCAACACCAGTTCTAGGATTTAAAGGGCCACCACGTCCTCTACCTTGTGGCACAACATTCTGCTGCTGATATCCATTAATGCCCTGCATCATTGGCACCTGATTATAATTTCTCTGTACCTGTCTTATGTTCTCATTCTCAAACCCCATTGGGTTGGGACCCTTCTGCATCAACTTTATATGAACAATCATCAGCTTCTCCTTAAGCTTCTTTCATCTGATGCCTTGTCATCTGCACAATATTTAGCAAAACACAGAATATCATCCACTGATTTGCTCTCCGAACAAAGAATCTGTTGATAAATCCTTGGTCTCAATCCCATGACAAATTTGTAAACAAACTGCCTACATCTCTTTCTGCAATAGTATCTGATCCACTATACTGTTTGAAAATCTGCACCAATCTTTCATAAAAGCATGCACTGATTTCTTCAGTTCCTGGGTTGTCCTATCAATCTGTAACCAATCGATTTTTTCAGGAGAAACCCTTGTTTTCAAGTATGTTATTACCTGCTGATACTTTCTCATTACCTCTGAAGACAGTGCTACTGTTCTTGAATCCCTTGGTGGCTCTCCCTCCGCCCATTCCACAGAAATCCTGCACTCAGCCCACAAATGCACAGCTACCACTGATTCAAATAAAGTATTTAAATCAATCCACAAAACCTTTTTAATTTTTACAAATCGTTCAACTTGCCGATACCATTCCACTAGATTTTCTCTCAGTCTAGGGAAATTGTTCATAAAGGACAAAATATCTTGCCTATTCCATGACACATGGACATAGCCTCCTCCTGGTACCTCTCTCATAGGGAGCATCTGAACATCTCCTATACAACCTACAAACCCAATTGGTGATGACTGCTCTTGAGCTTTCTTTGCCTCCTTCTTCTTTGACCACCTGTCTTCCCATTTCTCTCGGTCTTTCCATTTCCTAATTAATCCCAATAGCTCCTTTATCTGTTGTTTCTTTCCTGGTGCCCTCATGTTTAAATGTCTTTGTCAGTAAAATCCATCCTATAAGATCTCCGCAAACACTTTGAAGTTTGCATGTCTACATCAATCTTAAATGTATTAATCGTGCTCTTCTGGTAATGTCTTTGCAAAGGAACAATAGTTCCTCTTCTTTGTAGGCCTCTAATCTTGAAGGATTAAGCGTCCCTTGAATTAATTCTTCTAACTCCACTTTTAATCTGCTCACGTCCATGTACGGCTTATTTTCCTGAACTGAGTTTTGAATTGAACTAGGGCCTGCAATCAAATCTGAAGGAAAAACTGGACTAGGAACTGAAGTAGGAGGATCAACTGAATTTTGGCTATTTGTAGTAACATACCCTTTGAGGAATTGATCAAATTCTTGAGGAGTTATCTCTGAATGCTCTCCTGCATTATTTAAATTCAGAGACCCATTCACAAAATTTGCATTTGTTCTGGGTTGAACATTCGATATAGATGTGAAAGTTGTTTGCTTTGTCAGGTCATTGGCATTAATACCCATTGCAAGTAGTTACATTGGCTTAGGACAGAAAAATTATGGAAGCCTATACATCATTCTCTGCATCGGCTCAATAGAATACTGATTCGGATCAATATTAGCATTTGCAGTATTATAATTTTGCATCGAGACCATAGGTGCAGGAATCACAGGTTTCGCTATCAAATGTGGAAAATTTCCATGCACTGTGTTTATCCCAATTGGTTACAGTCAAATTATGAACAGTGTTCACCTGTAATCCAGACTTGTAAAGAGGTACAACAGGTCCGATCGTCACAGGGGCAGACAAAGTATTTGGAGTATCTGAATCAATCAAATTTTTAGAAGCTGGCATCTCTGTTCTCCTGATTACAGGAGGACACGTTCTTACTTCTCTTGGTGTCTCAGGCATCATTGGAGCATTAGGTCTTAAAGCTGCACTCGGTACCACATCCCTACTTAAGAATTCATTATAAGGTGGTGGGCGATTTAATAACAATTCATTCGAAAGAATGTCATCTATTTCACTCTCTTCTCCTTCTTTTTGTTTATCTACTTTGTCTGAGTTTAAGTGCTTCTTTTTTCTCTTCTCTTGCCCTTTGTTCCTTCACTAACTTCTTACACTTGATATACCTGTGTTCCATGTATGTTTGCTCTCCATAATTTCTGCTGAGCGTTCCACCTAGCTTGTGCATAATGATCAATCAATCAATCAATCAGGGAATTGTGAGTGTGCTACTCACCCAAGAGGGTCTCAAGGCGCTGGGGGGGAGCAGCACCGGTCGGTCGAAGAGCCAGGTCTTGAGGGTCTCCCTGAAGATGTGCAGAGTGGGTGCATGTCTGATGTTGATCTGGAGCTCGTTCCAGGTCTTTGCTGTGACGTAGGAGAAGGCTCTTCCACCTGTTCTGGCTCTGCGGATGCGCGGGGTTTCAGTGAGGGCGAGGTCAGCTGATCGGAGGTTTCTCTTGGGTACGTGGAAGGTGATTCTTTTGTTGAGGTATTGGGGTCCGATGTTGTGGTCGCATTTGTATGTGTGGGTGAGTATCTTGAAAGTTACACTCTTTTCAGAGGGAAGCCAGTGGAGGTCTCGCAGGTGTGGGGTGATGTGTTCATGTCGGGGATGCCGAGGACGAGTCTGACTGCGGTGTTCTGTTGGTCTGGAGCTTGCAGAGGAAGGATTTGTTGATCCTGGCCTAGAAGGCGTTTCCATAGTCTATTCTGCTGGTTATGAGTGCGTGGGTGATGGCCTTTCTTGATTCGGGGGGGATTCATTTGAAGGTCTTGCGAAGGATGCAGAGGGTGTTGAAGCAGGTGGAGGTGATGGCGTTGATCTGTGGGGTCATAGAGAGGGAGGAGTGGAGTATGATGCCGAGGTTCCGGGTGTGAGAGGGCTGCTGAGGGCGGTGTGCCACCAGGTGTTGTCCCATGCAGAAGGGGAGGGTCCGAGGACGAGGACTTCTGTCTTCTCCAAGATGAGCTTCAGGCAGCTGCTGCTCATCCAGGTTGCGACCTCCTTCATTCCTTCCTGGAAGCTGAGTCTGGAGGTGAGGGGGTCTTTGGTAAGGGAGAGGATGAGCTGGGTGTCATCGGAGTAGGATAATATGCTGAGTCTATGCAGTCTGACGATGGCAGCAAGGGGGGCCATGTAGATGTTGAAGAGCGTGGGGCTGAGCGATGATCCTTGGGGTACTCCGCAGCTGATCTCTGTGGGTTTGGAGAGAAAGGGAGGAAGTCTGATTCTTTGGGGTCTGCCAGTGAGGAAGGAGCGGAGCCAGTCGAGGGTGGTCGCCTGTATGCCTGCGTCGTGGAGTCTGGCGGTGAGAGTGCGGTGGGAGACGGTGTCGAAGGCTGCAGAGAGGTAGAGCAGGATCAGGGCAGCGGTGTGTCCTTGGTCGAGGAGAGTGCGGATGTCGTCTGTGGTGGCGAGTAGGGCGGTCTCTGTGCTGTGGTTACTGCGGATCCGGATTGGGAGGGGTCGAGGATGGAGTTCTCTTCTATGAATTTCATTAGTTGGACCTTGCCGATCTTTTCTGTGACTTTGGCCACGAAGGGGAGGAGAGAGATGAGTCAGTAGTTCTTGAGGTCCCTAGGATATGCTGAGGGCTTCTTGAGGAGGGGCTTGACTTCTGCACATTTCCAGTCGTCGGGGAATGTGACGGCTTCAAGGGAGGCGTTGATGGTGCGTCGTACCTCCGGTGCGTTAGTGGCGGCAGCTCTGTGGAAGATATGCGGAGGGCAGGGGTCCATGGGGGCTCCTGAGTGAATGCCTTTCATGGTTGATGCTGTGTCTTCGGTGGTGACTGGGGTCCAGGAGGAGATGGTAGGCTGACTTTCATTGCTGGGTGCGGAGTGGGTTTGGTGCCCTGTGTCTGTTTGTCGAATTTGTCATAGAGGGATCTTATTTTCAGGTGGAAGTAAGAGCCGAGTTTGTTGCAGAGGTTCTGCGAGGGTGTGACGTCTGTGGTTTTGCTGGGCGGCTTAGTGAATTCCTGGATGATGTTGAAGAGTTCCTTGGAGTTGCTGGTGTTGGCGTGGATTTTGTTACGGATGAAGGTCCTCTTTGTGGATCTGATGAGTTGGTGGTATTCTGTCATGGCGTTCTTGTAAGTAGAGTGGTCTTCCGAGGTTTTGCTGTTTCTCCAGTTCTTTTCGAGACATCTGCAGGTGCGTCTAGCTTCTTAGAGGTTGGTGGTGAATCAGGAGTCCTTCTTGGGTCACTGTCTGTCGGGGTTGGGGAGGGGGGCGAGTTCGTCTGCACAGTTGGTGATCCATCTGTGAAGTTCTTTGGCTTCGGAGTTGGCGTCGGTCGCGGTGGGGGCTTCGTGATTGAGGGTGGAGTTGAGGTGCTCCTTGGTGATCTTGCTCCAGTTTCTTCACGGTGGGCTGGGCGCCGGTTTGGGTGCGGTGGGGTTTTTGACATGGAAGTGGACACAGTAGTGGTATGTCCAGCTCGGTTGTGTGGTGTGGCTGAAAAGGACGTTGTTGCCTCCTGTGGAGAAGGGGTCGAGGGTGTGTCCTGCCTTGTGGATATGGGTGGTGACGAGCTGTTGCAGTCCGAGGTGGCGAGGTTGTCCAGGAGGGTGGTGGAGTTGGGGTTGCTGAGGTTCTCGAGGTGGAAGTTGAGGTCTCCGATGAGTATGTAGTCCATGGAGGCGATGGCATGGGGCACGATAAGGTCGGCGATGGTAGTGGTGAACGGGGTTCGAAGTCCGGAAGGTCTGTAGGTGAGGGTGCCTCAGCAGTCATTCTGGAGCGGTCTGAACCTGGAAATGGAGTTGTTCAGTGGTGGACAGGGAGTCGCTCGTGCTGGAGGTGGTGAGTCGGAGGGAACTCTTGTGTGCGATGGCGAGTCCTCCTCCTGGGCAGTTGGGGCGGTCCTTCCTCTGGATCTTGTATCCGTCGGGGTGGCAATGTC
The DNA here is from genome assembly GCA_963921515.1 of Calotriton arnoldi. NCBI lineage: Eukaryota > Metazoa > Chordata > Amphibia > Caudata > Salamandridae > Calotriton > Calotriton arnoldi. The sequence continues at coordinate 518,201 of CAWUFW010011672.1, forward strand.
GGGGGCAGAAGTGGGGTTGGTCCATGTTTCCGTGAAGAAGGCGATGTCTGGCGAGAGGGTGTCGAGGAGGTCCCAGATCTCTACTGCGTGTCTGTGCAGGGAGTGCAGGTTGAGGAGGATGCATCTCAGGGCTTCGGGCTGCTGGCGTCCGGCGTGGGGATGTCGGCTGTGGCAGTGCAGAGGGTGGAGGTTTGCCGGCAGTGTCGGCAGGATAACTGGCTGTAGGTGGTCGCCTGAGTAGACAGCTGGCAGCTGTTGTTCCTTCTGGGGTTGAGTGTGAGGAGGGTAGCAGATTCATAGCTTTGGTTGGTCAGAGAACCAGCGTCCCTGGTGCTGGACGCAGTTGGGTCGCGGACGGGTGCACCAGTGGCACGGCCGCACAGCGGCTGCCATTAAATAGGGAAGGGTGGAGGGAAGTGCAGCTGGGAGGTGGGAGCAGGAACCAGCAGGGGGTGGGGCTGCAGGGGCAGCAGCGGCGGGGAAGAGGATGGCTAAAACGGGCACGGAGGACACAGACAAGGGCACAAACAACAGGCAAAATAAAAACAGGCAAAAGAAACAGAGGCACAAAATTACAGGAAAAAGACAGACAAAAGACAGAAAAAGGGCACAAACACAAGACAGACAACAGCGGACCAGCAGAAGAGCAAGGCTCTCCCACTGGACCACCAAGAATGAGGCGCAGGCAGGGGCCTGCGGGTGGAGGAGGGCCTCGAACACCTACCTGCACAGGGCAGAGGCAGCGGCACAACAGCAGAGCTGATGGAGGAGAGAGCAGGTCTCTGACCAGGAGGTCAGAGGTCTTGATCCATTGTCCTATTATACCTTCCTTGGTATTTCTCTCTATCTTTCTGATGTGTGACATGTTCCAAAATAGTTAAAGCTTCAAGAACTGTAGGTCTGCAAGGATCTTTAATTTTTCCTTAAATTTTCTAAAATTCTCAAATTAAATGTTCCATAACTAGGGAACTGTAAAGCCTCATCTTTCTTATTACGTGTGTGCCAATACTCGAGCCTTAGACATGTATGTAATCCTTTGTCTGTCAGGACAATGTGTCCTGGTGTACCCTCAGGCGGTACTTCCACCTTTGTGTTAGCAAATCCTGTGTCCTCCCTTTTAACTAGTTTTCGTAATGTCTGAAAGATCTTCACTTTGTGTATATTTTGTGTTTCCATACACTGAAGAAATGTTCTCCCACAATTCACTTTGTTCGACAATATCAATTAATAGCAGCACAAACCTAATAACACAGTCAACCAATCCCAATGTGGCTTTACACTAACTGACCAATCACATCGCAGCACACTATGACATCAATCTCACTCCTCGCAGCAGCCCACCTTCTTTCATAATTCACACCTTGAGCGTTTTACTCAAGGCAAAATGACATTACAATGCAAGCAACAAATAAAACAGCCTGCTCCACTAAAGGATATTCACTCTCACAAGGTACCTAAGTTTCTTCTAATCATTTACTGCGACAAAATCTCGACCAGTGGGATTTCACTCTTAATTGGTATCGTTATTCCCCGTGCACTGAAGATCAACCATGCCAATAATTTATAACTAACATACAAGAATCCCTTACCAAGGTGTGGTCGGCGACATCTCACGACCCATGCCACAAACCAGCAGGCAACTTTCTCAGTGTCTTCTACACTGAGACAACCTGTAAGCAAATATCTCACAATCTTAAACCACAGCGGACCGGTTTACAACTTCAACCTGGCACAAAGCATCACAATTATACATGGACTTTAATCATGTCAACTTTAATTCAAGTCAGAACATGCTGCATTTCCTCTTTCTTCTGTCAGCTATATGATAAACCACGCAGGGAATTCATTTTACAACTTTTGAGGGTGTTGAACATTAGAAAATGTAGGCCAGCTTTGCTCCACCTTCGGCTACTTCAAACAGAATGTATCTGCGAAATGATATATAGATTTATTTCTGTTGCAATTCGCTTAAGGAGGTTAGTTGGAAAATGACTGCTTCTTTCTAAGATTGTGTATTGAATCTGAATCTCTTAATTTGTCCAATCATATCATCTGCAAGCTTTGGAGGATTTTAAATTTTTCCGGCAATTTTAAAAAGCATTGTGCACTTTAAAATTGTTTGTTCATAAGGTGGCATGTTGTGTCTGAAAATCTTAAGTTGTACCTGATTTATTTAGCCCTGCATCCCAAAAAATCAGGAAATACTTTAACGATCTTATAACTATCTGAAAAAAGGATAATGGATCCCATTTGTTCTGAACCTGCTTGGTACTTTGAAGAGACACTATGCATTTTTTTAGAATGTCTTATTTACAGGGTTGTGTGTTATGTTTGAACACATTTGTCATTTAGGAAAGTCCTGTACCACAGTAACTTGTAATTACCTGATTGATTATCTTCTTATTCTATCTGTCCGGTTTCTGTCAAAAGGCATTATGCATTTTAAAGAATGATTTATGGTTCTGTGTTGTGTCCGAAAATTTTAACATGCCTCTCTTAAATTTGCATATTTATACATATCTCAATGATTATCGTTTTATTGTGTCTGAATAATGATAACGAACTTCTATTGACTTGATTCAGACGGCCTTGATGTCTTCTTATGAGTTTCAAGTATACTATGCAGCTTTTTGCTAGTTTTATGTTTTCCTTGCATTTTATGTCTTTTTTATGTGTGACTTTTATGGTTTACTACAACCAAATAAAGTTTTCAATTCATTCATTCATTCATGTCGACTTTAACCACTTCACTCCGCTCCACACACAGCCATTTCAAAAACTGCAGTCTTAAGCAAAGAAATAGCAACATGCATCCCTATTAATACTCACACTCCTCTGCTGCTGCTACACGTCGACTCTACCCAGAGCTACTCCATCAGCTTTCCATCAATCCTTCTTTTTGCAGAACCAAAAACTGTTTGACTCTTTGGACTTGGGAATAAAATATTTCTGGTACCCTAGATTTCACTTCACTTGGCAAAACCATCACTCTGCTACCAGATTTGTTAGTGTGTAGAAGTGTACGCTCTCTCCTACCACTACTCCAACCGCACTGGATCCTCCTACAATTAGACTAATCTCTTCCTCATCTTCTTCAGATGAATTCTCAGTCTATCTAACCCTGAGGTAACGGTCCTCTGATGGACCTTGTTCAACTAATAGGAGGGGTGCAATCTAGGGTTCCCAGACATATCAGTCAGCTGCTCAATGAGGACCATTAACTGGCAGCCAACTTATCAAAAAATTCCAACGTTAAATCTTTCTCTAATTGCACAGTTTCAAGAGACAACCAACAGGACACAATAAGAGTCTCAAGCAAGTTAAAGTCTGTTAGCTATTGGTTTAAAAATTAAAAATTCATTATAAAGGGTCATTTCTTTAGCAATTCAGTTAAAAATATCATGGCTTTAATTAAAGCACTCGGCATTTGGGCAAGCATGGTTCTAAATCCACTTACAGAGTTACAAAGTCCTTCTACCCATAAGGCAGAAAAATGGTTCTCCAAACTAACAGAGTTGTCCCTATCAGGTGAGGGGGAAGTAATATTTATGAGTCTCTAAGGGCGAGTCCATTTAGCATAAAGCTTAAGCAAAAGAGGAAAGTTCTGGTTTGGCAAGAAAGATCTCAGCCCATCAGCTACCGAATGTAGCATCGATAGAGAGTCCAAAACCAAAATATGGTTTGAGACCTCAAAATCAGTCAGAACGAAAGGTTGTCAGCATCAGACAACAGTACGTGCATCAACGTTCCAGATAGTGGCAGTGCGGTGAGTGCGGTGCACAACAAAAAGGAATCGAGTGCGAAGTCCCTCCTTTTGGGGTTTCTTTTTTTATAAGTTCATGATAAAGTGTCCAAGTAATGTGGCATCACACCAATATCGAAAGACCATCATGTGTTCAGGTCGTGCATTAAGGGGCCGATTCCGATCTCGGCCGGTAGGGCTCCGAATAGGATTCGGCTTTACCGGATCCGATTCGGAGCCCTTTTTCCCGACCGAATCGTACGCGGGTCCGGCCGAGCGAGTACGATGCGAGTCGCCGACCGACTCGTCCGGGCGACCCGACCGCTCCGACCGACTCGTACCCGGATCGTACCGCTCCGACCGACTCGCTCGGACCCGATTCGCACCGCGCAATGGAGACGTTTTCCGGCCGGGTAAGTACGATGCGCACCTCGACCGCTCCGACCGACTCGCGCCGTCCGACTCGAACTCGCTGTCGGAGCCGTACTTTGGGGGTCCGTGTCGGACCCCTGTACGCGTACCCGTGCGAGGCGCACACAGGGGGGACCCATGGGTCCCCCCTACCTGTGCGTGTACGCCGCGAGCGCTTCGCGGCGTACTCGCTGTAGGGGCGCCCTTGTCCGCCTCGCACCCATTGAGGCAATGGGAGCCCGCGTACGCGTTGTACGACCGGCTCCCATTGAGTTCAATGGGAGTCCGACCGACTCGTGTCCGGTGGCATACGAATGCATCGGACTCGTTCGGTCGGACTGCACGGAGTCCGATTCGGTCGGAAATCTCTCCGGGTCCGGCTCGGTCGGAGAGATTTCCGGCCCGAATTGGAATCGACCCCTTAGTCTCCTCGATAGTCGCAACATCGACATGGTTTACCATGCTTGTCATGAGAACTGACAAGTTCAAAAGTTCACACCAGTTATTTATAGGAATAAAGAAACATAATAGCAATACACAGGACAGCAGAAATCCTGGTTCTCAGTCTTGCTATTCCCATGGGAATAGTTTTCAAAAAAGTAAAAGAATGTACAATTGTGGTACAGGGAATACAACAATATACTAAATCACTGAGCCTTTGTTAAAATTGGGGAAAAGGTCAATACTAAAAAGCATGTCTCAACCAGAAGCCCTTAAGTTGACTTCACATTTACTTCGCTTTATCCATTCTAAAACATTGTTAAATAAAATAAAAATCATAGTATCCATAAGAAATTACATTTAATATTCACAAATTATTATTACATGAAACTAGTTATCGCTAGGAATACCTTATTACTGCAAAATTAATTACTTTCATGTAAGTACATATCTTCTAGGTTTAAGTGAAATAAAATTGTTTGGTAATATTTTAAACTATATCATTTCTAGTATTAATCTGCAAAGTTTCAGGCTCATATCTCATTGTTTACAAGCTCTACCACCTATGTTTCTATACAATGTATTCTCTACAAATGCATTTCAATAGCAATAGGCCGCTTCCCGTATAGCATCAAATCTCACCCTTTTTGTATGTGTTAGTGTACATTTGCATATGTATCTCTATATTATATTTAAAAGCACTCTTTTACTGTGCTTCTGCTACTCTTGTACGTGTTTCTATCTAATGTGTGCACAGGGAAATTTTCAAAATCATGTTCTCAGTTCTGCATCTCGTTGTTTATTATGTTTATTCATTTTTGTGCTCTATTAGGGGTCACATCAGGAAGATATCCTCTCTGTGAGACCTGGCATCCTTGGTGTGGATTCCCCTGTCTTTTTACCTCTACCTATTGTATTTTTTATTGTGTGCTGGACTTCATTTTTCCTGGTTTGTGTACTCTCAGCACTTTATAACTGCTGATCAGTACAAAAGTGCAAGTGCTCCCTGTGTAAATTGTGATTATGATTGGGTATCTATGATTGGCATATTTGATTTACTGGTAAGTCCCTAGTAAACTGCGGTGTGTGTGCCCAGGGCCTGTAAATCAAATGCTACTAGTGGGCCTGCAGCACTGGTTATGTCACCCACATGAGTAGCCCTGCACACTTGCCTTTGACCTGCCATTGCTGTGTCTGTGAGTGCAGTTTTATAATCATGAGCAGAAGGAGCAAAGTATCACTCCTAAACCAGGTGCACAGCTTTAAATTGGGATTATCCCACTTTTTTATCCACTGTTTTCCAATTGTTAACGAAAATTATTCAAGGTACTCCAACATATTTGTTCTGTTTCATTTATTTTCTTCGTTTCATTCACACGTGAAAAGCTTATGAGTTTTATAGCTTCTCATGAACCAGATATGCTCATCCGAGCCTTTTTCTGGACACGCCAAAACACATAAAAACATCCTCGGTAGCATGTCATGTTATACCCAATGCATTTCGGGCTGTTAGTAAGCCCTTCTTCAGGGGTTCACTACAATAAAAGAATATTGCAATTAAAATATGGCTCCAAACCCTATAGTTGACAGCAAAACAAGTCTTATTACCCCGAATGTTACCAACGCTTTCCCTCTAAAACGAAACTACAATAAACTTTCCCCAAATGTAACATCACAGGTCTGCACTTAATCATTGTTACCTCCTTCATATTACCCATTGCTTATCTACCATCTTTTGTCTCTGTTTTGCTCATACCTTCATTGCTTCCTGCCACATCTCTCCCTTTCACAACGGTTCCCTTCGTAAAACAGTACTGCTCAGCACATCGTAACTCCCCTCTGTTTTAAATCATGTGACGTCACCTCTCTTCTGGGATTAACCTATCACCACCTGTTGTTAATCATAAATCACAGTGTAATCCCTCATAAACTTCGTAACCTATAATACACCTCTTCTTGCATAACAGTAACACGATGATTTCTCATGCTAAACCAAAAGTTCCCCAGACATTTAAATACTATTCCCCGCCCTCCCTTATGATGTTTTCACTGTCGCGCTGTAACAAACTGTTATGCAAGAAGAGAGGTGACGTCACATGATTTAAAACAGAGGGGAGTCACGATGTGCTGAGCAGTACTGTTTTACGAAGGGAACCGTTGTGAAAGGGAGAGATGTGGCAGGAAGCAATGAAGGTATGAGCAAAACAGAGACAAAAGATGGTAGATAAGCAATGGGTAATATGAAGGAGGTAACAATGGTTAAGTGCAGAACTGTGATGTTACATTTGGGGAAAGTTTATTGTAGTTTCGTTTTAGAGGGAAAGCGTTGGTAACATTCGGGGTAATAAGGCTTGTTTTGCTGTCAACTATAGGGTTTGGAGCCATATTTTAATTGCAATATTCTTTTATTGTAGTGAACCCCTGAAGAAGGGTTTACTAACAGCCCGAAATGCATTGGGTATAACATGACATGCTACCGAGGATGTTTTTATGTGTTTTGGCGTGTCCAGAAAAAGGCTCGGATGAGCATATCTGGTTCATGAGAAGCTATAAAACTCATAAGCTTTTCACGTGTGAATGAAACGAAGAAAATAAATGAAACAGAACAAATATGTTGGAGTACCTTGATTAATTTCCGTTAAAAATTGGAAAACAGTGGATAAAAAGTGGGATAATCTCAATTTAAAACTGTGCACCTGGTTTAGGAGTGATACTTTGTTCCTTCTGCTCATGATGTTAAACTCGGCATGATACCAGGGTAGATCACACAACTCAGGGAGCACGCTAAAAAGAGCAAGTTTAAAATGATTATGGCAAAATGAAGGAATAAATGGAAGAACGAAGGTGTGCACTGCAATCATTGTGATGTATGCAGTTTTATAATGCCATGTCGACCTGGCAAGTGCAACCACTTGCCAGGCCCAACCTTTCCCATTCACTACATGTAAGGCACCCCTAGGGTAGGCCCAAGGTACCCCCATGGGCAGGGTGCAGTGTATGTGAAAGGAAGGACATGTACTGGTGTGTTTTAAATGTCCTGATAGTGAAATACTCCCAAATTCATTTTTTACTATTGCAAGGGCTATCTCTCTCATAGGTTATCATTGGAGCTGCCTTGTAACATCTTGCGAGTGTAACTTTAAATTGGGAAGAGATAGAGAATTGGAGTATGGGCTCACGGAGCTCAGAATTTAAAAATACATCTTTTAGTGAAGTTGTTTTTTAAATTGTGTGTTTGAAAATGCCACTTTTGGAAAGTGGGCATTTTCTGGCTTTACCATACTGTGCCTCTGCCTGCCTGTGGAATTAATGTCTGGTTTAGACTGACAGCTAGATTGCTTGTGCATTCACTCTAGACAGTGACACAAAGGGAGCTGGGGTGTGCCCTACATATCCTGTTGATGGGCCTTCCTGAGCTAGAGTGGTGGGAGGAGGTGTCACTGACACCTGAATAGGGCTCTGCCTGGCCTCTCACAATGCTGTCTCTGCCTCCCTGTAATGTGTCTGGAGCGTCAAGGCAGGATCTTGTGGAGAACAAAGACTTTCCTTTGAAGTATGCCTGCTTCAAAGGCTACAAGGGGTATAAGTATTGGACCTATAACGCCACATCTTTAGAACACTTCTGGACTGAGGACCCTTCCAAGAAGAAGAGCTGTAGAGCTGTCCTGCCCCTTTGTTGTGTGTTGCCTCGCTGGTTTGGCCTGCAGTTGCTGCTTCTGTCTGTGGGCAGTGAAAGAAATGGGCCTTGCTTTTGAATCCTGCTATTCCAAGGTTCTCAAAGAGGTTGTGTGTGCTTGCCTCCTGTTGCAAGTCTCAGCGCCATCAAAGACTTCACCTGCAGCATCCCTGAACTCCACTGCTGCGAGTTCTGACCTGCCAAATGGTGCCAATTCCAGTTCTGGGCCCATGAAGGTTGTTCCTGCTGCAAAAGGACTTCAAAATTGACTCATCACCCTTCCAGTGCCTGGTTCTCCAATGCAGCACCGTGGTGCAGGAGAAATTTCCACACACTGCCACCGTGCGGCCAAAGAAATCAATGCTGCACCTGTCCGCAGCTGAAGAAACCGCAGCAGCCCAAGTCCAGAGCACCGAGTCTCTGACTTCTGAGACACCTGCACTGACTTTGGCACAGGTCCTGCTGTGCAGCTGAAAGAATCGAGGCATCACCCGTCTGCGACTGGAAGAATCGACGCAGTGCCTCTTTCGCCACCGCCGCATCAACTCCTAAGCACCCGGATTTCCACACATTGCAACTGTGCACCAAGTTTTCCACCGCATCACCTGCAGACCAGAACCCTCTTGGGATTTTAGTACACGGCTTCTCCTTACAGTCCGGAACTGATGCAACACTTCTTCTGCGTGCAGCAGAACTGATGCATCACTTCCCCAGCATCAATAGAGTTCTATAGACAGAATTGCTTAAACCTTTAAAAAGTGATATTTTGAGTTCCGTATGTATGTTGCATTTTTGTTGATTTGATCTTGTTTGGTTTAGATAAAGATTGTTTATTTTTCAAACTGGTGTGGTGTCCATTTGTAGGGTTTTTACTGTGTTACTGTGTGTGTTATGTACAAATACTTTACAAATTGCCACTGAGATAAGCCTGACTGATCGTGCCAAGTTACCAAGCGGGTAAGCAGGGGTTGTCTTGGGTGTGTAACTCCCTTACCCTGACTAGAAGGAAGGGTCCCTTCTTGGACAGGGTGCAAGCCACTGCCAACTAAAGACCCCCATTTCTAACAGGCTCTGAGAATGTAAGCCAAAGTACGTCATCATGCTAACCTTTGTATTGTTGTTTGAGAGGGCATACGCTCCTCTCCATCTGATGAAGACCCTTAGGAATGTGAGGAGCTAGTGAGAGGGGACCTATGGTCTTCCTGCCATGTTCCTGTGGAGGGGGAGTCACTGCCATTTTTGTGGGTCTGTTAAACTGATGGGGTTGCCTGCTGCCCCGTGTTTAGACCGCATATTGCTGAACAACATCGGCTGACTCATGCTGAAGTTTGATAGCATAAGGAGCAAGTTCTGAAGGCCAGGTGATAAAGTATCTGGGCTATTTGGTGAGAGGAGGTGCATCCTGCTGAATAAGTCATAGCATCGGAGAGGGAAGAACCGTTTGATAAGGAGTTTTAGTGCAATGGCGTATTTGGGGGGACTGAAGATAGAATGGTATCCATATAAGGACGTGATACTTAAAGAAATCCTGATGAGAGCGGGGTCAACTAAGCTACTGGTATTTTGGAGATTACATATTTTCTCCCCAGAATGGGGAATACCTGCAAACCATGTCTTTCCAATTTTGTGAGACATTTTCTGCCTGCTCAGAGCAGTTGGAATTAGTCATCAAGAGGGCTGGTGGAAGATGGGAGCAGGGTGAAACACGGGGAGTCATGGCAGGCTTCTGCCAGACAGGGGAGAGCAATGCCTGTTCCCCCCAATACAGCTTCAGGGGTCAGGAGTGGAAGGAGGTCTGTTCTGTGGCACACAACCTTTGAGCAGACATTTGTAAAAGTGTCGATTGTTTCCAAGTACAGAATTTTCGAATTCGGAGACACTTGTAATTGTTAGTAGCAGAATTCCAAGTAGAGTTATCGCTCTGGTGAAACAGTGTCCCTCTAAATAAGGGCCAGAGTCTGTTCGGCTGGATGAACCTAAGTAGCGCACTCCCTCTCCACTTAATGGGTCCAATTTATGGGTTATTTTGCAACCCTAAGAGAAGAATAATTTTCTCTACTACCCCTTTAAACAAAGATTCATGCACATTTGTGCTTGTAGGGCCAACATGAGGTATGCTGGTGACACCATATGCATTCACCTTGTAATTAGTCTCTCCCACTGAAGATGTTTCTAAAGGCTGGTCTATCTCACATACCACCCTCTTTCTTAAAATCCATTTTATCATTCATTCCCCTTCCACTTCTCACACACAGGACCCACGCACCCTCCAATGTAATACCTCTACACCCCCTTATTCCAGCTCACATACCCTGTTCACTAAGCATCTTTTCTTACACCATCTTTTTTCACACACCCCATCTCTCCCCGTACTGTGGCACTCTGCTCTCTCTCCTGCCCATTTTCCTTTCACTCACTTTCCGCACACCACACTCTTTTTTCATCCCCCATTCACAACTTCCTATAGCACAACTTCTAGCTATGTCTTCTTCTCATAACCTTTCACTCTTTGACATACTTTAAATCTTTATCATTCTCTCTCTAACGCCATTCTCTCTTTCGCATTCTTTTTACAGCTTTCCCCACTCTTTTACCATCGACAGCCTATTTGCTGCAGAAAGGATAGGGTGGGCTCAGGAGGAGTGGAACCTGCAGGCGGAAGCGTTGTCTCGAGAGCTCTGCTTACTTTATTTTCCATCTCCAAGACCAGTGGTAGCAAAGAGCAAGAAAGGAACCGAAGCTGCTAGACCCCACTTCCCACAATTGACGTCCATAGTTGGCAGTGAATATTGTGATATAGAATAGACTTCCAAAATTATTTGAACATTGATGGATGCACAGTCAATTTTAGAAATAGAAAATCAGAGTAACTATCTACGTTGTCGACCGTTGCTAGCCTAGAAAGTCTCCGTGCAATCTAAAATGATAAATACATTGCGCTCTGTTATTACTGTAGGAAATGCTTTATAAACTGCTAATGATGTTCTGCTCTAAAAATACGTATTTACACATATTACAGTGCTGTTCCTTACGTGTTTTGTGCTGTCATCTGCTTTATTGAAGTCCTGTGGGGGGCCCAAGACTTTTTCCGGCTGGAAATCGTTTTATTTGATTTTCAAGGATCATTTCTATGCAAATACGGCTTGAAGGGCCCCTTCCATATGGGTGAGCACTCCTCTGAGGCTCTCTGTAACCTGCACTAGACCTCCAGGGTGCCACTCAAACCCCAAACAAATCACTCTGCAGGAGAAGCGCTAATGATAATTAAAGTGTGCTGCACCTGCTTTGGCCTCGTCTGATGGAGCGTCCCAGGGATGCTGAGGTGATGGTTCCAAGGTGGGCTTGCTTCGTGCGTGCCAGGGGTCCCATCTGCGAGCTCAGGTATCTCATAACACACATGAAATGGAAGCTGTTAATTTAAATTAGCTGCAGAAAATAGCTCTGTTCAGCTGTATCCAATTTTTAAGTGCCAGATCCACTCGGGCTCTTTCCTGCCTCAACCAACTGAATGGGACAAAATTGCCAGGAAGCAGAACCGCTCTCGTGTGATTTGCAAGACAAGGGCACAATCATTTTCAAACTGATTACTACATCGCTCCCAAAAAATGAGCTGACAAGGAAAAGTGTTGGTTCCTTTTTCTTTGCTGATGGTCACAATCTGGATTTTATTTTTGTGAAACGTAACTTTCTATACTGATTTTTCTTTCCTCTTTCTCTCTGTTTTCCCTTTCTATTTGTATCCTGTTCACTTAATAGCTCGTCTTCTTTTTCTATTTATATTTTCAGGTTTACTTCCTGTGCTTACGTTGTGGAGTTGCTACTTCAGAAGAATTTGTTTATGAAACGCTTACACCCTTGATTATCACAATTTCCCAACTAATTTGTTAATAAGATTAAGACCCTGATCACATTTTGGGGTAAATTCAGTTTCCCCATTTTGCGACTAAAAACTCAGAATGTGCTGAATTTTCTGCACCTGATAAATTCTACAGCTTCTGCAGTATAGATATATTTACTTACCATCCCACTCAAAATCAGAGCTGTTAGAAATGGGGGTCTCTAAGTGGCAGAGATAGGTACCTTTGTCCAAATAGGGACCTTTGCTTCTAGTCAGGGTAAGGGGGATACACTCCTAAAATAACCCCTGCTCACCCCCTTGGTAGCTTGGCACGAGCAGACAGGCTTATCTCAGAGGCAGTGTGTGAAGCATTTGTGAACACATACAGTAATACAGTGAAAACACTACAAATGAACACCACACCAGTTTAGAAAAATAGTAAATCTTTATCTAAACCAACAAGACCAAATACGATAAAAATCCAACATACAATACTCTTGAAAAATAGTACTTGTGCAAAATAACCTTTAAATTGCAGGAAAATCAATGGGGCTACCGCGATACTGAATACGAAAGAGTCTAACAATTCCAGCCAACCGCGTCGATACGGGCCAGCTAAAGCCTCGACAGACTCGGACAGAGTACCTTTCTTGTTGCGACCAACAACTCGGTGCGAGTCGGTCGGGGCAAACGTCGCGGTCGTGTTATGAAGCGGAGCATTGCGGCAGGCGGTGTCCTCATGATGCGGTGCAGGCAGCGGCTCGTTGGCGGAGTCGGTGAGACCAGGGCTTGCGTTGAAGGGTGAGATGGTGCTCGCTGCGGTGCTGGCAGGTCACGGTGCGGCGACAGAGCTGGTCGATGTTCGGGTCGGGCAGCGACAGAGTCGGTGACGTCCTTGCAGCGTGTAGTGAAGCGTTGTGGAGTGCAGTGCCCACAGGACGTGGTGCAAGCAGCGGCTCGTTGGCGGAGTCGGTGAGACCAGGGTTGCATTGAGAAGCGAGGCGTTGCTCTCGGCAGTGCTTTCAGGACACGAAATCCTGCGACAGACTCGATGACAGAGTCGGTTACCCTTTTCTTCTGCAGCGACGATCAGAGACGGTGCCCACAGACACGGTGAGGTCTTTGCTGTTCCTGAGACCTCTAGAACAGGGGGCAAGCTCAGTTCAAGCCCTTGGAGATCTTTTTCTTCAAGCAGGGGGACAAAGCAAGCAGCAAAGTGCTTTTCTCCTTTCCTTGGCAGCAAGTAGCCACTGCAGGCCAACCCCAGACAGCAAACAGCACAGGGGCAGTATTCCTCCTCAGCTTCTCCGGCTCTTCTCCGTGGCAAAGGTTCCTCTTGATTTCCCAGAAGTGATCTAAAAGTCTGGGGTCTGGGCCCCTATTTTTATACACTAAGGGGCATGTGTATCAAATACCGTTATTGCGATTCTCAAATAGCGATTTTTAGAGAATCGCTATTTGAGAATAGCAAAACGGGATGTAATAAAAAATTCGCAAATATTTTGCGATTCCTTGGCATTCCTTAATTGCGACTCGCAAATTGCGAATCACAATTAAGGAATACCTTCCCATTCATTCCTATGGGCCTAGAGGCACATAGAAATGAATGGGAAGACATTCGTAATTTGCAAGTACCAATTAGGTACTAGCAAATTGCGAATGCTATTTCAAGGGTGCAAGGGTGTCATAAGGACACCCTGTTGCACCCCTGAAATGAGCATGTGTGCACATGTGGCGCACATACATGCCCTAAGGGCATGTATGCGTGCCACATGGCACTTTGAAAAATGCCAAAAAGTGCATTTTTCAAAGAAATTGCAAATTACCACCAACTTGAAGTTGGTGGTAATTTGCGAATTCTTAAGGAGAAATCGCACAACTTGGGTGCTTTCTACATCGCATTTAAGGAATCGCAATTTGCGATTCCTTAAATGCATTCGCAGAATAGGGAATCGCAAATTTTTCGATTCCCTATTTTGCGAGGGCCTTTTGGGATGATATACCCCAAAAGGCTTTTTCCCGTTCGCAAACGGGCCAATTCTGAGAATCGGACCGTTTGCAAATGGGAAATGGGCTTCATACATATGCCCCTAAATCCTTTGTTCTCTGAAGGCAGAGAGTGTCTGTACCCAGCCACAACCAGTTCTGTGGGGCACTTTGCAAGTGCACCACAACCTCCATTGTCAGTGTGAGCCCTGACTCCAGACACACCACAGGGGGGCAGAGCCGTCCTTGTGGAAGGCAGGCACAGCCCTATTCAGGTGCAGGTGCTACTCCTCCCACCACTCCAAATGCAGACCAGGCCTATTCAGCCCAGCCCTGACTCATCAGGCTTTCTGGAGCCACTGTTCCTACCCAGCCCCTGACACTCCAAAGCCAGACATGCAATACACAAACCTAGCAGAGGCACACTGGATGGTTAGGCAAGAAAATACCTACTTTCTAAAAGTGGTATTTTCAAACACAGAATGTAACAAGCATTGGCATAGCCAATAGGTCTCGCCTTTGGGACCTTATAAGTGTTTAGCCATGCAACACTTGATGTTGTTGCACCAAGGATATTGTGCTGCATAATTAAATACTTATAAGGTCCCAAAGGCGAGACCTATTGGCTATGCCAATGCTTGTTTTGGTAGGCATGGGGAGATTAAGTGATTTGCCCAGAATCACAGGATGTTGAGTCGACACTGAGGCGCGAACCTGGCTCCCCAGCTCCAAAGTCGGTAGCTCTGGCCGTAATGCCACATCCTCTCCAATAAAACTATTAATAAATGATTTTGTAATTTAGTGGAATGTGTCGTGTAGTTACATAAGAACTTAAGATTTATATGTCGGATGCTGAGGTATGTATACATCCTTGGGGCCACAGGTTTGATTCCCAGTGGGCCAGAACAGCCCTTTATCTGTCAGAGGTCCATAAAAAGAGATGCGTTGAGCAGGGTACTACTAAGAAGGGCGTTCTAAGAGTTATAAAACTGTGACATCTAGTACTTATTCAAGCCAGATATATCTGTTTCTATCACCGTTTTTTCTTCAGCTGATGGTGGTACTTGTGACGGTGAGTTTTTAATGGTAACATAAAACTACCGGGATTACAGTTAGCAGAAGACAGAAAAAAATAGAACTTGGTGAACAGCTCCCGCGCAACTTGGGACAGCTTGAGAGGTCTGAACCAACATAGTATTATGAATATTGGTATTTGTTTCGTTTTTATGACGGCACATTTAGGGGAACAATCGAGGTCGTGGCCTTCAGATCAGAACAGATGTCAGCGGCGAGCGTTAACCCGCTCAAAAAAATTACTCATTACTGGGCACCGAGTGTGAATGACCAGTTGAAAAAAAAAATCATTTCTACAGGCGAACTAAAATAAAAATAACCGAAAGCAAAGCAAAAAAAAAAGAAACGTAGAACACCTAACTAGCTTCAGGTTGCAAATGAATCATGCGTTTTTCTCCTCAGCCGTTCTTATGACGTCCCGAATGTCAGGTGCCACCAAAAGGGTCCAGCAGAAACTATCTGAACCTCGCCCACTGGAATTTCAACAGGAACAACTAAATAAAGCTTCTACTTAAATACGTGGATAGCGAGTGAGGTATAAATAAAGTCTGTACACAACAATAATAAACTAATTGCAGCTGTGCTGCGGCTGTTCTCTTCCTACACAAACTCCCGCCATGTAGGAAACGGTGAGGCACAGCCTGGCATGGGGGTGGAGGGGTAGTCTCTGAAAGTGCACGAGGCCTGCCCTCCCGCCATCTGACGCATTCCCCCGCACACCAATTGGTTCGACAATTAGGGTAGAGCTAATCTGCAGACAGAATCTGTTTGTGCCACTTCCAGGGAGATCCAGGCCTGCAGATGTCATTGTCCTGCGCCCTTCCTGCCAGGGCATTATGTTGGAAATGCTATTTCTGAAGGCACTCGGGGAAGAATGGCGGTGTTTTGTCGTGCTTTGCCGCGGGCACCTAAATGGCAGAACGGACAGCTGCCATTTAACACTGTGCCACCAACACGGGAAGGAAAGGCCTGGGTGCATAACCGAGTCTGGTGACGCTCCATGGATACATTATTGTTCTATATTAAGCCTCTTGTAAGATGCACCGTACAGAAGCCTGGTTGGCGCATTGGGGATCTAATATAAATACATATACATGGCATAATTGTGCTGTGACGCAGCAAAGCAAACGATGCTTTTGTGAAACTGATATTAGGGTAATAAAAAGGCAATTAGTCCTTTCAAACATTTCATCAATTAAACATATGATTTTAGAGCCTTTTCGTTCATAGTTTTTCTTACACGTTTCTACTTTCTGTTTTTTTATATATAGGAATTTTGGTGCTTTTATGATTTTTTTTGTATTATCCTGATCCATTTTCTTTCATGTCTGCTTTATTTCCACTGCCTTACCCCGATGCTCTGTTTATTTGTCCATTTCTACGTATTCTGCTGTTTGGCTCTAATTCGCACTTGTGTGCTCCGAGCAGTGGCCCTCGAGCTGAGGTCAGAGGTCGGGGCCGCAGCAGGCTCCCTCTGAAGAATATTTGATTTTTTTTTTTTAGCCACGCCAGCTCACTCACCCCGCCCCCACTGCCCGCAGCATTACAGTTCCCAAACTTTTTTTTTAATGCGCTTCAAACACTGGGCTCAGAGGCTAATCGCTGCTTTGATGTGTAACTGACTTGCGAACACAAAATGGGCACCCTGCGGTCTCGTATTATTCACTAGCTGCAGAGAGGGCGCCAAATGTCCTTCCGCCCAGGGTGTTATCGGAGCAAGAGCCGGCTCTGACCTCTAGATAAACTCGAAGGGGTGCACGCGGGTTCATGCGCAGTACTCCTTAAGCAGCTCACACCTGTGCAGGCGCTGCTGCTGCCGCTGATAAGAGGCGCCCGGGTGCAGGGGCTCTGCTGCTCCCGCAGGGAGGTGAACGGAAGCAGGGTATTTTCGGTGTTTATTCTGCCAGACCCATCGTGCCAATGAGACGGAGCCGCTCTGTTGTGAGTGAACAGGAACAAGACACTTACATATGATGAAGACGAGTGCGCAGGGCGATCCTGAGGGAGAAGAGGACACAGTCAGACACAACGGGGAGAAAGAAAGACATTCTTGTCCAGAGGGAGAACAAGACACACAAGGTATGTGGGGGAGAAAGAGACCCTCAATGACACATGGGGAGATAAGACATACAGTGACATAAAGGGAGAAAAAGACCCTCGCTGACACGTAGGGAGAAAAACCATACAGTGACTAAAAGGGAGAAAAAGACCCGCACTGACACGCGGGGAGCATAGACTTACAATGACTTAAAGGAAGAACAAGACCCTCACTGACACATGGGGAGACAAGCGTGCGCGCCTTGCGCTAAAACTAAAAAATAAACAAGTTTGGAGAGGAGGAGGCAGCAGGGGGAGGGGAGAGAGGAGGGGGCCTGCGCCTGTTTCCCTTGCGGGAGCGAGCAGGAATCATCTGTTAATTACAAACAGATGGTTTTAAAGCTCGCTCCCACAAGGGAATCGCCAAACGTGCACGCGTTTCCATTGAAAGCAATGCAACGCGTGCACGTTTTGGGGCCAAAAACGGAATCGATTCCTAAAGGTCTCCTCCTATGCAGCGCATGCGCGCTGCATAGGCAAGACCTAAAAATCACCGTCACTAAAAGATGCATTTTAACATTCTGAGTTCAGGCATACTAAACTTGATTTTTCTACCTTGTTCCCAGGGCCAGTTATGTTTATAAGATGTTATAAACAAACTCCCCATTCTGTCCTATGGGAACAGGTAGCCTTGCAATAGTGAAAAACGAAATTGGCAGTATTTCACTATCAGGACATGCCACACACATCAGGGCATGTCCTACCTTTCACATACAATGTACCCTGCCCACAGGGGTACCTTGGGCCTACCTTAGGGGTGACTAATATGTAGAAAAGGGAAGGTTTTAGGGAATGGCAAGTGTGTGCACTTGCCAAGTCAACATGGTAGTCCCAGACTGCACACAGGCTCTGCAATGGCAAGCCAGAGTTACATTTTGCAGGCTGCTTCTGTGGGTGGCACAATCAGTGCTGCAGCCCACTAGCAGTATTTTATTTACAGGTCCTGGGCACACACAGTGCACTATACTAGGGTCTGACAAGTAAATCAAATATGCCAATCATGGAATCACTAATCCATAACAACAATTTACAAAGGGAGCACTTGCACTTTGGCACTGAACAGCAGTGGCAAAGTGCCCAAAGCATCTAGACCAGCAAAACGGAGTCCAACACACAGAAAAAACACAGGAGGCAACGGCAAAAAATGCAGGGGAGACCCACCCCAATGGTGCCAGGTCTAACAACAGTCTAAATCGAATAATGAAGGTCATTTCTAATTTGGTTTCTAGCTTGTGGACCAACAGCACAGGAATTGAAAATCTGTCTCTGTGGGGATGAGAGGTAACTTATAGGCTGCATGTTTGTAGCCAGAATGCAATGTTGGTCTCATGTCAAGCTTTAGTTGATGACTCCCTTGATATCCTATCAGATTGCAGGCTGCAGATCAAGTTCACATAGAGTCTGGAGAGGGCATGGTGCTGGTCCTCTGCTTGGTTCTATCCAATTGTTAAACTACATTATCCCATTATGCACACCATGTGAAACACAGGCTCTTTTCATAAGTACAAAGGGTTCTGGAAAATATTATGTAGGGTTGTCAAATGGTGTCAAAGTAGTTAGTAATCCACATTTCAACTTCCTGTGATCTAGCCCTCTCAGCCATAATAGAGATGACACTGAAGCATTCGTAACATATCTAGACATTTAGGCTAGTACAATAAAATGTGTTCCAATGAAACTCGAGTGTTTTAACAAATCGAATAACACTCATTTTTGTGCCAGCCGAGCCCACACAGTTAATTGCCTCCTGAGCCAGTTCAATTACTTGACATTCCTAGGCCATTTAAAGCGAGAAGCCAAAGATTGAAAACAATGACTACATGAACTTAAAAGCGACGCGAGAGCATTGCTCTGTTGCATGGTTATGTATTATTAGGTAAACATCCCCTTTAATAAATAAATAAAAACCTCCTGTGAATAACAGGGTTGGTCCATGATGCAGATCGCTTTCCAGGTTCAAATGGCGACCCTATACCGAGCCTGACCCACCTGCACAGTTGAAATGGAGAATGAACATACAACTGACAAATTACAGACATATTACGGCAACAGAGTGACCCCTTGACAACTGGTCCTTCTTCTCAGTCAGTGCTATGCTCATTCTAGTAAGTTTTTTGTTTTTGCTACTTAAATAGTAACGCAGTTAGAGACAAGTAACAAGTATATCCTGTTCTCAAGATGCCTGTACTTTTATTTTTATCTTTGCTAAAAAAAGGATAATTTTATAATCTGTGGTATGCATAAATAACGTGAGACATATCTGCTTACTGCTTCACAGATTCCACGTCATAAATCACTTCAACATGCTATTTATCAACATTAATAAAAGGTTGGGGAGAGGCATCATGATCCACTTAAGCCTCCACGTTTTGGTAGTAATATTCAGATAACTATACCTCATTTCTGGATCATTTTTGTTCTTTTTCCATCGGTCAATTCCTTTACATTGTTGTTCTCTCTTTCTCATCGCTTAATTTCACCTTAAAAATCTGTCTCACCTCTCTATTCATACCTCTTGTTCTCTGTCATTTGCTTGACTCTCTCCTTTCCTTTCCCTCTCACTGCCGGTGACACGTCTTTACTTCTCTCTTTCTTTACATATATATTTATGCAAATTCCGGATTTAGGAGAAGTCTTAAATGTTGAGATATGATTTCTAGTTACTTATTTTGCATACCATGCCATTCAGTTTGACCCAGCCATATGCAGATCAGTCTTGACCCTGCTCCAATGGGAAGAGCCCAACCTGAACTGCCAGGTCAAGTCCTCCCTGAACCAGAACACAAGCAATCCAAAACTGGTTTTACCCCCACGAGGGCTTATCTTAGATACAGCTTAGTTTCATTAGCACAGGTTGCATGGGACCCACATCTGGGCATACCCATCCCACATAGATCAGCAAACCATAGTATACAAAAAAGTGATGGATGGAACTTGCCTTCTGGCATCAGAGATCTCAGGGTACAACATGTTCAAAGGATTACGTGGGGGCATTCTTATGTTAAGCAAAGTGTGGTCCTTGGCTCAACAGTCTCATGCCCCAAGCGAGATGAACCCCCTCCCTGCCACTCTTCATCAGTGGAGTGCTTGTTGAGAAACTGACTCTGTTATGACAGGATAGAAGATGATTTATCAAGATCCATTATAGTGAAACTGATAAATCAGTATTACAGTGCTGATAGATGACTAGAAGAATGATAGGATGATTTAAAAACAGGGGGGACTGAATGTGCCCAGAGAGTCAAGGAGTTCTAACCTTTAACTAGACCGAGGTAAAAGCAAACTAGCGTTTCATGTACATCCTTCATCATGATTATCCTATTAATAATCCAGGATTTACATTTTCCATGATAAAATTCAGCTTATATCAAATAGACCGTGATTCTGTTTGCCTAACTTGAGAAAGTAGGAAGTCAGCTATAAGTGTCTGAATTTGGAGGAGCAACATTACTTAGAGAAATGTCCTTTCAGTTATAATCTTAACCTTTATGAATAGGTGAAACAATTTGTGATATGCTGGTTTATGTTTTACAGGGCACCAAATGGCACTTTAAAGCAGTAATCCTTGGTAATTAGTATCCCTGTCACATAAGCAAATAACTTAAGTGGTCAACCTTCTTGATAGTGGGAAGGTGAGACCCCTATGCTATTTGACATCACATCTCAGTCACCTTTATTACTACCCATAGTGAGTCACCAAGAAATGCTACTTGCAAGAGGCTGCAGAATATTAGCTACACAGGTAATATTTCTTACCTCTCCATCCATGTGCATGCACATTTCTGTTTATCCACAAGCAGAGCGAAGTACCAATTTTCCAAATTCACAAACATTTTTAAATAGTTAATTATCATTTAGTAACACATAAGGAAAATTAACTTCTAGTGCACCTCATACTATTGTAAAATGTCACCTTCATTCCACCTCCCACTGGGACGCTACAGTATGATAGGGGTCTGTGTCAGAAAAAGTTCCAGATTGGTGTGTTGTGTAAGATTTTAACATTTTAATCAACTGCCCTCTATGCTAGTCCATAGTGTGACTGACTCGCCCAAAGCCCTCCATGCCCTTTAATGCCACATGACTGAAACAAAATCAAATTTCTCAAAGCCCAACATCACTATATCAATGGCTTAATTTTTTCTAATTCATATTCAGTTAATTCCTTCTGGTGGTGATGTTGGGTACCAGTTGTAAACCATTTTCAGAACTTCTCAGAAATTATTTTATACAAGAACCAAGATGCTGATCCTGGAAAACAACTGAAGGAAACTGAAACCAATGTGGGTAAAAAGAGTCTGCCATCTGCTAAATTGAACTCATCCAGAACATGAATTGTGGGATAAATATGCTATGATACAGACCATGGTTTGTGCAGATTGTCTGCCATTGAGAATTCGGGAATGGTCTGCCATTGAGAATTCAGAAATTGTCTGCCATTGAGAATTCCAAAATTGTCTGCCATTGGGAATTCCAAAATTGTCTGCCATTGAGAATTCGGGATTTGTCTACCATTGAGAATTCGGAGAGGCGTGGCTGCAAAGTTTGTTCTTTTGCTACCCTTCTTCTGGGGATTTCATTAGGTCAATACCTCACGAGCCCACTGAAAGGCACTTCTCCTTAAAAGCTTCAAGGATTATAATCCCTTCACCATTGCCTTATTTTCTTATAATGTGTATATAATTAACAGCCCTGATGAAGTAAGTGCCATGTACTGACAATGCCTCATTGATTCATGCCATGACTTTCCATACGAGTAGTTGTGAACTGAGAGGTACCATGGGAAAGCACTCCCAAGAGTGTGACACTTTTTATAATCAGCAAAACTTTATTCACCTTAAAAATGCATAAAAGTACATAGAATGTCATTACAGTTATTTATTCATTAGTTCCTCCTTTTAGCTTTGGGTAAAATATGCGCATTTCCCACTTCATAACTGTACAATTAATTTGGCCTGCAGGCCTAGCTTCCTACAGCCTGAAACGTGCTGATAATTACACAGTAATGTTAGTCGAACTGATCCCTGTGAGTTTTATGTTTGCGCCGGCCGCCATCTCTCCAGTACGTAAATGAGGCGATAGTTATTCTTCTCCAGTCGGCGCTTAATTCTCCCGGGAGAACCTGAATGATCCGAAACAAGAAGATCAACAACATTTCAAGAAGCCGCGGCCAACGAGGGAGGCCTTAAAGTACCTGGAAATGCAAAGTGATTTGTAGGCTGTCGAGTGATCTATCGAGGGCTTGTGGTTATCAGACGGTGAGCTGGCCCATGTCCTGCGTATTGATCTTCTTTGCGGGAGAATTAAATGCACCATAAATCCCCGCAGTGGCCATCGCTTGCAAACTCAGCGAAGGGGAGGGTGGGAGAGCTTTGTCTTTTGTTCAAGCACATCCGGTTTTCAGAGCTGCGCCCAGCCCCCTCCCTGAAATCCAACAAACGTTTTAAGTGCATTAGCACAGTAATTAATGGCAGAGATGCTGCACAATGCTCTGGAGCCCGAGAAGACAGGGCGTCCATATTAAAGAGACACCGCCACCAGGAAGGCGGCCATGTTCTGCATCGCGATGATCCCCGTGATTTGTCTTCGTTGAATCTCTTGCCTTTGATTTTTACACAATGCAGATGTGCTGTTTGTTATCAGAAAATCAGCAACATCTTGCAAATGCAGCGTGTAAGGATTCAAATACATAAAGACTTTGATAGCACGGTGATTTTTGAGTTAAAGTTTCTTTGTTATACATTTTATATAAAACAAAATAAAGGTACATCGAAATGCTAAAATCACAAAAATATAAAGACAGTAGACGCAATAACCTGGAATATACATAGAATTGTCAGATCTTCATTGTCATTAAGTCACTGTAAACAGTAGGAAACTTTACATGTTCTTAAATTATATTAGAAGCCAAATGGTTTGAAATGATCAGTATTAAGATGATGTTGTCCGCTGAACGGAGGAGAGAATAAAAACAAGCAACAAACTTCAGATTTTCAAAGGATTCTTCATCATAACTGGAAAATGGAGCATTATATCTTGATTTAAGGCAGCAAATGTCTCCAACGAAGCTTTTTTTTCCATGGTTATCTGTGAATTATTCAGGGAAATTTAGAGGCAAGTTAGGGGTAAGTCATACCTACCTACGGAAAAATCCTCGTGAATTGGGACCAAAGTGCATAAATGATGACTGCAAGTAACATCTATAGAAGTATAGTTCTGTATTTAAGTCCCTGAAACAGGCGCCACAGCAGCAACATCGAAGGGTGGGGGTGAACTGGAAGAGAACATAGGCAGTATATACCAGATTAAGGGCCATATTTATGGCCAAGTCAAGCAGCGCAGCTAGTCACCTTGCTGCACTGCATGACAGGAAAAGGGCGAGAATGCACTGTATTTAAGTAAATACAGCACATTTCTGCCTTTTCCCCTGCGCTGGTGCTCTTTTGGCTGCCTAGCAGGAACACAGGTATCCCATACCATGGTGCAAGACCTGCGTTGTAAGGAGGATTGTTTTTGTGCAGGAAGGAGCACATCCCAGCACAAAAACAATCCACTGAGGCTTTTTCCTCTAACTGTGCTGCAGAATACAGCACACATAGAAAGAGGAAAAAACAAGGAGAACTAAACATATTTCTCCTCGTTACAGCTCACCTGGGGAGGCAAAGTTTGTTGGCGCATTCCCAACTCTACCACTTCTAGTAAATCTGGAAATGTGTCAAAATCCATGGATGTGTGTGGGAATACCCATGCAACGCCCACAGAAATGCCTCCCTGGAGCAGAGTAATGCAATGCAGTGGAGTACTTTTAAACAGGAACAGGGGTGAGCCAGAAGAGAATGCATTTACCAGAATGCCAGGGGCGAACCTTGCCTGAGAGGTCAGCAGTGTGCTCCCACATCCTGTTGTCTAATGCAATGCAGTGATTTGCACTGCATTGCATTATTTGAGATTTATGGAGCCACTCAGGCGCATGTAAGGCGGCCTTGCGTGCCTTCATAAATCTAGTTTTGGGTTTGCTTGCACTTGCACCACATTGCGTGGTGCAAGCACGACACAAGACCCTTTATAAGTACGCCCCTAAGTATTTGCACGGCTTGTTGAGCATGTGCATTTATAACGCACATGCTTATTCAGGGGTTTCTTTGTACTGCACAGCAGATCTCTTGCTGGATGTGCTAGGGTCTGTTTGGCTACATCCCTGTTAATGGGAAATGTTTACAGGTATATTTACTAACATTTGGCATCGTGGATGCACCACATTTTTGGAGTAGCAATAACGCATGTTATTTGTGATTTACAAAGCCACGCATGATTTGCATGGCTTTGCATGGAACTTTTCTCAAAAAGCAATGCAAGGCAGCGCATAGTGCTGCCTGGCGTTACTTTGCGTCAGGGAGGCGTTCCATGTGTGGAGCATGGATGTTCTCATGCATCCACCAATGGATTTTGGCACATTGCCAGATTTGCTAAAGGTAGTAAATCTGGGAATGCATCAAAATATGACGCCTGCCTTAACAAGGCATGACAAGGAGAAATATTTTTATTTCTCCTCATTATTTCCTCTTTCCACGTATGCTGCATTCTGCTGGACACACGGAAAGAGGAATTCGCTTTAAGGATTGTTTTTGTGCTGGAAGGTATCTTTTCCTGCACAAAAACAATCCTGCCTGTAATGCAGGCACCCTTGCAAAATGGTGCAAGAGTGCCGGCGATGGCATTAGGCAGCACAAAGTGCGACAGAGCCAGTAAATAGCAGAAATACGCCATCTCTTAGTTGATATAGTGAATTTCTGCTGTTTCCCTTTCATGCAGCGCAGCAACTTTGCTTGCTGTCCTCTATTGAGTCAAATGTAAGTAAATATGCCCGATTATTCTTAGAAATTGGCTATCTAAGATGGTACTTACAGGATGGAAAAGATTGACAGAACTTATCTGAATATCCACCTTCGAGCTTTTTATCTACATTTTGAATGATTAAATGTTTACTTTCCACCAAAGCCAAATTTGGAATCATTACCTGGCATCCTATAATAATCCCTAAAGGTTGGGATCACATTTTGAGTTGACTCTTATCATTGTCCTGCCCGTGGTGAAGGATGGTTTTTGTTGGTTCTTTGCTAATTAGCTCTCCATTAAACAAAGGGGCAGATTTGCTAAAACTTCACACAATGCAGCACAGCAAGTAAAGTTGTTGCACTGCTTTGAGTGAAACTGAGCTAACAGAAATGTGCCTTGCTGCAAGGATGTTTGCGTTATTAGCAGGATTGTTATTGTGCAGGAAGGAGTTCCTTCCTTCACAAAAACAATCCTTAAAGGTATTTTCCTTTTTCTATGTGTGATGCAAAATGCATCACACATAGAACAAGCATTGGCATAGCCAATAGGTCTCGCTTTTGGGACCTTATAAGTATTTAGTTATGCAGCACAATATCATTGGTACAACAACATCAACTGTTGCATGGCTAAACACTTATAAGGTCCCAAAGGCGAGACCTATTGGCTATGCCAATGCTCGTTTTTATTTACCTTTGTAAAGTGGCTTTTTAATGCGCGCGGCTGACATTCAAAGTGCTTACTAGGTTATGAACCAAAGGAGGGACGACAGAAGGAGGTTATAGAAACATATGAAGTGGAATTGATTGAGGAAGTGCGCGATGGAACACGCAAGAGAGAGAGAATTAAAACACACTTTATATGTGGTGGGACTGAAAACGCTGGAGCTTTGAAAAATACAGGGTGTGTGCGAGACAGTATTGGTGCCTGAAACTGTTTTTTGGGTGTCTACACACTTTATCTGTGGTGCGACTGAGCTTCCCGAGCAACCCGGCTGAAATGTAATTACGGCAGATTGAGTGGAATTGATTAAGGAAGTGCGCGATGTAACACAAAATAGAGAGAGAGAATTAAAACACACTTTATATATGTTGCAACTGAAAAAGCTGGAGTTTTGAAAATTACGGCATCTGTACGAGACAGTATTAGCGCAATGGTACACAGAAGAGAAAGAGAATTAAAACACACTTTGGAGCGAGCAGGGGCACCAAATGTTATTTAAGAACAGTCCTATCGTATGATCTATATTTTACCAGTAAATTTACATGTTTAAATGCCTTTGGCGAATGAGCGCACCGTTACACACCGGTTAAAATTAAGCCCCTGAATGACTACATGGGCAGGAGTGCTTTTTTTTTCTTCTCTTTACCTTTGTAAAGTGGCTGTTTAATGCGCGCGGCTGACATTTAAAGTGCTTACTAGGTTATGAACTGAAGAAGGGACGACAGAAGGGGGTTATAGAAACAGATGGAGTGGAATTTATTGAGGAAGTGCGCGATGGAACACACAAGAGAGACCGAATTAAAACACACTTTATATGTGGTGCGACTGAGCTTCCCGAGCGAGCTGTGAAAGAACCACATCTTGAAACACACTTGATCTGTGGTGCGACTGAGCTTCCCGAGCGACCCGGCTGAAATGTTGGAAGGTTACATAAGCATAAAGGCTGGAGTTTTGAAAAATACGGGGTCTGTATGAGACAGTATTGGTGCCTGAAACAGTTTTTTGGTGTCTTATATAGCGCAAGTATTGCAGCATTTAGCATGAGAACCACACAGATGAAGTGGAATTGATTGAGGAAGTGCGCGATGGAACACACAAGAGAGAGCGAATTAAAACACACTTTATATGTGGTGCAACTGTGCTTCCCGAGCGACCCGGCTCAAATGTTAGAAGGTTAGATAAGGAAGCGCTCTGGTAAAATAAACAAGAAACGCGCTCTCTGTGAGGGAGGGGGAGGAGGGGTGAGGAAGGGGGAGGAAAGGCAGATGGCGCCTCGCCAGCGATGCGAGGAATGGAAACGTGCTCTCTGGTGAGGGAGGGGGAGAAAGGGTGAGGAAGGGGGAGGAAAAGCAGATGGCACGCGTGCACGCTCACGTGAACGCAAGCAGGTCGCCAGCAAAAGCCACTGTTTGCACTTCCAAAACCCGCTTACTAAAACTCTCGCCAGAACAGCGCATGCGCTGGCTCAGGCGAGACCTAAAAAATTGGACAATAATTACTATTTCTATCTAGATATTATCCTTTATAGTGAGGGAGCAGGGCGGGTGTGGTGCGTGGTCTGCTGACATAAGGGCTGAGAATCATGAACCCCTTTGGGGAAATATCACGAATTTACAAAACAACTTTTACAAGACAATTTTGTGTTACAACAATATAATATATTTAATTGCAATCAAGCTCACAGTGAGGAAAAACAGCATCTGCACATCCCTTCAAGACTGCAGGGAGAGGAGAGCCTGGGTCTTCCCTATACCCTGAATTAGGGTACACCGAAGATGTGCTAGAAAGCACTCTTTTTCATGACTGCTATCAAAATCCTCCAGAAGGAAAACGCGCTCTCTGAGTATGACACCTTAGTTTCTTTCCCTCTGCTCGGCTATTAGTAGGGAAGATCGTCAAGGATGCCTCCGGTGTTTCACAGTGAACGTTAATAAATGTGTTCTATTGTTCATAAGAAATAAGACACGCGAGGTTAGAAAAGCAAGGAAAGAGACAATAAATTCACTCATGAGCATCAAGAAGAAGGGGCATTAAAGGAATGAAGCTTGCACACAGCTGTTGAATCTGGCAGCTGGGAGACTTGTGTCTGAAGAAAATTACAACTCTTGTGCCGAGAAACCTTATGACTGGGAGTTCAGTTAAATAAAATACACTGCTAGACTGGGGTCAGGTTACAATGTATATATCAGCATGCAAATCTTTTCTATGCAGCTGCACAAGTGGGCAAACATCGTGTGCAAAGAGCTCACCTTACTAAGCGCATGAGACATGCGCCTACTCTCCAACGTGTAAAATAGGCCTGGAATGTCAGTGTGGCACATCCTAATACCAGCACACACCTTGTGAAAGAGGAGATGTATTATCTGTGCACTGGTGAAAGTGCATTGTATAGAGAGTTGGACGTGGTCTACTGTGTGCTGTTCGAAGTGTCCTCCAATACGTTACAGGCACGGTTACTTAACTTCTGAAGACATGGACATGAAGTAATATCTCAACGCGGTGCAGAAGATGTTGATAAATGTGCAGTATTCGCGGTCATACAGGCAGGCCCAGCTCCATTCTTGTGTTTAACCACGTACAAGTTCCGGTACAATCTTCACTAAGTTCTATGAGCCCCACCAGATGTTTTAATGCAGGTCAATCCTCCTCCTAGTGATCCCTCCAACTGGCTCCCGGTGTGATACACAGGACTCTTGCAGCACACATTCACCTGCTGTGAGGCTGCTCTGGCATGCTCCACTCACACAGCAGACACTCCCCCTAGATACCACTGACTGCCAACTCACATCCCACCATCAGTTCAGCTGTTGCATCTGCTTAGGTTCTGGACGGTACCCAGGAAATACTCATAGTCTATTTGTGTGTCCAGCTTCCGAATACTCATGAGGATGAAGACACTGCGGAGGAAGGGGCTGAGCACCCAGCCTCCTCGCAGATCCAGCCAACACCAGCACTTGCACAGATGCTTCAAATGTGAAAGGGCCGGGCTGGCTGGATCCCCAACCAACTCAGCCCTTGAAAATGTTCAGCATCTCTGTGTTGCATAACTGCAGACTGGAGAACACAGCTGTTATGGAGTCGGGTCCAACATTACCTGGCTCTGCATAAGCAGGACTGTGTCCAAAACCAAGATCGTCTGAGCTCAGAAAAGAAAATGAAGCTTAGAAATGTTTAAAGAATTCATAATGATGTCTAGAAAATCACAACATAACTAATGCTAAGTCCACGCCCGTGTGGGCTGTTAGAGAAGATTTAATATTATAACAGAAGCAGGTCAAACGGTATGCTACTGAGAGCAGTGCTGTGTGTGGGGTCCTGATGAGACATAATTAGAGTAGCCTCGGTGTGTGAGAGAAGGGTGGTGCAGCCACACTTG
Organism: Calotriton arnoldi; assembly: GCA_963921515.1. Lineage (NCBI taxonomy): Eukaryota > Metazoa > Chordata > Amphibia > Caudata > Salamandridae > Calotriton > Calotriton arnoldi. The sequence goes on from CAWUFW010011672.1 coordinate 547,398, forward strand.
GACACGGCTGAACGACGCACTCTGTGGTCGATGTTTACATACTTCGTGATATTGTGCATATTTAATCATTAGGCTTTACATTCTACCATATAGAATAATTGGCTGTCGGTTAAGCCTGCAGATTTAATTCACAAATGCGAAAATCCACAAAAGGGGCAGGCTTCCTTTTAGGGTACGATGGGAAAGGAGTGCTGCCCACGGAGGGGCAGAGGAGAGCCGACTGGGACGAACATCAACACGTTTGCAACATTTGAGGTATTCACAGACATTCCCCGTGGCTTTTTCAACCTCGTTTGCTCACTTACATTCGCTCTAAAATGGAGGAAGTGGTGGGAGCGTTCTCTTACACCCCTATGATTGCTGGAGATGAACGAAATAGATATCTCCACATGGAGTAACAAATATCTTACATACAGAGAAAACAAAATTGTTCATTTATGCAACACTTACCCTCGGGACTACCCGCACATGAGTACATAGAGAGGGGGATACATGCGGGATATGCAGGGCTGTTCTTCGTCACAAACACACGCTGACAGAGTACACTGCGTGCTTGCTGGTGGAACACAACAGCTGTATCACGACATCCTGAGGACATGGACATTACAAGACGATTAAGAACATTATCAGGCCCTCGGCTGGCTGAGGTGCACGCTGTGAGCGAGGAGAGGGCTGGTACCAGTCCAACAGGATGTGAACAAACGTGGCTCACACAAACAACGCTTCCTCTGTAGGCGCCATGTTAGTTTCCCGCTGCTCGTGCCGCGTGCCAGATTGGACTCTCCAGTAAAATGACACCAATCTAAGTGCATCTGTGTGCAGAGGCTCACTAGTGCAGTCCGTCCCCTCTTAATAATGCATTATCCTTTCAAGAAAGCGGGTTTGGGCTCAGAGTTCTTTTTTTGCAAAATATGAATACTTTCCACATAGATCTAAATGCGCGTGAGATCGTCGAAGGAGGTGCAAATGTGTTCTTTGTACCGTAATGTGATCAGAGGGACTTCTTGGCGCTGGACGCTTATCGCATATGGTTTCGAAGCTCTAAGTGGAAAACTTCTCAAATAGCAGTAACATTCAGCTATATGTAATTATCAGCACAGTAAAAACGAGGTCCTGCTGTGCACACAACACTAATATTTATACCAGTTACTATTCCTTCGAATGGATCACCTGCAGTTCGACAAGGCATCGATTCGCAGACTTCCTCTTTATTTACTTCTTTAGAAACTCAATTAAATGTTGTATTAGTGCCCCGTAAAGGATACTGTTAGTTATTTTAAATGATTTTGTAAACTATTAAACATACCGTAAGAATGTACTGTTAGTTCTTTTGTTTGGTAAATATAATACATGTGGTAAGTATGCACATCTACATACAACTGGTTATGCCAATGAATAGTTGTAACTTGTTCTTCTGGTGTCAGCTGCCTCTTAGACTAATGAATCTACTCCGGAATCTGTGCTGACCTTATGGGCACAGGTTGGAATCCCAAAGGCTCCGCCTAGCCTTTCATCCTTCCTAAGTCGATAAAATGCGTGCCCTTAAATGAAACATTTGTTATTCAGTTCTTAAACGCCCCAATGAATAAAAGCGTGCTTCCAAATACAAGCCAAGCTAATAGCTCTAAATTAGTTTCATGTGCAGAAGGTCTTTGCGAAATGCCTGACATGAAATATCAATAAGTAGAGATAAAAAAATATAGTACCTTCCTTATGCTCCTCTTGAGAAGCGACGTATGTGGCATACACAGCTCTCGCGCAGTTTAAACCTCAGGCAAAGCGCAGCTTTTATTCCGACAGACACCACCCCTTTATCGTGAAACAGCATGCGCCTCGAGGTTTTACCGTAGTGTCCTCGCTAATTCCGGACAGCTATTTCACCCAAACGGTCATCCATCACCACCAATTAACACAGCCTTCAAGTTCAACTAACAATAGAGGGGCTTTTTAAAATCAGCCTTACTTCCTTTTCTATCACTTAAGGGAGATGCATTCCAGGAAAGGAAACAGGGACAGGAAAAAAGCAAACTTGGTTGGCCGTGAACGCCTTTCCTCTCGGCTGTGATTAGGTTAACACTGTTCCCTCTAACAGGTTTCTGAAAAGTGGTTATGTATGAATCCGTGTTATCTCGTTGGTAGTCAGTCTCTTTGCCATTCAGTTGCTCTGACGCTATCGTTATGTGCATGTGTTTTGTCTCTTAAAATCTGAAATTACATACAAGTTGAAAATGAAAGCTACTCTGTATATTTAGATCTCACCTACTAGACAACACAAAGTGTCTGTGTGCGAAAGGGCTTTTGTGGGTTTACCAAACTCGTGCAGTCTGCTTAGGGCATGCCGTCGATTACTGCTGGATGGCTTTAGTGTCACTATAAAAACAAGCGTGCCGCGAGTGCTGCGCGCGAAAGTGATCGCGTGCTGTTAGGGTGCCGCGAGCGCTTAATGAGCCATGACGGAAAGCCATCGGCAGCGTGAGAGAGGAGCGGGGGCGAGCGCGGAAGTGTGCAGAGCTGACCACACGCTCGTGCACCATGGTCTTTTGCTTGCGCGTAACCGCAGGGAAAAGGCCACGACGCACGAGCGTGTGGTCAGCTTTTGAAACCCCCTTACATAAAGTCTTCGCCTAGCAGCGCTTGCGCGCTACTCGAGGCTCGACCTAAAAAGGAAGTAATGAGGAGAATTTAGGGTATTTCTCCTTTTTACGCCGGGTCTGGAAAGGGCACTTTTTTGACACAATTACAGGTTTACTGATCTTAGTAGATCTGGGTTCACATCAAGATCCATGGGTGGATGCATGGGAATGCCCATGCTCGACCCATGGAGTGCCTCCCTGACGCAAGGTAATGCAAGGCAACGTTATGCATGAAAACTGAAGGCGCGCCTATTCAAACAAACATGAGCCGCAGAATCCGAGACGTTTCTATTCTCCACCAAAAATAGAGGCGAGTAGCCAGTAACTAGCCGCATCTGTTTCCTTTGTACTAAATCGCTCTAATCTTCAATGAGTGATACATGTTTTCTGTTCCAAGCACATCATAATTGGACATATGTCACTAAGGTGTCCAGTATTAAACAAAAGTTCACAAATTGAACATGGATACAGCAATAGCTTACGTCTCTGTTAGACTTGGCATCTTTTGGCGTGTTTCCCCTGACTTTTTGCTTTCTGACCTCCCGGTTTTGACTCTGTTTTTGCTGGTGTGATGATTCTGCGCACTTTCCTCACTGCGGTCCAGTGGGAAAGTGCAAGTGCTCCTGTATAAAATGTGTTATGGATTGGTGTTTCCATGATTGGCCTATTTGGTTTATGTGTCAGTCCCTTGTAAAGTGCACTGCGAGTGCCAGGGCCTATAGACCAAATGCTGTTGGTGGGCTGCAGCACTGGATTGTGCCACCCACGCAAACAGCCCGTAAAGTGTAACTCGGGCCTGCCATCGCAGAGCCTGTGCGCAGCCTGGGGCTGCCATGTCGACTTGGCAAGTGCACACACTTGCAAGTCCCTAAACCTTCCCTTTGCTACATGTTAGTCACCCCTAAGGTAGGCCCAAGGTACCCCTGTGGGCAGGGTGCGTTGTACGCGAAAGGTAGGACATGCCCTGGTGTGTGCGGCATGTCCTGATAGTGAATTACAGCCTAGTTCGTTTTTCACTATTGCAAGGCTACCTGTTCCCCCTAGGCCAGAACGGGCAGTTTTGATTATTACAGTTTATAATCCTAACTGACCCCGGGAACATGGTAGAAATTCGAGTTTAATATGCCTGGACTCAGAATGATAAAATGCAGCTTTTAGTGAAGTTGGTTTTAACATTCTGTGTTTGAAAATACCACTTTTAGAAAGTGGGTATTTTCTTGTCTAACCATCCAAGCCTGCCTCTGCGAGGTTGTGTATTCCTTGTCTGGAGTGTGAGTGACAGGGGCTGGGGGATGCCAGGAGACAGGGTGAGTCAGCGCAGGGCTGAATAGCAAGATCTACATGTAGATGGGTGGGAGGGGTCGCACCTGGGCCCTGAATAGGACAGTGCCTTCCCTCCACAATGCTGGCTCCACCTCCTGTGGTGCGTCTGATGTCCCTGGCCTACTCACTGAAAGAAGGGACGGAGACTTGTCAACAAAGTGCTCCAGAACTGGTTTGGACTAGGCAAAGGCCTCTCTGCTTTCAGAGAACAAAGGAATTTGGGATATAAATATTGGGGCCCTGACCCCATGAATTTAGATCTCGCTGGAATCAAGGAACCTGCCAAGACGAAGAGCTGGAAGAGCTGCCAGGAGGAGTACTGCCCCTTTGCTGTGTTGTTGCTTTGTTGGGTTGGCCTGCAGCTGCTGCTTCTGCCTTGGGCAGTGAAAGGACTGGACTGAACTTTCTCCAAACTTGTGCTGAGTATCTCCAAGGGCCAGAAACCGAGCTGGCCTCCTGTTAAGAAGTCTCAGGGACTGCAAAGACTTCACAAGCCTCTGGGTACCGCTTCTGGAACGCTGTTTCAGTTGCCACAGAGGAAGGGAACTGCAACCGACTCCGTCAACCGAATCCATCCCTGGCCGGTGACCTGTTTGCACCGCAGACCGCATCGCCCCGCTTCGCATCGCAACCCTGGTCTCACCGTGGGCAACGTCCAACGCCGCCAACATCGAGCCGCTGCTTGCACCGTGACCTGTGGGCACCGCAGTTCGCATCGCATCGCTTCACTGAACCAACCGGACCCGACCGACGAGGTCGCTGCAACTGGCTCAAGAGTCGAGACCGCACCGCATTTGGGGCACCGCTCGCACGTCTGCGACGCACCGCTCCGACTCGCACCGCTGTCCGACGCCAGCTCCCGCACTCCGGCTAGGTCGCCTGCATCGCAACCTGTCAGCACCGCATCGAGCATCGTCTCACCCTGCATCGCACGCCTTGGACTCACCGACTCCGTCTGCACGACGCTCATCGAGCCGCTGCCTGCACCGTATCGAGGGACACCGCACCTTGCATCGCTCCGTCTTGCACCGCAACCGCGACGAACGCCGACCGGCTCGTACACTCCGTACCAGCCACAACGAGAAAGGTACTGTAACCGAGTCTGTTCATGACTCTGCTGGCCCGTATCGACGCGGTCGGCTGGAACTGTTAGACTCTGTGGTTTTCAGCATCACGGTAGGCTCGGACGGAGCTACCGACTCGTATCGAACTTTGCTTTTGTGCTATTCCTGCAAAGAAGAAGTTACCTTATCAAGCATTCATTTTTAAAGTATCGTATTGTGGATTTTTGTCGTAATTGGTCTTGTCTTGAGTATATAAAATATTGGTTATTTTTCTAAACTGGTGTGGTGTCCGTTTGTAGTGCTTACACTGTATTACTGTTGGTTATGTGCAAATGCTTTACACACTGCCTCTGAATTAAGCCTGACTGCTCGTGCCAAGCTACCACGAGGGTGAGCAGGGGTTACTTCACGAGTGTAACAACCCTTACCCTGACTAGGAAGAAGGGTCCCTACTTGGACAAAGGTGCAAGCCCTTGCCAACTAGAGATCCCATTTCTAACAGTCTCGATTTTCGAATAGCGATTTAATTTCTCCCTGTAATGTATAGTTGTCTACAAAGTGATGTTCATCTCTCCACCACTAACCCACAAGCCCAGATTTACTAAAGGCTTGGGCTAGTGATTTCACAATGCAAAGTAAGGCACTGTGCATCAAACAACAGACGACTGAACCTCATGCAGCACCAAATCCTCTTTTTGCGACAAGAAGGTAATGTACGTAAAGGGGGAGCCTGCCTGGGGTGGTACAAAACCTAAACCCTTAGTTTTTGCTGCAAAGTCAGATCTACTAAAGTAGCATGAACTGGCTTTGCCCCAAATCCTAATGCCAAGTAAAAGCAGGCGCAAACAAGAGGTCAAGCATCAGAAGTCCTGAAATACCTACTTATGATGTGTGCTTTACCATAGAGCATACATCTTACACATCTCACCTCTGTCCTGTTGTCTAGCCTTAGGAATTCGTATTAGAGGGCATACATTGAAAACAAACCCTAGTGCGTGCATGCCTGTGCATAACAGTGCGAGGGCGAGTCACACACGACAGTCAGATTTAGTGCAAGCACTGCCAATGAAGGCATTGGCAGGTCATTTTTAGTAAATGTAATGCTATGCTATGTTCTCTGCTTCACCAACACAGAGCTCTAATATTTTAGGCTGCACAGCGTTGTGTGAAGGAAAGTAAATTTAAGCCTCAGGTCCTTACTCGAATAAGAAACTATTTTTAGACTCTATTCGAGACAAAGCTATAACTCACTTTCCTCCTGAGAACTACAGTGTGGCTCACTGAAGACTAACTGGGAGCTTTGCCTTTGTAAGAAATCAGTTCACTTGCCCTTCCCTACCTAACCAAGGAGAAACAAATTGCTGCTTAAACAGCTTTCAGACAGTGTACAGATGACACAGTGCCATTCACTTGGTGTCTCTACCTAGATGTTAGCAACATACTGGAAACTTCACTAAGGGATGTTTAAGAACTTCCTTGAGTCATTTAAACTCACGTCTGTGTGTATTAGAGGAGGCACTAGAGACAATAGACAAGCATAAGCACATCAGTGCAACACAAAACATTGCCCAACATATGACGAAATCACTGCATTGTTGTACTCTCTGTATATACCGACATTACCTCAGAATGCAGCCTGTTACAGGAGCAAGTTACTTTGCTGTATGTCACTACGATTATATCCATGCATCTGTACTTCAATACGCATACCACCCAGAAGGCCCTCATCCTTCCTGAGTGAGGCATGGGGGTGCCCAGACCTGAACACTATATCCCTCCGTAATTGAGAGTTGGTATTCAGTTTACCCTAAATTGGAGCCAACGCCCAAGCTCAGGAACCTCTACCTTCTCATTCTGGGAAATGGTCGAAAATGTTCAGACAATAGCTTCACCTCTTAACTCTGGGAGATCACCTTCCATGATCCTGGAAAAAATGGTGTTATATTTAACTCTCCTTTCTTACAGTTTACATTTTCCCATATGTAGTGGCAGCCATTGCTCCTACATATTCTGCGTCCTAAAATGTCTCTGTGTTACTCTATGGGTGTTTATCAATCCAGATGCTCACAAGGGCTAATAGACTCAATAATCCTATTCAAGAACAAATCTGAAGGGGTTGCTTTCTTTACATGATGGGTTCTTCCCCACAGGGAAATGTGTCTGTCAGTTTGAGGGGGGTCTCTCTTTCCAAACACTGTGTTGCTGCTCCTTGTTCAGCTATCTGAGTTACAGAGCTCCTAGCTTCCTTTGAGTCATGAACATACACAGTCGTGCTGCCACTCTCACTTCATCATATACACATAATTCACTCTCCAGTCTTTCCTCTCCCTCCTGACAAATCATTATTATTGTTAGACCTGGCCATTTTTGCATGGTTATCCCCAAACTTTTAGCCTCCCTCTGCCAAATTGTCTGAAATTCTTTTTGTTGGCTTTTGGTCTATGGGCACTTTATCACTGCTAATCAGTGCTAAAGTGCATGTGTTCTCTCCTCTAAACAAGGTATGATTGGTCTACACCTGTTTGGCATTTTTAATTTACCTGTAAGTCCCTTGTACAGTGGTATCTTGTATACTCAGGGCCTGTAAGTTAAATGCTACTAGTGGGCCTTCGGCACTGCTTGAGCCACCTACAGAAGTAGCCTTTCAAACCTGTCTCAGGCCTGCTACTGCATGGCCAGTGTGCACAGTTTACTGCTACTTTGATATGGCATTTAAAACTACTTGCCAAGCCTTAAACTCCCCTTTTATTACACCTAGGTCACCCCTATGTAGCCCTATGGACAGGGTGTTGTGTAAGTAAAAGGGAGGACGTGCCTTTATGTATGGCATGTCTTGGTAGTGACAAACATCCTATTTCATTTTTCACTGCTGTGAGGCCTACTCCTTTCATAGGCTAGCATTGGGAATTCCCTTATATATTTTTCAGTGCTAATTCTGGATCAGAAAGGAGTGGCGTTGCCAGGTTTGGTGTGTTTAGAATAGTGGTGATAAATCCTGCTTACTAGTGTTGTTGGATTTTACATTACTATGTTAGAAATGCTACTTTTAGAAAGTGGGCACTCCTCTTTGCTTATGACTCTTTGGGGCATATTTACAAGCCCCTATCGCCAAGGAATGCCTCTTTTTTCGACGTTCCTGTGGCGATACGGGCTCCGACTTATTTACAAGGCAGTGTTAAGCCACTTAACATGACTTAAAACTGCCTTGTAAATAAGGCACCCTTTCACGCTATATTTAGCGTGAAAGGGGTAGGCAATGGGTGTTGGGGTGGGCGTTCCACCGCAACACCCATTGATTTTGATGCTGCCCCATATTTACAAGGGTGGCATAAATATGGTGCAGAGCCAAAATTAAGACAAAAAAAAACCTGGTCTTAACATGGCACAACGAGGAGAAATGCTTTATTTCTCCTAGTTTTTGCTGTTTCTATGTGTGCTGCATTATGCAGCACACATAAAAACAGCAAAAAGCCATGCATGATTGTTTATGTGCAGGAAGGTGTCCCTTCCTGCACATAAACAATCATTTTAAAAATGACGAGTTGCAACTTCTATGTGTGCTGCTCAAAGCAGCACAAAAATAAGTTACAAATCGCCGTTTAAGATTGTTTATGTGCAGGAAGGGACACTATGGTGCAAGGGTGCCTGCATTGGTGCTAGGCAGCTGGAATTAGCACCCGCACAGGGGGAAATGCAGAGTTGCACCGTATTGTTGTAAATATGGCGCAGCCCTGCATTTCAAAAGTGGCAGAGCGCGGCATTAAGCCAAGAAGGTTAACGCCACGCACTGTCACTTTTCGTCTAAATATGCCCATTTTTGCTTTGCAGCCAGACTCCAATACAGGTCTGAGCTAGGTGACAGCTACACTTGGTGCATACTTTCCAGACAGCCACCACACAGGAAGAACTGGGTGTGACAGAGGATATATTTGCATTCATCTGCATACTGATAGTCTTCCGGGGCTGGGAGAAGGAGAGGTGGTTCATACTTTACATTTGTACAGGTTGTGTCCTGTCCTCACACAAAGGGCTGATTTACCCCCTACTGATCGTCTAGAGCCAGGGCTGGGTTAAAAGGGATTGTTGCACACTTCTAAGGGTCTCTTTGAAGTCACCCCTTCATCAATGACATTTTTGAGTGTGAGTAGGAGTACTGGGGCTCTGTCGCCATGTATTCAGGCCCTGCTTGGACTTGCAACCAGATGCTGCTGGCTGTACAAACAGCACATTGACAGAGGACCTCTGTCCTGCTAGGAGAAACCACCATTGGGACTACTTGCTTTTTTGTGCTGGTCTGTCTGCCGGAGAGACTGCCACTCTGCAATTGGACTTGTGTGCTGGCTTGCCTGCCTGCAGCCCTCTATGTGCCCCAAGTGTTCTCCAAGGGCATGTTGGCTTGCCCCCTGTTTGGAAATCTCAGGGCCATAAAAGATTTAAACTGCACACTACTGCTGTGGGCCTCTGTCCAGCAGCAGTGCGTTTCAACGTAGAGCTGTGATCAGCCGATCCATCTGGCCAGCGCGTGCTGAGCGCTTCTTTGTTTACCTTCCACCACGTGTTTAGCACTTAATTTTGGGCCACTTTGAGGTGCAGGCACTTTTATAAAGGTACTGCACCCTAGTGTGTGGTGAGCGCTTGATTTTGATGAACGCCATGTCTGGCTTTCCTAAAGGCGGTGAGTTGCCACTGCATCGAGGGAAGCCCCCATCAGTGCAAACCCGCAGGGTTGTTCCAGCAACTAGGAAGCTTTCGGCAACGACTGTCATGTATCCTCCTCCAGTGGGTGGGGCCGGGCCAACAGAAGGAACCCTGCACCTGCATTCTGAGTTCACCACCTGCCTTTCCGATTACTGCTGAGCGCCGAGGACAACTCAGCGTGGCCCTGTGACCCCCCAGTCATGACCCAGGTGCTGTAACAGGGAAGCAGGACACACAAGGCCCTATTCCTGAACCAGCGTGCTCATAGGTGGCAGCTGCCCTGGTCCCCAGGGACCCATGGAGTCTCAGTACCTTCCTTGCCGCCTCCTTGGTGCTGAACGGGGGGCATTTTCCTCCTCTATGTCTCACAAGGTGAATGTGAGCAAGCTGGCCAGCATTCCTTTGCGGGGATGACCTGGCCGCTCCCTTTACCATACAAGGAGGAGTAAGCGCACAGGGTGATTCTGTACTCTATGCTGTCTGTCTGCATGCAGTAATTCCGATATGGCTAATAGAAAATTACGTGATACAGTGAAATAGGAGTGCAGGGTCACTGTGTCCTATGATCTCATTATAATTTGTATGATTACCATAACAGTCTGTATTTTTTGCACTGTAAGAGATTTTCCCTGATCCTGCAGGGGAGTTACACTGACGAATTACTGTAAAATGCCTAATAGAAGCAAAGGTCCTTTGGAGCTTGTCGTTTATTTGTTGCATTCCATGTGGTCTTAATGTCTCTCAAGGAAGCAAATGCATATTTAAACACTGTGTGCCCTTTAGGTATTTGTTGTGATAACTAGAACAGTACTTGTGTGATATTTTCATTGTCTTTGTCTTGTGTGATGACAACCCAGAAATTACAGTATAACTGCTAATAGGAGCGGGGGTGCCCCTGTGCCCATGCTTTTCCTGCAATATAGGTGACTATTCCTAAAAGATACTGTGTACTGGGGAAATTGCCTTTATGTTACTCGCATGTAAAGTATTAATTATGCAATTGTTATTTTCTGCATCGACTGGGACATTTTAATCCTTCATTAATTGCACTACTTATGTAACTCATGTCATTTTGGTCTTGTGACATATACAATTTAGAAAATATATTTTTTATATAATCCTGTGTGGAGTCTCTTTTTGTGGTGTATTCATTGTGTCGCTATGTGTGTGTGTGTGTGTGTTGCGCAAACGGTTTATACATTGTCTCTGATGATAAGCCGGGCTGCTCTATGCCAAGCTACCAGAGGGTGAGCAGAGGTTATCTTGGTGTGTATCTGACTTGCCCTGACTAGAGTAGTGGGTTCTGCCTGGCTTAGGTGCACACCCTAGCCAACCAGAAACCCCATTTATAACAGTTATGTACAATGTAACAGGGACTTCGTGTTTTCTGTCAATTATTTATGTCACCATGCCCTTTTGCCTTGCCAGATCTTACGCTCCCTGGTTAGAATCTTACTTCACAATGACATCCATGTTGGGCTCTTTTTGCAGCATTAATACTAAACTTTCCATTTACTGCAGACTGATTAATTCTTAGTTCATCACTGCAAATGGCTTATCTACCTTATACATATATATGGCCAGGGTGGCCAAGAACATCTGTGATTTTTCTAACAAAAATGTTGGTCTAAAAAAGCAAATCGTAAGCACCGAAGTAACTGTTAAATTTAGCCACATGAAGGTGTTCTAGAAAACAAATATGAGAATGAAATGTAGACTTGGGAGTGATTTTGTATTTGTACTGTGGAGTCAGTTGCTGATGGTCGATGGTGTTCCACTCTCCACCATTAATTCATCATCCTTACTTGTGCCATCCTCTTGCCTTTTATTGACACTTTTAGCATTCTGATCAGTATTTTGCACATCACTAGGTGTTTTTTTTCCAATTTTCACTTAAATAAAGAAAACAATCTATGAAGATTCAAGTTTGCATGTGGGTGAGAAAACCCCTGACAAGCCTGCTATCCTATGCTACCACAGGGCATCATGACTGCTGCCATACCAATTATTTGGTGCGCAGTCATGATGAGAAATCTAGGCAGTGTCCCCGCCATATAGAAGCAGACAGTGAGAGGCCTGCCAAAACATCCCAGTGCTGGTGAGATGAGCTTGCCGAGCTCTGCCACAAAGTTCTTTGGTGAGCAAACCGGCCTACTTGCCAAGGTACTAGGCCCGAATGTTGGAGATATGTTTGCCTAGTGTCAAGCATGGAGGGTCAGTGCACTTTCGTCACCTCAACCACAAAGTGACGTCAATGCGGTGAAGCCCATGACACGGTTCACTCCTCCGTCAAGCTAATGAATGTAGTTACGTCCGTGTATTGACAAGCTGCAGTCTGGGGCAGCCCGAGTCATCAAATGTCAGCTGCACCTTGCCAACAATGCATCGCTATACTGCCACAGTGTGCTGAGGGGGAGCTCCAGGTATCTTCTGCAGTGTCCTCTGAAAGGAGTGATGCACTTTCACACAAGTCGTTCGTGAATCTTTAATTGGAACGCGACAAACAGAAGTGCCTACTGCTTCATTGGTGGCACTGTGAGGAAAAACAAGGAAAGACACATTTTGATATTTCCAATAAGTATTTCTTGTACTGATGCTTCTGGAATGCCTTTGAGGTGGGTGGTTCACCTGTGTACTGTCCATTAGATACTGAGCAGAACCTGTGTTGCAAGTGTTGTACAAATATTGACAATAGGGACTTCTTTATTTATGTTGGCTAACTGTTTTACCACTGGAAACAACTATGAAAGTCTTGCTATGATTGGTTGGCAAAAGGCACCATTGCCCACTTTATGTGCGTCAGCTGATTATGTTAAAAAATTACACCACACAGAACTGGTGGTGGTGGAATGCAGTCTGGGGTACCACCTTCTGCTTTTCTTTTGAAACCAGTCCTGCTGAGAGGAATGGAAGGACACATTTGAAATTAATACTGCATAGAGAATAAGGGCAGCAAAGAGTTGAACCAACTCCCAATACCGTGGTGTGTGGTGAATGAATATGATGATATGGATGTTGTTAGATTTGGGGGTCTCTAGTTGGCAGAGGTAGGTATCTTTGTCCAAATAGGGACTGTAATAGGGATTCTGCACACACAGAGCTATGCACAGGATAATAGAACCTCGGAATATAGTGGTGAGCCAACCATAACCCTTAGCACCTAAAACCCCAACCCAACTAGCCTTAGCGTCCCATTAGCACCAATGTACCAATGATTAGACAACCCAGAACACGGTATCTCTCTCTCAGGACTCGCAGAAGCAAGAACACTCTTTCGTTACTCACTCGTACCTGTCCACAACATGCGTAAGCAGAGACACTGTATAGGTTAAAATGTTTATTTCAACTTACGTGCTCTAAGATACAGTACACGTGTCAGTACTACTAGCATAATACATATGAATAATATAATCAGCATAGTTACAACTCCGTAGAATACGAACGGGGAAAGCATCTCATAAAGCAGTGGATATATGTCTAACTAACATTACCACCCTCCCCGTGCTGGAAGCCAGTTTATTATGAAAATAGAAGACCTCTGGGCTTTGACTAGCGAACCCCCATACCTCAGCCTCCAGATGCAAAACTACATCAGCAGACAATCACAGCTCTTCTCCCTGGAAAGGTTGTCTCCAAGTGTGTCTAAAACGGGCCACCCGCAATATTAAAAGCACACTAACTTTTCCATGGCAGCTGTACCTAGTGTTATGTCTAGGTGTGAGGGACTGGCCAAATCAGCAAGACAAGGAAACGTTGTTATTCGACCTTGTACATGTTGTGCAGTCTGAGCCCAAAGTGAACAGGAGAAAAGGTGAAAGATAGAAAATGCAGACAGTGCAAAAAGAACTTGGCAAGAGCAGAGGTCGATAGAACAACGGCCCAGAGTAACGTGTGCAAAAGAAAAGAAGTATGGCAGCCAGGCCCAAGACAACCTAGCAAGGCAGGCCAGGGCCAGGAAGCCACAAACCACAAGACACCCTCCCCTGGACAGTCCATCGGCCAAGACAAAGAACGAAGACAGAGTTCAAATGGGCCGAGCAGAACAAAAATGCAGTCCCATGGAGGGAGAGGGACAAAAAACAAAAGTGTCCAAGGACAAATGAGAGCCAGCAAGGCAGGTCTTTCAATCCAGGAGCGTGTAAGAGCAGAAAAACGCTATAGCATCCAGGAGGACATCATTCGAAGTGTCTGAAAACATAGACGCCATCCAGTCCATCAGATCAAAGGAGCAGGAATGTTCCTCAGAGGACGGAGCATCCAAAAGCAATGCGGGACAGCTTGCGTGATATTCAATATAGCTCTGTTGAAGGAGATCCTGAGCAGCCGCCCAGATATCCCATTGTGCCAAAATCCCAAGTGCAGCCGCACGCGTCATACAGCCAGTAACGGAACAGTCCTGTTCATGGGCCTCTAAGGGACCCACCAACCGAACAAAATCCGGAACAGACAACGACGAATTGGAGAGGCAATAATCCATGGTCCAGGTAAAAGGACAGCGGATGCAAGACATCACAGGTTGCACGCAAGTGAAATACGCAAAGCGAAATGAAAGGGTATATGACACACTGATGGTCGCCAATGGCAGGACACCGAAACTGTCCAGGAGTCGCTCACGGAGCAGCTGGAGGCGTTCGGGATCGAGAAGGGCCCATCGGTGAGCAGCCATTGCGCAGAAAACAGACCAACAGCAAGACACCAGCCGCCAAGGCGAGGATTAATGGGAATCCACCAAAGACGCTGGAGAAAATAGAATGAATGAACGCTGGTATCACACCGAAAATAGTTTGGAAGGTGGACACCAGGCCGGACCCCACAACTTTAAAAAAGTGTACCAGACCCTCAGTGTTTGATGTGTTAAAAATACGATGAATTAACTCCCCGAAATGTTGGGGGAGGTCAGTGTTCAAAAGGGCCTGTATTTCACTGTGGGTACTCGCCACCTGGAGAATGAATGTCTCCCGGGCGGATGTGAGCATAACCTCCTCATTCAATAATAGGGCCTTTATTCTGCTCAACTTATTGAAATCTGCCTCCATGGTAGGAATGGAAGGCCAAATAGAGTTATCAACGATGTCGTGAGGGGGAGGAAAAGCACATTCTTGCAGCAGACAACTCTGTGCGAAACCGTGACAATATACGGAATGCCGGCCTGTAAGCCACAACAGTCTTCGTTATTTAAAAGCAAATAGCTACCATTAGTAAGCAAAGTAAAAGTGGGAGAAATAGCAGGAGCAGGAATACCTTTCAGCACACATGCAAGATTTGGAACGGAAACGCTACAAGCTCCGTGCAGCTTAATATGTTTACAAATAAGTGAATGACCTACAGTTGAATCACAAGACTCCCCCGTGAGAAAAACTTCCTTGCCGTCTCTAAGGCATTTATACATGAAAGGCAAGGACCAGAGTTCATGTAGGAAGGCACTACCCAAAGGTTGGAAACGGCCCACAGGATAATGTTTCATGCATGAGCTAAATTCAAACAAGGAAAAAGGTAAAGCGATAACCCCATGAACTAGCCACACAGCAGAATCTAGTTCCGCTACAGAGAATGGTAAAGGATCCACTTTTTCAATATGTAACAAAATGTACGATGCATCTTTCATGGACATAAACTGCTGTTTTTCAGTCAAATTAAAAGGCAGAAATAGGGCGGTGGTGTTCAAGAAATTCCAAGGAACTTTACCTAACTTCAGGGTCTGCAAAGTCCACGCAAACTGCATTACTGAACGCAATTGATTTTGACCATGGTACAATATAGAAACATCATCTTGTACAATATCAACAACAGAGGACACAATATTCTCTAATGTGTAAATGCGGGAAGACAGGGTATTAATACTATTGTCAACAACAGCAAGCACCTTTTCCAAATTTGCTTGGTCTATTTCCCGAAGACGGGATGCAGCTTCCATTTGTGATAGCTTCCAGAGTTCATTATACGCTTCATAAATGAACCTCTTCGGTCGTGGACCACGAGGTCCCAAAACAAAGTCGGACAGATCAATGTTGCCTGAAAGGAGGGATAAATGCTTTTTTACAGAGTCTAGGGACGAATGCTGCAACCACTGTTTACATAGTTTACCAACAGAATATGTGGTGACAGTACGGGAATCAGAAAACCTCGGATCAGGCCTGTCCTGTTTGTATCCAGGAACGGAGCCGTGAAAACGCAGTTGGCATGCATTAGACGATATGGGCCATAACAACCAGGGTGACTGTACAAGTGTAGAAACATTGAATGAATTGTCCTGAAACATGGCCTGCAAAGTCGCAAGGGACATATTAAAATGCAAACTATCATTGGGAGCGCTTGACAGGGATGGTAGGGAAGGTGCGTTTAATTGTTTAGTAGTAGCCAAACCCCAACATGTAGTCTGATAGATGGAAGCATTCAGAAACATAATTTGGGCTGGGATAAGGCAAGCACGGTGCAAGGCCTCTGTGCCCTGCACCTGCCATGGCTTTGAGCCCCAGATTGATTTCAAATCCACAGTGTCCCTCCAGTACTCATAACCACCCACAGCTAAGGCGTTCAGAAAGGAACCTGAATAAAGTAATTTCGTGTGGGTTAACATGATTTTCTGAGTTGGTGGGGCATTCAGTTTAAAATAATAGGACCCAGGGTTTGATCGATTGAAATCAGTGAAATAGGTAAATTTATTTCTAAGGGTCTGGGAGCTACCTGGTATGGGGTTTGGGCAATGTTCCCATTGGGTGTATGTAACAGGGCTACGTAGTGCACTCGGTTTGTGGAGAAAATGGTTGCCCCAATGCTGGTAGCAGTACAAATCGGCATAATTTGCAGAATTCATATACAAATCCTCAGCATTAAAAGAAGCATAATATTTTAGATCAGCAAATAATGCTTCTACGGCATGCACATCCCAATCGTCAGAATGAATATTACTTTTTACTACATCACCCATCGAAACTCGAAGGACATTTGGTACATTAATAATTTCTGTCGGACCATGGATTTGAAAGTTTACCGCATCCCATACGATGCCATCAGCAACTGGAAACGCTGAAATGTTCACAAATGTGTGGTCACGCTTCATAATGTGAGACGAGGAATGGGGAGCTAAAGTTCCAGCAACACTGTTCACAGCAGAGCGTTCAGGTAAATAGTGACCATTGATGAGTAGAAAAAACACTGTGAAAAAGCCAATGGACATGAACAAAAAAATCAGGAAAAGCACCAACCAGAGATATGTCCAGGGTGGAACCAAAAAATTGTCTCTAAACCAGGATACAAAAAGACTGAACTTGGACGGGACATTTGAAGAGGTGGAATCCGAGTCAAAGGAAAAACGTGTCGGGCTCAGTGGCGTTGTTGGCTGGTGTGCCACCGACTCTGTTGCGGGATAGGTATACTCGTCCTCGTCGATGCAGGGGGATGCAGGGGGTTCGAATATATTTTCAGGCAAATCAACCATCTCCATTGTAACACCAGTGACCGTTCGGGCAGGAGTGCCTCGAACACATGTCCGATAAATGGCAGGACAAGAGACCGCCGGTGTAACACTATTCAGGATCGGCCAGATGTTGTAGCTTGACATTTTCCACTGAGATGTATCTGTTCTCCTTGCAACCAGGAAGCGGTGGTAAGATTACTGTACGTGTTCCCTTCAAGCCCAGAACTGGAACCGGTGCACGAAAAGAGGGGCCGAATTCTTTTTTGTTCTCCACCTTCTCTCGAACCAGGTCGCCAATTTTCGGAAGCCAGCCGGCAACCGGAATCTGCAGAACGGGGTCTGTGGCTGAAGGCAAATGTGCAAGTGCAAGTTTGTCTCGGGCTTCTTGTAAGTCCTGTAACATAGCAGAATGGTTATCTACATCGAACTTGGCGGATTGCGCCGCCATGTCTAGACCATCAAGGTCAGGCACAAACATTCGTATGCCGAAAAGCATTTCGTATGGGGTCCGCCTACCCAGAGGTCTTCTAGGGAGATTATTAAGTGCACGTTGTACGGTATACAAGTGGGCCAGCCAGTTCCTGCCAGTACCTATAACTCTAGCTGTCAAGGATTGCTTTAAGTCACGGTTCATTCGTTCAACGATAGAATTGCCCTCAGGCCTATACGGAGACGAAAATTTCACCCGCACCCCCAATGAACCCATTGCGTCCTTGTAAGCCTTAGAGGCAAACGCCGGACCTTGGTCAGAATGGAAGGTGCCGCATGCGAAAATTCCCACAAAGACACGCAAATCCCTGATGACATTTCGAGCATCAGCACTCCGTTGTGGCCAGACCCAGATGAACCGTGTGCACGAGTCCACTGCCACTAAGATATATTTATAGGCAGTGTCTGAAGAAAATGGACTCGCAGTGATCCAGGTAAACACACCCAAAGGGTCTGTTAGAAATGCCTAGCAAGGTCTGAGGTGGTCGTGTAACCGTGGAAGGCTTAATCTGTTGACAAACATCACAGGAAAGCACATAAGTACGGGTGTCTTTATATAAACCACGCCACCAGTAACGCTGCTGTAAGATGGAAACCGTCGCAGACACACCAGCATGAGCTGAAGCCATGCCTTCGTGCGCTGCCGTTATCAAGGAAAACCTGCGGTCTGCGTTGGGGATCAGCCGATCACCAACGTCAGGTATTGTTACATAAGGAGCCTGTTCGGGACCTAATTGATAAGAATATTTGGAAGGAAAACCCCTAGGGTAATTAACGCCTTCCTTTGTCGCAGCAATAGCTGCCAAGATATCGGTGTCTATTCTAGACATGGATCTAGTAACTGCTGCTACTGAACACGTGACTACTGCTGATTTGGCAGCTTCATCTGCCAAACTGTTACCAACAGCGTGTGCGCCCACCCGCTGATGGCCTAGGGTGTGAACCACCTGTGTGAGCGGCAGACATTGTTGTAATTCTGCCACTCGAACCCAAAGCGTTTTATGCTTGATTGTGTTGCCTTTAGCGTCTCTATAGTCGTTTTGAGATCAAAAGAACAGATTGTCATTATATGATTGAACACAGTTGTAAGAGTCGCACACAATTAGAGTGGTCACATCAGGATTAACGAACTCAAGTGCAAGCACCAAAGCGCGCAGTTCGGCCAATTGTGCGGTACTATCCCCGAGTGTCTGAGTGTGCACTACAGAGGATTTGAACTCTCCGTTCACAAAGGTACCTGCAACAATAGCACATGCGGCTGAATAAGCATGCTTGGCACCGTGGCCGGTTGTGCCGAACCATCGGTGTAGATCACACAGTCGTAATCCTCAAGCGGCAATAAAGACAGAGGAGGAGGATGAACGAATTCATACTGTAAAAACTCCTGAGTCTGAAGAGAAGAATCGAAAATGAAAGTGACATCCGGAGACGTCAAAGATGTGGTCCATTGAATCCAACGGGGGTGCAAAGCTTTAGAGTTCGGTACACTTGCTTTGGTCACTGCCTCCAAGGCAGGATATGGTGTTACCACCAAAATGCGTTTGCCCTGTGCCAGTGCGCGCTCCTTTAGAATCGCTATTTGCACTGCTGTTAGAAAACCGCATTTCCGCGGAAGTGTACAGATGTGACTTGTATGCGATGGGTACTGTATCACCTTCGTTAAAGGTTAAGTACGTGAAACCCACTGCCCCTGGTATGATTCTAATCACCAGGTTTGTGTGGTTATCACGCGTCAAAAGAAATTTAGATTCAAGAAGGTCAGTCTGCAAAGACTGTAGAATGGAGGTATGCTCCGGAAGCCAACAAGACTTCGAAAAGGTAGGTTGTATCAAAGCATACAGTGGTTTGATACGCTGGGCGTATTCGGGAATGTATGTACGTCCGAAGTTCAGAAAGCCCAGCAAGGACTGAAGCTTCTTCAGATTAGTAGGAGGGCACAGAAGTGCACATTTCTCTAGGAAATGGGGGGCTAAGCCCTTACCTTCATTGTTGAGCTCATAGCCCAAGAACAAAACGGTAAATTCAGCAATGTGAGATTTAGCAAAGTTAAATTTGTAACCTTGAACCGCAAATTCAAGAATAATGCGGTCTACTCGGGTCAGATGCGGAAACAATTCGTCATCTGTCAGATAAATGTCATCTACGTACGAACATGCGTCTGGATCTATGCCGTCTAACAAGGAGACAACACGAGCGGCGAATACGCCTGGACTATTTTGTAGCCCATAGGAAGACGCCTGAATTTGAACATTTTACCACCGGAAAGTAAAAGCACACCATTGGCCACTCTCCGGGGCTAAGTTGTGCGTGTAGAATCCATTTGAAAGGTCAAGTGTCGTTTTATATTTTTTACGAACAAGACTGTCTACAAGCGCAGAACTATGGGTATTTTGCACTGCAAAGGTCCGACAATGAGAGTTCAAATGCCGGTAATCCAACACTAAGCGGTACGATCCATCGGGTTTAGAAACCGCGAAAAGGGGATTGTTCATAGGTGATACGCAGGTTTCGATTACTCCCTGATATTCCAACTGAGTCAGAATTTCGGAAACGGGGCCTTTGGCTTCACGTTTTATGGGATATTGGGGTTGTGGCTGCGGTAGTGACTGCAAAGGTATTTCATGGGGGAGATTCTTCGTCCCAACCCACGTGGTTGCGGTATAACGCAGGAGCCAGGGACACAGCCCACTCAGCTGCCAGAGCCTCCGCTTTGTCCTTTGGGACATGTCGAGAAAGCTCGGAAGGATTGCCTCCTCCCCTGTACGTGCAGCTAGAACGAATGGGGGTGGCCAATCCACCTCCGCTAATAAAATGTCATATGAAGAGGTTAGATTTTCCCAAAAAATCCCTTTAATAATACGCTGTATATCACCTTCAATTTGAATGACAATATTAAAAAGTCTATCAGGGGGTGCCACTCTGGTGTCAGCTGTCTCGACAGTAATGAATGTTTCAGTTGCTGTCACCTCCATATGAGGACGTAGCGCCTCCCGCACTATGGTAACTTCCGCGGTGCTGTCTAGGAGGGTTACTGCCCACGTCCAATTCAGGAGCCTCATTCTCACCGTCTGTGGCATATTTCGCTGTTACAGCGGCAACTTTCTTCTTCTGAAATTGTGGTCGAAAACGTTGAAAGTCTTCTGCTTTTCCTCTGACTTGTTGTCGAGGTTGGTCTCGTCCCTGGGGAGCCTCTCGGTCCCTCCCTCTATCCTGGCGGTCTCCTCCACCGGCCTGTGACGAAGTCTGTGCCTGTGAAGAACGAGGAGAACGCGCATCAGGGATCTGAAACCTATCTGGTGATTTAATTCTCGCTCTATCGCGTAAATCATAAGTGCGTTCAGAAGAGACTGAAACTGGGGATGCGCCTCTCGACCCCGGCTTCTTTTGTTGCTTACCCTGTTTTTTAAGCCTCCAACTCTTTTTAGTGAAGACTGGTTTCTCATCTTTCTCAGGCTGAGATTTGGTTTGTTGTTGTGGTTGTTGCGATTGTGTTTGCTGTTTTGCAAAAGGCGTGTTGCCCAGGCTATTTCTGCCAATAGTTTTGTAAGCCTGGGTAATAATTTTCGGTAATTCGCGAGGCTTGTCCAATTCTGGGACCAAAGCCAAAGCATTCGCTACTTGAAAGTTCACGGCATCGCCCTTGACATTCGCAAGGATCAGCTCCGCTACTACTTCAAACACTCCCACCAGTCGCATCCCTAATTCCATAGCCGCTTCAGGGCCATGTTCATCCTGTACTTTTTTAATTACTGAGGGGAGAACGGTCATGGAAGGAGTACCAAAACACTTAGAATATACTGCTGCGAATACCTTACCCCAGTTGTCACATGCTGTCAACTCGGGAATTAAGTCTTTTGGCAAACTAATCGTAAGAATGCGGTGTTTATCCACCGGAGTTGTGTGTGGAAAAACTGCCTCCAACTGGTCAAATATTTCTGCAAGCCAATAAGGAAAATCATCCTTATTTTGTGGACGTTTGCCCATCACCGAATTCACCATGACAGGACTTATGGTCACTCCGCTTGCAGCAGCTGGTTGGCCGGCAACTCCAGGAGGGTCTCCATGGATCCTGCCTGTAACATATCTCACTAAAGCTCGATGCACCTGCACCAAGGCCGCATACATAGTGCGCAGTTCCGTGACTGGTATAGTCATATAACGCGGATGTGGGGTGTACCCGGCCAAAACAGGCCAAGTGGCCCCCTCAATAGATAAGGGTCCTAAACGAACCGTGGTAGTCGGTTGTGGGAGGGTGCCATTAAACCAAACACGGTGCTGCCAAGCCGTGAGCGGTACTTCAAGAGTAGTATAAGGTCGATAGACAGCAGGAACAGCAGTGGGTTCATATTCATGGAACAGATTATCGTTCGCGTCCACCGCTGGAAAAGTGATCCAAGAGTAGAACACCTCAAAGTGGAAAGCCGGATCGGCTTGAATCACAAAGACTAGTTCGACTCCCGTGTCTGGCACTCCATACACCCGTAAGTGAACCCGGAGTGCTGTGCGGCTATGCGCCGCTATGTCTATACCTGCCATTACTAACGGGATTATTCGACAACCTAACAAGAGGCAGCACAAAAAGGGTAATGATTAAGAAACCTTTTTTAACAACTTCAAGCTTGACAGAACCTACAAAAACTTCAATATAGGAGGTATCGACGTCACGTACGCTTCCGGAAGCGTACGTGAGGGGATTGTGGACAAGCACAAGTACTACTCAAGCGTCTCGCAGATAAGCCGCCCCACTCGTTGGTCGCGCCATGTCATAGGGATTCTGCACACACAGAGCTATGCACAGGATAATAGAACCTCGGAATATAGTGGTGAGCCAACCATAACCCTTAGCACCTAAAACCCCAACCCAACTAGCCTTAGCGTCCCATTAGCACCAATGTACCAATGATTAGACAACCCAGAACACGGTATCTCTCTCTCAGGACTCGCATAAGCAAGAACACTCTTTCGTTACTCACTCGTACCTGTCCACAACATGCGTAAGCAGAGACACTGTATAGGTTAAAATGTTTATTTCAACTTACGTGCTCTAAGATACAGTACACGTGTCAGTACTACTAGCATAATACATATGAATAATATAATCAGCATAGTTACAACTCCGTAGAATACGAACGGGGAAAGCATCTCATAAAGCAGTGGATATATGTCTAACTAACATTACCACCCTCCCCGTGCTGGAAGCCAGTTTATTATGAAAATAGAAGACCTCTGGGCTTTGACTAGCGAACCCCCATACCTCAGCCTCCAGATGCAAAACTACATCAGCAGACAATCACAGCTCTTCTCCCTGGAAAGGTTGTCTCCAAGTGTGTCTAAAACGGGCCACCCGCAATATTAAAAGCACACTAACTTTTCCATGGCAGCTGTACCTAGTGTTATGTCTAGGTGTGAGGGACTGGCCAAATCAGCAAGACAAGGAAACGTTGTTATTCGACCTTGCACATGTTGTGCAGTCTGAGCCTAAAGTGAACAGGAGAAAAGGTGAAAGATAGAAAATGCAGACAGTGCAAAAAGAACTTGGCAAGAGCAGAGGTCGATAGAACAACGGCCCAGAGTAACGTGTGCAAAAGAAAAGAAGTATGGCAGCCAGGCCCAAGACAACCTAGCAAGGCAGGCCAGGGCCAGGAAGCCACAAACCACAAGACAGGACCTTTGCGTCTAGTCAGGGTAAGGGGGATACACTCCTAAAATAACCCCTGCTCACCCCCTTGGTAGCTTGGCACGAGCAGACAGGCTTATCTCAGAGGCAGTGTGTAAAGCATTTGTGAACACATACAGTAATCAAGTGACAACACTACAGATGGACACCACACCAGTTGTATATTAAAAATAAGTATCTTTTATATAGATTTAACACAAGACCACAAACGACAAAAATCCACAATACTGTACTTCAAAAATGGTAGAATTAGCTCAGTTCTCTTTAAGATGGTAAATGCGACACTTTGAGTTTAATGTACCTTAGAATGCGTAACGCTATACAACGAAAGTGTTGCAGGGAAGGTGATGCGTTGGTTCCTTACACGCAAGAACAGTGATGCGTCGGGTCCCTACTGATGCGTAGGGTATGCGTGTGTTCTTCTCGGCGTGGGGAGGTGATGCGTCAGTTTCTTACTGCGCTTTCGTGGCGATGCGACCAGCAACGCCGTGATGCGATGAAGATCCGGTGCAATGAAACAAAGATGGCGTCTTCTTCTTGATGCGACACGATGCGTGCACTCCCGACGGCCTTGCGGCGACTCAACGATTCTTCTGAGCCGCGACAGGCCCTGCGACACGCTTCCCGGTGATGCACCGCCATCTGATGCGACGTCGATCCTCTTCTCCGGTGATGCGAGGTGCTTCGGCAACGATGCGACGGCCGTGCGGTGACTCAACGATTCTTCTGAGCCGCGACAGGCCCTGCGACACGCTTCCCGGTGATGCGGCGGCGTCTGATGCGACGTCGGCCCTCTTCTCCGGCGATGCGAGGCGCTTCGGCAACGATGCAACAGCGGCAGCGACACTCTTCTCCGTTGATGTGGCGGCGTCTGATGCGACGTCGATCCTCTTCTTCGGCGATGCGAGGCGCTTCGGCTGCGGCGGCGACGCTTCTCCTTCGTGAGTCGTGCTTCCAGCTCTTTGCGACACGCAGTCCCTCAGAAAGTCCAGCACAGCAGCAGGCACTTTCCAGAAAGACTCTTGGGGAGCTGGTTGGTGAAGTCTGTTGTCCCTGAGACTTCAGCAGGAGGGAAGCTCTTTTCTCAAGCCCTTGGAAATGTTTTACAAGTTGATGAAAGTACACACAAAGTTCCTTTCTCCTTTCTTTGGCAGTCAGGCAACCACTGCAGGCCAATCCCCCAAACAGCACTCAGCTTAGGGATAGTCTCCTCCTCAGTTTCTCTGGTCCTCTCCTCAGCAAAGGTTCTTCTTGTTTCCCAAAGTGATCTAAAGTTCTGGGGTTTGGGTCCCCTCTTTTATACTCATTTTCCCTTTGTTCTCTGAAGGCAGAGAGGCCTTTGCCTAGTCCAAACCAGTTCTGGTCAGTCCTGGAGCACTTTGTTGACAAGACTCATTCTTTCCTTTCACAGTGTAGGCCAGGGATATCAGACACACCACAGGAGGTGGAGCCAGTATTGTGGAGGGAAGGCACAGCCCTATTCAGGTCCCAGGTGCAACTCCTCCCACCCATCTCCATGCAGATCTCTCTATTCAGCCCTGTGCTGACTCACCCTGTCTCCTGGAATCCCCCAGCCCCTGTCACTCAAACTCCAGACAAGGAATACACAACCTAGCAGAGGCAGGCTTGGATAGTTAGGCAAGAAAGTACCTTCTTTCTAAAAGTGGTATTTTCAAACACAGAATGTTAAAACCAACTTCACTAAAAGATGTATTTTATCGTTCAGGCATACTAAATTCGTTTTTCTACCATGTTCCCTGGGTCAGTTAGGATTATAACATGTAATAATCAAACTGCCCATTCTGGCCTATGGGGAACAGGTAGCCTTGCAATAGTGAAAAACGAAAATGGCTGTAATTCACTATTAGGACATGCCACACACACCAGGGCATGTCCTACCTTATACTTACAATGCACCCTGCCCTTGGGCCTACCATAGGGGTGTCTGATATGAAGAAAAGGGAAGGTTTAGGGACTGGCAAGTGGGGGCACTTGCCCAGTCAACATGGCAGTACCAGACTGCCCACAGGCTCTGCAATGGCAGACCTGAGACATACTTTTACAGGCTGCTTCTGTGGGTGGCACAACCAGTGCTGCAAGCCCACCAGCAGCATTGGATTTACAAGCCCTGGGCACACTCAGTGCACTGTACTAGGGTCTGACAAGTAAACCAATCCAGCCAATCATGGAGTCACTAATCCATACATCAATTTATACCAGAGAGCATATGCACTTTAGCACTGATCAGCAGTGGTAAAGTGCCCAGAGTCATAAAACAGCCAACAACAGGTCAGAAAAAATATAGGAGGAAGGCAAAAAGTTCAGGGATGACCCTGCAAAAAGGGCCAAGTCCAACAGATGTGAAGGGCATGACAATGATGAATCTCATAGGGTAAAGTGGAGGAGAATTGCAAAGCCAAAGTTAATGTGGGTGTTGTAAGGCTAATTTGGGGGTTGGAAGGCTAAAATGTCTGGAGAAAGTTTAGACCTTAGGATTAAAGTCTGAGAACATTAGTTGCATCATGTAAGTTCAGGAGCTCGCATGAGGAAATTATACAAGATTAGTTAGTGTGAAGAACCAACAATCTGAAACTTGAACTCTTAGGTGTAAGAAAACCCTCCTTCAACAAGGCCATTTTGTCAGTCAAATGAATCGAGATAATGTTAAAGTATGTTAAGAAATTGAATACCAAAGACAAAGCAATGAAGGTAGTGGATGGTGCTGGAATAATTCCTATTAGCACAGGAACAAGAAGGCAGGATAAAAGTGCTTTGAAGAAAAAGGAGAACATATGCTATTGACGTGTTTTAAACTAAACACATAGCAACGTTTTCCTCAGCATCTGTGCAGACAAGTTCTTTGCTTGCCAATTTCTTCATTAATACAAGCAGAAGCTCCACATGAGGGGTGTTCTGGAAACCTACAGTGTCCATGGTATGGACCTGTAATGGCCAGATCCATACCATATTTTGAGGAATCATCACATAAAATAAATATACATTCATAAATGGAACTCATTTACATTGTTGATGGTTCTACTGAAAATGTGGCATGGGTCTTACCTTCCTGCAACTATGTTGGACACCACAGCTATGAAAGGAGACAGTGTGGATCATGGAACCTAATTTGGGGGCAGATTTTCGTGGGTGATGTCAAATAGAATCACAAGATTGCACTGCAATGGCAAACTTGATTGATCAATTTAATTGATTAGCTGAAAATAAGACAGTAGTTGGTGCAACAATGTGTTGGGGAATGTTCTGTCTCGGGGGAGGGTGGAGGCATGCAAACAGAGAATGATAGGGATTCCACATAACTCTCCTCTTGTACAATCAGTGGCAGTGCGTTTTCCTTTTTTATGGCTATTATGGACCTATTACGGAGCCTTTAGTCTAACTGATTAGCCAAATGCAAAAGCAAATGTTACCCACAAGTGCTTGCAAAAACATACAGTGGCACATTGAGCCCGGGACCCACGTCTGGGCATACCCGGCGCAAAAAAACGATGGATTTAGGCCCAGATCTCTGTACTGGGGTGAATGTATGACATTGTTCTGCATTCTGTCCATCAACTGTTGTTTTTGCATTTGTCACCCCGAGTGGGACTGTTCCCATGAGGCACAGGGTCAAGACTGATTTGCATATGGCTGGGTTCAAACTGGAATGGCATGGTGAGCAAAAAAATGATGGATTTAGGCCCAGATCTCTGTACTGGGGTGAATGTATGACATTGTTCTGCATTCTGTCCATCAACTGTTGTTTTTGCATTTGTCACCCCGAGTGGGACGGGTATGCCCAGACGTGGGTCCCGTGCTCTCCATGCCACTGGAATCAAGCTATCCTGGCTGAAGAGGGGTGAAACCCCGAAACCGGTTCCTAGGATGCTTGTTTCCAGTCCAGGGAGGACCTGGCTTGGCAGTTCGGGCTGGACTGTTCCCATGAGGCACAGGGTCAAGACTGATTTGCAGATGGCTGGGTTCAAACTGGAATGGCATGGTGAGCAAAAAAACGATGGCTTTAGGCCCAGATCTCTGTACTGGGGTGAATGTATGACATTGTTCTGCATTCTGTCCATCAACTGTTGTTTTTGCATTTGCAAAAACAAATACACACTATACTAGAAAAGGAAATACATTATTTAGAAACTCAAAATGTAAGGATGAGAGCGCCAAAAAGGAGTTGGAGTTTGGAATTGTGAAGTCATGAGAAGTCATTTAAACATAAGCCTATTGCTGCCAAGTTCATGTTGCGGTGACACAGAATTTTTGTCAAGAATTCTTCCACTATATTATAGTGACCTTCTGTGGATTATTTTTACAGAAGCAACTCTCCAATGAGACATTTTTTATATATACAAAGCACCTATGCAATGTTTCTGACTTGCTGGGAATTGTCTATCTGTTTCTGGGGGTCAGTGTGTCTTTTTAAGGCTGGTGTTAGCAACGACCTTTTTATTTTGCTAAAATATGAAAAATGTACTTAAATATAGTGGCTTTCAGCCACCCCTCTTTATGCATTGGTGTGTTGTTTATTCATATATATTTTGCTTCCACCACTATAGCATATAGCATGGGTCAGAGGGTTAGCCTACTTAAGCCACTGGTTAACTTCACTTTGAGTGACTGAATTTTGCTCTCTCACAAGGAGCACATCTGAACACAAACTAGTTCTCTTCAGAGCCCGTGTTTTTGGTATGACTTTATATTTACTTTAGTGTTGTCTTCGTGTTTGAAGCCTGATGTGATAGCAGGACTCTTCTGATGCACATTCCATTTTTATCAGATCCTATCTCCTGCTAATGCTGTTGTAAATTCCTCATAGAATGTTTTGCTTTTCAGACTGCTCCTGTTGCATACAGTAGTTCAACCAGAACTCATTCATATAAAACAAATCATGGATATAGAGGTCATAGAATGACAAATGCATTTGTGTACTGACAGTGATGGCACATTGCGACTGCGCTTCCTGTTCCATTCCTGAGCTGCACATGATGGACTTGACGCTTGATCCCCATGGGTCTACCGTTGACAGTGGAAGCTACTAGATCTTTCTCTTACTTACGGGGTACTCACACCTGTAAGTAACTTTGTTTACTCTTATATAGTGGTGATTTTTTTGTGGTCTGCATGCTGTAATTCACCGCCTGCTCAAAGGTTGCCTCATTTTCTCTGATCACTGGCAGGACCCCCAGGTATTCCCTACTCCTAATGAGATCCTTGGATTCTAATTATGATCGAAACGTCATTGACACGTCACAAACAAACTCTTTTGCCATTCCATTACCTGCATTTATGCAGGCAATGGTGGGCCTGCTCCAATGGATTAATTGATATGAAGTTGTTTGTCCTCCAACATACCTTTGAATGTTTTTACTATGTACGTGCGTTTTTGGTTGTGGTTTTTGCACATGGGCATCACTTTGCACTAATGCTGCTAAAAACACCTGTGATGAGAAAAGGTTTATGCTGTGAATAAACTGGCTTTTTACAACCGGAACTTGCTGAACACTACTGTTTTTATTCCTTGGTACGAATTTTATCACTTACAGTAATCTTGCTGTTCTACATCCATGATTTTGATCTGAATGGGTTCTTTGTGAAACCCTGTAAGTTAGGTTGAATTGATTGCCCAGGTTCACACAAGCATTTGAGTTACTCTTCTATGTAAAATAATGCTGCTATTTCATAGCAAACCAGATTGTGTCCATTTAAAACTGTTCTGTATAATTATCTTCTTTTTACTTCTTTCTTTCTTTCCTTATTTCATAATGTCTTTCCTTCCTTCCTTTCTTCTTTCCTTGCTTCCTTCCATCTTTCTTTCTTTTTCTCTTTCCTTCTGTCTTTCTTTTCTTCTCTTTCCTTCTCATTCCTTATTTCATCCTCTCATTCTCTCTCTTTCTTTCTTTTTTCTATTGTGTTTCATTCTTTCTTTCCATCTCTCTTACTTTTTTTTCTGTTTGCTTGTTTGTTTGTTTGTTTGTTTCTTTCTTCCTTTTTCAAATTCAAGAGTCTTTCAGCCAATGTCAGACTGATTGATTTTTAAGTAGTTCCCTTCTGTGCCAGGGAGTACAATGGTAAAGTGTGTTTTTTAGACCAAAAAAATCATTTTTGCCTGTAGCTGATGTTTTAATTTAAGATTGATGAGGGCCCAGCATATTCCCAAACAATAAAGTTTTGCAAAAACAATGATAAAGCAAAGCAAGAATTGCCAGAAGGCTGACAGCCAAAGCCAGACCTATTAGCTTTGCCGATGCTTGTTCCTATTTGCAACCACCATTATTTTCATTGCATTTGGGTAAAGGAAAATGGGTTGGCCTTCCAACGCTGTTGATGAAGCCATCCTGCAGTGGTTGATCTGCCATCAAGAGGTTTCAAACAGCAGAGCCGACTGAGGCTTTACATTCGGAAACCAAGAGGTTTCTAAATAAAGGGGGAGGGGGGAATTATGAGTGTGGTCGAGCGTGGTTTCCACTGGTTTTCAGCAGATGCCACACTCTAAATGATCCCCTAAGGGACCGCTAGCCTGTACATATGCAACGTATTTTTTTTTTTACAAAGTTTGATACCAAATATTTTAGCAACAAAGAGAAATGCAATAATAGAGCTGTCCTGGCTGATTTTCTCTTTTTTCAAGCATATCATATTTTGAGGTAGTTTAGGGTGCTAAGGCACCTGCTGGAGTGAACTATGTATCTAGGAAGCCTGTCGGATTAATTCAGGTAAGATTGCTGCGGTAACTAATATGCTTGACACAGATTTGAATCATCAAATAGAAACATTCAAAGTTAATGTGCCTGCTACAGAGCACTTAGTGCTCTTGCGGGCCATAGCTTTGTGTCCTTATAAGGTACTGCATTTGTTCCAGAGGCATGTATGTAATTTACAGGGTACAATGTACAATGCTCTGAAAGTGGGTCAATCGCCCAATTCAGTTAGCATTTAGGGTACGTTTGAATACCTGCAGGTTTTACCTCAATCTTTTATTTTTGCTGGACTGATAAAATGAGTGGCGCTAATTTGAATAGAAATGACCACCTATTATTAAATGCCAATTTCAATTCAATTTGTAGTTGCTGCACTATAAAAGGACAATATCAGCATAACACATATGGACATGTACAGAAATAAGACATTACAAAACATGTGGGTAGAATAGCCATTTTATTTTCTTAGCATATCTTGAAGACAGAAAATAAAATATCATGCTTCAATTGCATTTTTCTCTCCCTCACTTCTAGTATCATCACACGTATCAGTTCTGCACTTTTAATTGGGATATTTTTAGTCCTTGTTTAATCAGAATGAGTAAGTAAAATACTTACATATTGTGATCAATCAACTACGAAAATGAGTCAACAGCGGTCCGTGCAGGTAAGCGCAGTGGGACAGGGCGTGGGGGGGGGGGGGTGTCGACAGACGACGGAATATGAATTATTTATTTATTTATTAATTTTCCCTATTCCGTCGACTTTGCCCCCTCCCACCATGCCTCACCACGCTTACCTGCACGGACCACCGCTGATGACAGTACATGGAGGGGCATATTCTCAAGGAGCTTTCGCCGAGTTATCGGCACTTTATCGCAGCCAAAGTCACGATAAATTTATCGCCCCATTCACAAGCTGGTGCTAACAGCCGATACCACCAGTTTACGTGCGAAAGCATCCGCAAAAAACATCTCCACAGATGACCCCGGCAACTATCGCTAATGAGATGCAGAGTAGGCGTTCCCGAGCAAAATTCCGCGACAACACCACACCCCAACATTCTCAACGACCAGTCACATCGGCGATAAGACCACAAAACAGGCGATAAGGCGCGTTAGCAGCAGGAAATTAACACCTGCTCTGACCTGGTGTAAAGTCGGACGACAAGCTGCACCATCAAAGGGAGCCCAGCCCAGAGCCACACATGAAGAACAACAGATGCCATGGAGCCACTCACCATGCATCCCGGAGCCCCAAGAGGGCAGCAGCACCCACCGCCACCACCGCCAGGACCGCCACCCCCCCCGGACCCCACCCGCCCCCGCCCCCCCCGGACCACCACAGAGGCAGCGCAGACAAAGACAGCAGACCTTCAGGAAATGCACCAGCGTCACAGACCTAACACCAGACAATGTCAATGCCCACTACAGGCTCAAAAGGACAACCATCCTCCGCATCCTGAAAATCATTGCACACAGGCTGACGGTACCAACACAGCGGACAACCAACATCCCTCCGCAGACAAAGCTGCTGGCCGTGCTGCACCTGTTGGCCTCTGGTACCTCCCAACCAACAACCGCCAGAGTCGGAGGAGTCTCACAGCCAGCCCCATCCAAGTTCCTCACACCTGTCCTGGATGCCATCATCGCTAGGTACCCCAGTACCTATACGTCCCCCACAATGCGTAGGAACAGCTGGAGACCAAGCAAGGACTATACGCCATAGCTGGATTCCCGCACGTGTTGGGGGCAATCGACTGCACACATGTCCTACTTGTGCCCCCTGCCGACACTGCACAGAATAACCGCTACTGAAAGCACACACATTCCACCAATGTGCAGGCAATAGTGAACCACAGGGGACTCTTCACCAATGTCGTAGCCAACTACCCAGGCAGTGTGCATGATTCCTTCATCTTCCGACAGTCCAACATCAACCAGCGCTTCCAGGATGGCACCTATGGGAATGCACTGCTCGTTGGCAAGTACCAAATGAACACACCACACACCTCAACTCCACAATCATGCAACCCACAACTCTGGCACTGCGCACACCACAAAATCACATACAACATGCCAAACAACATGCCCAACCACCAGACACGACAGCACAACTTACTGTGGCAATCTTGGTTAGCCATGTACATGAGCCATCAACGGCATGGCACCTCAGCCACACAATAGCGGAATGTGGGGAGAGGTGGGAACCAGGCATGTGCGAAGGAGGCAAGTGACCCATAAATGAGAATGTACACAATGCCAAGTGTGGCGGAGATGTGCTGGACAGACTGCAGTATGCAGACCACAGGCATATCCATGTCTACATGCACTGCTGGTGTTTGGAGTGTAGTGGACAGTGGACGCAACCATGTCACCCCAGCCAGTGGGGAAGATCGTGGAAATGTAGCTTGTGACATCCCCCCTGTAAGCGTGTGCGGAGTGGGATGGCCCGGCGTACGCCCGCCAGTGTAGGGGTGTGAATAAAAAGCACGTAGCTCTGGGCGTGGTTCTCTTCCGGAATGCCCAACGTGTCTGCCAGGGCAGCGCCTCCCACCCCGCCACGAGGCCGACGCAGTCAGCGGTGTGGCCTGCGATCCTGTGTGCCTGCTGCACCCCGGGCCGCTGGTCCCCGAACCCGTCATGCCCGCCCCTGCGCAGCCAGGCCTCACTGCTCACCTGCCGACATCGGCGTGTGTCAAAGAGGGCCCACCACGTGCCGGCGCAAGCTCCAAGCCCGAAGCCCGTGACCTTGGCAGCCTCCTCAGACCATCGCGGCCTCCGCGACACAGGCCCGCTTTACTCCTTTCTCGTTGACGTACTCTACCGCTGCCTCCGGCCTACACTATGGTCAAGTAGGTCACACATTTGGAACTGAGTCTTGATTATGCAATGGCAGAGTACACACTTTATGGCTGAGTTTATATCACTGTACTCCCTTTGATGTGGTGCCACCAACTCTGTGCATAGCATTCGAACTACACCTGTCTGTGGTCCCTTGCTGACTACTGCCTTCGGCCTACACTGCGGTCGAGTAGGTCACACATGTAGAACTGAGTCTTGATTTCTGCATGGCGGAGTTCATATCATTGTATGCAAGGAGACGAGTAAGAGGAAGACGCGGTTCAGTCCGGAGGAGAAAAGGATAATCGTTACGGAGGTGATCGGACACTGCCGACAACTGCTCTGGTGTCACTAACTCTGTGCATCGCGGGCCAACGACACGTGGCTGTGGGCCCCTGCTGACCGCTGCCTCGGGCCTACACTGCGGTCAAGTAGGTCACACATTTGGAACTGAGTCTTGATTATACAATGGCTGAGTACACATATCAATGCAGAGTTCAAATCACTATACTCCCTTCGATGTGGTGACACAAAGTATGTGCATGGCATCCCAACCACACGTGTCTATGGGCCCTTGATGACTATGCCTTCGGCCTACACTGTGGTCGAGTAGGTCACACATTGGGAATTCAGTCATGATTCATTAATGGCAGACTTGATATCATTGTACTGGCCTCATCGCAGACTGCATCCCTTTTCAGCTCCGGTGCCACTAAGTCTGTTCCCCGACATCCATGGACACTTTCTGGTTGAACTTTGGTGGCCACTGAGTCTATGGACTGGAGGTTGTCTTCATCATCATGTCGGTGATACTGACTTTGTGGCAAAAACGAGGCTGTAGCATTCCACTCCGCCATTTGCCGCTTCCGGCCGGCTTCTGCCCTCTGCATCATGCCCTGGAGGACACCTTCCACTGTCCCCCGCAAACCTCCGCTACATTCACCTTCGACATCGATGAGGACCCGCTCACCTTGCGTGGCCCTATCTCACTGCACCACAATTCACCGTCCCGTGGCGGTGTGCCTGTGCCGGCCGCAGTGCATCCGTGGCCACTAACTCTGTGCAGCTCAAGTCATGGCCCCTGTCTGATAGCATATTGGATGGCCTCTGGGTCGATGGACTGGGGGTCATCAAGGCCATGTGTCTGTGGCCCTGCGCTGCCCGCTGCCTCCGGCCTCAACTGCGGTCCACCTGGGCTCACACATCAAATCGAGTCCTGACCTGCCCGGACGTCGCATCACCGCAGGATGCACACGGCACCACCGCCAGGACCAACTCCAAACAACAGGTGCCAGAGTCGGAAGTGTCTTACTGCCAGACTATCAGAGTTGCTCACACCTGTCGTGGGTGCCATCATCAGCTTGATACCCTGCTCAGCTCTTCAGGTGCCACTAACTCAGTGCACCATAAATCATGGACCATTCTGCTTGCATGTTGGGTGAACACTGTACTTTCGCCGGCTACCACCATGATGCTTCACAGTTGTTCCTGTTATGCTGGTGTTTTCTGTTTCCCCTTTAATTGTGATCACTGTTCAAGTTGTTGCCAGCACCAACGACTCCATGCGGGCTGGCTTACACTCATCCCACACACATCCAGCACATGCGTCACTGTACATGTGACCATGCCAATAAAGGTGTCGAGCGCACGTGCCCGTAGCCAGTTCAACTAACTATCTGAGTCTGTCCGTGTGCTCATGATGTATGCATTAGGGCCCTGGGCCCTACAACATTACATTGTGCCGTGTACAGAGGACGCAGCCATGTCACCGCAGGCAGCGGGTGAGACATTGCACATGTAGCTTTGTCGTCCCTCACTCAATACGTAAGAGGAGTGAACTGGGCTGGCGTACACCAGTCCAGCGTGGGGGTGTGGATGATTATTCCGTGGCTCTGGGTGTGGTTCAGTACTGGAAATGTGCAAAGGCATGTGTGTCTGTCGCAGTGTGGGTCTCCGTTGGGGAGTGTAGGTGGTCCCTGATGGGACTTAGACACCCACGTATGTGATCTAGTTCGGCTTCCATGAGGTAGTACCCCACCCGCACATGTTCGGCCACCCCCTTCTGGCAGTCTGACACCTGGCCTTGGAATGCGATGTGTGCTTCGGTGGGCTGCTGGGAGCCAGCCTGGGTGGTGGGTGCGTCCAGCTGTGTTGTCTGTGCAGGGGGTGGGGTATCCTCGATGCAGCGGTACTGCCCTGCTCCTGGAGGTCGCTTGCCTAAGATGTCCATGAGCTGTTGTAGGGCGTTGGTGTCGGAAGTGTGGAGGTCCTCTTCAGCATCACTGTAGAGTTGTCTGGTCTGCTCTGCTGGAGGTGTTGTTTGTCCCTCTGCAATGTGAAGGGGAGATGCTTGTTGACATTGTGTTGGCATGTATGTTGCCGCATTGTTCAAGTTTACATACAGACTGCATGAAAATGTACATTGTGACTGTTTGGGAGGGGCGGACTATTTGATGCGGGACAGTGGACATTTGGACTACATGACGTAGGTGAGGTTGTACACGTACATTTGCATCTCACAGTTTCCTGCTATGTCAGATGTGATTGGCCATTTTCTACGCACAGGCGGACCCAGTTGTGTCCTCTGTTCTGCAGTGTAAGTGTTGCACTGTGTACCACATTGTCGTCCATGTGGATGTGCTGTCATTGCAATGTGTGTGTGCTGCATTGTGTGAGAGTCGCACCTGCAGCTGTGAGTTTGCTGCCCCATGTCCCTTGGAGGCGGTGTGCCTTTGGCTTTTGTGCTTTTAGGTGCTGTGATGTTGGCGACTTGGGTCATTTGTGCTCTTGGACGGTTTTGTACTCTTGTGCATTGTTTGTCTGCAGATGTATTGTTGACGTCAGTGGTTGTTTGTGCACGTGGATGTGTCAGAGTGTGACCTGCTCCTTTCCGGATGTGGTCCACACTCAGCCACCTCAGTCTCGTGGCGTGCACAATGTCATGGTGATTGTACTCCAGCCATGCTGCTCGTCATGTGGTGTCACTTGTATTGTCAGTGTGGCTCTCACATACGCATCTTTGCTGTGTTTCGCATGGGTGCATGTGTGTGTTGTGTAATTGGTGATGTGTGGGGTGGGACCCCTTTGGGCACATGGTGGACGGGGGCCTACTTGATGTTTGTATGTGTGCTGCAGTGTGCCACGGGGATCAGGGACATGACCCAGAGTCATTGTGGGTGTGCGTTGTGCTACACGTCGTTGTGCTTGTGTGCCATTGTGCCCGTCCCCACAGTCCCTGTTCATTACTCACCCTGTTGATGTTGTGTCAGGTCATGTCGAGCAGTGTCCGGACTCCTGACTCCTTGCACCGTCTCCACACTGATGACTGTGGCCACCATTTGCTCCAGCTCCTCCTGTGGCGCAGGACTCCCACCTCCATTCACCGTTGCTGCCTTCCTGTTGGCAGCGGGTTTCTGCTTGGTTTGGCTTTTCACATCGTGCCAGCGCATCTTGGCCTCCTCGACACTCAGGCTGCATTCACGATGGAATGCCATTTTTACGTCTGTGTTGCCAATGACATGGTGGAGGTGACGGACAGTTGTTGTTAGTGCTATGTCACCTCCGTGACGATGATCCGGTTGTCATGCGGACTGTACCCCGTCTTCCTCTTCCTCTTCTCCTTGGCCTTCCCCGACCCCGAGGTTCCTTGCTGGTGGTCTGTGGGGCTTGTGGGGTTCGCGTTGAACTGGGCACTCGGTCCGGGTGCATCCATGTTGCTATGCAGTTTATTTTGTTTATGGTGTGTTTTTCTTGTTCAGCTTTTATAGTGCATTTTCCCGCATGACGCGTGGGAATCGCAGGCCTGACGCTGGTTATCGCTGATTTTTGGATCCCGGTTGGCCTTATCGCAACTTTATTCGCGTTCGTGTTTTGCATTTTTGCGGCGTCGCATTAATTTTAACGCGGTCATTTGATGCGTTATCGTGGGACTATCGCATTGTGCCGCCAGGTTGGGAATACTACGTTAGCACGGTGTTGTTTTCCCGCGATAGACTGCGATATGCAAAGTTGCGTTAAGCTAAACTTGCGGTGGTTATCACACGTTCTTGAGAATATGCCCCGGAGTATTTTTGTATTCACTGATGGGCTGCCGAGCCTGGAAACCAAGTGTGGCAGGGCCCAGTTGTGCTGCATTTGACTTCTGACACCTACTCCCAAAAGGACACAACTTAGACAAAAGTAACCTTTAAAGTATGGCAAAAGAAACTGGCTGACAGAACTGAAATCTGGCCAATTACCACTTCATGTGAGCTTTCTAAATGTATTAAATATTAATGAACTGGAATGCTATATTATTGATTCCTGTGGTCAGTAAGGTAGCATTGTATTGTACTGCTTGCAGGCGAAAGAAAACACGTTGCGGACGGTGTCATTATTCTGCACTCAATGCCGAGATGGCCCTGCTAAACTATAGCTGAACTGTCACACTTTCTTAAGTCAATGAAAACCTTTGTGAATCAGGCCTACAACTCACTGCTTAGGATATTTTAAATATTTTTTTAAGTGTCAGTAGTTCTTTATATATTGGTCCGTTACTGCTTTCTTTAAAATCTTCCAGTTTACAGGGAATGAACTAAGGCAAAAGCGATTCCCTAAAACAGAAAATGTACCATCTTATGGTTTAATTTGAACAATTAGTCACTGACTACACTCTAACCAAAAACAATCTAATAAGACAATGCACAGACATAATTTATGCAACAATGCAAAATCCTTAACATGCAGACAATTGTAGTGTCCGTATACCCTAGGCATCGTCACTGTGTATGCGGGTTGGATACAATCTAGCCCCGTGGTACTCATAGTACGGCCCGCGGCCCGGCAGGCCTTCATTGGCGGCCCACGGACCTTGCCTTGAAGTTTCCACGGCCGGCAGTAAACACAGAAGATGACGCAGGAGCATACGTAGTGAATACGTATTAAATAGGTATTCACTAGTATGCTCCTGCGGCCTTCTTCTGTGTTTACTGCCGGCCCCTGTGACGTCAGGGCACCTTCGGAAAGCTTCACAAAAGGCCCTTTAAAAGTCAGCTGTAAGCTTTTGGGAAGCTTCCTGGTTTGGACAAAGACAGATAGAGGCGCAGAGACAGATAGAGGCACAGAGACAGATAGAGGCGCAGAGACAGATAGAGGCAGAGAGACAGATAGAGGCAGAGCGACAGATAGAGTCAGAGAGACAGATAGAGACAGGGACAGATAGAGACAGGGAGTGACAGGGACAGAGATAGAGACAGAGACTGGGACAGACAGAGATAGGGACAGACGGGGACAGAGGCAGGGACAGACCGGGGCAGGGACAGACAGAGACAGGGATAGACAGATAGAGACAGAGACAGGGACAGACAGACAGATAGAGACAGAGACAGGGACAAACAGGGACAGATAGAGACAGAGACAGGGACAAACAGAGACAGGGACAGACATAGACAGGGACAGACAGAGACAGGGACAGACAGACAGGGACAGACAGATAGAGACAGGGACAGACAGAGACAGGGACAGAGATAGAGACAGGGACAGACAGAGACAGGGACAGACAGGGACAGAGACAGGGACAGACCGGGACAGACAGAGACCGGGACAGACAGATAGATAGAGACAGAGACAGGGACAGACAGACAGAGATAGGGACAAACAGGGACAGACAGATAGAGACAGAGACAGGGACAGACAGATAGAGACAGAGACAGGGACAGACAGAGACAGGGACAGACAGAGACAGGGACAGACAGACAGGGACAGATAGAGACAGAGACAGGGACAGACAGAGACAGGGACAGACAGAGACAGGGACAGACAGAGACAGGGACGGACAGAGACAGGGACAGAAAGACAGAGACAGAAACAGGGACAGACAGATAGAGCCAGG
This sequence comes from Calotriton arnoldi, assembly GCA_963921515.1. Lineage (NCBI taxonomy): Eukaryota > Metazoa > Chordata > Amphibia > Caudata > Salamandridae > Calotriton > Calotriton arnoldi. The sequence goes on from CAWUFW010011672.1 coordinate 586,115, forward strand.
GAGAGACAGATAGAGACAGGGACAGACAGACAGATAGAGACATAGACAGACAGAGATAGGGACAGACAGACAGATAGATACAGAGGCAGGGACAGACAGGGACAGACAGAGACATGGACAGAGACAGATAGAGACAGGGACAGACAGAGACAGGGACAGACAGAGACAGGGACAGACAGAGACAGAGACAGACAGATAGAGACAGGGACAGACAGAGACAGGGACAGATAGAGACAGGGACAGACAGATAGGGACAGGGACAGACAGATAGAGACAGGGACAGACAGAGACATGGACAGACAGATAGACAGAGACAGGGACAGACAGAGACAGGGACAGACAGACAGATAGAGACAGGGACAGACAGAGACAGGGACAGACAGGGGCAGACAGATAGAGACAGAGACAGATAGAGACATAGATAGAGACATAGACAGATAGAGACATAGACAGATAGGGAGATAGAAGATAGAAGATAGAGAGACATAGAAGATAGAGATAGAGAGAGATAGAGACATAGAGAGAGAGCGATAGAGATAGCTAAAGAGAGAGAGAGAGAGAGAGAGCTAGAGACAGCTAGAGACAGAGATAGCTAGAGAGAGATAGAGATAGCTGGAGAGAGATAGAGAGAGAAATAGAGAGAGATAGATAGCGAGAGAGATAGAGAGAGAGAGATAGAGAGAGATAGAGATAGAGCGAGATAGAGATAGATAGAGAGAGATAGAGAGAGATAGAGAGAGAGAGATATAGAGAAAGATAGATAGATAGATAGATAGATAGATAGATAGATGTGTGTATGCCGGGTCTGGTGGCTCAGTGGACGAATTCGTCCGCAGCAGGGGCCTGTGTTCAACCTCATGTTCACAGTTCTTTTTTCTTGCCCTATCCCCGCCCCCCTCCCCCACTGACCCCGCCCCCACCGGTGCGGCCCTCGGCCACAAACCACACTCTAAATTTGGCCCCCGAGAGACACGGCTTGACTCATTGGCTAGATTCTAGCCAATGAGTCAAGCCGTGTCTTCATCAAACCAGGTGTTCCAAATATTACCCTCACAGCTGACTACCTTTCATCAAGAAGATTGCTATAATCCCTCCTAAATATTTGATAAGTTATGGTTGTCAGTAACAATGCTGATCATGATCATCTTCACAACTCTGAACATACTAATGTCCAGACATAGATTTTCGATAGGTTCCCTGCTATATGGAAGCCAGGATCAAATTCACGTTTCTCTGCACTGTCCAAATAGCATACTGGTGCACTGGCCCAGGTAATTGACAGAAACCTGTTCCTCACTACATATCAACCAGAAACCTCCAGTCTTCATCTCCTCACTTGATCCTTTAACAACTAGTCAGGAAGATGAAACATCGAGGCAGAACTCTTGGGATTACAAGGCCTTCTAATCCATCTTGAGATTTGAACCCAACTGTTTCCGGGAACTTCTGAAAACTTGATATTTAGACAAAATTTCTTACTGAACTCTTCACAAAACAGGGTGTGTGAAACAAATATATTTAGTCTGGATAGGACTCCACTGGCACTGATATCTGACTGTAGACCTGTTCCTAGTGCTCTGAAGTTAATGAGAAATAACATGCATGGCTTAACAAAATCCATAAAAGAAGCAAGCATTGACAAAGCCAGTATGTCTCTCCTTTGGGACCTATTGGCCTTGCCAATGTGTTTTAGTGATTCTGAACAGGGTGATTAAAAGCAGAATGCTTTGCTGATGCTGTTTAGCATAGTCCAAAATCAACTATAAACACAAAATACGCAATGATGCTGCCACTATTAGAGATTGCATAATTTGTCACCAAGCATATATACGCCTACAGAATTACACAAGCACCATTTTGTTTTACTTTTTATTGACTGCTATAAAGTGGAGAGTTTCACTTAGATCAGTCAGTAATAAACAAAATATACTTTTTAAGCATGGTAAAATGCTTTTGGTAACGCCAGCCGCCATTTGCTGACTGGTCCTCCCCAAAAAATATATATGTGTGTCTGTGTATCTGTGTGTGTCTGTGTGTGTGTGTCTCTGTGTATGTGTGTGTGTGCACGTGCATGTGTGTGTGTGTTTTATTAAAAAAAGAACTGTGGGGGTGATGAGGCAATGGAGGAGTGGATGGTGCTTGAACAGAAAGAAAAAAAAAAAAGATGTTCCCCAAAACTGAGCAATGGAAGGAGGACACAAGTCAGCCTGTTAGGAGGATGGTAAAGAGACTATTCTCCAGAAGAGGTAATAACATGAGATGGAACAGAATGTGCAAAGAAAACCACTGAATTAGAAGCAAAGCAATGAGATTGACAATAAAGCCAAACAATAGAAAGCAATAGGTAGACTCTAAGCCCCTGTAAGCTCTTGCTAGGCTCACAATAGATCTTTTGCAACTAGACAGTTGAGTGGTCTGGTAAGATCGACCTAAAGATAAAATAATACATGGGGTAAAATTTATCACCACTTTATGGCAGATTTGCGTCACAAAAGTGACCCAAACCCAAAGCAAAATATTGTATTTGTAATGTATGGGAAAGTTGGCTAAAGTAACACAACAAAGTAGTGCTCTGTTCTACTTTACCCTACGTTGAGTTAAGGGGGAGTTCCATGGTTGATACATGGATGTACCCATGCAACCACCGATGGGTTTTAAGGCATATCTCTATCTAATAACAGTGGTAGACAGGGAGTGGTGCCAAAAACGTACACCTCTTCGAACCAGGCAGAAGGTTTGAAAAAAGTTTTCTTTTCTCAAAACTTTCTAACTTTGTATGTGTGCTGCACTGCACAGCGCACATACAAAGTGGGACTTTTTTCTTTAGTTTTGTACTGGAAGGGTCTGCTTCTAGCACGTAAACAGTGCCATATCTTTGTAGATGTGCTGATGTTTCTGTCTTTCTCATTGGCGCAACATAGTGCAGCAACTTTGGTTGCTGAGCCGCCTTGCGCCAAAATTTTCTAAATCTGCCCCGTATTGTGTAGCACTCAGCGGCGCAGTCAATATGTCATGAGCCCTAGTGCAGGGAAGGAAATGGGCCCACTGGCCATGTTTGAATCATGAAATACAGCAATAATCAGAGTTCAATGGGTCCCTCAGGATTCTGGGCCCCAGTGCCACAGCACCTGCTGCATCAATGTAAGCTGCTCCCCTGTTGCCACTACATTCAATCATATTGCATGACAGTCTCAGGAGGCCAAAATATGGGGCATTTGGTACGAAAGAAAACTGAAGTAAGTCCATAAATAAATACATACATGCAGAAAAATACGTGAATAAATAGCTTAACCAGTAGTAAAGCAAGATTAGATTCTGTTTCACAAAGTCAGGCCTGAAGTAGACATCGCAGTGTCTAATATATTCATTAGCATGTTTTGCAAGATATTTTCAAGAGCTCACACTTCTAAAAGACATTCTTCTACTGCTAATTTTCAGCCTTTCAAAATCCACATCATATTCTGTGATTTTTATAACAGATTCACCAAGGGAACCACGATGCACATGTTTATTCTGTAGTAGTGTGAGGGATGAACTTAACAAGAATCTAAATTCAATCAGAACAATGTTCCCAGTGGGCGCAGAGCTGCTGTAAATCTGGAGATGAAATGAAAGATTAATTCACATAGATGGCTGTTTGGCAGTAGCAGATAAATGCTGTTATTTTTAGATAACACTTTGTGTTCATATGCTGCCACCCCCTCCCACCCACTGATACCTTCACTGCAGCAGACAAACAGGCAAATATATGTTCTTGTCATTTTAGCAGAGTTTTGGTGAGTTTTGATTGGATTTATTAGACACCCCTGATATTGCCATGGTGTACTCATAGTTAACCATACTGGTACTTATGTCGTGATACACTCCACTTTGATCTATCTGATACCCAGTGATTTCAAATAATTTGTTTTCAGACCAATAAACAATTTTACATGATTAGAAACTAATTCCGGGACTATTTTACCATTATTGATTTACAGAGAAGATGAATCTATATCTGACGTCTTTATCTTCCTTCTGTAAATTCACTCTTTATTAATGCAGTCGTACTTGATTCCCCTCCACAGATGCTCAGACTGGGGGGAGGCAGGGGGCTGTTGAGACTTCAGAAGTAGAATTTGGCATATGTCCAGCCTTTTAAATCTCCTCTGTGACGTTGCTGTTTGACCATCAATTTGTATATATATAATCTCACATTGTGCCTCCTCATGTGGTTACATAGGCCTCAGAAAGCGAACACCACCATTTTACATGTTCACATGTTAGGAGAACATCTTTCCTAAACGCTGACTCTTGACACTCATTTGCTTGCATGACCGTATCGGATAATATTTTGTGAAATGGATTTGCTTACATTTACACTTCTTTATAGCACATTATCAGGGCATTGAATATTCTGTACCAGGCTTAAGTTCACTGCGCAAAATATTTATGTTAGTTATTGTCCGTTCGACGTCAGCCCTGCAAGGGGGGAAAGAATAAATAATGACAGCCTGACTAGAGCTCTGACATATTTACATGGGTGAAGTTTATTATATAAACAACAGCAATCCTTTGTTTAGTCAGAGGAGTATTTTACTGTCATTCTCGAGGCCGCCCCGTGCCAGAATTCCAGCTCAGCTGAATCCTGTTTACCTTCTTGAGGAGGACAATGGCCTGCTCTGCACAAGAACAGGCTCCCAGATGAAACATACCCACAGTTAACTGGGGAGTAAGATCCCCTGAGATATTCTGGCAGATTCACACCCCCTAAACCCACAAGGTTAGGAAGCGCTAGGTAGGAGTATAGATATGATTATAAACGTATGCGTATAATAAATATAACAGCACAATGGTTGAATTATTTATCTTCTTTACCATTCTCACAATACTGATTACTCTGTTCTGTTTCCTTCTATTCATCATAGCAGTGCACATATTTTACTCAAGAATCTTATTGCTTCAATAAATATTTGAATTGTCAATTTGAGTATTTCTTTTGTTTCTCTTTGGGCATGCATGAGTTATTAATGAAAGGGTGAGCTCTGTTCCCACGATTTCCTTGAAGAGTCAGTGTTGTCATGTTCCGAGATTGCACATACCATCTAATACCTTATAAGGTTAGAGGTCCAGATGGTGCACTGTGAGCTAGCCAGGACTAAGGACAAATGCACAGTCTTACTGACATAGTATGAACCGTACGCCAGCCTCTTTATGCGAGCCCTGTTTATACTAATTGGACTGGTGAGAGGAGTTATCACCCCATTAGAATTATATGATGCACATGATTTCGGCAGGCCCTCAGCTTCTCATCCAGAGACTTCACCTGCTGAAACAAGGCAATATGTTGGGTAAAGTTCTGGCCAAGAAAGAGGGAAAAACATGCAATAGTCAGTGAGGAAATGCTGAACGTGTTCCCAAAAATCCTGTAATAGATAGCAATTCCACTTGGAATTCCAGATGCCAAAAGAATCGGGAGTTCCAGATGTGGATATTGGACTGAATCCCATCCCACTGAATCCTGCCTATGACCACATATCCATCCTAATCTGTAATGGCCTTGGGGGGGTCGTTATCAAGGATCTCTAGTTGTCAAAGTTTTATTTGATGTTGACTGAGAGGCCATATAAAGATTACAGCAAATGCAGGCTGAGAAGAGGTCTAGCAAGAGTCATCATAAATGAAGTCATTATTATAGGGCAGGATAGGCAGTGCCTCCCCCAATGACAGAGGAGCTGGGCACTTTGAGGGGAGTCAACGATTACTGCTAAACAAAAAAAAAACTTAATTGCTGATTCAATTTTATGTTTGAAAGGATTATTTGCTGTCAATAAAGCAAAGATGACAAGGTCTGGCGTCAGCATTCAGATTTCAGCCCCCAGAGGAGAGGTGTGTTTTTTTAGGAACCAGGACAGTTTTCTTCTTTTGCGGGGTGGTAGTATTGATTTTTTGCCTATAAAAACGTTGTGCAAGATTTGCACGGCCTTCTGTGCATTGGAATAGGTTGTAATAACAACAAAAGCAGAAACACAAATGCAAAGTGTTGTGGTTTGAAACTCTGCATAATTGTTTTCAAACTAGGTGTAGTTATGCAAAAATAGTATTAATTCATAATGTTTTGAAAAAATGAGGAGCCACTTAGGAAAGGGGAATTGGCACCGCTTGTTGGCTATCTAGCATGTCCCCTAGTCTGATCTCTTTCCGTACCCACATAAAGATTAGGTTGGCCTATTGAAATCCATAGTGGCGCAAGTGTTTCTTAGGGTGGCGCAGGTAAAGTGACGCATCTCTACAGATGCGTCACTTTCTTGTAAATCTGCCCCACAATTGCCTGCCAGTAGAGTTATTAGACTGGTCTGTTGACAATCTGCTGGCACCTTTAAATTCATTGCCCCCACCATCCCACTATTCTGGCTGCAGTATCAAGTTGCTGAATGCCTATCCACCACCATTTCCTGGTCCATGAAGTCCTGCCCTCGGATATCCTGAGCAGTAAATTGTCTAACAATGCTGGGCATGCATAGTTGGATAAAAATAGGAAAGCCATACTTCAACAAATAGGCCAGAAATTTCAATTTTCACCAACTTAAAATATACAGGGGCAGATTTACAAGCCCCTTGCGTCATTTTTGCGCTGCTGTTGCGTCACTTTTTGTGACGCAGCGGCGGTGTAAAAATGTGGCCTATATACAACGTGACACATGGCCAGAAACCGGTCCCAGGATGCTTGTTTCCAGTCCAGGGAAGACATGGCTTGGCAGTTCGGGCTGGACTGTTCCCATGAGGCACAGGGTCAGACTGATTTGCATATGGCCATGTCTGAACTGGGGTGGTGGAGTGAGCTAAAGAATGATGATGGATTAAACCCAGATCAGTTGACTGGGGGTGAGTGTTTGATTTGCTCAAACGCTCCGTCCATCGTCCCCTTTGGTATCGCTTTGTTCGCCCTAAGTTGGCAGGGAATGCCCAGACGTGGGTCCCTTGCTCACTTTGCCACTGGATTCAAGCTAGCCTGGCTGATGACGGCTGAATGGCCAGAAACCGGTCCCAGGATGCTTGTTTCCGGTCCAGGGAAGACATGGCTTGGCAGTTCGGGCTGGACTGTTCCCATGAGGCACAGGGTCAGACTGATTTGCATATGGCCATGTCTGAACTGGGGTGGTGGAGTGAGCTAAAGAATGATGATGGATTAAACCCAGATCAGTTGACTGGGGGTGAGTGTTTGATTTGCTCAAACGCTCCGTCCATCGTCCCCTTTGGTATCGCTTTGTTCGCCCTAAGTTGGCAGGGAATGCCCAGACGTGGGTCCCTTGCTCACTTTGCCACTGGATTCAAGCTAGCCTGGCTGATGACGGCTGAATGGCCAGAAACCGGTCCCAGGATGTTTGTTTCCGGTCCAGGGAAGACATGGCTTGGCAGTTCGGGCTGGACTGTTCCCATGAGGCACAGGGTCAGACTGATTTGCATATGGCCATGTCTGAACTGGGGGTGGTGGAGTGAGCTAAAGAATGATGATGGATTAAACCCAGATCAGTTGACTGGGGGTGAGTGTTTGATTTGCTCAAGCGCTCCGTCCATCGTCCCCTTTGGTATCGCTTTGTTCGCCCTAAGTTGGCAGGGAATGCCCAGACGTGGGTCCCTTGCTCACTTTGCCACTGGATTCAAGCTAGCCTGGCTGATGACGGCTGAATGGCCAGAAACCGGTCCCAGGATGCTTGTTTCCGGTCCAGGGAAGACATGGCTTGGCAGTTCGGGCTGGACTGTTCCCATGAGGCACAGGGTCAGACTGATTTGCATATGGCCATGTCTGAACTGGGGTGGTGGAGTGAGCTAAAGAATGATGATGGATTAAACCCAGATCAGTTGACTGGGGGTGAGTGTTTGATTTGCTCAAACGCTCCGTCCATCGTCCCCTTTGGTATCGCTTTGTTCGCCCTAAGTTGGCAGGGAATGCCCAGACGTGGGTCCCTTGCTCACTTTGCCACTGGATTCAAGCTAGCCTGGCTGATGACGGCTGAATGGCCAGAAACCGGTCCCAGGATGCTTGTTTCCGGTCCAGGGAAGACATGGCTTGGCAGTTCGGGCTGGACTGTTCCCATGAGGCACAGGGTCAGACTGATTTGCATATGGCCATGTCTGAACTGGGAGTGGTGGAGTGAGCTAAAGAATGATGATGGATTAAACCCAGATCAGTTGACTGGGGGTGAGTGTTTGATTTGCTCAAACGCTCCGTCCATCGTCCCCTTTGGTATCGCTTTGTTCGCCCTAAGTTGGCAGGGAATGCCCAGACGTGGGTCCCTTGCTCACTTTGCCACTGGATTCAAGCTAGCCTGGCTGATGACGGCTGAATGGCCAGAAACCGGTCCCAGGATGTTTGTTTCCGGTCCAGGGAAGACATGGCTTGGCAGTTCGGGCTGGACTGTTCCCATGAGGCACAGGGTCAGACTGATTTGCATATGGCCATGTCTGAACTGGGGTGGTGGAGTGAGCTAAAGAATGATGATGGATTAAACCCAGATCAGTTGACTGGGGGTGAGTGTTTGATTTGCTCAAACGCTCCGTCCATCGTCCCCTTTGGTATCGCTTTGTTCGCCCTAAGTTGGCAGGGAATGCCCAGACGTGGGTCCCTTGCTCACTTTGCCACTGGATTCAAGCTAGCCTGGCTGATGACGGCTGAATGGCCAGAAACCGGTCCCAGGATGCTTGTTTCCGGTCCAGGGAAGACATGGCTTGGCAGTTCGGGCTGGACTGTTCCCATGAGGCACAGGGTCAGACTGATTTGCATATGGCCATGTCTGAACTGGGGTGGTGGAGTGAGCTAAAGAATGATGATGGATTAAACCCAGATCAGTTGACTGGGGGTGAGTGTTTGATTTGCTCAAACGCTCCGTCCATCGTCCCCTTTGGTATCGCTTTGTTCGCCCTAAGTTGGCAGGGAATGCCCAGACGTGGGTCCCTTGCTCACTTTGCCACTGGATTCAAGCTAGCCTGGCTGATGACGGCTGAATGGCCAGAAACCGGTCCCAGGATGCTTGTTTCCGGTCCAGGGAAGACATGGCTTGGCAGTTCGGGCTGGACTGTTCCCATGAGGCACAGGGTCAGACTGATTTGCATATGGCCATGTCTGAACTGGGGTGGTGGAGTGAGCTAAAGAATGATGATGGATTAAACCCAGATCAGTTGACTGGGGGTGAGTGTTTGATTTGCTCAAACGCTCCGTCCATCGTCCCCTTTGGTATCGCTTTGTTCGCCCTAAGTTGGCAGGGAATGCCCAGGCGTGGGTCCCTTGCTCACTTTGCCACTGGATTCAAGCTAGCCTGGCTGATGACGGCTGAATGGCCAGAAACCGGTCCCAGGATGCTTGTTTCCGGTCCAGGGAAGACATGGCTTGGCAGTTCGGGCTGGACTGTTCCCATGAGGCACAGGGTCAGACTGATTTGCATATGGCCATGTCTGAACTGGGGTGGTGGAAGTGAGCTAAAGAATGATGATGGATTAAACCCAGATCAGTTGACTGGGGGTGAGTGTTTGATTTGCTCAAACGCTCCGTCCATCGTCCCCTTTGGTATCGCTTTGTTCGCCCTAAGTTGGCAGGGAATGCCCAGACGTGGGTCCCTTGCTCACTTTGCCACTGGATTCAAGCTAGCCTGGCTGATGACGGCTGAATGGCCAGAAACCGGTCCCAGGATGCTTGTTTCCGGTCCAGGGAAGACATGGCTTGGCAGTTCGGGCTGGACTGTTCCCATGAGGCACAGGGTCAGACTGATTTGCATATGGCCATGTCTGAACTGGGGTGGTGGAGTGAGCTAAAGAATGATGATGGATTAAACCCAGATCAGTTGACTGGGGGTGAGTGTTTGATTTGCTCAAACGCTCCGTCCATCGTCCCCTTTGGTATCGCTTTGTTCGCCCTAAGTTGGCAGGGAATGCCCAGACGTGGGTCCCTTGCTCACTTTGCCACTGGATTCAAGCTAGCCTGGCTGATGACGGCTGAATGGCCAGAAACCGGTCCCAGGATGCTTGTTTCCGGTCCAGGGAAGACATGGCTTGGCAGTTCGGGCTGGACTGTTCCCATGAGGCACAGGGTCAGACTGATTTGCATATGGCCATGTCTGAACTGGGGGTGGTGGAGTGAGCTAAAGAATGATGATGGATTAAACCCAGATCAGTTGACTGGGGGTGAGTGTTTGATTTGCTCAAACGCTCCGTCCATCGTCCCCTTTGGTATCGCTTTGTTCGCCCTAAGTTGGCTGGGAATGCCCAGACGTGGGTCCCTTGCTCACTTTGCCACTGGATTCAAGCTAGCCTGGCTGATGACGGCTGAATGGCCAGAAACCGGTCCCAGGATGCTTGTTTCCGGTCCAGGGAAGACATGGCTTGGCAGTTCGGGCTGGACTGTTCCCATGAGGCACAGGGTCAGACTGATTTGCATATGGCCATGTCTGAACTGGGGTGGTGGAGTGAGCTAAAGAATGATGATGGATTAAACCCAGATCAGTTGACTGGGGGTGAGTGTTTGATTTGCTCAAACGCTCCGTCCATCGTCCCCTTTGGTATCGCTTTGTTCGCCCTAAGTTGGCAGGGAATGCCCAGACGTGGGTCCCTTGCTCACTTTGCCACTGGATTCAAGCTAGCCTGGCTGATGACGGCTGAA